>CM077673.1:99284498-99884498 GCA_039707655.1 Elymus sibiricus
TATAATCAAGCCCATAGGTACTCGTGGTGACATTGGAGTATCTAGGTGACATTAGGGTTTTGGTTGATGTGTATCTTAAGGTGTTATTTTAGTACGAACTCTAGGGCTGTTCGTGACACTTATAGGGATAGCTCATATGATTGATCGGAAAAGATAACTTTGAGGTGGTTTCATACCCTACAATAATTTCTTCATTTGTTCTCCGCTATTTGTGACTTTGGAGTGAACTCTTTGTCGCACGTGAGGGATTTACATATGATTCAACTATGTTAGTATTGTTGAGAGAACTTGCACTAGTGAAAGTATGAACCCTAGGACTTGTTTTCAAGCATTGCAATACCGTTTGTGCTCACTTTTGTTACTTTCTCCCTTGCTGTTTTTATATTTTCAGATTACAAAAACCTATATCTACCATCCATACTACACTTGTATCACCATCTCTTCGCCGAACTAGTGCACCTATACAATTTACCATTGTATTGGGTGTGTTGGGGACACAAGAGACTCTTTGTTATTTGGTTGCAGGGTTGTTTGAGAGAGACCATCTTCATCCTACGCCTCCCACTGATTGATAAACCTTAGGTCATCCACTTGAGGGAAATTTGCTACTGTCCTACAAAACTCTGCGCTTGGAGGCCCAACACGAGTCTACAAGAAGAAGGTTGCGTAGTAGACATCAAGCTCTTTTCTGGCGCCGTTGCCGGGGAGGTGAGTGCTTGAAGGTATATCTTTAGATCTTGCAATTAAATCTTTTAGTTTCTTGTTTTTCACTAGTTTGGTTTTATAAAAGAAAACTACAAAAAATGGAATTGAGGTTGCCTCATATGCTTCATCTTTTTAATGTCTTTCGTGAAAATGATGGAAAGGAAAATTGTGCTCAAGTGTTAGAAGAAGAAGTTATTAAAATGTTTGGCACTAAATCTTTGAATGATGAGCATGATAGAAATATTGTTATTATGAATTCTCTGAATATTCATGATGCTAATGATATGCAAGGCCACAAGCTTGGGGATGCTATGTTTGATGAAGATGATATTTTTAGTCCCCCAAGTTTTGATGAGCAATTTTTTTATGATAATGACATGCCTACTATCTATGATGATTATGACGATGACACGTATGCTATAAAGAGTGATAGTAATCATGAAACTTTTCATCATGATTTTAATATTCAAAGTGGTTATGTCAATCAAGTATCTCATGATAGTTATTTTGTTGAGTTTACTCCCACTATTAGTCATGAGAAGAAATTTTCTTGTGTGGAGAGTAGTAAAATTTCTATGCTTGTAGATCATGAAAAGAATGCTTTATGTGCTGGTTATATTGTGAAATTCCTTCATGATGCTACTGAAAATTATTATGAGAGAGGATCTTATGCTTGTAGGTATTGCAATAATATCAAGTTTCCTCTCTATGTGTTCAAAGTTTTGAAGTTATGTTTGTTTTGCCTTCCTATGCTAGTTGATTCCTGCTCCCATAAATTGTTTATTCACAAAATCCCTATGCATAGGAAGTGGGTTAGACTTAAATGTGCTTTTCATGAGATTCATGATTCTCTTTTGCACGTTTCAATTATTATTCCTATGTGAGCATCATTTAAATCATCATGCCTAGCTAAAAGGCTTTAAAGAAAAGCGCTTATTGGGAGACAACCCGACACTTTTACTTTCTGTTTTGATGTGTTCACATGATTAATATACTGTAGTAATCATGTTTTGTGCCTTTTATTTCAATAAAGTGCCAAGTAAAGCCTTTGGGATGACTCACAAGATGAGTAGAATTGATGCTGTGCAAAAACAGAAACTTTTGACTCCAGTACAGGAATTTTCATTTTTTACTGGAGCGTGAGAATGATCTGAAATTTTTAAACAGTATTTATATACAAATTCTTCAGGTTTTTATAATTTTTTAGAATTTTTAGAGACAGGGAAATATGGTTACACTACAGATCTTCACAGACTATTCTGTTTTTGACAGATTCTGTTTTGCATGCATAGTTTGCTTGTTTTAGTGTTCCCATAGCTTGTATTCAATGATATAAATTATGGGAATGATAGAATACAGTAGGTATTATGTGAGAAAAATTATGAATCTTGTCTTGACAGTACCTAAGTGAATGATTTATCTTTACTACACTAACCCTTCTCACGAAGTTCCGTTAAGTTTTGTGTGATTGAAGTTTTCAAGTTTTGGGTGAGACACCGATATGAGGAGAATAAGGAGTGAAAAGAACCTAAGATTGGGATGCCCAAGGCACCCCCAAGTTAATATCCATGGAAGACTCAAGCGCCTAAGCTTGGGGATGCCCCGGAAGGCATCCCCTTTTTCGTCTTCAACACTATCGGTATATCTTACTTGGAGCTATATTTTTATTCGTCACATAATATGAGTTTTGCTTGGAGCATCATATTATTTTGTTGTTCTCTGTTAGGTGTTATTTATAATCTTGTTTTTCAATAAAAAGTTCCAAGAATTGCCTTAGGATGCTTGCATTGCATGTTTTGATGAGTGCTGTGTAAAAACAGAAACTTTGGCTGTAGTGTTTGAATTTTCATATTTTACTGGAACGTGGAAAGTTTCTGAAATTTTTACACAGTGATGTCATATAAATTATTTAGCATGTCCTAAATTTTCATAATTTTTTGAGTTACATAAGTACACTGTTTTCATAAATTTCTACAGACTGTTCTGTTTGGACAGATTGCTGTCATAGTTTCGTTATCTACTTATCCTATAGTTTCCATAGCCTATATTGGTAGATATAAATTGTGGAAATGATAGTATACAGTACCTAATGTTTGGAAATTATTATGCAACTTGTCTTGGCAGTACATGAAGTGTTGATTTATTATTATGTGTACTAACCTATCTCACGAGTTCTTTTCGAGTTTTGTGTGGATGAAGTTTTTGAGAATAGGTGAAACCGTGGTATGAGAGGATTGAACGAGATACAAAAGCTCAAGCTTGGGGATGCCCAAGGCACCCCAAGTAAATATTTCAAGAAGTCTCAAGCATCTAAGCTTTGGGATGCTATGCATCCCACCTCTCTTCATCAACAATTATTGGTTAGCCTATGTTGAGCCTAAATTTTTATTCGTTCACATGATGCGTGCTATTCTTGGAGTGCTATTTTTCTTTTGCTTGCTGTTTAATAAAATTCTTAAGATCTGAAAATCTTTATTGAGAGAGAGTCCTCACATAGCTACTTAATTGTTTGACTACTCATTGATCTTTACTTATATCTTTTGAGAGTAGCTTGTCATTTCCTCTCATGCTTCACTTATACCTTTTTGAGGGATGAAATCTTTATGCTCATGTGCTTCATTTAAATTTGTTTGAGCTTGCCAAAAGGCAATGGCAATATATGAAACTAGTCCCAAATTGATAGATATCCAAGGAGGATATAATAAAAACTTTCATGAAGATCATGGGACAAATTAAACTTGATTCTTTGTAATAGTTTTGAAACATGATGATAGCAATATGTGAGTCATGTTAGTGAGTAATTATGCTTTAGTAGGAATATTGGTGTTAAGGTTTGTGATTCCCTATGCAAGTATGAAAGTCCATAGTTATGCAATGAAGTTACATCCTACTTGTGGTGCATTATTCAGTGTTAGTTATGTTCAATGCTCACTTATGTGAATTTTTGTTTCTTGGTTTGGTTGCTTCCCAATCTATTTGCTAGCCTCCATTTGTACTAAGTAGAAATACTACTTGTGCATCCAAAATCCTTAAACCAAGTTTTGCCTTATGAGTCCACCATACCTACCTATATGCGGTATTTACCTGCCGTTCCAAGTAAATTTGCATGTGCCAAACTCTAAACCTTCAAATAATATTCTGTTTTGTATGCCCGAATTGCTCATATAGTGACTAGGGGCTGTCAGTATCTTCCATGCTAGGTGGGTTATTCTCACGATATGTGTTGATTCACTATCATTCACGAGAAAGTGGCTGGTATTCTGGATGCCCAGTTCCATGCTCAAAAATCAAAACAAAACATAATGAAACAAAACTCCCCCAGGATTGTTGTTTGTATGGACGGTACCCGTGGATTCGGCTCCCGTGGAGTGTGATTGATTGGTGGAGGGGGAGTAAAAACTTTACCATTCTGTTTGGGAACCGCCTATAATGTATCTAGCATGGAAGATACAGAGATCTCTCGGTTGTTATGGTGACAATGAAAGCATACCGCTCAAAATTATTATTCATCTCTGTTTTAAAAGCTCGAGCTCTGGCACCTCTACAAATCCCTACTTCCCTCTGCGAAGGGCCTATCTATTTACTTTATGCAATTTTTATTTTTGCTTTGAGTCTCCATCTTCTCTTATAAGCACCAACTAGGGGGCACTATGATTGTACTTGAGCATTGGGCATGGATAATATTTGAGTGTGTTTCATGAATGGATCAATGATTGAGCATGATGGGCTAGGGATAACTTTCTTTAGTGTTGATATTTTGAAAGAAATGGTTGCTTGTTGACATGCTTGAGTATTGAAGTCATTATGTTAAAACTAGACTATTGCTTTGAATCATTTACAAGTCCAAATGTCCATGCTATACAAAGAACAAAAGAATATGATGAACATGTTAGGTAGCATTCACACTTCATAAATTATTTCTTTTATCATTTACCTACTCGAGGTCGAGCAGGAATTAAGCTTGGGGATGCTGATACGTCTCCAACGTATCTATAATTTATGAAGTATTCATGCCATGTTTACAATAATTCTATATGATTTTGGTATGATTTTATTAGAACTAACCCGGACTGACGCTGTTTTCAGCAGAACTACCATGGTGTCGTTTTTTGTGCAGAAATAAAAGTTCTCGGAATGGGCTGAAAATTTATAGAGAATATTTTTGGAAAATATAAAAAATACTAGAGAAAAAAGATGGGCCAGGAAGTGACCGAGGAGGCCACAAGCCTGGGGGGCACGCCCCCTGGCTTGTGGACTCCTCGGGCACTGCCTTGACGTGAGACCGACGCCAAAAACTCCTATAAATCGAGGAACCCCCAGAAAGAAACCTAGATCGGGAGTTCCGCCTCCGCAAGCCTCCAGAGCCACAAAAAACCAATCGGGGGCCCATTCTGGCACCCTGCCGGAGGGGGAAACCATCACCGGAGGCCATCTTTATCATCCCGACAGTCTCCATGACGAGGAGGGAGTAGTTCACCCTTGGGGCCGAGGGTATGTACCAGTAGCTATGTGTTTGATCTCTCTCTCTCTCGTGTTCTTGAGATGACACGATCTTGATGTACCACGAGCTTTATTAATATAGATGAATCATATGGAGTTTTCCCCTCTCTATCTTCTTGTGATGAATTGAGTTTTCCCTTTGAAGTTTTCTTATAGGATTGAGTCTTTAAGGATTTGAGAACACTTTATGTATGTCTTGCGATGGGATATCCGTGGTGACAATGGGATGTTCTATTGATCCACTTGATGTATGTTTTGGTGATCAACTTGCGGGTTCCGTGACCTTGGGAATCTATGCATAGGGGTTGGCACATGTTTTCGTCTTGACTCTCCGGTAGAAACTTTGGGGCACTCTTTAAAGTTCTTTGTGTTGTATTGAACATGATGAATATGAAATTGTGTGATGCATATCGTATAATCAAGCCCATGGGTACTCGTGGTGACATTGTAGTATCTAGGTGACATTAGGGTTTTGGTTGATGTGTATCTTAAGGTGTTATTTTAGTGCGAACTCTAGGGCTGTTCGTGACACTTATAGGTATAGCTCATATGATTGATCGGAAAAGATAACTTTGAGGTGGTTTCGTACCCTACAATAATTTCTTCGTTTGTTCTCCGCTATTTGTGACTTTGGAGTGAACTCTTTGTCGCACGTGAGGGATTTACATATGATTCAACTATGTTAGTATTGTTGAGAGAACTTGCACTAGTGAAAGTATGAACCCTAGGCCTTGTTTTCAAGCATTGCAATACCGTTTGTGCTCACTTTTGTTACTTGCTACCTTGCTGTTTTTATATTTTCATATTACAAAAACTTATATCTACCATCCATATTACACTTGTATCACCATCTCTTCGCCGAACTAGTGCACCTATACAATTTACCATTGTATTGGGTGTGTTGGGGACACAAGGGACTCTTTGTTATTTGGTTGCAGGGTCGTTTGAGAGAGACCATCTTCATCCTACGCCTCCCACGGATTGATAAACCTTAGGTCATCCACTTGAGGGAAATTTGCTACTGTCCTACAAAACTCTGCGCTTGGAGGCCCAACACGAGTCTACAAGAAGAAGGTTGTGTAGTAGACATCATTATGCCGGTGACAATGGAGATCATGCCGGTGCTTTGAACATGGAGATCAAAAGCACAAGTTCATGGCCATATCATGTCACTTATGATTTGCATGTGATGTTAATCCTTTTATGCACCTTATTTTGCTTAGGACGACGGTAGCATTATAAGGTGATCTCTCACTTAAATTTCAAGATAAATTGTGTTCTCCCCAAGTGTGCACCGGTGCGAAAGTTCGTCGTTTCGAGACACCATGTGATGGTCGGGTGTGATAGACTCTACGTTCGCATACAACGGGTGCAAGCCTGTGTTGCACGTGCGGAACACTCGGGTTAAACTTGACGAGCCTAGCATGTACAGACATGGCCTCGGAACAAAAGAGACCGAAAGGTCGAACATGAGTCATATAGCAGATATGATCAACATGAAGATGTTCACCATTGAAACCACCTCAACTCACGTGATGATCGGACTTGAGTTGGTGGATTTGGATCATGTGACACTCGAATGACCGGAGGGATGTCAATTTGAGTGGGAGTTTTTAAGTAATATGATTAACTAAACTCATTATCTTGAACAATAGTCTAAGTTGTTTTTGCAAAATTTATGTTGTAGATCATGGCTCGCGCAGTAGCACCCCTGAATTTTAATGCGTTCCTAGAGAAAGCTAAGTTGAAAGATGATGGAAGTAACTTTGTGGACTGGGCCCATAATCTGAGGATTATCCTTACAGCTTCCCAAAAGAGTTATGTCCTTGATGCACCGCTTGGTGATCCATCCGCTCCAGTTGAGTCTCCAGACGTTGTGAACGCCTGGCAGGCTCGTTCTGATGATTACTCAATTGTTCAATGTGCAATGTTGTATGGCTTAGAACCGGGACTTCAAAGACGTTTTGAACGTCATGGAGCATATGATATGTTCCTTGAGTTGAAGCTTATCTTTCAGAAGAATGCCCGGATCGAGAGGTATGAGACCTCCGATAAGTTCTATGCTTGCAAGATGGAGAAGAATGGGTCTGTCAGTGAACACATACTCAAAATGTATGGGTATTCCACACGTCTAGCTGAATTGGGGATGCCCCTTCCAGCAGAGGCGATCACTGACAGAGTTCTTCAATCATTGCCACCTAGCTATAAGAGCTTCGTGTTGAACTATAACATGCATGGGATGAACAAGTCAGTCGCCGAGCTGTTTGCGATGTTGAAAGTCGCTGAGTCTGAGATTCAGAAGGAGCATCAAGTGTTGATGGTCAATAAAACCACTAGTTTCAAGAAGAATGGCAAGGGTAAGAAGGGTAACTCCAAGAAGAGTGGCAAAGCAGTTGCCCCTCCCGTGAAGAAACCTAAGTCTGGACCCAAGCCAGAAACTGAGTGCTTTCATTGCAAGGGAACTGGTCACTAGAAGCGGAACTGCCCCAAGTATTTGGCTGACAAGAAGGCGGCCAACAACAAACAAGGTATATATGATATACATGTTATTATTGTGTACCTTACCAGCTCTCATTGTAGTGCCTGGGTATTTGATACCGGTGCGGTTGCTCACATTTGCAACTCAAAACAGGAACTGCGGAATAGACGGAGGCTGGCAAAGGACGAAATGACGATGCGCGTGGGAAATGATTCCAAGGTTGATGTGATCACCGTCGGCACGCTCGCTCTTCGATTACCATCGGGATTAGTGATGAACCTGAATAATTGTTATTTAGTGCCTGCGCTAAGCATGAACATTATATCTGGATCTTGTTTATTGCGAGACGGTTACTCATTTAAATCAGAGAATAATGGTTGTTCTATTTATATGAGTAATATCTTTTATGGTCATGCACCCAATGTGAGGGGTTTATTCTTATTGAATCTCGATAGTGATGATACACATGTTCATAACATTGATGCCAAAAGATGTAGGATTGATAATGATAATACCACTTTCTTGTGGCACTGTCGTTTAGGTCATATTGGTGTAAAACGCATGAAGAAGCTCCATGCTGATGGACTTTTGGAGTCACTTGATTTTGAATCACTTGACACATGTGAGCCATGCCTCATGGGCAAGATGACTAAAACGCCGTTCTCTGGAACAATGGAACGGGCAAGTGACTTGTTGGAAATCATACATACTGATGTGTGCGGTCCGATGAGCATTGAGGCGCGCGGTGGATATTGTTATTTTCTCACCTTCACCGATGACTTAAGTAGATATGGGTATATTTACTTAATGAAACATAAGTCTGAAACGTTTGAAAAGTTCAAGCAATTTCAGAGTGAAGTTGAGAATCATCGTAACAAGAAGATAAAATTCCTACGATCTGATCGAGGAGGAGAATATCTGAGTTATAAGTTTGGCAGTCACTTAAGACAGTGTGGAATTGTTTCACAATTGACACCGCCTGGAACACCACAGCGTAATGGTGTGTCCGAACGTCGTAATCGAACCCTATTGGATATGCTGCGATCTATGATGTCTCTTGCCGATTTGCCACTATCGTTTTGGGGTTATGCATTAGAGATACCTGCATTCACTTTAAATAGGGCACCATCGAAATCCATTGAGACGACGCCATATGAACTGTGGTTTGGCAAGAAGCCAAAGTTGTCATTTCTTAAAGTTTGGGGATGTGATGCTTATGTCAAAAATCTTCAGCCTGAAAAGCTGGAACCCAAAGCGGAGAAATGCGTCTTCATAGGATACCCAAAAGAGACAGTTGGGTATACCTTCTATCTCAGATCCGAAGGCAAAGTGTTTGTCGCTAAAGACGGAACATTTCTTGAGAAAGAGTTTCTCTCGAAAGAATTGAGTGGGAGGAAGATAGAACTTGATGAGGTTGTTGAACCTTTACTTCAACCTGAGAGTAGCGCAGCGCAGAAAGATGTTTCTGTAGAGCCTACATCGGTTGAGGAGGAAGTTAATGATGATGATCATGAAGCTTCGGATCAAGTTGCTATCGAAGCTCGTAGGTCGACAAGGACGCGTACTGCTCCAGAGTGGTACGGCAACCCTGTCTTAGAGGTCATGTTGTTGGACAACGATGAACCTACGAGCTATGGAGAAGCGATGATGGGCCCAGATTCCGAGAAATGGTTAGAGGCCATGAAATCTGAGATGGGATCCATGTATGATAACAAAGTATGGGCTTTGGAAGTATTACCTGAAGGGCGCAAGGCCATTCAGAACAAATGGATCTTTAAGAGGAAGACGGACGCGGACGGTAATGTCACCGTCTATAAAGCTCGACTTGTGGCAAAGGGTTTTTCACAAGTTCAAGGAGTTGACTACGATGAGACCTTCTCACCCGTAGCGATGCTTAAGTCCGTCAGAATCATGTTAGCAATAGCTGCCTTTTTCGATTATGAAATTTGGCAGATGGATGTCAAAACAACGTTCCTTAACGGTTTCCTTAAGGAAGAGTTGTATATGATGCAACCAGAAGGTTTTGTCGATCCAGAGAATGCTGACAAAGTTTGCAAACTCCAGCGATCCATTTATGGACTGGTGCAAGCATCTCGGAGTTGGAATCTTCGCTTTGATGAGGTGATCAAAGCGTTCGGGTTTATACAAGTTTACGGAGAAGCTTGTATTTACAAGAAAGTGAGTGGGAGCTCTGTAGCGTTTCTAATATTATATGTGGATGACATATTGCTGATTGGAAACAATATAGAAATGTTGGAAAGCGTGAAGGAATATTTGAACAAGAGTTCTTCAATGAAGGACCTAGGAGAAGCTGCTTTCATATTAGGCATCAAGATCTATAGAGATAGATCAAGACGCTTAATAGGACTTTCACAAAGCACATACCTTGACAAAGTTTTGAAGAAGTTCAAAATGGATCTGTCCAAGAAGGGGTTCTTGCCTGTGTTACAAGGTGTGAAGTTGAGTAAGACTCAATGCCCAGTGACTGCAGAAGATAGAGAAAAGATGAGTGTCGTCCCCTATGCTTCAGCCATAGGCTCTATCATGAATGCAATGCTGTGCACAAGACCCGATGTCAGCCTTGCCATAAGTATGGCCGGAAGGTTTCAAAGTGATCTAGGAGTGGAACACTGGACGGCGGTCAAGAATATCCTGAAGTACCTGAAAAGGACTAAGGACATGTTTCTCGTTTATGGAGGTGATCCAGAGCTCGCCGTAAATGGTTACGTTGATGCAAGCTTTGACACTGATCCGGATGACTCTAAGTCACAAACCGGATACGTATTTATTCTCAATGGGGGTGCGGTAAGCTGGTGTAGTTCCAAGCAAAGCGTGGTAGCTGATTCTACATGCGAAGCTGAGTACATCACTGCCTCGGAGGTGACGAAGGAAGGTGTCTGGATGAAGGAGTTCATGACAGATCTTGGAGTTGTGCCTAGTGCACTAAACCCAATGACTCTGTTCTATGACAACACTGGTGCCATTGCTCTAGCCAAGGAACCAAGGTTTCACAAGAGGACCAGACACATAAAGCGACGTTTCAATTCCATCCGCGATTACATCAAGGAGGACGACATAAATATTTTTAAAGTACACACGGATCTGAATGTTGCAGATCCGATGACTAAACCTCTTCCAAGGGCTAAACATGAACAACACCAGAACTTTATGGGTGTTAGATTCATTACAATGTAAATCACATAGTGATGTGAGCTAGATTATTGACTCTAGTGCAAGTGGGAGACTGTTGGAAATATGCCCTAGAGGCAATAATAAATGTAGTTATTATTATATTTCCTTGTTCATGATAATCGTTTATTATCCATGCTATAATTGTATTAATTGGAAACACTGATACATGTGTGGATACATAGCCAACACTGTGTCCCCTAGTATGCCTCTAGTAGACTAGCTCGTTGATCAAAGATGGTTAAGGTTTCCTAGCCATAGACATGAGATGTCATTTGATAACGGGATCACATCATTAGGAGAATGATGTGATGGACAAGACCCAAACTATGAACGTAGAATATGATCGTGTCAGTTTATTGCTATTGTTTTCTACATGTCAAGTATCTGTTCCTATGACCATGAGATCATGCAACTCACTGACACCGGAGGAATTCCTTGTGTGTCTCAAATGTCGCAACGTAACTGGGTGACTATAAAGATGCTCTACAGGTATCTCCGAGGGTGTCTGTTGAGTTGGCATGGATCGAGACTGGGATTTGTTACTCCGTGTGACGGAGAGGTATCTCGGGGCCCACTCGGTAATACAACATCACACTAATTCTTGCAAGCAATGTGACTAAAGTGTTCGCCACGGGATCTTGTATTACGGAACGAGTAAAGAGACTTGCCGGTAACAAGATTGAACTAGGTATAGAGATACCGACGATCGAATCTCGGGCAAGTAACATACCAAAGAACAAAGGGAACAACATACGGGATTAACTGAATCCTTGACATAGAGGTTCAACCGATAAAGATCTTCGTAGAATATGTAGGAACCAATATGGGCATCCAGGTCCCGCTATTGGTTATTGACCGTAGAGGTGTCTCGGTCATGTCTACATAGTTCTCGAACCCGCAGGGTCTACACACGTAACGTTCGGTGACGTTTCGGTAGTATAGAGTTATGTATGGTGGCGACCAAAGGTTGTTCGGAGTCCCGGATGAGATCCAGGACGTCACGAGGAGCTCCGGAATGGTCCGGAGGTAAAGATTGATATATAGGAAGTCCCGTTTTGGTCACCGGAAAAGTTTCGGGTATTTTGGTAGTGTACGGGGAGTGCCGGGAGGGGTACCGGGGACCATCGGGAGGGGTGTCTCGACCCAAAGGACCTCATGGGATGTGGGAGGAGTCAAACCAGCCCCTAGTGGGCTGGCCGAACCCCCCCCCCCCACTAAGGCCCATGCGGCTAGGGGTGGGAAAAACCCAAAGGTGGAAAGGTGGAAAGGGTTTCCATGTGGAGAGGAGGAATCCTACTCCTAGTAGGATTGGAGTAGGACTCCTCCACCTCCAATTTCGGCCAAACCTTGAGGGTTTGAGGCTGCCTCTTCTCCTCCGTCCCTCCTATATATACTAGAGGATTTAGAGGGGAGAGCTAACCCTAATTGCCACGTGCTCCCTCTACTTCATCTAGATCGTTTTCTCTTCTAGTCTAGTTCGGCGGTGCTTAGGCGAAGCCCTGCCAGAATAGTTCCACCACCATCGCCGCCACACCGTCGCGCTGCCAGAGAACTCATCTGCCTCTCCGCTCCATCTTGCTGGATCAAGAAGGTGGAGATCGTCATCGAGCTGTACGTGTGCTGAACGCGGAGGTGCCGTCCGTTCGGCGCTAGATCGGGACAGATCGTGATTAGATCGCGGGACGCTCGGCGATTTGGATCGCGAAGACGTTCGACTACATCAACCACATTTCTAAACGCTTCCCTCTTAGCGATCTACAAGGGTATGTAGATCCACTCTCCCTCTCATAGATGCTCATCACCATGGACAGATCTTGCGTGTGCGTAGGAATTTTTTTGTTTCCCATGCAACGTTCCCCAATAATGCCGCCCTCTTCCTTGTCTGGGGGGAATCGATTTCCCCCCTTCCTCCGTCTGCTCCTCTTCATGAGCAGAGGAGGCCTGGGTCTCCCCGGACCTAGCGCCCGGAGGGCCTCTTGGGCGAAGACCTTCTCGGGTCTCCTTCTTCTCCTTCTTCTCTAGCGCCGAATACGGTGCCATGACCAGCATCGCCGTCAACAGGGCCGATCAGGGGGCTTTAGGCAGCGGGGCAGGACCATTGATCCGCAGGGCCTTGGCCAGCCAACCCTATGGAGACAAAGAGGGAGAAATTAAAATCCTTGCTAAGAGATTGTTCCCGAAGATAAAAATAGAAACTTTACCTTGAGCGAAGGGTTTTCGGCGTCCAGGCTGGTGTCTTTCTCCTTGGCCGGCCATTCCTCCTGAGGCTTGAACAATGCCTTCCACAACATCTCCCGAGAAGTGCGGTAAAGCTTGCGCACGGTGGGAGGGTCGTCGGACTTGTAGGCCCACATTGGCATAGCTCGGAGCTGGCAAGGGAGGAGATAGCAGCGGAGCATGACCTGGATCACGTTGGTTAGTCCGACGTTCGCATCTAGCATCTGCGCGATGCGATCCTGCAGTGCTTTCACTTCCGTGGCCGGCCCCCAGTCTAGGCCCTTCTTGATCCACGAGGTCAGCCTCGCGGGCGGTACAGATCTGAATTCGGGAGGGGCCACCCAGTCTGCGGCACGTGGTTCAGTGATGTAGAACCACTCCTTTTGCCAGGCCTTGACAGTGTCGATGAAGGTGCCCTCCGGCCATTGAACCCGCGGGAGCTTGTTGATCACCGCCCCTCCGCAATCCGCATGCTAGCTTCTTACGGTCTTTGGCTTGATGTTGAAGACCTTCAGCCATAAGCCAAAATGCGGCTGGACCCGCAAAAAGGCCTCGCAGACGACAATGAAAGCCGATATGTGCATGATGGAGTTTGGGGGATGATCGTGGAAGTCTAAACCGTAGAAGAACATCAAGACCCTTACAAAGGGGTGCAGCGGGAAGCTCAGTCCCCGGATAAAGTTGGGAATGAACACCACCCGCTCCCCGGGCTTTAGCGTGGGTATTACTTGACCCTCTTCGGGGGCGCGGTGGACGACATCGACTGGGAGGTAGCCGGCGCGCTTCAGCTTCTGGATGTCATCCTCGGTGACACATGAAACCTCCCACTTGCCTTGAGAGCCTGAGCCAGCCATGGCCGCGCTTGGGGAAGGGGGAGGGGTGTCTTGGAGGGGGTTGGAAGAAGACTAGATCTGTGCGCTTGGAGCGAAGGTGGCTTGAGAGAGCAAATCTAGGGAGCGTGGAGAGGCTTTGGGGATGTTTTTCTCCCTTTTATGGAAGGCCGTAATACCAAGCGTCCTCTTACTGCGCCACGGGCTGCGCCGTTTTGTAACAGCCCGGGACCGACGCTCCAGAAGATTCCCCTTTTATTTCCATTCTCAACATGTGATTCGTTTTATTGTCGCATTCATCATCGCATCATTCGCATCATCTTGCATAGCATCATCACTCGTTTTCGAAAACTTGCATCCGTTCGTACCTGCCGGTTCTCTCCGTTCGTGTCGTCGACCGTCGCGAGACCAACCACACACGCACGTGCCCGCGACATCGTTAAAAAAAACCATTTTTAAAGTGCGCAGAAAATATTCTCGGATTGGGTCAAAAGTTGGCGTGCGGTCTTAATATAGTGTAGCTAGACCGTCTGTCGAATTTCGTCGCAATCAGAGTCCGTTTGATACCCGAACGGTCGACCGTAGCGACACCGTCATCGGTTTATTCGTCGGACGTTTTCGGTTTAAAAAAACTCCGTTGCCGGGCCGCACTTCCCTCTCATCTTAGCCCAACCCCTCTTCATAGCCCGTCTAAACCCCATCTCCGTTCGTGGCCATCGGATCGTCATCGAAGGGACGCAATTCATCCCACATAGTCCCATCCCTATGTATATAAAGACCCCTATTCCATTTTGGACAAGCTAAACCTAATCCATAAAAATCCTCCGCCTTGTCTCATCCCCACCGCCGCTAGCCCCGCACCTTCAACCTCGGGATCCCTCCCGATCCACCCACCTGCACCCCACCGTTTAGCTGGTTCATGTAATTTGAATACCATATAATATTAGTAACGCAGCATCAGCCGAGCTGGTCATCCCATCACTTCACCACCTGGAGGTCGCGGGATCAACTCCCAGCCAACCCAATTTTTATTGCATGTTTATTTATTTTTCTCACACTGCTCTTGGGCCTCATCCGCTGCTGGGCTGCACTGTTGCGGGGGATATCAGCCCAGTACCAACCCTGAATCCTTTCCTTTTGTTGTATTTGTCTTTGGGCAGATTTCATACACCTTTTGGCATGTTCATATAGTAATATTGGTAAATCCAAGTGAAACTTGTTATATATGCATAATGCCTAAAACATTTATGCAGTTTCATAATTTCCATTTGTCATCAATGATAGAAATGCTTAAAATTGTTGTTTGCATTGTTTTCTTTAAATGCCATGCTAAAACGGTTTATTTCATAACTAAATAACCGTAATTCCGATTAAAATGTTTTAGATATGCAACTTGACTAGAAAAATGTGTAGAATAATATGGTGGAATTTATTTTTCTGTTTAACAACTCTAAAATTGTGTTCTAGGCAGAACAGTAGCAAATTCGAAAATTACATATGGGGACTTTCCGGAATTGCTATTCGTTGTTCCGGCCTCATTTAAAATGCCTACATGTTGTGGTTGTTCATGCTTCACCTCTTGCCATGATTAACAACATTTAATATTGTCGTGTACCTAAACGGGAATGAACTAAGTAATTCAAATATGGAGTTTCGTCAATATGCAACCCGTTGCATATTGAGCTTCACTTAATGTGTAGTATTTGATTGTTGTGATTGCCATGCCATGCATAATTAAACCGGACATGCATCATACTTGGTTGCGCATCACGTCATGCATATGTTGTGGTGTTTGCCGTGTGTTGATTGTTGTTTTCGGATTGTTCCTTCTCGATAGAGTTCCGAAAGCGTTCGGAGTGTGAGGATTCGTTCGTCTACTTCACGGATCGTCTTCTTCATGGATTCGTTCTTCTTCCAAGCGGGATCTCAGGCAAGATGATCATTTCCCTGGATACCATTACTATCATTGCCATGCTAGATGTCTCATTTCTATCGCTTGTCTCGCTACCTACCACTTGTATGTCAAGCCTCCCAAATTGCCTTGAAAAGCCTCTAACCCCTCCACATCCCAGCAAACATTGTTTGGCTATGTTACCGCTTGCTCAGCCCCTTCTTATAGCGTTGCTAGTTGCAGGTGCATGTTCTTCCATGTGCAACATGGATATTTTGATATATCACAATATTATTGCTATTTAATTTTAATACACATATATACTTGGTTAAGAGTGGAAGGCTTGGCCTTTTGCTCGGTGTTTTGTTCCACTCTTGCCGCCCTAGTTACTTGTGTACCGGTGTTATGTTCCATAATTGAGCGCTCCTAACATGCTCGGGGTTGTTATGGGGACCCCCTTGATTTTCGTTTTAGGATAAAACTTATCTGGCAAGGCCCAACATTGGTACTACATTTGCCTAATAACTAATAAAATTGCATAGGGACTTTCCGGACCCCGTGGATAAGTAATCAACAAACCGGGCCAGTGCTCCTCATGAGTGTTGGTCCACGTACCTAGCAGTCGGCGGTGCCACCGCGGAGCAACTCGAGGCATTTTCAGGCTACTGTCCACTTCGCATAGACGGATGATGCCCGTAGATAGAGAGCGCGCGGCTCTAGATGCGGATCTGGCTCACCGGGAGGCCTTGCTGGACTTGTTTTACCTTTCTCGGACGTCTTGTGCGAGGAATTCCGATAATGCTTCGGGCTATCTCGAGGTTGCGGTTTTCCAATGGAATTGCCTAGGAAATCACGGGATTCGTGGTCGAGGTTATTCCCGCTGCGTGTGGTTAGTTTGTGATGGATGAGTTGGAGCACCCCTGCAGGGTTAAATCTTTCGGAAAGCCATGCCCGCGGTTACGTGGCAACTTGGAAACTTTGTTTAACACCCGGTCATAGCAAACTTGAAGTAAACTCAAATAAAATACACCAACCGTGTGCGTAACCGTGACTGTCTCTTCTCGTGAGTCCTTATCCGAGAGAGAACATGGTGGGGTTATGATTGACATAAGTAGGTGTTCAGGATCTCTTAGAGATCATTACTAGATCACATCCGTTTATGCGACAATCATCCCCCTTTATTCTTGTACTCGTAAGTTAGCCACTTAAATAAATGCTTAGTGCTTGCTGCAGCCTCACCACTCAACCATACCTCACCCATTAAGCTTTAATAGTCTTGATACCCATGGAAATGAGATTGCTGAGTCCCCGTGGCTCACAGATCACTACAACAACAGTTGCAGGTACATGTAATGCGATGATATGACATGAGCGCGATGCTTTGTTTGATTTGGAGTTCTTCTTCTACTTCATCGATCATAGGATGGATTCCAGGCGGCAGCCTGGGATAGCAAGGATGGATGTCATTTTTTCGTTTGTTTTCGTCCGTAGTCGGACCCTGCTCTTTTGTATGATGTTTGGATATGTTGTTGTATTGATGTAGCTTGTGGCGAGTGTTAGCCAATTCCATATACTCATCTCTTCTTTACATGTACTTGTAATGATATCCATTCTTGCAAAACGACGAGATGCGCTTCTATCCCTGTCGAGGCCCTCGTGCCAAAATAAGGATAGGATCGCATCTTGGGCGTGACACGTTTCCCGAAGCAACCGCTCCATTATGCACGCGTGAGATAACCCAAATCATTGATCATATCCCGTAAAAAATGGAGCACGATCTTCATGTCGATTAGACGTGCCAATAAAAGGGCGGCCTCGAACCGCGAATCGAGTTTTTGTAACTGGTTAAGTGGCCGCGGCCTGTCTTAGCCTTTCGTCAGGAAAGCTGTCAGGAAGGGCACTATTCATACTCAGGCATTTGGCCTTTGAAGCTAAGCAAGGTATGTTCGGAAAGAAGGGTGTCATCGGTGGCTGAGTTAAGGGTGACCGAGCATGATGGGAAGAAAGGAACTCGCCCCGCAAGCCGGACACTCTGGACGAGCGGAGTAGCTACATGTTATGAAGACCGGCGTTGGAGGCTAGTTCGGGGGCTACTGAGGGAGTTCGGGATTAAGGGGTCCTCGGGCTGTCGACTTATCTTCTGTGGATCAGCCCGGTGGGCCGCCCTGTGGCAGCCATGGGAAGGCCGAACTACAGAATGACCCCATGCTTAGGAGGGAAGGTTTGGAAGACTTGGTGTGCCCTCCAGTAAGAATGGGCGTATCTATGCCTGGATGGAAACCGACCATGTGTAACCCTAGGTACCCCTGGTGTCTATATAAACCAGGGGGCTTAGTTCGTAGAGGGACAGGTCAACTCATCTAGGGTTTAGCTCATTTGATCTCGAGGTAGATCAGCTCTGTAACAATCATACTCATCAATACAATCAAGCAGGACGTAGGGTTTTACTCCTCACGAGGGCCCGAACCTGGGTAAACATCATCTCCTTTGTCCTCTGTTAATCATCGATCCTAGATTCATAGTTCGGGACCCCCTACCCGAGATCCGCAGGTTTTGACACCGACAACCACCAAGAAAATAATAAGAGAATGAAAAGGTGGACGTTGAAAGAATATGGATATCAATTAGAGATGTCACTTCTCTCAAGTGTACAAGATTCTAGGTAGATGAAAATCATGATGATATAAATCCACAAAGAAGGATGTACACACGAAATAGTTACAAAAAGGAAAGAACAATATATCAAAAGGAGGTCATACAATATACCAATGAGATCTTTGCTTGAAAGCATATCACATGGCTTAATATTATCTAATTGTATATTATGAACTCCAAACACACAACCATCAAAGACATCACAACTAGCAATAATACATCATTGTTGGGATGCTTTGAGCAAGGGAACAAGTACCACAAAAAAGAATGAATTTCATTCCAAGATGCAACAAGTCGGATGCAAGAAAAACATGCATGAGGTAGATACTTGTTACCGAGATAACATTGGAATGATGTAGTAGAAAAGGGTTCATTGATCATCCTAGCTTGACTCTAATAAGCACATGGTGACAACACCTTTCTTGTGAGTGAGCCGAGCATCCAATGCATCTCCAATTGTTCCTAGAACAACAACACAAACAAAACGGTACCCAAACTCATTGGGACCAAAGAGTTAGATAGCCAACAATACATGGGACAAATTCCACATAAACATGTGCGTATATATATGAAATTGAATTTCATGCACATCTTAGCCAAAGCGGATTTCATGGAGTTTCCCCTATATATTGGATCAAAGAAAGAAAGCATGACAAAGGAAGTACATGTAGTAAATATGCATGCTCAAGACTTTCTAGAACCAAATCAACACATGATTGATAAGCAACCAATTATGAAGATACCAAGTGAAAATAGGATACGAAATGAAGAAAGTATCACTTGAAGGATACCAATTAAAAGGTACATCAAGGAATGAGATATCCATCGAAACACACCAATTGAAGGATATCAAATAAAAAAGGTATCAGGCTCCCAAAAGAGAGTAATGTTCCAAACAAAACAAAACCTCTACAAATTTTTATGATGGCACAAAGTGCCAACAAGAAAGACTTGTCCTCCACCTACACGCACTTGATAGGGCTCATAAGGAGTTATGATGAACTCAAAAAGAGAGTGTTCTAAAGAGAATAGGATAGCTCCCCCATGAGATATGCATTATATAGAATTTGCATTTGAATACAAGATGCAAAAGATGGGATCATCGATCACTTTATCCATATAGAAACACTAGACATGTTTACAAAGATCCACAAGAGGCAAGGAAGACAATGGAGAGAAACAATACAACTATAAACAAGATCCAATGTAAAGATGATGAGCAATTTCTACCACATAAAATAATAACAATTATCAAAAGACAAGAACTATTTGGAAATAATTTCCATTGGTAGATTGCATAGATATGGATAATCATCTTCACACCAAAAAGATAATAAATAAGCAAACTAGAACTTGTGGAGCTAATATGCCACCAAGGAACAAGATAATTTACAATCAACTCTAGGTGGCAATGCCTCAAATGTACACATTTTCTAGGCTTGTAATTGAAAGCACATATGCTCCCTTGGAGGTTTTGATAATTCATAACAACATACATTGTCTCTTGAACTAATAGTTTTACCTAGCTTATTTCAGATGTAGTCCATAGAGGAAGTTGGCTGGAATGTGAGGAGAATCCCCAAGGAAAGAAGAAAAAGGAAAGGAATAGGATTGGCAAGACATCAAGCTTCAAGACTCTACATTTTACATTTTGTGAGAAATCTCTTTTGAGTCGATAGGAAAGTCAATACTATTAAAAGGGGATGAGGTGTCTATGATGATCTGGTTGCTCAAGTGCTTAGAGTTAGCCACCAAAAATACACATGAATTTCTCCCACAAAATTCTCTGTCTAAACCCTACCAGTCAAATTCGGTGCCACCAAGTTTTCCAAATCGGCCCTACCGAGTTTTACCCTAGACTGATCCTAAGCCAAACCCTAAGGTCTCGGTGACACCAACTTTTATTTTCGGTGAAACCAAAATCAGTGACCAACTCTCTGGTATACTATTTCTAAAAATCGGAATTTCCGAGTTTTGGAAATAGGTATCATCGAGTTTTGGTAACTGCCTAGGTCAACCAATTCGGTCCCACCGAGATTTATATATCGGTCTCACCGAAACGCCAAAAGTTGCCACATTTTGCACTAGTCGGTGCAACCGAGTTTTTACTTCGGTTTCACCGAGTTGGGCAATAATGTTGTACCGGTTGGATTTTTGGAGATGCCTATATATACCCCTCCACCTACCTCTTGTAACGCCCCCATGTAATAGCTACAGTAATCACCCCTTTGACAGTGCCATGTCATCATGATTAACCATGCTTGAGCATCATTGCATCATATCTCATTTCAAATTCCAATTTAAACCTGCAATTCAAACCTAAAGTGAAAATAAAAGTTGTTCAAAACCAGAAACTAAAATGTTCATTAAATAGGAAATAATTCATAACTAATTGTGATCAGTAAAACAACATTACTAAAAATGCCTAAGTGACTCCATCAACCTCAAACAGTAGCTAATAACAACAATTTAACACTAGATTATTTAATAGGATTACAAATGAAATCATGTTTTACCCAAACCAATTTTTGGTGGTTGAGAATAATGCACTGTAATATTTGAGCCAAGTCACACATTTATTAAAATTCATTTAGTGCTAAAACAATTTGCAAAACAGTGGAAACGAAAAGAAATAGAAAAGAAAAAGAAAAGGGGCAATGGTCTACTGTGCACTTGGGCCGCAAGTGCACAGTAGCCAGCCCAGCCCGTCACCGCGGTCGTCCCCCTCCTCCCGCACGCGTCAGCGCGCGCGCGCGTCCGGCCGGCGATGGCCAGCTGTCGGCCATCCCCCGGCGCCGCTGCCGCTGCGGGGAGGTTAAGAGCATCGCCACGGACCCCTGGGCGAAACCCTAGCGCCCATTTCCCCCTCACCCCTCTCGCACGCGCTCGATCTCTCCCCACCCGAAAGCTTCATCGCCGCCGTCGCTCGATCCCGCGGCCACCGTGCCCCGATTGCCGTTCCGACTAGCCCATCGTCGCCGCCGTCCTCGACTACCCCCTCTGCACCGCCTACTTGGAGCTCGGCGCCTTCGCAACGACCTCCCCGAGCTCTTCATCGCCGCACGGCCGCCGTCGAACTCCGCCGTCTCCGACCGCCTCTGCTGCTCCTAAGCTATCGCCGGGCCTCCTTGAGCCTCCCCGGTGAGCTCCACGTCTCCCCCTCTCTTACTCTGAGCTTGCCTGCACCGCTAGCCGCCGATTCGCCTGTGCCCGAAGCCGCCGCCGTGTAGCACGTCGCCGGCGAGCCCCCGGTGACCAAGTGGTCACGGTCATGTGTCCGTTGTGCTCACCGCGTCGAGTAGAGCCCGCCTAGCCCCTCCTCTCGCTCGTTTGCGCCCCGCAACCCCGTTCCCGTCGCACGCCCGAAGGGCCTCGCCGCCGGCGAGCTTCTGCCGCTCGCTACCGGCCACCTCAGCCGCTCCCACCGCCACCATTCGACGCGGCGTTGAACGCCCGTTCGAATGAGCCCGGCCGCGTCGCAAATGGCCTCCTCTACGCGAAACCCGCGCCGCGCTACCGTTTCGGGAGCTCGCCGGAGCTTCTCCGGCGGGATTCCGGCGAAGCCGCGGCCACCGTCCGACGTGGCCAGCCCTGGCCCACTGCCAGTGACACTGGCCGGTGGGGCCGTGGGCCCGTTGACCAGTCAGCGCCGCTGACTGGGTCAGCTGAGCCACTGACATGTGGGGCTCCTCCCCTCTGTGTCTATGACATATGGGTCCCACTGTCAGTTAGTTAATTAGGTGGTTAGGATTAATTAAAAATAATTAAATTAGTTTAATCAGTCACTGACAGGGCGGGCCCACTAGTTAATTAGGATAATTTAACCCTGTTAATTAAAATGAGCCTATGACGTGTGGGACCCACTGTCAGGTTTGACCTGGTCAACCCCACTGTTGACTGCTGATGCAATGCTGATGTCATGCTGACGTCATCCCAACACTGTTTCGGATAATGTTGAATTAAATAATTAAAATAATTCCAGAAAATTAATAAAACTTTAGAAAATCATATCTTTTAAACCGTAAGTCAGATGAAAATAATTTATATATGTAAAATGATCAGAAAAATATGAAGATTCTGAATATGTGAACAAAACACCTGTCCAACACTCCTAGCTAGCTGAACATGGAACTTTTTTACTGTTTTCGATAAATGAATAGTGCGCAACTTTAATTAGATAAATCCAGATAAATTCCTAAATTAACTAAATCGTTTAGTTAGACAGTAAAGCACATTTGCATATCTTTTAGGCATGTCATGCATCAGTGATTGCATTTGTTTGCTTTATATTTATTGTTTCTTCCCCTCCCTCTCTCTCGTTAGACGCCGAGACCGACGCTGTTGCTGCCGGGTTCGACTACACCCCCGACGACCAGCCGTCTGACGACCCCGCCTTTGCCGCAGAGCAACCAGGCAAGCAAACCCCCTTGATGCATGCCTATATCACCCATTCCTTTCTCACTCCTGCTTGCATTAGAAATTGCCGCTGCTACTGTTTTATCCTATTTCTGATGCATAGCCTGTTTTTGATAACTGCTATTGATACCTGCCTTATTATCCAAACTGCTTAGTATAGGTTGGATGGAAAACCATCTGTGGCCCCTCTCCCTTGCTGTAGTTGCTCCGCTTTAGTACCTGTGCCCCGTTCGAATGATCGACAGGCTGAGAACAGCACATCACAACACACCCCCTAAATTGCTCGACACTGCAGAGCTGGCATCGAGTGCCGAGGGTGATACCTCTTAGCTCACTTTCGATGGTGCCTCTGTAGAATAGCTTCCCGGATGTGTGTTATCGAGGGTGATTCCTCTTACATCACCTCCGCTAAGCTACCGTCGCGCAACTCCTCGAGTGGGAATCCATCGAGGGTGATTCCTCGGATTCCTCCTCGATACTTGGACACACGGTTACTTTGACCTTTGTTACAGGCGGGTCCACCTGGAGAGGTACCCGCGGGGAAATGTAAAGTCGGGCTGGCCCCAAGGGTGCCCGCGAGCGAATATCATTAAAGACGGGTCGGCTCCAAGAGCACTCGCGCGATACTAAATACGCCTAACGGAACTGGGTATTTGATCTGAGTGGGTCGTCGTGCCCATTTCGCACTACCACCACGTGGGATAATGGTTTAATGGGGCCCTCTGCAGCGTAGTATCAGCCGAAAGCTCTTCAGACGTCACAGGTTACCTTGCGGGCTGATCGTCGGGATTGGGCTGGTACTTCACTGGGTTGTTCAGTGTCGCGCCTGCACCCCGACCACCCACGCAACGTGCAGGAGTGCAGAGGGCGATGGCCCAAGACCTCTCCGTGCTTAGGATTTAGACCGGCGTGTTGACCTCTCTGCTGAGCTCTAGGTCGGGCTGCGTTGTGTCGATCACCCGAGGCCGGGTATTACCCAGCAAGTGTATCCGGCCGGAGGTAATCGAGCGTGTTGGGTAACAGTAGTGCACCCCTGCAGGGAAGATATCTATTCGAATAGCCGTGTCCACGGTAACAGGACGCTTGGAGTTGTGCCCGGATCTATGACAACTACAAATTGATGATGATTCATATTAAACTGTTAATAATGCTCTCGGGACCGCTTTCTCGCAGGGAGTCGAGAAAGGATCTCAGGGCATTGCTACTGTATGACAACATGTATGCTACTGCTATCTATTCTCTTCTGATGCTGCAAGACTGCTTGAAGATGCTAGTCTTCGATAGGCTAGGCCTTTCTCTCTCCTCTGGCATTTCTGCAATACAGTCCACAAATACAGCCTTCTCATTTGATACCATTGCATGTTTAGCATAGTTCTGATGTCAGTCTTGCGAGTACTTTGGATGAGTACTCACGGTTGCTCTGCTATTCTTTTTCCCCCATATCCAATTGTTGATACATCAGACGATGGAGCCCAGGAGCCAGATGCCACTGCCGGAGCTTACTACCAGGAGGGTCCTGACGGCACTTACTACTGGGTTGATCCAGCCGACCAGGTGTAGTTAGGAGGTTCCCAGGCAGGAGGCCTGCGCCTTTTCGATCTGTATCGTTGTTTGTGCTAGCCATCTTATGGCACCCGTGACTAACTATGTCTGTACTCAGATATCTTTTGTGTGTATGATTTATGTATTCGGGTCCTCGTGACCCCTGGCTTATTAGATGATGATTTATGCTTATTATTTGAGTTTAGAGTTGTGTTGTGATATCTTCCCGTGAGTCCCTGTGCTTGATCGTGCACGTTTGCGTGTATGATTAGTGCACGATTAAGTCGGGGGCGTCACAAGTTGGTATCAGAGCCGACTGCCTGTAGGAAGCCCCTATCCAACTCCTTGGCCGTAGTTGAGTCTAGTGTTTCCGAAAACTATTTTACTAACATGGATGTGTGGCTTACGGGCCCACGTCGCCAACTGGGTGGTATTAGGATCTTTTATTCCTCTTCTATACTCTGGGACTCTGAAACCTCTTCCTTTCGGGTTAAATGAATTTTACTAACACCGACACTAGGATCTCGTAATCTTGTCCACCCGGAGAGCTGGATTATCAGTGCTGGTTCCATATCATTGATCTGATTATTCTGATAATCACATTTTCCTTTCCATTGGTCTGTTTAATCTTTCTCTCCAAATTATATTATGTTTGTCATTGTCGTTTGACAATCCTGAGTTGCCTCTGTTTCAGATGGATCGTCTGTTCCCACCACGCCCCGCGACGCAGCTTGTGCTTCGCACTTCGGCTCGCAATGCCCCTGGCTTTCCAGCTGTCCTGATCGCCCTCCTGACCAGACTTGGTTACCGCTGGTACCCCGAGTACATGGTCTACGAGGATTACCGCGAGTTCAACCAGGAGCAGTATCATGCTGATGTTCGCATCTATGATCAGAGGGATGACTCAGACACCGAGTTGCACCTTTTTCACGGTATCGGTGTGACGATTGAGATGGCAGTCCATGATGCTGCCTATTCTGCTGTCGCACGACTCCGTGGAGAGCATACTAGGCTATTCTTGAGTGGACTCCTCCGATGAATGTCAAGCAAGTCAGAAGTTTTCTTGGCCTTGCAAGTTATTGCCGCCGATTCGTCGAGAACTTCTCGAAGATTGCCAAGCCATTGACTGACCTGCTCCACAAAGGTGTTAAATTTGAATGGACAGAAAAATGTCAAGAAAGCCTTCAGACACTCAAAGATAAGTTGACATCTGCCCCAGTGTTAGCACCCCCGGATTCTCAAAAGGACTTCGAGATTTACTGTGATGCATCTCGTCAAGGATTAGGCTGTGTCCTAATGCAAGAACGCAGAGTAGTTGCTTATGGCTCTCGTCAATTGCGTCCTCACGAGGAAAATTATCCGGTACATGATCTCGAGCTTGCTGCAGTTATTTATGCTCTGAAGCTATGGCGACATTACCTCCTTGGTAATCGTTGCGAGATATACACAGATCATAAGAGTTTGAAGTATTTGTATACTCAGCCAGACTTGAACCTTCGTCAACAAAGATGGCTTGAGACAGTAGCCGATTATGATATGAATATCTCCTACACCCCTGGCAAGGCTAACGTAATGGCCGATGCTTTGAGTCGCAAGGCTTATTGCAACAACCTCATGGTTCAGGAAGCGCAACCTATGCTTTATGAGGAGCTTCGCAAATTGAACCTTCACATTGTTCCTCAGGGTTATCTCAATACCCTGGAGGTTGAGCCAGACCTCGAGCGCAACATCAAGACCAGACAGAATTATGACTCTGAAGTCGAGAAGATCAAGAAATTCCTCTCCAAGGGTAATCCTTCTTTCTACCATGTTGGTGAGGATGGTGCCTTGTTCTTCAAAGGCCGCCTAGTGGTCCCCAGAAAGCATAATCTGGACTCTCGTTCGGATGTCATGAAAGAAGCACATGACACGCCATTGTCTATTCACCCTGGTAGTACCAAAATGTACCAAGACATTCGTCAGCGGTACTGGTGGCCCGATATGAAACATGATATTGCTAAATATGTTGCTGAGTGTGACGTTTGCCGTCGCATCAAAGCAGAACATCAAAGGCCAGCTGGAACTCTGCAACCCCTTGAAATTCCGGAATGGAAATGGGACAAAGTCCAAATGGACTTCATTACTGGTTTTCCCAGATCGCAGAAGGGTCATGATGCTATCTTTGTCGTCATCGACCGATTCTCAAAGGTTGCTCACTTTCTGTCTGTCAAGGAGACAATCACTGCTAGTCAGTTAGCAGACTTGTATGTTTCCAGAATTGTGTCACTCCACGGTGTTCCATTGGAGATCAGTTCAGATCGTGGCAGCCTCTTTACTTCCAGGTTTTGGAGTAGTTTCCAAGAAGCCATGGGAACTCATCTGTCTTTTAGCACTGCTTATCACCCTCAGTCTCAGGGTCAAGTCGAAAGAGTTAACCAAGTGCTTGAAGATATGCTTCGAGCTTGCGTCATCTCATTCGGTAAGAAATGGGAAGAATCTCTCCCATATGCCGAATTCTCTTACAACAATGGCTATCATGCTAGTCTGAAGATGGCACCATTTGAAGTTCTCTATGGACGTAAGTGTCGAACCCCTCTGAATTGGTCAGAAACTGGGGAACGTTCACTCGTTGGACCGGACATTATTCAACAAGCTGAAGAACAAGTCCGCATTGTCCGTGAACATCTGAAAACTGCTCAGTCTCGTCAGAAGAGCAACTATGACCGAAAGCACAAGGTAATGGTCTATCAGCCTGGTGAGCAAGCTTACCTTCGTGTCACTCCGATGAAGGGCACTCATCGGTTCGGAATCAAGGGCAAGTTAGCTCCTCGCTATATTGGCCCGTTCCGCATTCTCGCTCGTCGAGGAGAAGTGGCATATCAATTAGAATTGCCGCCGAACCTTTCTCAAGTGCATGATGTCTTTCATGTGTCGCAACTTCGTCGCTGTTTTAAGGATCCTATCCGAGCCGTGGATCATGAGGTACTTGAATTTCGAGAAGATCTGTCTTATCCAGAATATCCGATCCGCGTTCTAGATCAAACTGAACGTCGGACTCATCAAAAGTCGATCAAGTTCCTCAAGGTTCAGTGGTCAAATCAGTCTGAGGATGAGGCCACTTGGGAACGCGAGGACCGTCTTCGTGAAGAATACCCTACATTCTTTCAGTCTTCCTCTTAATTCTCGGGACGAGAATTCTTGTTAGAGGAGGAGAATTGTAACGCCCCCATGTAATAGCTACAGTAATCACCCCTTTGACAGTGCCATGTCATCATGATTAACCATGCTTGAGCATCATTGCATCATATCTCATTTCAAATTCCAATTTAAACCTGCAATTCAAACCTAAAGTGAAAATAAAAGTTGTTCAAAACCAGAAACTAAAATGTTCATTAAATAGGAAATAATTCATAACTAATTATGATCAGTAAAACAACATTACTAAAAATGCCTAAGTGACTCCATCAACCTCAAACAGTAGCTAATAACAACAATTTAACACTAGATTATTTAATAGGATTACAAATGAAATCATGTTTTACCCAAACCAATTTTTGGTGGTTGAGAATAATGCACTGTAATATTTGAGCCAAGTCACACATTTATTAAAATTCATTTAGTGCTAAAACAATTTGCAAAACAGTGGAAACGAAAAGAAATAGAAAAGAAAAAGAAAAGGGGCAATGGTCTACTGTGCACTTGGGCCGCAAGTGCACAGTAGCCAGCCCAGCCCGTCACCGCGGTCGTCCCCCTCCTCCCGCACGCGTCAGCGCGCGCGCGCGTCCGGCCGGCGATGGCCAGCTGTCGGCCATCCCCCGGCGCCGCTGCCGCTGCGGGGAGGTTAAGAGCATCGCCACGGACCCCTGTGCGAAACCCTAGCGCCCATTTCCCCCTCACCCCTCTCGCACGCGCTCGATCTCTCCCCACCCGAAAGCTTCATCGCCGCCGTCGCTCGATCCCGCGGCCACCGTGCCCCGATTGCCGTTCCGACTAGCCCATCGTCGCCGCCGTCCTCGACTACCCCCTCTGCACCGCCTACTTGGAGCTCGGCGCCTTCGCAGCGACCTCCCCGAGCTCTTCATCGCCGCACGGCCGCCGTCGAACTCCGCCGTCTCCGACCGCCTCTGCTGCTCCTAAGCTATCGCCGGGCCTCCTTGAGCCTCCCCGGTGAGCTCCACGTCTCCCCCTCTCTTCCTCTGAGCTTGCCTGCACCGCTAGCCGCCGATTCGCCTGTGCCCGAAGCCGCCGCCGTGTAGCACGTCGCCGGCGAGCCCCCGGTGACCAAGTGGTCACGGTCATGTGTCCGTTGTGCTCACCGCGTCGAGTAGAGCCCGCCTAGCCCCTCCTCTCACTCGTTTGCGCCCCGCAACCCCGTTCCCGTCGCACGCCCGAAGGGCCTCGCCGCCGGCGAGCTTCTGCCGCTCGCTACCGGCCACCTCAGCCGCTCCCACCGCCACCATTCGACGCGGCGTTGAACGCCCGTTCGAATGAGCCCGGCCGCGTCGCAAATGGCCTCCTCTACGCGAAACCCGCGCCGCGCTACCGTTTCGGGAGCTCGCCGGAGCTTCTCCGGCGGGATTCCGGCGAAGCCGCGGCCACCGTCTGACGTGGCCAGCCCTGGCCCACTGCCAGTGACACTGGCCGGTGGGGCCGTGGGCCCGTTGACCAGTCAGCGCCGCTGACTGGGTCAGCTGAGCCACTGACATGTGGGGCTCCTCCCCTCTGTGTCTATGACATATGGGTCCCACTGTCAGTTAGTTAATTAGGTGGTTAGGATTAATTAAAAATAATTAAATTAGTTTAATCAGTCACTGACAGGGCGGGCCCACTAGTTAATTAGGATAATTTAACCCTGTTAATTAAAATGAGCCTATGACGTGTGGGACCCACTGTCAGGTTTGACCTGGTCAACCCCACTGTTGACTGCTGATGCAATGCTGATGTCATGCTGACGTCATCCCAACACTGTTTCGGATAATGTTGAATTAAATAATTAAAATAATTCCAGAAAATTAATAAAACTTTAGAAAATCATATCTTTTAAACCGTAAGTCAGATGAAAATAATTTATATATGTAAAATGATCAGAAAAATATGAAGATTCTGAATATGTGAACAAAACACCTGTCCAACACTCCTAGCTAGCTGAACATGGAACTTTTTGACTGTTTTTGATAAATGAATAGTGCGCAACTTTAATTTGATAAATCCAGATAAATTCCTAAATTAACTAAATCGTTTAGTTAGACAGTAAAGCACATTTGCATATCTTTTAGGCATGTCATGCATCAGTGATTGCATTTGTTTGCTTTATATTTATTGTTTCTTCCCCTCCCTCTCTCTCGTTAGACGCCGAGACCGACGCTGTTGCTGCCGGGTTCGACTACACCCCCGACGACCAGCCGTCTGACGACCCCGCCTTTGCCGCAGAGCAACCAGGCAAGCAAACCCCCTTGACGCATGCCTATATCACCCATTCCTTTCTCACTCCTGCTTGCATTAGAAATTGCCGCTGCTACTGTTTTATCCTATTTCTGATGCATAGCCTGTTTTTGATAACTGCTATTGATACCTGCCTTATTATCCAAACTGCTTAGTATAGGTTGGATGGAAAACCATCTGTGGCCCCTCTCCCTTGCTGTAGTTGCTCCGCTTTAGTACCTGTGCCCCGTTCGAATGATCGACGGGCTGAGAACAGCACATCACAGCACACCCCCTAAATTGCTCGACACTGCAGAGCTGGCATCGAGTGCCGAGGGTGATACCTCTTAGCTCACTTTCGATGGTGCCTCTGTAGAATAGCTTCCCGGATGTGTGTTATCGAGGGTGATTCCTCTTACATCACCTCCGCTAAGCTACCGTCGCGCAACTCCTCGAGTGGGAATCCATCGAGGGTGATTCCTCGGATTCCTCCTCGATACTTGGACACACGGTTACTTTGACCTTTGTTACAGGCGGGTCCACCTCGAGAGGTACCCGCGGGGAAATGTAAAGTCGGGCTGGCCCCAAGGGTGCCCGCGAGCGAATATCATTAAAGACGGGTCGGCTCCAAGAGCACCCGCGCGATACTAAATACGCCTAACGGAACTGGGTATTTGATCTGAGTGGGTCGTCGTGCCCATTTCGCACTACCACCACGTGGGATAATGGTTTAATGGGGCCCTCTGCAGCGTAGTATCAGCCGAAAGCTCTTCAGACGTCACAGGTTACCTTGCGGGCTGATCGTCGGGATTGGGCTGGTACTTCACTGGGTTGTTCAGTGTCGCGCCTGCACCCCGACCACCCACACAACGTGCAGGAGTGCGGAGGGCGATGGCCCAAGACCTCTCCGTGCTTAGGATTTAGACCGGCGTGTTGACCTCTCTGCTGAGCTCTAGGTCAGGCTGCGTTGTGTCGATCACCCGAGGCCGGGTATTACCCAGCAAGTGTATCCGGCCGGAGGTAATCGAGCGTGTTGGGTAACAGTAGTGCACCCCTGCAGGGAAGATATCTATTCGAATAGCCGTGTCCACGGTAACAGGACGCTTGGAGTTGTGCCCGGATCTATGACAACTACAAATTGATGATGATTCATATTAAACTGTTAATAATGCTCTCGGGACCGCTTTCTCGCAGGGAGTCGAGAAAGGATCTCAGGGCATTGCTACTGTATGACAACATGTATGCTACTGCTATCTATTCTCTTCTGATGCTGCAAGACTGCTTGAAGATGCTAGTCTTCGATAGGCTAGGCCTTTCTCTCTCCTCTGGCATTTCTGCAATACAGTCCACAAATACAGCCTTCTCATTTGATACCATTGCATGTTTAGCATAGTTCTGATGTCAGTCTTGCGAGTACTTTGGATGAGTACTCACGGTTGCTCTGCTATTCTTTTTCCCCCATATCCAATTGTTGATACATCAGACGATGGAGCCCAGGAGCCAGATGCCACTGCCGGAGCTTACTACCAGGAGGGTCCCGACGGCACTTACTACTGGGTTGATCCAGCCGACCAGGAGTAGTTAGGACGTTCCCAGGCAGGAGGCCTGCGCCTTTTCGATCTGTATCGTTGTTTGTGCTAGCCATCTTATGGCACCCGTGACTAACTATGTCTGTACTCAGATATCTTTTGTGTGTATGATTTATGTATTCGGGTCCTCGTGACCCCTGGCTTATTAGATGATGATTTATGCTTATTATTTGAGTTTAGAGTTGTGTTGTGATATCTTCCCGTGAGTCCCTGTGCTTGATCGTGCACGTTTGCGTGTATGATTAGTGCACGATTAAGTCGGGGGCGTCACACCTCTCACTCGTAGAGGAAGCACTCAGAACAGACCAACACTTGCCCATCCATTTTTCCGAGAAGAACCACCTACTCATGTGTTGAGATCAAGATCTTCCACTCTAGCCATATGAATCTTGATTTCTAGCCTCCCCAAGTTGCTTTCCACCCAATCAACCTCTTCTACCAAGCCAAATCTATGAGAGAGTGATTGTGTGTTGAGGAGGCTATCTTTTGAAGCACACGAGCAAGGAGTTCATCATTGTTACCACATCTATTACCTTTCGGAGAGTGGTGTCTCCTAGATTGGTTAGGTGTCGCTTGGGAGCCTCCGTCTTCGTGTGGAGTTGAACCAAGAAGTTTGTAAGGGCAAGGAGATCGCCTACTTTGTGAAGATCTACCTCGAGTGAGGCTAGTCCTTCATGGACGTAAGCCGTGATGGAATAGACGAGGTTGCTACTTTGTGGACCCTTATGGGTGGAGCCCTCCAAGGACTCTCACGACCGCTACCCTCCATGCGTTGAAGTCTCCATCAACGTCAACGTACGATAGCACCACCTATCGGAACCACGGGAAAAATCTTCGTGTCTCCAAATTGTGATTGATCCTCTTATCCCTTCGCTCTACTTTCATGTGCATGTCTTTAATTACTTTCCGTTGTCATACTCTTAGACTTGCATGTGTAGGGTGTGCTAGACTTGTTAGAATTGCTAAATTCTGCCAACCAATAAAATTGGGAAAAGTTTAGGTTTTTATTTTTTCAAGTATTCTATTCACCCCCCCTCTAGACCTCCCTTCTCGGTCCCACAATTGGTATCATAGCTTTGGTCTCCATAGCTTTGGTTGTATCACCATTGGAGGAAGATAGATGTGTCTATTTTGGGGAGCCTTAGTTGTAGAGTGCCTATTCTCGATGGGGAGTACTATATGAGATGCTTGATCTATTCAATGAATTCCATTTGAGCAAGTATGTTAAGAGCCCTTATGTGCCTCCCATTGATCCCTTACATCCCTCACACGAAGAAGAAATCGACATGCTTCGCAATCTTAGAACTGTTAATCTTATCCTTAGAGCATTGCCAAGAATTGTGTTTGATCAAATGAGAAACTTTGAATGTTCTTATACCTTGTGGAATGATTTAGAGAATAGATAACCCACAAGTATAGGGGATCAATCGTAGTCCTTTCGATAAGTAAGAGTGTCGAACCCAACGAGGAGCAGAAGGAAATGACAAGCGGTTTTCAACAAGGTAATCTCTGCAAACACGGAAATTGTAGGTAACAAATAGTTTGATAGCAAGATAATTGGTAACGAGCAAGTAACGGTAATGGTAAATAAGGTGCAGCAAGGTACCCCAATCCTTTTTTGGCAAAGGACAGGACAGAACAATCTCTAGTAATAGGCAAAGTGTTCTTGAGGGTACACGGGAATTTCATCTAGTCACTTTTATCATGTTGGTTTGATTCGTGTTCGCTACTTTGATAATTTGATATGTGGGTGGACTGGTGCTTGGGTGATGTTCTTACTTGAACAAACTCCCACTTATGATTAACCCCCTCGCAAGCATACGCAACTACGCAATAAGTATTAAGATAAAATCTAACCATAGCATTAAACGTTTGGATCCAAATCAGCCCCTTACGAAGTAGCGCATAAACTAGGGTTTAAGCTTCTGTCACTCTAGCAACCCATCATCTAATAACTACTCCACAATGCATTCCCTTAGGCCCATGAATGGTTAAGTGTCATGTAGTCGACGTTCACATGACACCACTAAGGGAATCACAACATACGTATCATCAAAATATCGAACACATATCAAATTCACATGATTACTTGCAACATGACTTCTCCCGTGACCTCAAGAACAAAGGTAACTACTCACAAATAATAATCATGCTCAAGATCAGAGGAGTATTAAATAGCATAATGGATCTGAATGTATAATCTTCCACCAAATAAACCATATAGAAATCAACTACGCAAGGTAATCAACACTACTAGTCACCCACATGTACCAATCTGAGGTTCCGGTACAAAGATTGAACACAAGAGATGAACTAGGGTTTGAGATGAGATGGTGCTGTTGAAGATGTTGATTAAGATTGGCCTCCCAAAGATGAGAGGGGTGTTGGTGATGATGATGGCTTCGATTTCCCCCTCCGGGAGGGAAGTTCCCCCGGCGGAATCACTTCGCTGGAGGGCAAAAGTGCTCCTGCCCAAGTTCCGCCTCGAGGCGGCGGTGCTTCGTCCCGAAAGTCCTCCTCTTATTTTTTTTCTAGGTCAAAAGTGAATATATACCAGAAGATGGGCACCAGAGGTGGGCCGAGGAGGGCACAACCCACCAGGGCGCGCCCAGGGGGGCCTGGCACGCCCTGGTGTCTTGTGCCCACAAGGGTGGCCCCCTTCGGTAGTTCTTTGCTCCAGTATTTTTTATTAATTCCAAAAATAATCTCCGTAAAGTTTCAGCTTCATTGGAGATGTGCAGAATAGGTATCTCTGATGTGCTTTTCTTGGGTCCAGAATTCCAGCTGCCAGTATTCTCCCTCTTTGTGTAAACCTTGCATATTATGAGAGAAAAGGCATTAGAATCACTCCCTAAAGCATTATTATTCAACAAAACATAATAAATAACAGTAGGAAATCATGATGCAGAATGGACGTATCAACTCCCCCAAGCTTAGTCCTCGCTTGTCCTCAAGCGAAAAGCCGAAATTGAAAAGCATGTCCACATGGTTTGAGAGAGAGGTGTCGATAAAAACAAAATACGGACATAGAAGCATCATGCTTATTATCATAACAGCAACAAACTCTATCATAAAACTTATTCATATACTTTCATCATATAACTTCTCATGCACAAGTAACAATTCATCACAACATAGAAGTATAAAGCATAAACTTTATTGAAAACCAACAAACTATGTTTTTAGTAAACTTTGCAACTACAATTCATCATATTTTCAGGAAGGGTCTCATGTCGGAGCCTTTTGGCAAGTCCACATACTCAACCATCATTTAGTATTCTATGATTGCTAACACTCATAGCATACCCATGAGCAAAAAGTTTCAACCGGACACATAGGAAGATAGGGGTTTATAGTTTCGCCTCCCAACGTATTCACCTCAAGGGTGATGTCAACAATAATAACTCATGCCCACCCATATCCAACTGGATATATGTGCCTAGATCTTTCCTCACCACATGATGCTTGCAAGAGGAAAAAGTAAAAAGGAAAGGGGAAGAATACTTTGACTCTTGCATAAAAGTAAATACATAAAGGTAAAAGACAGTCCCTTCGCAGAGGGAAGCAGAGGTTGTCATGCGCTTTTTCGTTTGTATGCCCAATCCCTTAATGTAAAAGAACGTCACGCTATATTGCCCCCTATGATAGCAACCTTTATTATGCAGTCCATCGCTTTTATTACTTTGCCATCATAAGTTCGTATAGCGCTCAATTTTCTCTTACACTAATTGATCAAAACACTTTTAGAAGCAATTTTTATTGCCTTATTGCACCGATGACAACTTACTTGAAGGATCTTACTCGATCCATAGGTAGGTATGGTGGACTCTCAAAGAATGAATTTGGCTTTGGGTTTTTGGATGCACAAGTAGTATCTCTACTTAGTGCAGAATTTTTGGCTAGCAAAAATATTGGGCAAGCACCACATGTTGAAGGATCTATGACAATATAACTTCTATGTGGATATGAACAAGCAAAAATCATTACCTTGTCTTCCTTGTCCAACGTCAACAATTTTGACATATAATATTTAATGGGGGGCTCACAATCATAAAAGATGTCCAAGATAGTGTATTTGCATGTGAATCTTCTCTTCCCTTATTAATTATTTCATGAATTGCATCATTGACCAATGCTATGTTTGTCAATCTCCAATAAATTTTACTATTTATACTTTCCCTTATGTGATGTCATTACTCACCATAAGATTAGCAAAAACTCAAACTAAACTTTATTATATAACTCTCACTCAATTACATAGATAGATAGGCCACGAAACTAACACACGAAAATAGATCATGCTAAACTTTTTTCAACTAAAGCAAAGGAAAACTAAAGATCGAACTAAAATAGGTAAAGGTGAATAAAAGTGAAGGTGATACGATACCGGGGCACCTCCCCCAAGCTTGGCTCAAGCCAAGGGGAGTGCCCATACCCGTGTGCTCAAGTCTCCTTTGATGGTGGGGATGAAGAAGGTGGTGGTGATGATGCGGTAGGCTTCTCCTCCAGCTTCCAGGGCAAGGGCTCCCCATCAAAAGTTGACGCAAGAGTCCCCTGAGTCCTGCAACTGGCAGCTAAACTCATACCTTTAAATCTTGCTTCATATTCAAAAACTTGGTTTTGAAGATCATAAACTTGGCTTTGCAGAAAGTTGATTTGCTCGTTGAGGGTGGAGATGATGTCTTTCACAGACCGGCCATCAACCATCTGATCACGGGTGAACTCCATGATCATGGAGTGATTGGCACTAAGTCCATGATCCACCATCTTTTGGCACTTGAAGATTTCTTGTTCCACCGCCTTGTAACGCCCAAGATGCGGTCCTATCCCTATTAAGTCACGGGGGCCTCGACCGGGATAGAAGCGCATCTTGTCGTTTCGCAAGTACAGAAATCATTGCAACATGTAGGAAGAGATGAGTATATGAGTTGGCTTACACTCGCCACAAGCTATCTTACAAGTCCACACAATTATTCATACATTAATCCAAAAGACAGGGTCCGGCTACGGACGAAATCAAACGATAAAAGAAGCAATGAAAAACTATCTTGCTATCCCAGGATCACCACCACGAAGCTCCCTACTCATCAGGATACGTAACGTACATACGCCTACGTTCTTCATCGTACTCCCACTGGAGCTGGGACACGTCATCTGGCACGTACTCGTCAACACCTGTACCTGTATTGTTGTAATCAGTGAGCCACAGGGACTCAGCAATCTCATAACCCGGGTACCGAAACTATGTAAGCCAATAGGTGAGGAATGGTTAAGTGGTGAGGCTGCAGCAAGCTCTAAGCAAGTATTTGGTGGCTAACTTATGAGAACATGAATGCAATTATGGTGGCCTACGCATGACGGTCGTAATCTAGCATAATCACTAAGTGATCCTGAACACCTGCTTACGTCAAACATAACCCCACCGTGTTCTCTCTCGGATCATGTTCACGAGCAGAGACAGTCACGGTTACGCACACAGTTGGTGTATTTTATTTGAGTTCACTTCAAGCTAACTATAACCGGGTGTTAAACAAATTTCCAAGTTGCCACGTAACTGTGGACACGGCTTCTCGAAAAGATTTAACCCAGCAGGGGTGCTCCAACTCATCCATCACAAACTAACCACACGCCGCGGGAATAACCTCGACCACGGATCCCGTGATCTCCTAGGCAATTCCGTTGAAAACCTCAACCTCAGGATAGCCCAAAGTATCACCGGAATTCCTCGCGCAAGACATTCGAGAAAGGTAAAACAAGTCCAGCAAGACCGCCCGACGTGTCGACGAACCCAATAGGAGCCGCGTATCTCGTTCTCAGGACACGACCGGATGAGCACAGCGTACAGTGGCCTGATAGACATCTCCCGAGTTGCCCCGGGTTGGCCCCTCACACGACTCTAGTTTGGACCAACACTCATGAGGAGCACTGGCCCGGGTTGTTGATTAATTATCCACAGGGTAGCTATGCCCTATGCAATTTTATGAAGTTGTTTAGCAAATGTAATACCAATGTTGGGTCTTGCCAGGCAAGTTTTAATCTAAAACGAATGGTCAATGGGGTCCCCATAACAACCCCGAGCATGTTAGGAGCGCAAAATATGGAACATAACACCGGTACTCGGAACTAGTGTGGCAAAAGTGGAAGAAAACACCGGGCAAAAGGCCAAGCCTTCCACCATTGCCAGATATATATGTGCATTAATTTAAATAATAGTAAATAAAGTTGATATCTCCAGATATCCATGTTGGCACATGGAAAAGCCTGCACCTGCAACTAGCAACACTATAAGATAAGGGCTGAGCAACGGTAATGTAGCCAATCAATGTTTTGCTACGAAGTGGAGGGGTTAGAGGCTTTCATGGCAATTTTGGAGGCTGACAGTTTAAGTGGCAGGTAACGAAAACATAACGGTAGAAGCGAGACATCTAGCATAGCAAAAATAGTGTCGGGATCCGGGTACGATCATCTTGCCTGTTGGGTCTTCAGTGGGGCAAAGAGCTGGGTCCTCGTAGTTGTACTCTCTGGGATCCTCGTACTCAGGCTCGACACTCGTGTCTACCCAAAGAGAAACAGCACCAAATAAACATACAAACCAGGTGCAATGCACAATCAAGATGATGCATGAACCATTTGAAGTATTTAACATGGCAACCCTAAGCTAGTCATGTTTCTCATGTATTTATTATGTTCTTTAGTATTCTGGACAGAACCTCAATATTAGTTATTTGAACATGCATAATCATGGCAAATATGAATGCTCCACGTAAAAAACGATGCAAATGCATATGTAGAACGTTGCGAACGGAGTAACGTAGCTCACGGTACACTAACGGCAAGGTACGAACGTTAACGGAGACAAAAACAAAGATGAGGGAGGCCATGGGCTATTTCTTGGTATTCCAAGGATTCCATTGGATAGGAAATGAAAACCTAGCAAGAATAGAACTATAGTTCATACAAAACAATGGAGTATAGCTCCCACAAGTCACAAAACATTCAAACACACAATCTGTCCACAAACAGCAACATGACATCTTTTAACACATATATCCAGAGCTACAGAAAGTTTTAAATCACAACCAAGGCATGGACATGAATTACACAACATGCTTAATAATTCATCTATCTACAGCAACATGAAAGGAAGCATAGATTAATGGCAATGAAGCTCACAAGATGGCATGTTGAAACAGGTTTTAGGGACTTTCATGGCATGAAAATTAACAGGGTGGTAGAGGGCAACGTGTACCACAATTGTTTACATTATGGCCACACCCAAATATGCCTATATCAATGGCTACCATCCTCACAAAATGACATATTGAAAATAGCAGATTCACAGACTTAGTGAAATTTAACAAGGGGCAAACATGGCACTTGTTAACAGAATAGCATGTTGATAGCAAGTTTTATATAACATGCAATAGCTTAATCCACAAGATCTTGGCACACATCTACAGAGGATGACAAGCACAACAATACATGCCATTGTGCCAACTCCAAAGGAGCAACATATACATGGGAATCATCTAGGTAACATGGCAACAAAATAACAGATTTCAACACTTAAAAATATTTGGGCATGTGAAAACAGAATTTTAGTGGCATGTTGACATCAAGTTTCCCACTCATAGCATGAACTATCATGGCATGCAAAAATACCAGGGGCTAGCACATACACAAATGAGCATATTTCATGTTAACAAGTTTTTCATATAGTGCAAGCATTAATTCATGTGAAAAAAATAAAATAAGACATTATCACAAAATCACATTTCTACAAACTAGCTCAAATGACAAAACCAACACCACCATTGGATTCTCTGGATTATTCTACCCCAAATTCATATATCATAAGCCTAGGTTCCTATGGACAAAACTCCCACAAGCTCCAAATCAAATTCTGCCCACACACATATAACATGTCATATGCCATATTTGACATATACTAAAACAGTGACAGATTTGGAAAAAGGACAAAACTGCCTATTTCCTTAAAAGGAAATAAACACAAAATGCACAAAAACAAATAAAAACAAAATAAAACAAAATATAAAAAAGGAGGGCCACATGGCAGTGAGCCAGGGGCCCTGTGGGGCTGACTGGTGGGTCATGGGCCCACTGTCAGGGGCGCTACAACACGGGAGAAAAATGGGGGGGTTTAATCTGCCCCTAGAGGGGATCGAGCTGGTTCGGTCGAACCAACAGGCTATGGCGCGGCTACTGACCCAGAGGGGGCTTGGCCCCTCTTGATCTTGCCTTGACGGCAGGCAGGGCCCACGCGCCAGACACATAAGCACAACAATGGTACGGCTAAATGGCGACGAACAGAGGGTGGCGAGGTCGCGCCGGAGGGGACTCCGGTGACCTAGAAGCGCGACAGAGGCGACCACTAGAACCACTACGGAATCCCGCACACACGCTTACTACGCACGAGACCGGAGATGCCCAGAATCGTTGCCGGCGACGAGGGACATAAGCGGTGGCGGCAAGCTTCTACGGCGAGCTATGGCAGCGCAAACGTCGGCTTTGCTACGGGAACGGGCTCTACGCGTAACGGCGAGCTCGAGCGCCTACTCAACTACAACCGAAACGACCGGAGTGCTCGCCGGCGACGAGGTCCGACGGCGGCGAGCTCGGGCTCGAAGGATACCGTGCCACACTACGCGATCGAACGCAAAATCTAGCGGGGACGGGGAAAAGCTCACTTAGAGGGGCTTGGTGTCGTCGATCGGGCTCGAGGGCGGCGAACGGCGACAAATTTTGGTCGGTGATGAGCGAAGGCCGAGGGGAAGAACGCCACCTCGCAACCACGTCTTGGCGTCCCTCGGGGAAGGAGTGGACGTCGAGGAAGAAGACATTCTCGGCGGAGCTCTCCGACACGCGCACCCCCTTGGAGCTCGCTGGAGGACGCACCGGCGACGACGTCGTGCTCTCTGCCTCACTCGGGATTTGCTTGGGCGGGGAATTTGGGGATGGAACTCACCTGGCGGCGGCGGCAAACGGGCGAGGGAAACCCTAGGCTAGGCTCGGACGTCGAGGGGCTTTATAGAGGAGCAGGGAACGGTGACGGCCTCGGCGTCCGTGAAGCTCACGGCGTCGCGCGCGCTCTCTGTCTCAGAGGTAGGAGACGGCGTCAGCTACGGGCAGGTGGCCGTTTGCGCGGTTGGGCCAGGGGCTCTAGTTGGGCCGCGGGTGAAGGAGAAGGCCCGGCTGGGTCGTTCTCTCCCTTAAAATAAAACAAGCCCTTATACTTAAAATAAAACAGACAAAAGAAAAAAATATTGAGCCAGAGAGAAGGAAAAGATTTTTAGGAAAACAATTATATCCTTGCACTCACAAAAATGAGTCATATTTAATAAAAATGGTTTTGGTATTTTTAGAGCAAACAAAATAAAACTCACATATTCAAATTGGGCTCTATGTTGCAAAGATCCAAAAGACAAAACCATTCAAACATGGTACTTAGCTATTTTAAAAATCCTATCAGATTATTTAGAAGGAGAGCAACATTTTGTTTGAGGTGAATAGGCAAGTAAAAACCCCACATACATAGTATTGCTAATAATAGGGTTTAGGCATGCATTATGGAAACATTTGGGAGAGGTTCACCTAGGCAATGATCTTGCTACAACACACTCAAGATCCACAACACACTCTCACACTCAACATAGCACATGAACCAAGCATGACAAAACATGAATGGTGCTATGATGCCATGATGCAAGAAATGACATGAAGCAAAAAAAAATATTGATACTCAAACCACATATGGCAAAACATGGATGGTTCATATATGGAAAATTATTACAAGGGTTGCAAGGAATGTTCTTGGGCTGTTACACGCCTCGAGCCTAGCCTCCACGCTTTCGGTCCTCTTGGGTCCCTGAACATCGCGGATGTGGAGCACCCCCTCACCCATCTCAATGGCTCGAGGGTGCTTCATCACCTCCGGAAAGTACGGGTTGATGACCTTCTCGAAGAACTTGTCCTTGGAGGAGCTTGGTGGAGCCATGGAGATCTAGATCTGACGAGAAAACAGCACGAAACAAGAACAGAGGATTTTTCTGCGATACGGTAGTCAAAACAGTTGGGGGTATATACAGTGAATTTTTATTCTTGGAAAACAAGCATATGGAAGGAAAACGGAGTCGGGAAGGTGTCCGAGGTGGGCACAACCCACCAGGGCGCACCCACGGGGGCCTGGCGTGCCCTGGTGTATCGTGCTCACCTCGATCACCTTCTAGTTTATTTCTTTATTTCCAAAATTTTCTAATATTCCACAACTGACAAAAAATATTTTTGCGTATTTTTCGGAATCTCTTTACTTACCGTGTCACGTACCTCCTATTTTTCAGAATTCTGGAGTGTTCTGGAAGGTTTCTTTTATGTATTCCTCCGGTGTCATGGTTTGGATAACATTGCTCTCAATGTTAATAGGCGTACCTGAGATATAGTGCTTAATTCTTTGTCCATTGACCACCTTCGGGTTAGTACCTTCGGCATTATTAATCTTGATAGCTCCAGAATGATAAACCTCTTCGATAATATAAGGTCCTTCCCATTTGGAGAGAAGCTTACCTGCAAAAAATCTTAAACGAGAGTTGAACAAAAGAACATAGTCTCCTATTTTGAATTCCTACTTTTGAATTCTTTTCTCATGCCATCTTTTTACTTTTTCTTGAATAGTTTGGCATTTTCATAGGCTTGGGTTCTCCATTCATATAGCGAGCTAATATCAAATAGCCTCTTCTCACCGGCAAGTTTGAAATCATAGTAGAGTTCTTTAATTGCCCAAAATGCTTTATGTTCTAATTCTAGAGGCAAATGACAAGCTTTTCCATATACCATTTTGTATGGAGACATACCCATAGGATTTTTATAAGCTGTTCCATAGGCCCAAAGTGCATCATCTAATTTCTTAGACCAATTCTTACGAGACCTATTGACAGTTTTCCATAATATCAATTTTATTTCTCTATTGCTAAGTTCAACTTGACCACTAGATTGAGGATGATAGGGTGATGCAATTCTATGGTTAACATCATATTTAGCAAGCATCTTACAGAAAGCACCATGAATAAAGTGTGAACCACCATCGGTCATTAAATATCTAGGACTCTAAACCTTGGGAAGATAACCTCTTTAAGTATTTTAATGGAGGTGTGGTGATCAGCACTACTAGTTGGAATAGCTTCTACCCACTTAGTGACATAATCAACAGCAACCAAAATATGAGTGTACCCGTTAGAGGAAGGAAAAGGCCCCATATAATCAAAACCCCAAACATCAAATGGTTTGACAACAAGTGAATAATTCATAGGCATTTCCTGACGCTTACCGATATTACTAATTCTTTGACATTCATCACAAGACAAAACAAACTTACATGCATCCTTGAAGAGAGTAGGCCAATAAAAACCAGATTGCAATACCTTGTGAGCAGTTCTATCTCCCGCATGATGTCCTCCATAAGCTTCGGAATGACATTTCCGTAGGATTTGTTCCTGTTCATGCTCAGGTACACAACGTCTAATAATACCATCTACTCCTTCTTTATAAAGATGTGGGTCATCCCAAAAGTAATGTCTTAAGTCATAGAAGATTTTTTTTATTTTGTTGGTATGTGAAGCTAGGTGGTATATATTTAGCGACAATGTAATTAGCATAATCAGCATACCAAGGAGTGTTTTGAGAAACATTTGTTGCAGCTAACTGTTCGTCAGGAAAACTATCATCTATAGGTAGTAGGTCATCAAGAATATTTTCTAACCTAGACAAGTTATCAGCTACGGGGTTCTCAGCTCCTGATGCAGAGCATCCCACCATCCCCATGGACTCATCACCTACACCTCAAGCCCCAAAGGGTCCTATGACAAGATCACGTGCACGTGCAATCCAAGATGAGGTGACCGCTCTCCTACTCGACTCTCCTTTTGACGTTCATGGAACGTGGATGCTACCTCAGACGAAGACCCTATGCATGCTCAGGTACCATGAAGAAGGCCTAGGAGATGCTCATGGTGAAGGACAAGTCCCCATGGGAACGGACACGGAGAGGGACAGACAAGAGCGACAAAAGGAGGCAAGAACACCCTCCAGGCCCCGGACATCTGGCCTAGGCCCCGGACATCCGGCCCCTGGAGGCTACACCAGCACTCGGGGTCAGCATCAGAAGCTACAGGCGCCGGACATCCGGCCCCATCCCGGACATCCGGCACCGCCACGGATATCCAGCCGCCACCCTCGGAAATCCAGCGACCCAGGACGAGAACTGAGTGAAACACGGCGGCTCCAGCCCAGACATCCGGCCCAAGCCCGGACATCCGGTGACTTCCGAAGCCCCGGACATCCGGCCTCCGCCCGAGACATCCGGCGCGAGGCACCAGCGTCCACAGCTCTCTGACCAGCTCTAGGCCAGACATCCGGCCCGTGTCCCTAACATCCGGCACCTGGCCGGACATCCGGCGCCTGCCTGCGCGCATGGACAGGCCCGAGGCCCATGTATCTCCCTCTTTCTTTTCCCCTCGTGGGCTAGCACTATATAAACTCCTCTCCCCCTCTCTCTAGGGTTAGCTTTGTTTTAGCAAATACCTTTTTGTTGAGCATAGCTCCATTACTTCCTTCTCCCACGGAGATTGCCCTCCATTGAGAGAAGATCCAAGTGATGCCAAGGCCCCTCTAAGGGAAGATCCTAAGGGATTCAAGACCTCCTCCTTTGGAGCGAGGAGACTACCGGTTACGTGTATCCTTTTGTTGATTGTCGATCTTGTGTCTCGTGTACTCGTGTGATTCTAGTGGATGTGTAATCGAAGATTGTCCGTGAGTTTGTGATTTCCTCTCGTGTTCTTCGTGTTTCTCGTGGAAATCCCCCCTCCAATTCATGAAAGATCGACGCACACGGGCGCGCCCCGTATCATATTGGTATCAAGAGCCACGTTTCTCACGAATTTGGAGTTCTCCCCTTTGTTTTCTAGCCAATTTTGTTTTGTTTTGACCTAATTTCAAAAATCCCCACAAAAATAGCCATACCAAATTTCTTGGAGTGGATTTCGTTGTGGAAAGGTAGATCTAGCTTTTCCCCTCCATCTCCATCATTTTCCTCTGTCAAATGGCCCCAATTTTGCGGAAAATGTTTCGTGTTCATGCTCTAGTTCATAGGGATCCTGAGATTGGATCTGCATTCGGGAGGCCCGGACATCCGGCCCGCTCCCCGGACATCCAGCCCAGGCAACCCGGACATCCGGCCCCTGGAGAACATCAAAGCTGTTTTTGCCCACAATTTTGACAGACTTCGTTCCTTTCCACCATTTCTTCCACAACCCTCCACCATTTCTTCCGCAACCCATTTGCATTTGAGATTTTGAGTCGCGAGCATTGCCACTTCCTAAGGTGTTTCGGCTAATTATGAGTGGTTCTTCATAGACATCGCCGCTCATCATCGCTCCGGATCGTCGCCAACCAACTCTACATTGACACCTCACCGTAAGCAAGGACGGTAATCGCGACGACACTCTTGACCATTTACCCTTGCCATTGCATTGTTACCCCGAGCCTCTTTGCGTTAGTTGCCTATCGAGACTAGCCATTGAGTATTGCCGGGTCATGCTACTTGTGCACGTTAGTGATTCATACTCCGCATAGCTTTATTTGCGTGCATCTCATAGTATCATATTTTGTGTTACGAATAGTACCCGCATACATAATTGCTATCTCAGTGTGCACGTCCCGCATTGTGACCATACAAAACATCATTGCAAACGAAAAGAGAAGCAAGAGCAAAAGAGCAATAGCATTGCACATTTTGCATTGCATAATTGATTATCTTGGATCACATGAGCGAGTGACACGTGCCGCATACACACATAGCAAGTCGGGCATAGGAATACGACACGTTTGGTTCCTTTTAGGTTGTGCACAAGTGTGTATCTCGCCCATTCGAGCAATTGTGCTAGCATCTCTCTAGTGTTGTGCAACAAGAGCATTTTCTGTGGATTCCACATTTTGGCTCATCCTTGGTTGCACGACCGCGGTATTCTTCCGTGTGTGTGTTTCCGTGAATACTCATTGCTATTGATCTACATTGTCTCATTTGCGAATTTTACGAATCTCTTTCAACTTTATTGAATCTTAACTTTCGGATTGCTTGAAATTTGTGCCACTATCCTAACCAAGCTAGTCCATAAGCCTTATTTGTGTAGGTGTGAGAAGGACGATCTTCGGTACCAATTCTACTATTTCCATACTTGCACATTGAGTGATCTTGATCCACTTTCAACTTTTGGAATGGTAATTGGTATTGTCTTCTCATTCTTCCACTTGTATCTTATTGAGTGCTATGGATAGGAACATCATGTCAAACCCGGCCTTCGAGGAACATGATGACGACGCGAACAACCACGTCACCAAGTTGCACTTCTTCGGCGCACACAAGGCAATTACTCAAGCTCAAGATGTCTTGCCTGACCGCATCGACCAACTCGCTCCAACTTGCGTGAATCTGAAATGCGAACAAGGGAATACCTCGACATCAAGCTATCAAGCCAAATGGAGGAGCTCCGGTCCTTGATGGTCAACCGCGTGCCTTCCACATATAGATCAACAAGGAGTCGTCACACAAGTCGCAACTCAACGACGTACTCTTCCGACGCAAGTCCACAAGCGCGTCATCACCATCGCGACGAACACTCCGGCCCAAGTTCTCCACAAGGTCGTCACCGTCAAGACAATCCATTTCATGGAAATAGATTGCAAGAGCGCGTTCGCACTCGAGACCGTCGCCGTCAACAAGATCAAGATGCGTTGGAGCATGAACAACAACGCCGGGAACAAGAACAACAACGCCGCGAACAAGAACAACATCGCCATCATGAACGAGCGCTTGAAGCACATCGCGCTTTGCAAGAAGCTACTCGCGCCTTGTAAGAGCGTAACCGCCAAGCTCATCATGAGCAAGAAGCACTTCGCCAAGAACAACAAGAAGAACTTCGTCGGCTACGACAAGAAGAAGCCAATCGCCAAGAGGAGCACCAAGAAAGGCACAACCGAGTGCGTCCTCCTTGTCGCCGTCCTCAAGATCATCGCGCCGAACCCGACCATGAAGATGAGCAAGGACAAGATCAACGTCAACACGCTCAAGGCAATGATAATGAGGATCCACATCCAAGACAAGGATTTCAGCATCACCACCATAATGATGAACAACGCTTCGGCAAGCTAAAGTTCACAATGCCAAAGTTTTCCGGAAGCAATGATCCCAAAGACTACTTGTCATGGGCCCTCAAGGTTAACAAAATCTTTCGCCTCCACAACTATGATGAAGAGAATAAGATAGCCATGGCTTCCCTTGAGTTCCAAGACTATGTCCTTATTTGGTGGGAACAAGTGATTGAGCGAAGAAGGGAGAGAGGTGAACCTCCTATCAACACTTGGGCCCAAATGAAGGATCTCATGCGAGCTCGTTTTGTGCCTACACACTACAATCGAGATCTCTTCAAGAAACTACAACAACTCAAGCAAGGCACCAAATCGGTAGAAGAGTACTACCAAGACATGGAAATCGCAATGATCTGAGCCAATGTCAAGGAAGATGACGAGCAAACAATGGCACGCTTCTTGAATGGCCTCAACTACCAAGTCAAGAAGATTGTCGACTTCCAGCCATACTCCAACCTTCTCGAACTTGTGCATCAAGCAACCAAGGCGGAACGGCAAGTGCAGGATGACTACAAGTACTCCAAGTTCTCCTCCAATACCTATGGCTCAAGTGCTCAAGCTACTACGACAACAACAACTTCGAATACGAAATCTACAACACCTACCGGCAACAAGTCAAGCTATAAGGACAAGATGACTTCCTCAAGCCGACCAACCTCAAGCACCTACAAGCCGAGAGCTTCATCCTCTTCTCCTACACCGGATGCTACCGCCAAGACAAGATCCATCAAGTGTTTCACGTGCCAAGGCCGAGGCCACAAGACCTTCGAATGTCCAACCAAACGCAACATGATTCTCCTCGACGATGGCACCTATGACTCTATGAGTGACGATGAGATGCAAGCTTTGGAGCAAGTGTCCATACACCTCCAAGTGAATGAAGACGAAGATTCGCAAATCTTTTGCGACAACAATTCGAGCCCCGCTCTCGTTGTCTCCAAAGTTTTGACTCTCCAACAACAAGAAGACGAGGACCAACGTTGCCACATCTTCCACACCAAGGCGGGCATCCAAGGAAAATACGTCAAGGTCATCATCGACGGTGGGAGTTGCCACAACTTGGCAAGTGAAGACCTTTGTTCCAAGCTACAATTGGTCAAGAAAAAGCACCCTCGCCCCTACAAGGTCCAATGGCTAAGTGATTCCAGAACCCTCCAAGTTGACCACACCGTGGAAGTTTCCTTCAAGATAGGAGCTTATGAAGACACTTTGGCGTGTGATGTGGTTCCAATGTCCGTTTGCCACCTCCTACTTGGTAGACCTTGGCAATTTGACCGTGGCGTCACACACAACGGTCGGACAAATCAATATAGCTTCAAGATGAAGGGCAAGCAATATGTACTCCGACCAATGACTCCAAGTCAAGTCATTGCCGACAAACAAGCTTCATCCCATCGTGGAGATAAAAGTGAGTGAGTGATCCACCTAAAAGAGAGTGAGTACCACAAGCCAAAAATGAGCGACTCCACGATGAGGGACCTGAGAGATATAGTTCTTTTAGCCACCAAACGAGATTTGAGGGATGTGAGAGAGAGCCCATCGACCGTTCTTCACTACGTACTTGTGTGCAAAGATGACGTCGTTCGGACTAACCCTTCACCACATCTTCCTCTTGTGTTATCTAAGTTGTTGCAGGAATTCCAAGATGTTTTTCTCGATGAGCTACCTCCGGGACCACCACCAAAACAAGGGATCGAACACTGCATAGACCTCATCCATGGAGCACCGCTTCCTAACAAGGCTCCCTACTGCGTCAACCCCGAAGAAACAAAGGAAATACAAAGGAAAGTCCAAAACCTCCTAGATAAAGGGCATGTACATGAGAGTTTGAGTCCTTGTGCGGTTCCGGTGATACTAGTACCTAAGCAAGATGGTAGTATGCGCATGTGTTCCGATTGTCGCCCTATCAATGCTATCACCATTCGATACCGTCATCCATTCCTCGCTTAGATGATATGTTAGATGAACTTAGTGGTGCCACTATATTTTCTAAGATTGACTTAAAAAGTGGTTACTACCAAATTCGCATACAAGAGGGTGACGAGTGGAAAACTGCTTTTAAGACTAAATTTGGTCTCTATGAATGGTTGGTTATGCCCATGGGCTTATCCGAAGCACCAGTTACTTTCATGCGTGTCATGCACTATGTCTTGCGACCACTCATAGGATATTGTGTTGTGGTCTATTTTGACGACATTCTTGTCTTTAGTAAGTCTCTTGAGGAGCATGCTACACATGTTCGTGATGTTTTGCAAATCCTTAGGAAAGAACAACTCTATGCAAACATGGAGAAGTGCACATTTGGTGTTGAGAAGGTAGTTTTCCTAGATTTTGTAGTATCTTCTAAGGGCGTTCATGTAGATGAAACTAAGATTGATGCTATTAAAACCTGGCCCACACCAATGAATTTGCAACAAGTGTGTAGTTTCCTAGGACTAGCCGGTTTCTATCGCCATTTTGTCAAAAACTTTAGCACTATTGCATCTCCTCTCCATGCTTTGAGCAAGAAGAATGCACCATTCATTTGGGGTCCTACACAAGACACCACTTTCCATGAACTTAAAAATTTGCTCACTCATGCACCTTTGCTTGCTTTGCCCAACTTTGATAAAACATTTGAAGTGCATTGTGATGCTAGTGGTAATGGGATAGGTGGTGTGCTTATGCAAGAGAAGCGTCCTATCGCGTACTTTAGCGAGAAACTATCCGGCTCTCAACTTAACTACCCCATATATGACAAAGAATTGTATGCTTTGGTGAGAGTTTTACACGTGTGGGAACACTATTTGCGACCTCATGAGTTTGTTATCCATACCGACCATGAAATGCTCAAATACTTAAAGGGTCAAACTAAGTTGAACAAACGGCATGCTAAATGGAGTGAATTTATTGAGTCCTTCCCTTATGTCATCAAATACATTAAGGGTAAGGAAAACGTTGTGGCGGATGCCCTTTCCCGCAAATGCATGCTAGTTACCCAACTTGAATTGAATGTTATTGGTTTTGAACATATCAAAGATTTGTATGAGCATGATGTTTCTTTTGCTACTCCATATGCTAAATGTCAAGTGAAATCTTGTTGGGAGAACTACTATATGAAAGATGGCTATCTTATGCGTGCTAACAAACTTTGTATACCCGAGTCTTCTCTTCGTTTGTTGCTTTTGCAAGAGGCTCACGATGGAGGACTTATGGCTCACTTTGGACACGACAAGACGTATGCCATACTATCCAACAAGTTTTTTTGGCCCAAGATGTTTCGTGATGTTGCACGCTTCACTAACCGATGCTCGACATGCCGCAAAGCTAAGTCAAAAGCTCAATCCCATGGTCTTTACATGCCTCTCCCTATACCTTTCCAACCATGGGAAGACATTAGTATGGATTTTGTGCTTGGTTTGCCACAAACTAAAAATGGCCATGATTCCGTTTTTGTTGTTGTGGACCGCTTTTCCAAGATGGCTCATTTCATTCCATGTCACAAGATAGACGATGCTTCACATATTGCAAATCTCTTTTGTAGGGACATCTTGCGACTACATGGCGTCCCCAAGACCATTGTCTCGGACCGCGATGTCAAGTTCTTGAGCTACTTTTGGAAGTCCCTATGCGCGAAGCTCGGAATCAAGCTTCTATTCTCTTCGGCATATCACCCTCAAACCGATGGACAAACAGAGGTGACGACCCAGACGCTATCTACTCTACTCCGTGTGTTGATCAAGAAGAACATCAAGGAATGGGAAGAATGCCTCCCCATCACCGAGTACGCCTACAATCGCGCAAGTCACTCCACCATCGGCAAGTCTCCGTTTGAAGTAGTCTACGGTTTCAATCCTTTATCCCCATTGGACATCCTACCTCTTCCACTATAAGAGCGCGTCAACATGGATGCAAGTGCTAGGGCAAGCTACATCAAGAAAATGCATGAAGATACAAGGCGCATGATTGAACGCCAAGTGGAACGCGTCACCAACAAGCGCAATCTCAACAAGCACCCCATGGTGTTCAAGACCGGTGATCTTGTGTGGCTACACCTTCGCAAGGACCGCTTCCCCAACAAACGCAAGTCCAAGCTACTACCACGAGCCGACGGCCCCTTCAAGGTGTTGGCACGCTACAACAACAATGCCTACAAGATCGACATTCCACGCGACAAGTACACTGTGAGTGACACATTCAATGTCACGGACCTCTCTCCATTCCATGGTGATGAAGTTCTTGATCCGAGGACGGATCTCACCCAAGGCGGGGGGGATGATGCAGAGCATCCCACCATCCCCATGGACTCATCACCTACACCTCAAGCCCCAAAGGGTCCTATGACAAGAGCCCGTGCACGTGCAATCCAAGATGAGGTGACCGCTCTCCTACTCGACTCTCCTTTTGACGTTCATGGAACGTGGATGCTACCTCAGACGAAGACCCTATGCATGCTCAGGTACCATGAAGAAGGCCTAGGAGATGCTCATGGTGAAGGACAAGTCCCCATGGGAACGAACATGGAGAGGGACAGACAAGAGCGACAAAAGGAGGCAAGAACACCCTCCAAGCCCTGGACATCCGGCCCCTGGAGGCTGCACCAGCACTCGGGGCCAGCAGCAGAAGCTATAGGCGCCGGACATCCGGCCCCATCCCAGACATCCGACACCGCCCCGGATATCCGGCCGCCACCCCCGGAAATCCGGCGACACAGGACCAGAACTGAGTGAAACACGGCGCTTCCAGCCCGGACAACCGGCTACTCCCGAAGCCTCGGACATCCGGCCTCCGCCCAAGACATCCGGCGTGAGGCACCCGCGTCCACAGCTCTCTGACCAGCTCCAGGCCAGACATCCGGCCCGTGTCCCGAACATCTGGCACCCCCGCGACTGGCTGGACATCCGGCCCCTGGCCAGACATCCGGCGCCTGCCTGCGCGCATGGACGGGCCCGAGGCCCATGTATCTCCCTCTCTCTTTTCCCCTCGTGGGATAGCACTATATAAACTCCTCTCCCCCTGTCTCTAGGGTTAGCTTTGTTTTAGCAAATACCTTTTTATTGACCATAGCTCCACTACTTCCTTCTCCCACGGAGATTGCCCTCCATTGAGAGAAGATCCAAGTGATGCCAAAGCCCCTCTAAGGGAAGATCCTAAGGGATTCAAGACCTCCTCCTTTGGAGCAAGGAGACTACTGGTTACGTGTATCCTTTTGTTGATTGTGGATCTTGTGTCTCGTGTACTCATGTGATTCTAGTGGATGTGTAATCGAAGATTGTCCGTGAGTTTGTGATTTCCTCTCGTGTTCTTCGTGTTTCTCGTGGAAATCCCCACTCCAATTCGTGAAAGATCGACGCACACAGGCACGCCCCGTATCAGCTCCCTTCCTATCAACGATATGTAAGTCAAATTCTTAAAGCAAGAGAACCCACCTAATGAGTCTAGGTTTAGCATCTTTCTTTTCCAAAAGGTATTTTATAGCATCATGACCGGTGTGAACAATTACTTTGGAGTCAACAATATAGGATCTAAATTTATCACAGGCAAACACAATTGCTAAAAATTCTTTTTCGGTGGAAGCATAGTTTCGTTGGGCACTGTCTAGAGTTCTACTAGCATAATGGATAACATTCAATTTCTTATCAACTCTTTGTCCTAGAACAGCACCAACATCATAATCACTAGCATCACACATAATTTCAAAAGGTAAGTTCCAATCAGGTGGTTGAACGATAGGTGCAGAGGTTAAGGCTTTCTTGAGTGTTTCAAAGGCTTCCACACAATCATCATCAAAAACAAAAGGAATATCCTTTTGCAAAAGATTAGTAAGAGGCCTAGAAAGTTTAGAGAAGTCTTTAATGAACCTCCTATAGAAACCAGCATGACCAAGGAAACTTCGAATACCTTTAATATCTTTAGGACATGGCATTTTCTCAATTGCATCAACTTTAGCTTTATCCACCTCAATACCTCATTCAGATATTTTATGCCCCAAGACAATACCTTCATTAACCATAAAGTGGCACTTCTCCCAATTCAAGACGAGATTAGTTAGTTCACATCTCTGCAAAACTCGATCAAGGTTGCTTAAGCAATCATCAAAAGAGGTCCCGTAAACGGAAAAATCATCCATGAAAACCTCCACAATCGTTTCACAAAAGTCAGAGAATATAGCAGTCATACATCTTTGAAAGGTAGCAGGTGCATTACATAAACCAAAAGGCATACGTCTATAAGCATAGGTTCCAAAAGGACAAGTAAAGGTGGTTTTCTCTTGATCAGATTGTGACACAGGTACTTGAGAGAAACCAGAATATCCATCCAGAAAACAAAAGTGTGTGTGCTTAGATAATCTTTCTTGCATCTGATCAATGAAAGGCAGAGGGTAATGATCTTTTCTAGTAGCTTTATTCAACTTTCTAAAATCAATTACCATTCTATAGCCAGTGACAATTCTTTGTGGAATGAGTTCATTTTTATGATTAGGAACAACGGTAATACCTCCTTTCTTAGGGACACAATGAACGGGACTTACCCATCTACTATCAGCTATGGGATAAATTATATCTGCTTCCAGAAGCTTTAATATTTCAGTTCTTACCACTTCTTTCATCTTAGGATTTAATCGCCGTTATTGATCAACAATGGGTTTAGCATCAGGTTCCATATTAATCTTATGCTGACATAGAGTGGGACTAATGCCCTTAAGATCATCAAGAGTATATCCTATCGGATTTCAGGCTCCGCAAAACCCTAAGAAGTTCGAACCCAGGGGCGTGTGCGAAGATCTCCAACAGCTTCACCCCCTCCAAGCTCACAACACGATGCCCAGCTCGATGGCGAGGAAGAAGATAACACACGAGAGTTTATCCAGGTTCGGGCCGCTGCGAAGCGTAAAACCCTACTCCTGCTTTTGGTGGATTACCTCACGAGGAGGTTTGTGGATGAACTAGTACAGTGGTGAGTTGCCTCGCGAGTGCGTTTTGGGTGGTGTTCGATCCCCCCTCTACAGAGGAGCCTAGCCTCTATTTATAGCGGCCCGGGTCCTCTCCCCTTATCACAATGGCGGGAAGGGATCCCACAACGGCCAAATTCGAAAGGGGATAGGAGGTACACCCTATCCTGACGAAAGGTGGTCTTCGCCTGCAAAGTAGGTGGTGGTGACGCGGTGGTGGGCTCGCTGGTGACATCCATCCTGCTGCGCCCGCTGGCCTGGTCTCGTTGCACCGGAATGGAAACCTTTGGCCGGGCGCCTCGGGAACCTGCGCTCGTCCTTGTCTCCTTTGCACCAAAGAGGAAACTGTCCCTTCTGGCGCGCTGGCGCCCACCTGGCCTGGCCGGCGTCACCCTTGACCTCCCGAGGCCGAGCATTGCATAGAGATCTCCACCACTCAGGAGGGGGTCTGGCGCCCACCTGGCCTGGCCGGCGTCACCCTTCCGGGTGCCTTAGCGTTGTCCTCCTCGCGAGGGCGGGACTCTCACGAGGGTCTTGTCTTGAGTGCAGCCGCGCAGGGCCGTACGAACCGTCAAGTGGGCCATGTCCTGGGCCGCAGGCAGGCAAGTGTGGGTACCCCGGTATTCAGAACGCCGACAGTAGCCCCCGGGCCCAAGGCGCGCTCGAGTTGGCTTCTAGGGGAAGCTGAAGAAGACGGCCCGGAGCGCCGCGGGCCCTTATTGCCTGCGGGCCAGGTCTGGCGTGCGGTGCGCGGGCGTCCCTGCTCCCGTGTCTTCTCGGCAACTGCCCGAACCGACAAAAGCCTGACGTCTAGCGTTGAGCCATTATTTCTTTCCTCTTCTGCGCTCCTGCTCCTCCTTCCAGATCTCCATCCTTTGTGAGAACCTCTCCAGATCTCAGCACCGCACTGTCTTCCTACGTGCTTCCTCGGCCCCAAAGGCTTCTCGATGGCTCCCGCCGGCAAGTCGAAACCTGAAGCCCAGAGCTCGGCTTCCGCTCCCATCTCGTCGGCGCTCTCAGAATCCACCATAGCCAAGGACGGGGACCTCGCCCCGGTGCTCCCGTCAATGGCGGATGACACCAATGAGCGGGGGCGGACCTTGATATGGTGCGGCTCTGCGGAGAGGCACTGCCTGGCCAAGTCGGCCTACCCTTTCTTCCTCCACAGCGTCTTCTCCGGGCTCGTTCCGCCCTTCTCTGCGTTCTTCCCCGCCGTCCTCGAGCAATATGGGATCCAGGCTCTCCATCTTCAACCCAACTCCATCCTGCTTCTGTCCGTCTTCACCTTCTACTATGAGGCCTTCGTGGGCGTGAAGCCCTCGGTGGCGCTGTTCCGCCATTTCTTCAGCTTGTGGCTTCATGATGGCGCTCAGCGGTCGGCATGCGTCTCCTTCGTCGCGGTCCAGGGCGGGAACATGCTCTTTAAGGCCGGGAAGAAGGTGGAGAACTTCAGGCACCGTTGGGTCTTCTTGGATCTCAAGAGCGACAACCCTCGCCTGGAGCTCCCAATGGGGCTTCCGGAGAAGACTTCTGCGTGGAGCTCTGCGAAGCTCTCCGACCCCCGGGCCAAGCCCGTCCTGGAGCGGGTCCTTCGAGACATCAGCGCCAGGAAGTTGACTGGAGGAATGATAGTGAAGGAGTTCCTGGAGCAACGCCTGGCGCCCCTCCAGTCTCACTCGAGGCCCATGTGGGATTATCAGGGTGGTGGCGATGACATGAGGCTCCGCTCTGCACGCCTGACCCCCAAGGAGTTGAACAGGATTATGGCGACCCTGCTCAACGTCGACCCTGGGGACCTTCCGAAGGCCTATGCTCCGTTGTACTGCCGCGACGACAAGGCCGGTCTGGTTGCAGCGATGCCCATCTTCGACGAGCTGGGGCTCTCTCCGGCCGAGAGCCCTGGCGCCCCTGTGGCGGTGTCCTCCGACGACACCACAGATGAAGGAGATTTGGAGGAGACGGCGGATGACGATCTGGAGGAAGTGTCCCCTCCGCCGCGGAGTGCGCTTCTCCACGGCTTCGATGACGACGACGCCGGCGAGCCCCCTGCTGCAAGTCCTCCGCGACTCGCCAGGGTCCTCAAGGGGTCAGGGCCCATGCCTCGGGCCGCACGATCCGCCTACCGAGTGACTCCGAGGAAGCGCGAGGCTGGGCCTCCTCCGGAGCACCCAGCTCGTGCCAGTAAGGTGGCCGAAGCGCCCACCTCGCCCCTGCCCGAGCCGCAGCTTGTGGGCGAGGCGGCCGCGTCTAGGGCTGGCGCGACTTTGCAGGCTGTGGCCCTTACGAGCGGTTCCACTGCTCCTTCTCGCAGCGGCGCCTCCCCGGAGAAGGACGGGGGCTTCCCTGCCTTCGCCAAGGTGGAGGGAAAGAGGAAGTGGGTCGACGTCGAGGAGTAAGTAGTCCTGCTTGGTTTCTGGCCGCCTTCCGGTGGTTTATGTGCTGATGGTCCCTTCTTTGCTTGACAATCAGGAGCGCCGCCGTGCCGAAGGCGAAGAAGAAGAAGGCCGGCGTCAAGCCGAGGGCGCCTTCCGACGTGATGCCCATTCCTGGTGCCTTGCCGACGCCTGATGAGGCGCTGGATGTCGCAGGCGAGGAGGCTCTCGGGGCGACTCTCCTTGTCACGGCCGCGGAGCCCCCGATGCCCGTTGAAGAGGCTGCTCCCGCCCTTGGGGGGGCGTCCGCGCCGCTGCCCGAGGGACCATCCCCCGAGGGCCAGCTGGGTGTAGGGTCGTCCGTCCCTGCCTTGTCTGTGGTAGTGGCGCAGCCACCGGTGTCTTCTGCTCTCCATGCTCCTGCCCCTCTGGAGGCGGCTCCTGCGGCCGCGCAGGCGCCATCTCCGGGCCGGGCCCTGGTGCCACCGACTCGTGGCCCTCCAGTCGAGTCAGGCGCCCTAGACGGGGCCTACACCGTCTTGGATCAGGTCCGAGACGCCCTCGGGGGCGCCGACGGTCGCCTCGCAAGGGAGCGCTTGGGTCTTCTTTCTGGGTGGCTCTAGTCTGACGCCTCAGCCGTGGCGGTTTGGAGCCAGGCCGAGGCCACCGCGGCTGAGAGCAGGAAGGAGGCCGCGTCGGCCAAGACAGCCCGCGACGCGGCGCTGGCCGATGCAGCGTCTGCCGTGAAGCGCCGCGACGAGGCGGAGGCCCGCCTGAAGGCTCTTCGGGAGGAGAGGACTGCGCTCGCGGAGCGGCTTCGTCAGCGGGAGGAAGACCTCAAGACCTACGAGGCCAAGCTTGCCGACCGTGACTCCGCGCTGTCCAAGGCGGCGGCCGACCAAGCCGCGGAGCGCAAGCAGCTGGACAGGTTGAAGGAGGAAGTGGCTGCGGAGAAGGCTCGGCTCGACCCCAGGGAGAAGACCCTTGCCGTGGCTGATGAGAAGAAGGCTGCGGAGCTCAACGCTTTCCCCTCCGTCGAGCTCAGGCTTCGCCAGGTGCTGCAGTCCATCTGCCGGGGGGGGGTTTACAGAACCCCTGATAGCTCCTGAGAGTGGCTTCGCGGGGCTCTCTTCAAAGCTCGCCGAGGTGCTTGAGGGTGCCGTCGCCAGGGTGGAGAACGTCTTGGAGAGTGAGTGCCGCGACCTCTTCTCCGCGGCCGCGACGCGCGTCTTCAGCCACCTCTACCTTCGCGAGCCGAGTTTCGACTTCGGCTCCGTGATTCGCCCGGTTGATCTTGGGGTTCGCGCCACCACGGCGACAACCATGGAGGGCGCTGTGAAGGCGCTGATGAAGAAGTTCGCCTGCGTTGCCGTTCCCTCACCACCTCCTGCAGCTGCGAGGGTTGGTGACGATGATGATAGCGGCAGCGATGTCGACGACGAGCTCCCCGCTGCAGGGACGAGCGGTGGTGCCGGCTCCTCCTAGCTTCTTTTCCTGGCTCTTCTCCTGTAATGTTCATTGTGCCTCGTGGGGGCGTTAGACTTGTTTGCGTTTTTGGAGACATTTTAATGCTTGTAATGACTGCTAAGCTGTGTGGTTTTATTTCCTCGCTTCGTTTCATTCCTGCTTGCTGTAGTGCTCCGCGTCGGCAAGGCCCGGTCCCGCGCACACCTCGACCGCCGTTGGGGCGTCCGGATCACCAGGACGGTGCCAAAGGGCGAGGGGCTACGTGACCAGTGAGGCTCCTGAGTCGCGATGCTTAGGGGTCCCCCTTGACGTACGAGCAGCCCTCACGAAGGGAACGCGGCGAAGACGGGGTTGACTTGGAGATTTGGAGCGCCTTGAGCTCTGCGTCGGCAGGGCCCGGTCCAGCGCATACCTCAACCGCCGTTGGGGCATCCGGATCACCAGGACGGTGCCAAGGGGTGAGGGGCTACGAGACCAGTGAGGCCTCTGAGTCGCGATGCTCCGGGGTCCCCCTTGACGTACAAGCGGCTCCCATACCTTTCCTCGCCAGCTTTCGTCTGAGAGGGACGCGTGAAGACCAGGTACCAGGGTCCTGGGGACGTGGCATGCGCCAGGCCTGGCCTGAGCGTAGCCCCCATGCAGCCCCCTCACGCGTGCATCCCAAGGGAATGCTGCGAGATGGAGCCGCGAGGGGCCATCCTGAGGTTGAATGCACCCGCTAAGGCGCCCTCAGTTGTTTATCCCCAGAGCGGAGCATAGGGCTTCCACGTTCCATGGGCATAGCCGCTTGGGCGACAGTGTCGTCCGTCAGCGCGGAGCATGGGGCTTCCACTTGGGCTTGGGAATGGGGGGCCCCGGCTCCTGATCCCCCCGGGCGTGTACAACCAATTAAGTTCGTACGCGTGGCCTGCACGGTAGAACTGGGAGGTGTATCTGGGCGACGTGAGGCCGCTTGGGTCTCACGAGGCCCTACCTCAAAGGCGGGTTGCGCCTGAGTCTTCCAGTAGAAAGAGCCGCTTGAAGTCCTGTATATTTTGAGAAACCTGCGCCGAATGGATTTCCAAGGGCCATCGCATGAGAAGGCCAAACACCGATGACCCCAGGAGGTGACGTGAACAGGGCTGGCCCCCCAGACAGAGCTCAGCCATTGGATTTGTCGACACTGCAGGGACGGACCCGAGCACAGACGCCGTGCCCAGTCTTCTCATGCGACAACTCTGAGGAGAAAACAGCCGGCGCGCGGTTCCCACAGCGGTGAAAGGCCGACTGCGGTTGTAGGAACCTTGCCGCGTGCCCTGACTCACCCACTCCCGATTAGCTCATGCGAGAGCGAAGCACCGAGGGCCATGGGAGGTGACATGCACGGGGCTGGCCCGCGAGACATAGCTCGACCACTTGGATTTGTCGACGCTGCAGGGACGGACCCGAGCACAGACGTCATGCCAGCCCTTAATCATGAGGCGGTCGAGGGCAGGATCATTAGGGCATGGCAGCATTCATGGCGGCGAAGCACCGAGCATGCAGGTTGGAATACTGGTGTGGACCAAAAAGGAATCACCTGGTGGCAATGTCGCTGAAGCGTGGAGGTAGTCGTCGGAGCTTGGCCTTGCGTCTCCGCGAGCTTGGCCTTCACGAGCCCGGTGCCTCACGAGGCTTAAGGCACTCACTCGGGCCCGGCACCTCCTCCAAATCCTCGTGGTGCCTGGCCCGGTAAGGCGCGAGCATGGCCTGAGCAAGGCGCTGGAACGTGGCGCCCGCGTTCGCCAGACCGAAGGGCATGCGGATGTAGTTGCACGGGTAGGCCCCGCCGCGACCGACGCGCGTCGGCCAGAAGACGTCCTGTGATGTGGCCCTGTTGATGCCGGGTACGTTGACGCAGATCCACGGTATGCCGCCCGAGTCGACGACGGCGACCACGCTTGGTGGCGCAGGGTCGCGCCGGCCTCGCATGGCCTGTGCTTCCCGAAGCTCCTCAATTTCTCTAGTGAAGAACTCCCGCGAACTTGGCATTTCGCGCCGTGCTCCTTGCTTGGATGGGTGCGCGCCTATGCACGCCCCCATGTTGTGCCCGAGCACCTCCCTCGTCTCACTAGTCAGGTCGGTAGCCTTCCGGGTGGAAGCCGCCAAGCCCGACCCAAGGGAGGCGTTGGGCGCGCCTTCCTATGCGAGGGGGAAAGGGGCCTTGGCCCCAGGCATGGAGCCCGAGGCGCCGTCCTTAGAGGTCTCAGCCCCCTGGCGTGCCTTGGAAAGGAGCTGCTTCTTCTTCTTTGGGACATCCTCGCGAGGCAGGACGCCTCCTTCGTCGTCTGAGTGCTCGGCCGCTGCGGCACGGTAGGCGCGCTCGAGGGAGCAAACGGCATCCTTCTCATCGCAGGCGACGTTGATGACGCCGCGACTCCCCGGCATCTTGAGGACGTTGTAGCCATGGTGGGTCACCGCCATGAACTTGGCGAGGGCTGGGTACCCAAGGATCGCGTTGTACGGGAGGTGGATGTGGGCGACATCAAAGACGATGAGCTCGGTGTGGTAGTTGTTGCGCCCGCCGAAGGTGACGGGCAGGCGCACTTGCCCGATGGGGACTGTGGAGCCATCAGTGACTCCTGAGAATGTCTTGGAGCGTTTCGAATGTCTCGATGGAGAGGACATTGAGCCCCGCGCCGCCATCGATGAGGGTCTTGGTGACGAGGACATTGCTGATGGTAGGCGTGCACAGCATGGGGAGTGTGCCCGCCATGGCCGAACACCTGAGTTGATCCTTGGAGTCAAAGGTGATGGCGCACTGGGACCACTTGAGCGGGCGTGCAGCCTCGAGCTTTGGGAGAGCCGCGTTCACCTCCCGCGAGAACTGTTTGAAGATGTGGTTCGATGCTGGGGCTTGGGCGCCGCCCAGGATGCAAGCTATTGCCCTGACCTCCTAGAAGCCCCCAGCCCCGTCGTTCTGCCTGTCTTCTTCCTTCCTCCTGGGTGGCGGCAGCAGCGGGGGAAGGCCGGCCTCACGAGGGCGGACCTCACGAGGCTGTCCTTGGCATGACCCCTCCGGAGGTTCGTCGCGCCAGCGGTCCTCCCGAGGCCGGTCTCGCCACTCCTGGCGCGGGTCTCGGTTGTCCCAGCGGCCTCCGCCGCGGCCTCCACCATGTCCATAGCCTCGGTCACTACGCCCAGGGCGCCGACCGAAATGTTCGTCACGGACCACCCTGAGCTCCTGACAGTCGATGGTGTTGTGGCTATTGGTGCCATGGAAGATGCAGAACGGTCGCCCTCCCGCGGAGGGTTCTTCGTCTCGGCTGTGCTTTGCCTCGGGCTCAGCCGCCAGCATCGCGGGGACCTTGCGCTTCGGCTCCTTGGTCTTGGTCTTCTTGTCTTCGGGTTCCGCCTCCAGAAGCTCGTGGAGTGAGAGACGGCCCTCTTCCGCCTTCGCGCACTTGTTCGCCAGGTTAAACATCTCCAGAGCCAAGCTCAGGTCGTCGTTGATAGCGAGCTCCTCCCTCATCCTGAGGTCCCTGACACCGTCGGTGAAGGCCGAGATGATGGCCTCATCTGACGCCCTCGGGATCTTGAGGCGGACAGTCATGAAGCGTTGGATGAACTTGTGCAAGGTCTCGTCAGGCTGTTGCTTCTCGCGACGTAGGTCACCCACTCCAAGGGCGCAGTCGCGGGTGCCTTGGAAGTTGGCGACGAAGTGCTCGCGCAGGTCTTCCCAGGAGGTGATTGATCCCTTCGCGAGGTTGAGGAGCCAGGAGAGCGCACCACCCTTGAGCGCCATGGGGAACCAGCTTGCCATGACCTTGTCGTCCCCGACGGCCGCCTGGATGCTCAACGAGTAGAGCTGTAGGAACTCGGTGGGATCTCGGGTGCCGTCGTAGCGAGGAGGTAGGTCAGGTTTGAACTTGCAGGGCCACACGGCCGGATGGAGCTCCGGGGCGATGGCGCGGCAACCCACTGGGCCCACGGGCGCCGCACGCATGGGAGGGACCCGGTCTTGATGCCCCTGCCGGCTGCCTCCAAGGGCGCCCGGTTGCGTCGCTGATGCAGCGGCGCAGGGAGCGCACACGCGTTGACGCGCGGCCGCGGCACCACCTGGCAGCTTATTTCATCTCTCACCCTCGCTGGAGGCCCGCGCGGCTGGTCGCGCGGACGTGCTTCACGCCTGGGCTCGGGGTCGACGTCGCGCTGGGGAGGAGGAGGCGGCACATCATGGGCCTCGTCGCCTGCCAGGGAGGAATGGGGCTGGAACGAGTAGGAGAGCGCCGAGGCATCGCCGGCGGCGCTGACGAGCTCTGCAATGCGCCCGAGCCAGTCGTCGTAGTGGTTGGGGGCAGGCCGGTAGCACAGCAGCTCGCGCACCATGAGGAGTGCGCCCGACCCACGCGCCGGCCCGGGGCGAGCGTGGGAGGACAACCTAGTAGCTGGAACGATCGATGGAGTAGCGGTGCGGACGTCGCGCCACGCGGTGACCGGCTGTGACGAGTCCTGCTGCTCGTGGGCTTCCGGGCCCGTGGCGGCATTGGCCACAGGGGAGGCGGACCGGCGCGCGGCGGTGCGGCCCATGGGCGCCGTCTGGGCGACGCGGGCAGCACGGCGCTCGACGCGGGCTCGGCGAGCGTAAGCCATCGGAGCGGTGAGGCGGAGAAAGAGCGAGGCTTGAGGAAGACTTCGACACGCCCCTACCTGGCGCGCCAAATGTCGGATTTCTGGCTCCGCAAAACCCTAAGAAGTTCGAACCCAGGGGCGTGTGCGAATATCTCCAACAGCTTCACCCCCTCCAAGCTCACAACACGATGCCCCGCTCAATGGCGAGGAAGAAGATAACACACGAGAGTTTACCCAGGTTCGGGCCGCTGTGAAGCGTAAAACCCTACTCCTGCTTTTGGTGGATTACCTCACGAGGAGGTTTGTGGATGAACTAGTACAGTGGTGAGTTGCCTCGCGAGTGCGTTTTGGGTGGTGTTCGATCCCCCCCTCTACAGAGCAGCCTAGACTCTATTTATAGCGGCCCGGGTCCTCTCCCCTTATCGCAATGGCGGGAAGGGATCCCACAACAGCCATATTCAAAAGGGGACAGGAGGTACAGCCTATCCTGACGAAAGGTGGTCTTCGCCTGCAAAGTAGGTGGTGGTGACACGGTGGTGGGCTCGCTGGTGACATCCGTCCTGCTGCGCCCGCTGGCCTGGTCTCGTTGCACCAGAATGGAAACCTTTGGTCGGGCGCCTCGGGAACCTGCGCTCGTCCTTGTCTCCTTTGCACCAAAGAGGAAACTATCCCTTCTGGCGCGCTGGCGCCCACCTGGCCTGGCCGGCGTCACCCTTGACCTCCCGAGGCCGAGCATTGCATAGATATCTCCATCACTCAGGAGGGGGTCTGGGAGGCCTCCCCCTTCCGGGAGCCTTGGCGGTGTCCTCCTCGCGAGGGTGGGGCTCTCGCAAGGGTCTTGTCTTGAGTGCAACCGCGCAGGGCCGTACGAACCGTCAAGTGGGCCATGTCCTGGGCCGTAGGAAGGCAAGTCTGGGTACCCTGGTATCCAGAACGCCGACATATCCAATACGTCGGAATCGGGGCTCTGCAGACCCAAGAAAGGTTCGAACACAGGGGTGCGCTCACCCTCCGATCCTACTCTGCCTTGCAGCTACACCACGACCCTCTCACTGCTCTCGCCCCGGGAAAATGAACAAAGACACACAATTTACCCAGGTTCAGGCCACCTTGCGGTGTAAAACCCTACTCCTACTTTTGGTGGATTGGCCTCACGAGGAGGTTTTGGGATGAACTAGTACAGTGGTTGAGCGACCTCGCAAGAGCTCTTTGGTGAGGGTGGATCCCGTCGTCTCTACGGTTGAGGCTAGCCCTTATTTATAATGGTCTGGGTCCTCTTCCCTTATCGCACAGGCGGGAAGGGATCCCACAACGGCCAAATTTGAAAGGGGACAGGAGGTACATATTATCCTGACTAAAGGTGGTCTTTGCCTGCAAAGCAACTGAGCGTGATGCAGAGGTGGGCTCGGTGATGACGTCCTTCCTGCCGAGCTCGTGGTCTTGGTCTCGTAGCACCGGAAGGGAAACCTTTGGGGTGGTCCCTCGGGAACCCGCGTACGTACTTGCCTCCTTAGCACCAAAGGGGAAACTGTCTCCCCTGTGCCCGCTGGCGCCCGCTGACCTTGGTCATCACGGCGCACGTCATCGCTGCCTCCGGAGGCTGGGCACCTGCATAGGAATCTCCGCCCCTCGGGAGGTAACCTGGGGAGGCCGCTCCCCTGGAGGTCTTGGAGTTGTTATCCTTGCGAGGTCGGGGCCCTCACGAGGGTCTTGTCCTGGGGTGTTTGTCGCCAGGCCGTACCGGGCCGTCGAGGTGGGCCACGCGCTGGGCCGCAGGCAGGCAGGTCTGGGTACCCCCGAACCCAGAACGCCGACAGTATCCCCCGGGCCCAAGGCATGCTCGGGCTGGCTTCGGGGTGAAGCCAAGGAAGGAAGGGCAGAGCGCCGCGGGCCCTTAATCGCCTGCGGGCCAGGCTCGACGCATGGCACCTGGTAGGTCGCGGAACTCCTCCTCTTCTGTAAGGCCTCGGGAACCACCCCGAGTCAAGTTGATGTGAGGCGGGCATGCTGCGTCGGTCATCATTGCCCTTCCTCGATTAACGCCACCCTCTTGTGTTCTCCTTCCTCTCCGGCCCACGCGAAAGTGACCGGTCAAGGGGAACGAGGCGACGTGAGACAGAGCTGCCCGCGGGTCGAGCACAACACGTGGCGCCCGAGGAGCGTGCGTCACCTCCACTCCCCACGACGCCTCGGGGACCGCGGTTGGGCCTATAAACCCGCCTTAGCCGAGGGGCAGTTCCACCCTCGCACACCTTCCCGTTCGTCACTTTCGCAGGAACACCGCCCTCTTCCCCCTTTCTCCTTTCCATGGCATCCAGGGGGAGTGCTGCCGGCGCCGGAGTGCGAGCGGGATCCTTGGCGCCGCCACCATCTCCTGGGGGCGGCGGGGGTCAGCCTTCGAGGCCGGCCCAGGCGCGCCGGCGCTGGACCGCCACCGATGAGTAAGTGTGTCATTGCCTCCGCCTTTTTCTTGCGGATCATGCCTGGCTCGCCGAGTCTGATCACCAGCCTCTTTCAGGGTGCCCACGCCCAAGAGGCGCAAGCTCGACGCACTTCAGGGCAAGGTGGACGCGCTCAGGACCCAACTGCAGGGTACCGAGGCCGCGCTTCGGGGTGAGGAGGACGCCAAGGCAGAGCTGGCGTCTCTCCAGGCCCAGGTCGCGGGGGGCACTAACGCCGTGCAGGTAGCTAGGGATGACGCGGCGCTTGCAAAGATGATGGAGGCGCAGCGCGCCAAGCAGTACCTGGACATCGCTCGTCGTGCAGGCAACACTGTCTGCCAGTTCGTCGGGGAAGCCCCCGCGCTGCCGTGTGCACACGGCGACGGGGGCTACCTCAACTTCTTCCAGAAGGTGGTGGAGGCGCTGGAGTCTGGCGTATCTCAGGTGGATGAGGACGCGGAGTCCAGCGCGCGAGACCTTCTGGATAGCGCGCTGACGCGCGTCTTCTCCAACTTGCGCTGTCTCGCCCCCACGCTCGACCTCTCCCGCGTGACGGAGCCGGTGCCCGGGGAGCTCCGTAGGCCCCTCAGGGACGAGGTGCGTGAGCACGTGGAGTCCCTTGTCGAGCGGTTTGCCTGTGCGGCATCCTCTGAGGAAGGCGACAACTCCGGAGCCGAGACCTTCAAGAGTCACGACGGAGACAGCGCCTCCTCTGCCTGAGCTCCTTTTTCCTCATTCTTGTTGCATCAAGAACCATTTGGCCCCTAGAGGGCGTTAAACGTTTGTATTATACCTTCGCCTTTGAGTAGTAGTCGCCCGCTATGTCCGAAGCGTCTTCATTCCTTCTGCGAAGTTTTTCGTTTTCCTTCTCATGCCCCCACATGCTTCCTTGTACCAGTACTTGCCTCGCCAGGTCATCGCTTCGGCCCGGACTCTCCTCAGGGGGTCTCGCGGGAGCGTCGAGCAGCCCATGGCAATGGCTGCCCGCTCGAACCTCGTGAGGCTGACGTCCTGAGGAGACATGGGCCGCGCCTGCGCCGGGCTCTCAAGGGCGACGCCGCAAGAGCCTGACTCTCTCCCTCTTCTGCGTAGTCTTCCTTTCCCGTAGCGCCATGCCGGCCCCGCGAGTGCACACGGTGGGGTCATCTCCTTCATGTTCGGGTGCTGGTGGCACGAAGGCTCCTAAGGCGCGGCACTTAGGGGTTCGCCTTTGGTACTCGAGCGGCTCGCGTGGGGGAGGGTGTAGCTTGCGAGGCCCGCCTCGCGAGGCCTCCCAAGGGAAATCCTGAACCGCAGGCGGCAAGTGCTCGCCCGCGCCCGCAGCCCGCGGGGAGGTGTACCCTCCATTCCAAGCACGACGGGGTGGTGACGCTTTTCGTCGAGACCTTTGGGGAAGACGGCGGGCGCTTGGGGTGAACTTGCTCTTGGCGACGACCGCAACACCTCCAGCGGTGGCGACACTCTCTCTGGGGGAAGCTCGAGCGATGATGACCACGACGAACCTCCGCGTCGCCGCGCCCGGACTGAGGAGGACGCTGAGCCGCCACGCCGCCGTGCCCACGTCCAGGAGGAGGACTCCGACTGAACGCGGGCGGCGCCGGAGCCAAGCCTTAGGAGTGACGATCCTCGGGAGGCCGTCTTTTGCTTTTATTTCCTGCATCAAGAACCATGGAGAGCCCGGTGGGGGCGCGTAATGAACTATGGCGCTTGCGCCTTTGTGTTAGCATTTTTTGTTTCACACCATAGCATTTATGTCGCTGCAAATTGAAATGTTTTCGTTCGTCACGATTAGGATAACTTAGCTTGGCGTGCTTGTAGCGGGTCCTTGCGTCACGAGGGCGTGCTCCTCCGGAGCATCCTTCCTTGGCCGCCCTTCTTCTGGTGACCGTGGGTTTGAACCCCCGAGCAAGGGTCAATCGTTGCTGGACGCCGGGTCGCGATGCCCGACAAGGCCAGGAGATGGGCGCTCCTGAGGCCGGGGGCTGGAGGCAATACTGCCTTCTGGATCGCTTCGAGAGCGTCGCACGAGGATTAGGACGCCAAGGATTTGGCGAGGTGTGTGCGCACACCGTGTCCAGCCCCCGCTCGGGGGGCGTGCGAGAGAGAGGGAGCTGGCGGGTGCCAAACCCCCTTAAAAAGAAGCTCAAAAAACGAGAAATGCTGCAAGGAGAAAATTCCCCACCCCTTTTTTTGAATAAGACGCGGAAACTTTAAACTTCATTCCAAAAAGTGGCAAATTCGGCTACAGAAGAGAGCAAAGAATAGCCGCGTCTGGCACCTAGAACTAGTCTTCGTCTTTCCCCAGCGCGGAGCTTAGGGCCTCCACTGTGCGTGGGCATAGTCATTGAAAGACAGTGTCGTCCGCCAATGCGGAGCATGGGGCTTCCACTTGGGCGTGGGTGGGAACCCCTCCGTGTCCTCGGGGGGCTCCGGGCGTATACAACCCACACATTATTACGTGAGAGTGTCACGGTTGTAGATAGCTGGGCGAACACCCAAGCACAAGGCTCGGGGGTTCCCAACTCGGTTCTTGAGTCACACCGTGCATTTCGGCGCGGTTGCGCGCCCCTACGGCCTAAACATGAGTGCATTGCTCCCCGCGTAACCGCGGGATTGCGCTCCCGCGGTCCAAACATGAGCGCAACGCACCCCGCGCGACCGTAGGAGTATTATGTTGATGTTGCTGCCTCGGGAGGCGTCAGGGCGCCAGCGAAGCCGCGTCTCGGAGGCCTTGCTGGGCCCTGCCTCCTGAGGATCGTGTCGGCACCCCCGAGCCGTGGGGCGCATGGGGCCCTTAGGAGCGTGACCCGATTGGCGCGGTACCCTAGCGGCGCCTGCTGCGCGTGGCCCACGCCTCTCGCATCTTGCCGATCTCCTAAGCGACGATCCATGTGGCCCCGGCGCCCAGCATTGCGTTCCCTGCTCGCGAGGGCGCCCTCGGCGGCGCGCCCCCGGACGCACTCTTCGTTGCGCCGACCGAGCCAGGTGCTTCCACAGTGGGAGCCCCCGGTTGAGGGAGTCCCGGACTAAGGGGTCCTCGGGCTGTCGGCTCAACTCTCGATAGGCCGGCTCGATGGGCCATTGTCTGAGGAAGGGCCGGACACATCAAGACTCCACGTTCCAGAAGGAAGCCCCGAAGGCGCGTCGTGCACTCCAAGTCAAGATGAGGAAATGGCCATCTCCATCCTCGGTAGGAGGCCCACCATGTGTAAACCCTAGTACCCCCGGTGTCTATATAAACCAGGAGGGTTTTAGATCATAGGACACAGAAACTCATCTTGGGTTTTAGCTAGTCGATCTCAAGGTAGATCAACTCTGTAACCTTCATATCATCAATATAATCAAGCAGGACGTAGGGTTTTACCTCCATAGGAGGGCCCGAACCTGGGTAAACATCGTCTCCTTCGTCCCCTGTTACCATCGATCCTAGTCTCACAGCTCAGGACCCCCTACCCGAGATCCGCCGGTTTTGACACTGATATTGGTGCTTTCATTGAGAGTTCCGCTGTGATCGCCCAAGTTATCGATGGCTCCCGTCTTCATGAACGATGAAGTCCGCAGCATGGACTCCTTTGTCCCTGGACAGATCTTCGCTTTCGGCAGCATCGTGCTGCACGCTGACCCGACCGGCCGCCTTGGCCGGGTCGGGAGTTTCGCCCCTGATCAAGAAGTCAGATTCAGGAACTTAGAGTTCTCCGTCAACCCTCGGGGCGATCTCTTGCTCACCTGGCTCGCAGTCTCACCTGACGCGCCCGAAGACTCCGAGGCCTTAACCTCGGAGGTCGCTTTCAATCCTGGTCACGGGGCTAATCCCGATGACGATCTGGACTTAGGTCCGGGTCCGGCTATAGCGCCAGACGGCCAGGCATCAACCCCTGCCGAATACACTTCTCGTGCGGACTCGTCAGAGGTTAACTCCAGACGCGCCGGGCAGATCGACCCGATCGAGCTCTCGACACTTTGCGAAGCTCTGGATCGGATCTCCTTGATGAAAACTACCGATGACCCAATCCCGATCCACACTCAGGTCGGTCTTGAGGCGGCTCAAGAGGGATTTTTCGTCCCACCCACTACCCATTTAGTAGCCACTATCGAAGACTTAACCGATATGTTGGACTACGCCTCCGAGGAGGCAGACGACATGGAAGAAGAGGATCGCGCTCCCACCCCCGTTAACACCGGGCGATGGACCGCCACCTCCACCTATGACGTCTACATGGTGGACACGCCATCCGGTAATGGCGAGCGCACACCAGCGAACAATGGTGATGACTCGGGTGAGGCGCTGTCAAGATGCCGGAAATCACGTAAGCGATCAAAGACAAAAAAGGGAAGGGAAGCTATTGTCGGCATCGGGGAAAACGATACCCCGGAAGACCTCGGCGATCCCGATATTCCGGAGTATCCGTTGGAGGACCAGGAAAGGCCGGAAAACCAGCGCGACCCCGAAGATCCGAACGACTCTGAGGATGACAACTACCCCCCCTGTAGAGGAGGAGGATAGCCCGGACGACGAGGACATCATCGTCCCCGAAACCATTGAGGATCATGAACGGTTCAGGCAACAACTTTTAGCGACTGCCCGAAGCCTAAAGGCAAAAGCGCGGCAACTCAAGGCCGAACAAGACACCCTCAACGATAGATGGACAAGGGTTCTATCAGCCGAGGAAGAACACGGCGCCGGTCTATGGGATCAACCCAAGAGCTACCCCCGCCGGCGGCTGCTGCCGCAATTCGACGACGAACTCCCCAACACGCCGTCCCCAAAGTACACTCCATATGACCAGCCGGACCGCCCTCCCCGAGGGCGAGATAGGACGGCTGGCGAGACCGGTTATAGGCCGGCGATACCCCGCAGAAGGGGAAAAGAGCCAATGGAGCCTGACGACAGGTACGACCTGCGACACGACCTGGATGATAGGACAGGCCGCACGAGATCCATCTACGGATCTAGAGGGTACTCCCTGGGTAGACGGGACGAGTACCGACCCTGGCACGACCGAACCAATAGAGTTCGGGATCAAAACCGGGCCCGAACAGACGCCGATTACCGGCGTGATATAGCCAGGGTCAGAGGCGCTGCCCACCCACTGTGCTTCACCGACGAGGTGATGTAGCATCAGTTCCCGGAAGGGTTCAAACCTGTGAACATCGAACAGTACGATGGAAAACTGACCCGGCAGTGTGGATCGAGGATTTCCTCCTCCACATTCACATGGCACGAGGAGACGACCTCCACGCCATCAAGTACCTACCCCTTAAACTTAAGGGGCCAGCTCGGCACTGGTTAAACAGTCTCCCCGAAAACTCTATCGGGAGCTGGGTGGACCTCGAGGATGCATTCCGATCTAACTTCCAGGGCACCTATGTACGGCCCCCGGACTCTTCCGACCTAAGCAATGTCGTGCAAAAGACAGGAGAGTCCGCTCGACAATTCTGGAACCGGTTCTTGACCAAGAAAAACCAGATCGTCGATTGCCCAGATGACGAAGCTATAGCCTCTTTCAGGCACAATATTCGGGACGAGTGGCTGGCTCGCCAGCTCGGTCAGGATAAACCTAGGACCATGTCCGCCCTCACATCACTCATGACCCGCTTCTGCGCGGGCGAAGATAACTGGCTAGCAAGATGAAGCCACCACCCCGAAGACCCCGGTACTTCCGAAGTCTGGGACGGAAACGGGAAACCACGACGTACCAAAAACAAACGCCGGCACAACGCTAGTGACGCCGATGACACGGCCGTTAACGCCGGTTTCCGCAACCCAAGATCCGGGTAGCGGAAGAAGCCTCCTAAAGGCAACCGCGACGGACCCACCCCGCTGGACAAGATCATGGAGAGGCCTTCCTAGATCCATGGCACTCCGGACAAGCCCGCCAACCACACCAACCGTAACTGTTGGGTGTTTAAACAGGCCGGCAAACTCGCGGCCGAGGACCAGAGCAAAGGCCCACGCAGCGAGGACGACGAGGAGCCCCGCGGTCCGAGCAATGGAGGTCAAAAGAAATTCCCTCCAGAAGTAAAAACTGTGAACATGATATACGCCACTCATATACCTAAAAAGGAGAGGAAGCGCGCCCTTCGAGAGGTCTACGCCGTAGAGCCTATAGCCCCGAAGTTTAACCCATGGTCGGCCTACCCGATCACTTTTGATCGACGAGATCACCCGACCAGTATCCGTCACGGAGGTTCGGCGGCCCTCATCCTAGACCCCATTATCGATGGGTATCACCTCACTAAAGTCCTAATGGATGGAGGAAGTAGCCTCAATCTGATCTACTCATATACGGTGAAAAAGATGGGCATAGATTCGTCAAGGATAAAGCCTAGCAACACTACCTTTAAAGGAGTGATCCCAGGTGTCGAAGCCCGGTGCACAGGCTCTGTTAGCCTGGAGGTAGTGTTCGGTTCGCCCAACAACTTCCGCAGCGAGGAATTGATCTTCGACATCGTCCCCTTCCGCAACGGCTATCACGCCCTGCTCGGCCGAACAGCGTTCGCTCGCTTCAATGCTGTCCCACATTACGCATACCTCAAGCTCAAGATGCCTGGTCCCAAGGGGATCATCACCGTCAACGGCAACACAGAGCGTTCCCTCCAAACGGAGGAGCATGCATTGGCCCTGGCAGCCGAATTCCATTATGAGGACGGTCGGCAAACACCCAAATCGGCCATAAAGGCCCGTAAGGTCGACAAACGAGTTCGGTTTCAATCCGAACTCCCAGAATCTTCTGCTCCCCAGAAATAGGGATACGCCCCCCATTGCACAGGCCTAACGACCGCCAAACACGTGCCAAGAAGGCACAACTTCGCACTCAAGATTCCATGGGCAGCAATGGGGAGCAACCATCAAATGGTAGGTGTTCGGATGGACCGACCAATACCAATACACGTCCTCGGACAAAACACATGTACCATCAAGGACCTACTAAAAAGCGTACAGCTCATCGATACTTCGGCGACTTCTCAAGACCTTCTTCCCAAGGTCCGCTCGGCGACAACATCACTCTTAATGGGATGCAACCCCCACAGAGGAACATGAACGGACAGGCGACAAGGCACATCGAAGACATCATGTCATCAATCGAAGAATCCTGGTACAGCCTCCCCTCTGTAAATTTTATATTTCATCTACCTGTAAATAGTTGCTTCGGCAATCCAAGTTATAAGAATTATTGAGCAAGTACAAAACCATTATATATGGCCACTTCGTTGTCTTTTGCACATCCTCTGTTCTTCTCTTGGTCGCCCTTCTTGCGAAAACTGTTTAGTATATATTATGATGCAACCGGCTAATAGACCGGGGGCTCGAATTTAAAACCGCCTTGAACATCACCTCAGCACAACTGGTTGTGTGTTCGGCGTCTTGGGTTCTGCTTTATATGCATTGGATCCGAACTATGTCTTGGGTCAATAGTTGGGTTGCCCGGCTCCTGTGTTTGCCCTCTTACGTTCTGCTCGTTCGGCTAAAAGGGCAAAGGGAGAACCACTGCGATTGTGCTTCTAGTTCGTCTGGTCAAGCACCTGAGGGGAGAAAGCCGAAAACTGACCGTCATAGTAAGCGAGAACCGGTCTGCGAATCCGAGCATAAGTGTCATACTAAAAGATCGATAGAGGTTCTTCCGTGTTATACGATGGGTTTCGTTCTTGTACAAACCATGGCTTCGGCTCCGAACATCACACTGGGGGCTAGTTATCAGCCCCCACATTTTTCTACACTCCCACGGCTAAGTGAAAGCGATAGAGCACCATAGTCCGATTGCCTTGTCCCGCTCGCACTACCGCCTTCGGGTGCCGATACTTCGGCTAAGGGTAGAAGTGCGGATACAGGGACACCCCGCGTAGTATCTACGTGGGGGCTGAAGCTGACGACTAGCTGCTTTCAGATAAACCGGCCACATAGGAGTCTAAATAAACATAAACCACTTATAAGACATGATAAACCATGCAACATTAATTATAAAGCGTCAAAGTCTTCGGACATATTAGAACGCGTTCATTCATACAAAACGTCCATGGAGCATTGAGCCTCTATTGCCCGAGCACCTTCCATCACTGCTGGGAAGTACCGCTCGGGGCGCCTATACTCCTTTCCAGGAGGCGCAGGTGCAGTAGCCATCTCGGTTGGCTTGAGCTTCGGCCAATGCACCATGGTCTTCCCAAAGGCCATCCGCGCGCCCTCGATGCACGTAGAACGCTTCAGCGCATCAACCCGAGGCGCAGCTTCGCACAGCTTCTGCACTAAGCCGAAGTAGCTACTCGGCAACGGCTTATCGGGCCACATGCGTATGCAGAGGTCCTTCATGGCCGGCTCTGCCACTCTGCGCATCTCCACCAGTTGCTTCATTTGCTCGACAAGGAGAGAAGAGTGCTCAGGGGACTCAAACTGTGCCCAGAATAGCCGGGCCTCATCCTCCTCTTCCCGCGAAGCATAAAACTTGTTCGCGTCCGACGCGCTCTTATGGAGGTCCGCACAGAAGCCTAAGGAACACCACACATGGGTGAGCAAAGTAAACTTGCTACCACCAAAGCTGCATTGCAGTGAATACGGCTTACCATCGATGACAGTCTTGACTTGGCGAATCTCCTCTTGTGTAGTTCGCCGCTCCACCCGCTCCTTTTGGAGCTCGGATTTCAGCATGGCTATCTCGGCGGCTTGTTCTTTGCCTTTCTGCTCAAGGGCCTCGCACTTCGTGCCGGCATCCTTGAGCTCTTGCTGCACCTCCTCCACCCGGGCCTCATGCTTGGCGCCTGCAGCCTTCAAAGTGGCAAATGCGGCTGCCGCTTGTTCGGCAGCCGTCTTCTCCTCCTCGGCCTTTTGCTTCATTTTCTGAAGCTCGGCCTTAAGTTTCTCAACCTCCACAGCTGAAGCTGTGGAAGCAATCATAAACAAATCACACTGGGTCACCAGTGCGGATCATTATGAATATACAGCTCGGATATTAGAATTCGGCTTACCTTGTGCCTCGTCAAACCTCTTGTTCAGGCTATCAAGCTCCTCTTCGGAGATTTTGAGCTTCCGATTCAGCTCGGTCAGCTCAGCGGCATTACCGGCCGCCGCCGATGACGAGGCCTGCAAAAAACAAAAATATGCATCCAGTTATGTGTGTTCAAACCCCCGAACTATAAAGGATATGACTCCCTGTTCGGTCCTTTCAAGGAATTTTCCGAACATTGCAGGACCGAATGGTGCCTTGTGCATCATTGTTCATTCCTAAATATTTTACCCCGGGATGCGTTTTTGCATACCCATCCAGGGCTCGGGGGCTAGTATATATATAAAGATAGCACAAAACTTGAAATTAAGCATTGTTCGGGAAAAGGGTATTACTTGACTCACCTTGAAGTCCGTCAAGAGACCATTGAAGGCCTCCTTCAGTCCGTTATCAACGGACTGAATTCCTTGTAAAACCGCACCCATTAGAGTGCGGTGATCCTCGGAGATGGGGGCGCTGGCTAGCGCCTCCTCCATTACCGGCTACCCAGTCATCGGTGGCATCGGTGTTGACCGGACAGTCCGATCTATGATCGGAGACTGAGTCAGTAGCTCCGGAGGCACAACATGCTCCAGAGACATCCTCAGAGGAGACTGGGCATCCTTTCGCCCTTCCTCTTCGGTGGCCAGGGGGATATTCTCCCCCTGGTCCTCAGCGGCCTGGGGGATTCCCTCTCCCTGGCCTATGGCGTCCATGGCGTTAGCCTCGGCCATGTCATGGTCGCCCCCCCCCCCCCCGCCCATGTTCGGCTCCACCGGAGCCTGGCTGGATGATACCTCCGCGGCGTCCTTCACGGCCCCCGGAGGTGTGGGGTGCGATGCAGTCCCGTTCTCCGCTAGCTCGGCGGGTGGGGACTCCCCATCCGATATTTGATCGGTGGGGAGAACACGCGGTGGGCTGCAGACCAACAGGCGCCCACGCGTTTAAAAAAACTATTACATACTTTGCGTAAATGACTCGATGAGTCTTCGAATTCATACCTTTGAGTGGGGGGCTTGACCCTCAGGCTCCTTCATGGAACCCTCTCAAACTCCTCGGATTCTGCGTCAGAATCCGAGCTATCATCGGGCAGGATCAACCTCGCCTGGCACGCCTTCTTCTGGGCAGGAGGGATAGCACCCTCCGCAGCGTCCGATGACGCCGCCCTCTTTCTTGTGAGGGGGGAAACGCCTTCCCCCCCATCTTCGTGCTCCTCCTCATGACTAGAGGAGGCATGGGTCTCCTCGGACGCAGCGTCCAGCTCGTCTTTTATGCGGAGGCCCTCTCTGGCCTTCTTTTTCTTCTCCTTCTTCTCGAGCGCCGAGTATGGCGCCACGACAAGCATCGCCACCAACAGCTCCGACCTGGGGTCTTCGGGTTGGGGAGCTGGGCAGTTAACCTTCGCGGCTTTGCTCAGCCACTTCTGCGAAAGTGAAGGAAAAGGCGCTCAGGCTTTTCGCCGAAGAGACAGAGTCAATGAACTGAAATTATACCATACCTTGGTCGGTGGGTTGATGGTGCTTGGGCCCGTGTCCTCTTCCTTGGCCGGACAGCTCTTCTGAGGCTTGAACAAAGCCTTCCACAGCTTCTTCGGGGTGGTGCGGAAGAATTGGCGCACGGTAGGCTCGTCGTCAGGACGGTAAGCCCACATGGGGGATGCTCGGCGCTGGCAGGGGAGGATACGGCGGTGGAGCATGACCTGGACCACGTTGACCAGCTCCACCTTGGCATCGATCACCGAAGTAAGGCGCTTCTGCAGCAGCTTCACCTCAGCGTCCGACCCCCAGTCAAGGCCCTTCCTGAGCCACGAGGTCAATCTCGTGGGGGGCTCAGATCTAAATTCGGCGGGGGCCGCCCAGCTCTCGTCCCTTGGCTCGGTGATGTAGAACCACTCCTTCTGCCAGGTTTTGATCGTGTCAATGAAGGTGCCAGATGGCCACTCGACACGGGGGAGTTTGCTAATGACCGCCCCTCCACAGTCCGCGTGCTCGCTTGCCACGGTCTTCGGCTTGACGTTGAAGACCTTGAGCCACAGGCCGAAGTGGGGTTCGACCCGCAAAAAGGCTTCGCAGACGATGATGAATGCCGATATGTGCATGAAGGAATTCGGCGGAAGGTCGTGGAAGTCCAGATCGTAGAAAAACATGAGACCCCTGACAAAGGGGTGGAGCAGAAAGCTCAGTCCCCGGATAAAGTGGGGGACGAACACCACGCTCTCGCCTGCCTTGGGGGTGGGAATCACCTGGTTCTTCTCCGGGGCAAGGTGGAAGACGTTGGCGGGGAGGTAGCCGGCCTGCTTCAGTCCCGGATATCCTGGTCAGTGACCGTGGAGGCCTCCCACTTGCCGTTGGAGCCAGAACCCGTCATGGCTAAGCTCGGAGGAAAGGGTGAGGAAGAACTGGATCTGGGCTCTCGGGGCTCGGAGAGATTGAGGGGGCGGAGGTTGCGAATGGAAAGCGTGAATAGGCCTTGGGGTTTTTTCCCTTTTTATCGGACGTGTCATTGATTAGCCTCGCTTACCGCGCCACAAATCCCTCTGCTTCCCAAAACATGCGTGCTGTTATGCGTGTGTGGAGATTAATCATATCCCGTGTGAAACGGAGCATGATCTGCGCATTGATAAGTCGTGCCGCTAAAAAAACGGCCCCGAACCGCGAATCGAGTTCTCATAACTAGTTCAGTGGTCATGGTAGGCCACGACCCTTCGTCAGAGGGGGAGTGTCAGAAAACACTGTTTACACTTTGGCGATTGGCCTTCGGGGCTAAACAATTCGTAGTGTTCGGTCAATCATATGATCGGAAGAAATACGTGTCATCGGAGACCGAACTAGTCTCAGCCGATCAAGTAAAGGGAAGAAGAACTCACCCCGCAAGCCGAAGACTCTGATCACGCGAAGCAGCTAGAGCTGAGACCCTTGGCGTTGGGGGCTAGTTCGGGGGCTACTGAGGGAGTCCCGGACTAAGGGGTCCTCAGGCTGTCGGCTCAACTCTCGATAGGCCGGCTCGATGGGCCATTCTCTGAGGAAGGGCCGGACACATCACGACTCCAAGTTAAGATGAGGAAATCGCCGTCTCCATCCTCGGTAGGAGGCCCACCATGTGTAAACCCTAGTACCCCCCGGTGTCTATATAAACCGGGAGGGTTTTAGATCATAGGACACAGAAACTCATCTAGGGTTTTAGCTAGTCGATCTCGAGGTAGATCAACTCTGTAACCTTCATATCATCAATATAATCAAGCAGGACGTAGGGTTTTACTTCCATAGGAGGGCCCGAACCTGGGTAAACATCGTCTCCTTCGTCCCCTGTTACCATCGATCCTAGTCTCACAGCTCGGGACCCCCTACCCGAGATCCGCCGGTTTTGACACCGACACCGGGCTTGTCTTGAAGAGGGGCGCCGGGAACGCCCCCCCCCCCCTACGCCGAGGGGGTGATGGTGCCTGCGGCGGGTGCGAGACCTGCGACATCGACGCGTGCCACTGCGCCGCTGGGAACGTTGGCTGCTGCTCGAGGGGTTTGATTTCCCTCTGGCCCTTCACTACGTGCCTCATAGTTGGCCCCCTGGGCAACAGGGCAACACCATCCTGGGCGCGTGGCCCGCGAACCGGCCTGCGCCGAGCCTCTGCCCGAACCTGGCCGCCTCCGCCACCGCCGCGAGGTTGGCCGCATCCATCTTGGTGAGGGTTGCTGTCGTGGGCATCCTCCGCGCCTCCGCCGTGACCACCTCCAGGTTGAGCGGCTTGAGCTACCCGGTCCCTGCGTCGTTTGGCGCGCTCACGCCGGGAAAGCCTGAGTGGTCGGTGATCTGCCGGGTCGTGGGCGCGTGCATTGTGGCGAGCGCGGAGCATCCCGTCGCCTCCTTCATCGTGCCTTCGCCGGGGCCTGGCGGCGGCCCGAAACCGGTCACTGGGACCCTAAGGAGAAGGAGTACATCGCGGGTCGGACCCTTCCCAGGCTCCTCGGGTTGGGGGTCGGGCGCGTCGTCGTGCGACGGTGGAGACGGCTCGCTGGCCGAACCCCCCGCTCCTCGTGCCGGGGGTCGGAGAGGGAGGTATGCTCGGCGATGTGGTCGGCCCAGGCGTCGTAGCCCCCGTCCGTCGGGCGATGGCGAAGCAGCTCGCTTGCCATGAGCATCACGTCCTGCGCGTTCAGGTCTCCCACGTAGGAGGAGGACCCCACGGGAGGTGCGGCTGAGCGGGTGCTCCGCTGCAGAGGGGGCGTGAGGGGCCCGGCGGCGCATGGGTGGCACGAGCGGCGACGGTGGTGGCGACGACGCTGGTGGCCTGGTAACGGCCATCCGGCATCGAGCCCTCGGAGCGTGCGTGTCGGGAGCCGGCGATGGGGTTGGTGAAGCGGGAGTCATCGGAACCGAAGGACGTCGGCGCACCCCCTACCTGGCGCGCCAAATGTCGGAATCGGGGCTCCGCAGACCCAAGAAAGGTTCAAACATAGGGTGCGCTCACCCTCCGATCCTACTCCACCTTGCAGCTACACCACGACCCTCTCACTGCTCTTGCCCCAGGAAAATGAACAAATACACACGATTTACCCAGGTTCGGGCCAACTTGCGGTGTAAAACCCTACTTCTGCTTTTGGTGGATTGGCCTCACGAGGAGATTTTGGGATAAACTAGTACAGTGGTTGAGCGACCTCGCGAGGGCTCTTTGGTGAGGGTGGATCCCGCCGTCTCTACGGTTGAGGCTAGCCCTTATTTATAGTGGCATGGGTCCTCTTCCCTTATCGCACAGGCGGGAAGGGATCCCACAACGGCCAAATTTGAAAGGGGATAGGAGGTACAGCCTATCCTGACTAAAGGTGGTCTTCGCCTGCAAAGCAACTGGGCGTGACACATAGGTGGGCTCGGTGATGACGTCCTTCCTGTCGAGCTCATGGTCTTGGTCTCGTAACACCGGAAGGGAAACCTTTGGGGGTCCCTCGGGAACCCGTGTACGTACTTGCCTCCTTAGCACCAAAGGGGAAACTGTCTCCCCTGCACCCGCTAGCCTTGGTTGTCACGGTGCACGTCATCGCTGCCTCCGGAGGCTGGGCACCTGCATAGGAATCTCCGCTCCTCGGAAGGTAACCTGGGGAGGCCGCTCCCCTGGAGGTCTTGGTGTTGTTCTCCTCACGAGGTCGGGGCCCTCACGAGGGTCTTGTCCTGGGGGTTTGTCGCCAGGCCGTACCGGGCCGTCGAGGTGGGCCACGCGCTGGGCTGCAGGCAGGCAGGTCGATGCTTCCTTAGAACTTTTAATAATCTTTCTTCTTCATGTTCTGAAAGGTTAGCACTAATAATAACAGGATATATCTTTTTCTCATCAAGAGAAGCATACTTCAAAGTGTCAGGCAATTGTTTCAATTCAAACACAGGTTCACCTTTAGGTGGAGGAGGCCGTCCAAAAGTTTTAATAGGCAAATTGTGTTTCAGGAGAGGTTGTTGTTCAAAGAAAATTTGATCTATTTCATTTCTTTCACGCAAGTGCATATCATTTTCATGGTCAAGCAAATATTGTTTTAATGGATCAGTAGGAGGCACGGCAATAGAAGCAAGACTAATTATTTCATCCTTACTAGATAACGCTTTATCGTGAGCTTGTCTACTAAACTTGGAAAAATTAAACTCATTAGACACACCACCAAAACTGACACCGACATTTTGTTTTTCACAATCTATCTTAGCATTGACGGTGCTCAAGAAAGGTCTACCAAAGATAATGGGACAAAAGTCATCTTGTGGGGAACCAAGAACTAGAAAATCAGTAGGGTATTTTACTTTCCCACACAAGACTTCAACATCTCTAACAATCCCAAGCGGTGTGATGGTGTCTCTATTAGCAAGTTTAATAGTGACATCAATATCTTCTATTTCAGCAGGTGCTAATTCATCCATAATTTCTTGATATTAGGTAAAAGGAATATCACTCACACTAGCACCCAAATCACATAAACCATGATAGCAATGATCTCCTATTTTGACTGAGACAACAGGCAGGCCTTCTATGGGTTTATGTTTATCTTTTTCATCAGGTTTAGTTTTTCATCAGGTTTAGCAATTCTAGCAGCTTCATCACAGAAGTAGATAACATGCCCATCAATATTTTCAACCAAGAGATCTTTAACCATAGCAACACTAGGTTCTACTTTGATTTTCTCAGGGGGCTTAGGTGCTATTATATTACTCTTACGAACCACAGTTGATACCTTAGCATGTTCCTTTATCTTAACAGGGAAAGGTGATTTTTCAATACAAGCGGTATGCACAACTGGATCAACATTGTAAATGATAGTTTCATCTTTAGCTATGACCGGTTCTTTAATTTCTTCTTTAGTAGGGGATGATATTTAAACCACTTCTCCTTAGGAAGATCAACATGAGTAGCAAATGCTTCATAGAAAGAGGCTACTATCTCAGAGTCAAGTCCATATTTAGTACTAAACTTATGAAAAGTGTCGGTATTCATAAAAGATTTAACACAATCAAACTCAAGCTTTATACCTAACTCATTACCATCGTCGAGTTCCCAATCTTCAGAGTTGCGTTTAATTCTTTCTAAGAGATCCCACTTGAATTCAATAGTCTTCTTCTTATAAGAACCAGCACAAGAAGTATCGAGCATGGTTTGATCATTATGAGAAAGTCGAGCATAAAAATTCTGAATGATACCTTCTCTCGGGATGCCATGATTGAGCATGAATATAACATTGACTTAAGCCTCCCCCAAGCTAGAGCGATGCTTTCTCCTTCACGAGGCCAAAAATTATATATATAATTCCGATCACGATGAACTAGATGCATGGGATAAAACTTTTGGTGGAATTCCAATTGCAAACGATTCCAGTTCCACGATCCAAGATCATCACATAGCCTATACCATGTCAATGCTTTTCCCTTCAAAGATTAAGGGAAAACCTTCTTCTTAGCTTCATCTCCGGGTAAACCTGCAAGCTTAAATAATCCACAAACTTCGTTCACATATAATAGGTGCATATCAGGATGTTCAGTTCCATCTCCTGCATAAGGTTTAGCAACCAATTGTTTTACCATACCTGAAGGAATTCCATAACCAATATTTTCAGTAGTTGCAGTAGGTTGAGGGGAACTAATTGTGGTTCCGGTCGAGGTGAATATACCCCGAACAAACCCCTCAAAGGATTGTTTTCCATAGTAGCAAGTAACAATAAATTTCAGCACGTAGTATAAGTTTTTCCTTACCGATTTCCACTTACCAAGAGCGCTTCACTCCTAGGCAACGGCGCCAGAAAAGAGTCTTGATGACCCACAAGTATAGGGGATCAATCGTAGTCCTTTTGATAAGTAAGAGTGTCGAACCCAACGAGGAGCAGAAGGAAATGACAAGCGGTTTTCAGCAAGGTAATCTCTGCAAGCACTGAAATTGTAGGTAACAGATAGTTTGATAGCAAGATAATTGGTAACGAGCAAGTAACGGTAACGGTAAATAAGGTGCAGCAAGGTAGCCCAATCCTTTTGTGGCAAAGGACAGGCCAGAACAATCTCTAGTAATAGGCAAAGTGTTCTTGAGGGTACACGGGAATTTCATCTAGTCACTTTTATCATGTTGGTTTGATTCGTGTTCGCTACTTTGATAATTTGATATGTGGGTGGACCGGTGCTTGGGTGCTGTTCTTACTTGAACAACCTCCCACTTATGATGAACCCCCTCGTAAGCATCTGCAACTACGAGAAAAGTATTAAGATAAAATCTAACCATAGCATTAAACGTTTGGATCCAAATCAGCCCCTTACGAAGTAGCGCATAAACTAGGGTTTAAGCTTCTGTCACTCTAGCAACCCATCATCTAATAACTACTCCACAATGCTTTCCCTTAGGCCCATGAATGGTGAAGTGTCATGTAGTCGATGTTCACATGACACCACTAAGGGAATCACAACATACATATCATCAAAATATAGAACACATATCAAATTCACATGATTACTTGCAACATGACTTCTCACGTGACCTCAAGAACAAAGGTAACTACTCTCAAATAATAATCATGCTCAAGATCAGAGGAGTATTAAATAGCATATTGGATCTGAACATATAATCTTCCACCAAATAAACCTTATAGTAATCAACTACGCAAGGTAATCAACACTACTAGTCACCCACAAGTACCAATCTGAGGTTCCGGTACAAAGATTGAACACAAGAGATGAACTAGGGTTTGAGATGAGATGGTGCTATTGAAGATGTTGATGAAGATTGGCCTCCCAAAGATGAGAATGGTGTTGGTGATGACGATGGCTTCGATTTCCCCCTCCGGGAGGGAAGTTCCCCCAGCGGAATCGCTCCATCGGAGGGCAAAAGTGCTCCTGCCCAAGTTCCGCCTTGAGGCGGAGGCGCTTCGTCCCGAAAGTCCTCCTCTTATTTTTTTTCTAGGTCAAAAGTGAATATATACCAGAAGATGGGCATCGGAGGTGGGCCGAGGAGGGCACAACCCACCAGGGCGCGCCCAGGGGGCCCTGGCGCGCCCTGGTGTCTTGTGCCCACCAGGGTGGCCCCCTCCGGTAGTTCTTTGCTCCAGTATTTTTTATTAATTCCAAAAATAATCTCCGTAAAGTTTCAGCTTCATTGGAGATGTGCAGAATAGGTATCTCTGATGTGCTTTTCTTGGGTCCAGAATTCCAGCTGCCGGTATTCTCCCTCGTTTTGTAAACCTTGCATATTATGAGAGAAAAGGCATTAGAATCACTCCCTAAAGCATTATTATTCAACAAAACATAATAAATAACAGTAGGAAATCATGATGCAAAATGGACGTATCAGATATCCCACTTGATGATGACAATGTGGAACATGGCTACTACGATGAAGATGAGTTGTTCGGCATCGAATATGAGAAGACTATGAAGAATCTAAGTCTCATGGAAAATTTCAAAGTTTACATGTCTGGGGGAAAAGAGTGGATTCTCGACAGTGGATGCACCGTGATGGAGTCCGGGACTAAGGGGTCCTCGGGTCGTCGGCTTATCTCCTGTGGGCCAGCTTGGTGGGTCGCTCTGTGGCAATTGCAGGAAGGCCGGACTACAGGATGACCCCGTGCTCAGGAAGGAAGGTTCCAAAGACTTGGTGTGTCCTCCAAGAAAGAATGGGTGTGTCTATGCTCGGATGGAAACCTATCACATGTAACCCTAGGTACCTCTTGTGTCTATATAAACCAGGGGGCTTAGTTCGTACAGGACAAGTCAACTCATTTAGGGTTTTAGCTCATTTGATCATGAGGTAGATCGACTCTGTAACCATCATACTCATCAATATAATCAAGCAGGACGTAGGGTTTTACCTCCTCAAGAGGGCCTGAACCTGGGTAAACATCATCTCCTTCGTCTCCTGTTAACCATCGATCCCAGATCCATAGCTCGGGACCCCCTACCCGAGATCCGCCGGTTTTGACACCGACATTGGTGCTTTCATTGAGAGTTCCGCTGTGAGATCACCAGAGGATTGATGGCTCGCCTAATCATCAGTGAACAGGTCTGTAACGAGGACACCCTTGTCCCTGGACAGACCTTCGCGTTCGGCAGCATTATGCTACATGCTGACCCGACCGGCCATCTTGGCCAGATCAGAAGTTTCGCTCACGGTCAGGAGATCAGGTTCGGGAACCTAGAGTTCACCGCCGACTCCAGTGGCGATCTGTTTCTTATCGAGCCCTCGGTCGTCCGATGGGCCCAAAAATCCCAAAGCTTTAACTTCGGCCCCCCTATTTGCCCCTGCCCTCGAGTCTATCCCCGCCGTTGGTTCGGCCTTGAGCTCGGACCCGGTGATAGCACCCGAGTACCAGGGTTCGGTTCTTGCCGAATACACCGCTCATGAGGGCGCCCCAGAGTTCGGCTGCGAGGGCCCTTGGAAGATTTATCTGGTCGACCTCTCGCGATTGAACGAGGCACTAGACTGGATCCAGTCAATGACAATCGCGGACAACCCGACCGCGACCCATGTTCAGATCGGTCCGGAGGCCGGCCACGAGGAATTTTATGGTCCACCCACCACCCACTTAGTAGCCACTGTCAAAGATTTAACCGACATGTTGGACTACGCCTCCGAGGAGGCAGAAGACCTAGATGAGGAGGTGAGTGCTCCAACCCCTATCACTACCGGGCAATGGACAGCCACCTCCACCTACGACGTCTATATGGTGGACACCCCCGATGATAGGGACAACCACACCCCCAAGAAGAACGGTGACAAATCCGTCGAAGCACCATCAAAACGCCGGAAATAGCACAAACGATCCAAGACGAACAAGGGAAGGGAAGACATCGTGGGCACCGGGGAAAGCGACACCCCGGAAGACCTCGGCGACCTTGAAGCCCCTGAGCAGCCGCTGGAGGACCCGGAGAGGCTCGAGGACCCGCATGACCCCGAGGACCTCAACGACTCCGAGGACGACAACTACCTCCCCCCCCCCCCCCCCGCAGAGGAGGAGGAGGAAAGCCTCGAAGCCGAAGTCTTCACCATCCCCGAAAACCCTGAGGGTCAGGAACGATTCAGGCTGCAGCTCATAGCCACCGCCCGGAGCCTAAAAGCAAAGCAGTAGCAGCTCAGAGCCGAACAAGATACCATCAACGACAGATGGACTAAGGTCCTGGCAGCCAAAGAAGGGCTCGACACCGATCGGCCGGACCAACACAAGAGCTACCCATGCCGGCGTCTGCTGCCGCAATTCGATGACGAGGCCTTCGAGTCCGAATCTCCCAGGCGCACTCCATATGACCAGCCAGACCGCCCCCCTCGTGGACGGGACAGGGCGGCTGGAGACGCCGAATATATACCTGTGCTACCCTGCAGGAGAGGTAAGGGGCCGGCACAGCCTGAGGACCGACCTGACCTACGACATGACCTGGACTATAGAGCAGGTCACACTAGATCCATCTACGGATCTCGAGGGCACTCCCCCGCTCGACAGGACGGGTACCAATCTTGGCTTGACCGCAACCATAGAGACCGGGACTATTACCGGGCCCAAACAACAGCAGATTTCCGGCGTGACGTAGCCCGAGTTAGAGGCGCTGCCCACCCACTATGCTTCACAGACGATGTTATGCAGCCCCAGTTCCCCGAAGGGTTTAAACCCGTAAACATAGAACCATATGACGAGACAACGGACCCGGCTGTGTGGATTGAAGACTTCCTTCTCCACATTCATATGGCCAGAGGCGATGATCTCCATGCTATCAAGTACTTGCCATCATTAAAACTTAAAGGACCCGCTCGACACTGGTTAAACAGTCTCCCCGAAAACTCCATCGGGAGCTGGGAAGAGCTCGAGGATGCCTTCCGATCTAACTTTCATGGCACTTATGTCCAACCCCCGGACTCTTCCGATCCGAGTAACGTCGTCCAAAAAGCCAGCGAGTCAGCTAGGCAATTTTGGAACCGGTTCCGACCAAGGAAAACCAGATCGTTGATTACGCCCGTTTGCGATGGTAACATGACAGCTTTTTGTTCCAAAATGCCTTTGTTGGCTATTAATAATGTTTGCACCATCTCTCAAAGTGGATACGAAAAATACCACAACATATTTGTGCTATATGACGAGGCCCTGCCCAACATAGACCTTGTGATTGTAGTTCAAATTTGAATTATGTACATTAAATGCACATAAAACTCAATTAGTGTATAAAAAGCCAGATGAACCCTTAATGATTTCATATTTTTGCAGTACACACCTATTGGTCTATGTTGTTTCTAGCAAAAAATCAAGGAGAGAATAGGTATATCAGATGTCATTTCACCGGATGTGACATGCATGTTCCCTATCGGAACCACGTAGCTTATTGTGAGAAGCTCCAGTTTGTAAGAGGCTTGTGCCAAAACATGTCTAGGTTGGTATTTTATTACCACGACATATGTGTGCCTTGTCATGACACCATGCCAAGTTTCATGAATTTCTGACAAGTTTTGGATTTACGGGAATTTAAAAACCTAGTTCCTTGATGTTTACGGTCGAGCCAAGATGCTGAGATGTTTGAAATTCATTCTCATTTCTTGTATGGGACCTAACACATGCATCCAGGGACACAAATATGATTTTTGAACCCATTTTGGTGCACTGGACCTTGTGATTGTAGATCAACTTTGAATTATGCACATTAAATGCACAGAAAACTCAATTAATGTATTAAAAAGCGAGATGATACCTCAATTTATTCATATTTTTGCACTTCGCGTCTATTTCTCTATGTTGTTTCTATAAAAAAATCGAGGAGAGAAGAGGCATCGGATGTCGTTTCACCCAAAGATAAGACATGCATAATGTTTCCTATCGAAATCACAAAGCTTCTTGTGAGAAGCTCTGGTTTGTAAGAGGCTTTGTGCAAGAACATGTCCAAGTTGGACAATTTTTTACCACGGCATGTGTGTGCCCTTGCCATGACACCATGCCAAGTTTCATGAATTTCTGACGAGCTTTGGATTTACATGAATCTGAAAAGCAAGTTTCTCAGTGTTTTGCGACCGAGCCAAGACATTGAGATGTTTGAAATTCATCCCCATTTCTTGCATGGGGCCTAAACATGCATCCACGGGCTCATATATGATTTTTCAACCAATTTTCGTGCATTGGACCTTGTGATTATAGTCAAATTTGAATTATGCGCATTAAATGGCTAGAAAACTCAATTAATGTATTAAATAGGCCAAACGAACCCTAAAATTCCATTGTTTAGCACGACAGTCATGTTGCTCTATGGTGACTCTATAAATAAATTCAAGGCGAGAAGAGACAGTGGATGTTGTTTCGCACATAAAAGGTGAACGTTCCCTATCGGAACCACATGGCTTTCTTCTGAGAATCTCCGGTTTGTAAGAGGCTTGTGCCAAAACTTGTTAAAATTGGGCAATTTTTTTACCACAACACACAACAGGGCAAGGTCATGGCACCATGCCCAAGTTTCACGTATTTCCGAGGAGTTTTGGATTTGCACGAATTTAAAAACCAAGTTTCCCAATGTTTGCGGCCGTTCCAAGACGCTGGGATGTTTGAAATTCATTCTCATTTCTTGCGTGGGACCTAAACATGCATCCAGGGAAAAGCATATGATTTTTCAACCTATTTTCATGCGCTGGACCTTGTGATTGTAGTTAAATTTGAATTATGCATATTAAATGCCTAGAAAACACAATTAATGCAATAAAAAGACCAAACGAACCCTGGAAAATTCCATAGTTTAGCACGACAGTCATGTTGCCCTATGGTGACTCAAGAAATAAATTCAAGGCGAGAAGAGATAGCTGATGTTGTTTCACACATAAAAGGTGAACATTCCCTATCGGAACCACATGGCTTCTTGTGAGAATCTTTGGTTTGTAAGAGGTTTGTGCAAAACCTTGTCCAAAATTGGGAATTTTTTTACCACAACACACAACGGGGCAAGGTCATGACACCATGCCCAAGTTTCATGAATTTCTGACGAGGTTTGGATTTGCACGAATTTAAAAACCAAGTTTCTCAATGTTTGCATTCGTTCGAAGATGCTCAGATGTTTGACATTCATTCCCATTTCTTGCGTGGGACCTAAACATACATCCAAGGAAACGTATATGATTTTTTAACCTATTTTCATGCGATGGACCTTGTGATTGTAGTTCAAATTTGAATTATGCATATTAAATGCCGATAAACTTCAATTAATGTATAAAAAAGTCACTCCTATAGTTGCATGTTCACTGCAGATAAATGTTACTGCAATCCAAACACCTTCAATTGCCAATGTAACCTCATTTTTGTTTCAAAAAAATATGAAAATCAAGTACATCGCAAACAGTTCTTGATCATGAAACGTGAGTGATTTGGTATAAAATATCTTGGGGCAATCCTCATATATATGTCTTACGTTGGAAGCTTCATCGGCTATAGTCCACCGCCGGTGCGTCAGCCACATAGTCACACTTGCTCCCCAAGACCACTGTACTATTCAAACGTCGCCAGTGAAAGATGGGGACGTGGATCCGCATCGTGGAGGCAACTTCGGTGACCCACTCCAGTCCTAGTTCGGCCGCATCAGCCATGAGAGCGCTCACAATATCCCTGAGCACGGCCGCAATCTCCGACAGGGCGGCTGCAGCTGCTGCAGCTGAGATGACGGCAGCAACATCCGCGACCGGGATAGCAAATGGTGAGAATGGGACAGCAGTTATCCGTTCATCGGCGGCCGCCGTAGCCCTGATGGCAGCTGCCCACGTCTATGCCGAGGCCACCCACGCCCAGCTCGTGTTGGTCACCGCACAAATAGCAGTGGCCTTCTCCGACACTGGTCGGCAACCTACGTCTGAACAGTTGGCAATCGCCAAGAGCGCTAGGGCAGCCGTCCATTCGTCGGCAGCCTCCTTAGCCGAGATGGAGGCTGTTAACGCCCGGACTGCGGCCGCCCACACCCGGCTCGTGGCGGCCTTTTCCAAAGAGATGGCGAACGCGGACCGCAAGATGCTTGCAGAGTATGTGGCAATGGATGCCATGGAGCCCCTTTGTAAGAGCACATTTATCCATGTGTGGTTTTGGTAATTGATGACAATCCATATGGACTAATGGTTGCCTTGAGTTATATTCGAAGGATTTGTTCGTAGGTACTTCTTGAAGTCCATCTGTTGGTTTCAAGGAGTTTATATGGTGACCAAGGTGGGTTTTATCCAAAGATTGGTCATGTGAGAGTTGAGCTTATTGCAAGCATGTCTTGAAGAAGAAGATTGTGTGAGCATTCATGTTTACCTTCAAGACATCATCTTTATGAATAGAGACGATAAGATACAAGGTTGATCAAGACTAAGTCAAAGAGTGAACCAAGTTGATCAACACACAAAGCGTACAAGATATACCGAGAGGGATCAAGTGATACCATGGTATGGTAAGCATTGTCCATTACGATTTGTGTACTAACCCATGGTCTACGTGAGTGTTCTTTGTGGGGTTAGGTATATTTCCTTGGGCTTGCGTCAAGAGGAAGATCCCATACAACCCATGGAAGATGACATCAAGTGGTGATCGTCATCAAGGTTGTGGTGTGCAAGTTCAAGTGAAGCATCACGGAGAGATCATGCTTGAAGCTTGCCGTCCATTGTGGTGACAATGGACTTGTGAACATGTGCCGAAGAGTGGCTCACCCATAGTGGAGTATGGGGGAGCAATCAACTAGTCTTCATCGATCCAGCGCAATCAAGAAAGGTGGTCCATCTTGAGGAGGACAAGATAGTCATCATCTAGCTCAAGTGTACTATGTGCAAGGCAAAGGTTTGACCTTGATAGGGTTTTCTATTTTACCTATCTCATGGTGGTAGTTGGGAGACCGGGTTATAGGATCGATAGTCGTACTATCAAGGGGGGCTCGCAAGTGAGTAGCTTGATCGTATCATTCGTTGAGAGCTCAAACCATTGCATTCTTGGCATCATCATCTTTCTTGGTTCTTGGTTGGATTTTCTCTATGTGGGTTCTTGAGCTTATGGTTAGCTTCATGACAAGCTCAAGCTCCATCTTCTAAGATGTGTTCGATGTTGGAGTTTTTGCTGGTTCTTCATTCATAAAGGTTTAACACCTCTATATCATTCTCTTTTTTATACTACCTGTTGGATTGCTCTTGTCGTCCTGAATCCAACAAGCTTGAGTTTGCTCAATTCGGAGCTCATTTGCAGAAGTTATGGCAGTTCTGGTCTTACCTGTTTTCTTGATACGATTGTACCACTGGTCCAAGCGGTTGTACCGCTTGGCCGGTACGTCCGGTGCAACTACCGCCCTAGGGGTGATACCCTGGGGTCGCTGCTCACAGGTTGATGCCAGCGGTTGTACCGCTGCCTCTGGGCGGTTGTACCGCCCATGATCTGGCCAACCCTGGAGAGTGGCTTCAGGCGGTTATACCGGCCCAGCACCGCCCCACCATCGGACGGGGTCCTGTTTTGGTGCGGTTCTTGGGCGGTGGTGGCCCGGTTGTTCCGGTCAAATCTTTTTGACCATTACTACCGGTGTCCAGAGAGGTTGTACCGCTCGGGACTTTGCCACGCCACCGCCCATGCTCGGTCCCAGCGGTTGTACCGGTCTTCATAGCGGTTGTACCGCCCCTGTGTTATTCTGCACATAACGAGCTGATTTGTGGGGACCTATTTAACGGGGTCTTCTTCCACAATGGTTCCCAATCCTTTGAGCTCGTTTTTGCCCCCCATTGTTGACCTTCTTTGAGCTTTCTAACTCTCAATCCCTCCAATGATTCTTGCTAGTTCTTGAGGGAAAAGAGAAAGGAGATCTAGATCCATATTTCCACCAATCACTTTCTCCTCTATGTGAGGGGAACCCCTTGGACCTAGTTCTTGGAGTTCTTGGTGTTCTTCTTCGTTCTTCCTCTCATTTTCCACCATAACATTAGTTGTTGTGGTGAGATTAGGGAGAGAAGGACTTGAGCACTCCGTGTGCCCTTGCCATTGCATTTGGTGCATAGGTTTGAGTTCTCCACGGTGATACGTGGAAGTGAAGTTTGAGAAGCTTATTACTCTTGGGTGTTTGAGCACCCTAGAGCTTGTTCCTCTTGGGTGCTTTGGCGCCCTAGACGGTTGGTGGTGCCTCGGAGCTCAATCATTGTCGTGCAAAGCTCCGGGCAAGTGTCGGGGTCTCCAATTAGGTTGTGGAGGTTGCCCCGAGCATTTGAGGTCACCTCGGAGCCACAATCCATTGTGGTGAAGCTTCGTGGTGTTGTTGGAAGCCTCCAATTAAGTTGTGGAGATTGCCCCAACCTTGTTTGTACGGGTTCGATGACCACCCTCAAGGGTCCCTTAGTGGAATCATGACATCTTGCATTGTGAGAGGGCGTGAGGAGATTACAGTGGCCCTAGTGGCTTCTTCGGGACCATTGTGCCTCCACACCACTCCAAATGGAGATTAGCATCCGCAAGGGTGTGAACTTCAGGATACATCGTCGTCTCCGCGTGCCTCGGTTATCTCTTACCCGAGCCCTTTACTTATGCACTTTACTTTGTGATAGCCATATTGTTTCATGTTATATATCTTGCTATCACTTAGTTGTTTATCTTGCTTAGCATAAGTTGTTGGTGCACATAGGTGAGCCTAATTGTTTTAGGTTTTGTGCTTGACTAATTAAACGATAGTTTTATTTCGCATTTGTTCAAGCCTAAATCGTAATTATTTTAAAGCGCCCATTCACACACCCCCCCCCTCTAGGCGACATCCACGTCCTTTCACCCTTCCCCTGGAGGTCGTTGAGCATGAGCTGTTCATGGAGGATGCGACGGAGATCGACGAGCGTCAAACAGAAAATTAGTCTTTGTTTAGTGTTATGTTCTTTTGTTAGAGTAATGTTAAGGTCAACCAGCTCTGTTTAATTGCTTGATTAAGTAAGTGCGGGCTGTGGTGTAGGCTCTTTTGTGTAGTACTCAAATTGGCAATTGATGTTAAATTATGCGACGACGTGGATGACCATTGTGACCAGGGAAATTCAGACCAAAATTTGGCGCCATATCCCCATTCCGTCTTCCAATTGAAAATGAAATTCAAGTTCATCACACACAATTTGTTGGCACGAACCATGTGCAATGTAGTATCCAATCTTACGTCGGAAGCTTGGAGACAAAAATTTGCACATTCAAGCTCATCACACACGCGGTATAGCACATGCTTCGTTTGTGATGTATAGATATCGCAAACTATTCTGAATAATTTGCATGTTCAAGCTCATCACACACGGGGTAAAGTACATGTTCCGTTTGCGATGTTTAGATATCGCACACGGTTCTGAATAATGGACTGTGTCCGATGATACTTTCCGCGCCAGTTTTTCGCTGCACCGAACGAAAATTTTGGGCTACTGCGGAAATATCTACCTCCCTCACCCCCCGGTACCAATCAAAAGCCACATTTCCCCTTTTACCTATCCAATCTTACGTCGGAAGCTTGGAGTCAAAAATTTGCACGTTCAAGCTTATCACACACGGGGTATAGCTCAGGCTTCGTTTGTGATGTGTAGATATCGCAAACTATTATGAATAATATGCACCTTCAAGCTCATCACACATGGGGTATAGCGCAAGCTTTGTTTGTGATGTATCGATATCGCAAAATGTTCTGAATAATTTGCACGTTCAAGCTCATCACACAAGGGGTAAAGCACAGGTTTTGTTTGCGATGTTTAGATATTGCACACAGTTCTGAATAAGGGACTGTGTCCGATGATACATTCCGCGCCAGTTTTTCGCTGCACTGAACGAAAATTTAGGGCTACCCTGGAAATATCTAACTCCTTCGACCCCGGTACCAATAAAAAGCCACATTTTCCCCTTTTCCTCATTCCTTTCCTAGTTCAAACCTTCACTGCTTGCTTGCAGCGCCGCCTCCTCGTCGGCGACGCTCCTTCCTGCTGCTCGACCTCCTCCATCTAGTCAGGTAATCCACACCTCCCCAATACCCCCTCTCTCCCACCCCCTCCTCCTCCATCCCACATGGCCCGACCGCCGACGCAACACCTTCCACCCAAATCACTGCCCCATCCTTCAAATAATCGCCGCTGAAAGCCATGGTGCATGTGTTGGGGAACGCGACAGAAAACAAAAAAATTCGGTACTGCGAGCACGCCCAGGATCACTATGGAGATGCATACAAGGTTTGATCTGATCCGTACCGACTCGTAGCGCAGCAGAAGTAGAGTTGATGAAGATCGGTGGTGCAGATCCCCACAGCTAGGATTTACACCCTCCCAACCGCGAGGATGTTCTCCCTCGTCGGACAGCCCTTCGGGAGGCGGTCGGACAGTCCCTCGAACAATGTCATGGACAGCCCTTCGGGAAGACCCTTGAAGCTCGAACGGAAACTCGGACAGCCCTCCGGGAGGACCCTCGAACAGCCCCTCGGGCAAAAGATCGAAACTACGACCTCTCTACAGGGTTGCACACATACGGTGTCAGCTATCCGGCAGGGCTTCGCCGTCCAGAACTAGTTCCTGCTGGAACCTAGACACCCTTTCGGCTCTACGAAACTATTTCGCGGGGAGGGAGAGAGAAGGCCAGATCATGCATGGCATTTGTATGTTGAGAAAGAGTAAGTCTGGAGAGTGCATCTCCACCTCTATTTATAGGAAAACTCAAGGGGTAGGGTGGGACTTGAAATACCCAAAAAACCCATGAAAGGAGTCCTTCACAAGGGCATAAAGGGAAAGCAAGTGGGGCAAGTGAGGCTCCATGGTGGAGCCCACCTTGGCCGGCCACCCCTCCTAGGGCTCCCCAAATGGGTGCCCTTATCCTTCCATGTCATCCCCTCAAGATATTTTGTGGAAGGTCAACTTCCAACCATAACCATAAATGCTATTTCACTATTCACGAAACCAATTTTTCGCGACCGATAAATCCGAAAATATTTCTATGGGTCTTAGAATAATTCCAGTACCCACTAAAACAATTCTAGACACGTTCCGAAACATTTTCAGATCAGTGATTTTCATCTGTGAAAAGCAACCAAAGCAGTTCCGGTAGTCCGGAACATTTCCGGTTTTTGTCTCCGAAAAATCTCAGAAGTTACCGGAACAATTCTGGTACCCTCCAATAATTTCCAGGCATATGCCGAAACCAATTTGACTTAATGGTATAATCCGAAACAACTTTTCGGTTTTACCGAAACTCTTCCAGTGTTCTCTCTCCGGAACTCTTCCGTTGTCCCCGAAACTTTTGCGGTGATTTTCTCTCAGACTCCCTGTCTAGTATTCAACAGATAGATGACCCTTAAGCATGTGACCCTATAGGTTTGGTGAAGTATAGACATGAGGGGAACACTTTCCGATCAATGATCAACATTGGAGCCGTGGACACCCATATTGACACCTATACCCACACGAATAAATATTCGAGTGAACCTCCCGTTGCCGTGTGCTATTCCTGTTGCTTCGCGATGTGTTACAAACACCCAAGGTAAGATTTTCTGCATCCCCGTGGATCAACAACTTGTCCACTATGCAAGTTACCTCGTTACCGGTTTTGTTCTCTTTTCTCGTTTTCGTGTTCCGGCATCCCTGTGATCAAATCACACTGTGTCTGGCCAGACGATGATGGATACCGTAACACCGAGAGGGCCCGAGAATATCTCTCCATCGTCGGAGGAGCAAATCCCAATCTTGAGCTATCTTGTTACTTGCCATACTTTTCCGTGAACCCGTAAGCCGCCGTAATAGCCACCCAGTAACGGATGACGTTTAACAAACCCCAAAGTTCACTAAGCAAGCACGAAGGAACTCGATACTCTCATGGTCTAAGGAATTATGCAAACATTAACTATCTCTGTGTTATTAACCATTAACTTGTGACGAATGTATCTCATAGCATAACATCAATTCGGGTCGATTCAACACAAGTGTTCTACCAACAATGTGCCCTCAAAATTGCTGGCACAGACATGCCCATGATCAGGAAAACAGGATTATCATGCAATACTTGAGCTAGTCTTAGAGGCATGACTAGGAATATTGTTTACCGTTTATGGTACCACACGTGCACATGAGTTTCCCTCCGAGCCTCGTGGATATTGTAGACTCGAGAATCATTGCAGTTATAGCATGGATCATAAACATTTATTACAAACCAGGAGATACAAAGTAACTGATATTACTGCCTCTAGGGCATATCTCCTACAGACTCCCACTTGCACTAGAGTCATAATCCAATTACATGGCTTCCCTAACACTAATGGCTATCCGGTGTTGCTCATGCTTTGCTCGTGGTAGAGGCTTTGTCATCGAGTCTGACACGTTCAGATCCGTGTGAACTTTGCGTACTTTCACTAAACCTTCTTCGAGATGATGACGAATGAGTTTATATTTGTGTTGAATATGCATTGTCTTATGGTGCAAACTTGGCTCCCTTGCCTGAGCCACGACACCACTATTATCACAATAGATCTCCACCGGGTCCAGCACACTTGAGACCACACCAAGGTCTTCAAGAAACTGCTTGATCCAGACCGCCTGCTTAGAGGCTTCTGAAGCTGCAACATATTCCGCCTCCGTCGTAGAATCCACCACAGTCTTTTGTTTGGAACTTTTCCAATCTATTGCGCCGCCGTTCAATATGAAAACATAGCCTGATTGAGATTTGAAGTCATCTGGGTCAGTCATGAAGCCTGCATCAGTGTAACAACTTACAATGAGCTCTTCATCACCTCCGTACACAAGGAGTAAATCCTTAGTCCTTCTGAGGTACTTAAGAATACCCTTGACTGCGGCCCAGTGTTCCAATCCTGGATCAATTTGGTACCGGCTGCTAACACTTAGTGCATAGGAAACGGCCGGTCTTGTACATAGCATGGCATACATAATAGAACCAACTACCGAAGCATATGGAACATCATTCATTTGTACTCGCTCATCAAGGGTCCGAGGACTATGATTCTTGCAAAGCATTGTGCCAGGTGACATGGGGAGTAGGCCTTTCTTGGAGTTCTCCATGTTGAACCTTTTCAACACCTTCTCAATGTACGTGCTTTGGCTAAGCGCTATCAGGCGTCTTGATCTATCTCTATAGATTCTGATGCCCAATACATATGCCGCTTCGCCTAAGTCTTTCATTGAAAAACTCTTCTTCAATGAGTCTTTTATTTCGCTAAGAAAATTCACGTCATTTCCAATCAACAATATGTCATCCACATACAAGATTAGAAATGCTTTTGCGCTCCCACTAAACTTCTTGTAAACACAAGATTCTTTGTCGTTCCTGATGAAGCCAAACTCTTTGACCACTTCATCAAAACGAATGTTCCAGCTCCTCGATGCTTGCTTCAGACCATAAATGGCTTTCTGAAGCTTACATACCTTTCCAGCATTCTTAGGATCGATAAAACCTTCTGGCTGTATCATGTATACATCCTTTTCAAGGTTTCCATTTAGGAAAGCCGTTTTGACATCCATCTGCCATATTTCATAATCGAAATAAGCAGCAATTGCTAGTAATATCCGAACAGACCTAAGCATAGCTACGGGCGAGAAAGTCTCGTCGTAGTCCACCCCTGGAACTTGCGTGAACCCTTTCGTGACAAGTCTAGCTTTGTGGATAGTAATGTTACCATCCGCGCCCGTATTTCTTTTGAAAATCCATTTACAACCAATGGGTTTTACGCCATCTGGAAGTTCTTCCAAGTTCCAAACTTGGTTTTCGTACATGGATTCCATTTCGGATTTCATGGCCTTGTGCCATTCCCTTGAGCTAGGCCCCGCCATCGCTTCCTTGTAGTGCGCAGGTTCATCGTCTTCAAGAATGAAGATTTCGTTATGAAACCACTCAGGTGGCTGGATAGCCCTACCTGATCTGCACGGTTCAGTTACAGCCTTGTCTGGAGTTACCGCATCATATGCGACAACTTCCGGTTCGGTTGTATGGACAATTTGCGTAATTTCTTCTGGTTCCTTAGCCATATCAACGGTCGCCGAAGATTCACTAATCTCATTAAGTTGTACTGTCCTCCCACTTAATTCTTTAGCGAGAAATTCTTTCTCGAGAAAGTGTCCAACCTTTGCGACAAACACTTTGCCCTCGTACTGGTGGTAGAAGGAATATACAATGGTGTCGTCGTTTTCTCATGGGGGGTGCCCCGGGATGGCAGATGCCATGGGATGGCTTGAGAGGTGAGAGCAAGGCTGCAGTGGAGATCCGGGACGGGATAGGGTAACAGCACGCGGTGGTTTACCCAGGTTCGGGGCTCTCCGGAGAGATAATACCCCTACTCCTTCATGTCTGTATTTGAGGTGTGTAGCAGTACAGAGTTGCTCCTAGAGCTGTTGGGGAGGAGAGCCATGAGGCTCCTTGCCTCATGTGTGCATGCGGGTGAGCATGGGAGAGTGGGAGAGGATGAGAGAAATGAGAGGGGGCTTCACGTGAGTGTGTGTGGATCTCCTTTGGAGGCTCCCCCTGGTGCCTCTTATAAAGGGAGGCCCAGGGGACAAGGGGTGGCCCGCATGGCCAACTAAGCACTATTGGAGATGACAAGTGATGCAGGCTACAGTGCGCCACTATTAGGGCGCAGTGAAGTGACGCATGACGCATGCTACAGTGTCCTCACGTCGTGTCCGACAGGACATTGTGGTTGACTTCTCGCAGCCGGCCAGTTGGAGGAGCCGGACGGGGAGCCAGCCGGGGAGCCGGACGGGGAGCTAGCTGGAGCAGCCGGCCAACCATGAAGCCGGCCAACCGGAGGAGCCGGACGGGGAGCCTGCTAGAGCAGCCGGCCAACCGGGGAGCCGGCCAACTTGGGAGCCGGCCAACTTGGAGCCGGCCAATTGGGGAGCCGGCCAACTTTGGAGCCGGCCAACTTTGTAGCCAGCCGGGCCGGGTAGCCAGACTGGGGGGCGTGGGCCGCCCCGATGTTTTTAAAATGTCGAGTTGCCTTCTTGAGCCTACCCGGGGGTAATCCCCCTGACAGTAGCCACCGAGCCTCCGGGCGACTTGGGGGGTCGGGCGGAGGCTTTTCGCCGTTGTCATTGTTGTTGCAGAAGTTGTTGATGATGGTCGATTACGGGCCGGGGACGGCGTGGCTTGCTTCCAGCGGGGGCGCGCCAGCGCACCCGCTGGGTGTAGCCTCCGGCCGACTCGAAGAGTCGGGCGGAGGGTCTTTGCTGTTGCTGAAGCAGACGGTGACATCGAGGACGTCGGGCGAGGACGCGGGGTCCGCCAACTGATGGGCGCGGGGTCCGCCGGCTGATGGGCGCGGGGGCCCTGCCGGGCGTGGACGTGGAGTCCACTGGCTAGCTGTTTCTAGCGGGGGCGCGCCAGCGCACCCGCTGGGTGTAGCCTCCGAGCCTCCGGGCGACTCGAAGAGTCGGGCGGAGGGTCTTTGCTGTTTGCTGAAGCAGACGGTGGCGTCAGGGATGTCGGGCGCGGACGCGGGGTCCGCTGGCTGATGGGCGCGGAGCCCAGCCGGGGGCGGACGCAGGGTCCGCCGGCTGATGGGCGCGGAGCCCAGCCGGGGGCGGACGCGGGGTCCGCCGCTTGATGGGCGCGGAGCCCAGCCGGGGGCGGACGCGGGGTCCGCCGGTTATTGAGCGCGAGGCGCTGCCGGGCGCGGACGCGGGGTCCGCCGGCTGATGGGCGCGGAGCCCTGCCGGGCGTGGACGCGGGGTCCGCCGGCTGTCGAGCGCGAGGCGCTGCCGGGTGCGGACGCGGGGTCCGCCAGCTGATGGGCGTGGAGCCCTGCCGAAGGCAGACACGGGGTCCGCCGGTTGTCGAGCGCGAGGCGCTGCCAGGTGCGGATGCGTGGTCAGCCGGCTGATGGGCGCGGAGCCCAGCCGGGGGCGGACGCGGGGTCTGCCGGCTGTCGATCGCGAAGCGCCCTACCGGGAGTAGCCTCCGAGCCTCCGGGCGAGGAGGTTCCTCATGGAAATGATCGTGCAGAAGACAAGGTTTAGTCGACGCAGATATATCAAACATTTAATCTTGGTAGTGCAAGTTTGTGCAGAGGGTGCCGACTCGGTTTCGTCCGATCCCCCTTCAATCTTTTTCATGTGCCCTCTGCTCTTTGGCTTTTACTCTTGCCAGCCGGACAGCCGGGAGCCGGTCTGTGGCTGAGGCGAAGAGTGGGCCGCGGAATGGAGCGTACAGTACTCGGACTCTGGGAGCAGACTTGACCGAGCAGATACTCGCAAATGAAACGATCGTGTCGCCCAAGCCGTTTTTTGCTTGTGGTGACCTCCAGCTTTTGCTCTCGCTAGTCGGACAGCCGCGGTGCGGTCTGTAGCTGAGACAAAGAGTGGGCCTTTGGTACCGTACACGCTACTAAGCCGTCACGTGGGAACTAATGCATCGGCCAAACGGCCAGCCCGGGCAGAGACTAGCTCACGCCGGGGCGAATAATAAATTAGTTGAAACAAATGCGGGGATGGCCCCCGAGGGTCGCTCGGGGTATCCGGATTTTTGTGTGCGGCACGGGGATGTGCGGGTGAAAGGCTCACATTGGTTTTTGGTGCCGGCGAGGCGGTTGTCGAAGCGGTTGTTGTCGATGACGATCGGCGCGGCCTTGTGTGAGTGGAGCGCGCCGGTGCGCCGGCGCACCCGCTGGGTGAGGCCGTCGGACCTCCGACGGTCGATGGTCGTGCCAGCTGGCCGGGCAGGGAGCCGAGGCAGGCAGGCCGGCCGGCCACGCGGCGAAGCAAACGGGCGGTCCAGCAGACTGAGCGGACGTGGGCTCAATTTTTTTTTGTTTTTTTTGGGCGAGCCGGATGCCCTTGTACCCAACTGGCCTGATTTTCTTCTTTGCTGTCACTGTTTTGTTGGCTGGGGCCGGACTCCGCATCACCCGCATGGGCAGCCGGCCACACCTAGCGAGCGGCGGGAGCCGGGTCGTGCATAGGTTGGGGTGATGCAGAGCGGCCGGCGCAGGAGGCGGAGCCTGTACGGCGTGCGGGCGCGGTTGCCGGGTGAGGGGAGCAGCGGTCGGCCGGGGCTGCACGGGCGAATCAGCAGCCAAAGCAACGTGCGAGGAGGAGCGGGTCGGGCGTGCGGGAGCGCGGGAGCCAGACCCGAGCGGGGCCAGCGGCGGCGAGGCGGCGCGGGTGCACGAAGGCAGAGCTGGCGGCCCGTAGTGATGCGGTGAACCGGGTCGAGGCGGACCCGGCCGGGGCGCGGCGCAGCAAGCGGGGTCAGGGCGGAGGGAGAGTGGCCGCAGGACGGGCGCGACGGGACGACGACCGGGCGCCGGAGGAGGCGCAGGAGGAGGCCCGGCGCGCGGAGGGCAGCCGGCTGCGGAGCCGGGCGCAGGCGGAGCAGCAGGAGCGGCCGGCGCGGCAAGGCAACGCAGGCACGCCGAGGCGAAGCCGCATGAGGCCGCGGAGGCGCTCGGGACGAGGGGGCCGGGCGCAGGCGGAGCGGGGGAGCCGGGGCGCGCGCGAGGGCCTGCGGCCGGAGCGGCGCGGGGAGCAGCGGAGCCGGACGAGACCTGCGCGAGCGTGGCGCGGCGGGCGCTCGGCCGAGCCGGCCGTGGCTGGAGGCGGGGCCGGAGCGGGTCGCGGGGGGAGCCGCCCCGCACGCGAACGAGAAGCTGGCGGGAGAGGCGCGGGGCGGACGGGGACGCATGGAGCCGGCCGGGGAGCGGGGCCGCCCGCAGCGGAGGTGACGCCGCGAAGGCGCTCGGGAGCCGGGGAGGCGGAGGCCGAGCTTGCCACAGCTCCTGAGGAGGCGGAGGCCGGAACTGCGCGGGGCGACGTGGAGGGAGCCGGAGCCGGACGGGCGCGGCGGCGGAGCCGGCAGGCGGAGTGGCCGGCGCGGGGTGGAGCAGGAGCTGCGACGGGGCGGCCGGAGCCAGACCGCGGGGCAGGCGGGCCGACGCGGGCGGAGGTACGCGCGCGGGGCTGCTGCAAGACGGAGCCGGTGCGGTCGGAGTGGAGGCGGGGCGCGGCTACGGTGAGCCAGCGACGGCCGCGGAGGACGCGCGCGGGAGGTGCGGGACGACGCGGATGATCGTGGCGCGGCACGGCAGCCGGTGCATGGAGGCGACGCGCGGGTCGCGGAGGGCAAGCAGCCGGCGTGGCGCGGTACGAGGCAGCACGGACGCACGGCGGCCGCCCGGAGCGACGGAGCCGGCACGCGGGGGCGCCGGGAGCTCGGGGCGGAGCGGCGAAGGAAACGGCCGGCGCGCGCGTGGGCGGGCGGCCGCGGCGGGAGCCAGAGGACGCGCACGCGGGCGGCCGGGGCAGAGGCATGCCTCGCATGAGAGGAGATCGAGACGGGCGGCGGACCGACGCGGGCGCAGCGCGACGGGCCAGGGAGGCGGAGCACGGGCCGAGCCGTGCGCCGGGGCGCAGCAAGGCTAGGCGGCGCGGGAACGGTCAGCCAGGAGGGGCGCCGCGGCGGCGCTGCGAGGCGTCCCAAACGCGCTGCCACGCGGGGAGGAGGCGCCCACGCCTGGAGAGCTGGGAGCCGAGCCTGGGCGTGCGGCAGCAGCCGGCTACAGCGACGAGGTGCGGGCGCAGTAGCAGGCAGTAGGAGCAGCAACAGCGGCAGCGGAGGAAGCGGCGGCAGCGGCAGGCGCAGGCAGCAGCAGCGCTCGAGCAGCAGGCACGACGCACGAGGGCGTGGCGAAGGCGCTCGGGAGCGATGAAAGGAGGACGAGCAGGGCGCCGGTGAGCGTGGAAGCGGGGAAGGCCGGCGCGGCCGAGCTCGGGAACGGCCGGAGACGCACGAGGCATAGTGCATCGTAGGTGCTAAGAACAGACCACGCCATTGTCTGGGTATCATACGTGCCAAGTCCGACTTGCATTTGGGAAGCAAATGGGGATTATATGGGGCGGGTGCGCGTGCGTCGGAGGAGCGCGCGAAGGAGAGACGACGCGCAGCCGGGACGGCCGGAGCGAGATGTAGTGTGCGGACGACGGCGATGCCGCGGTGGAGGCGGCGAAGGGGGCGATGCCGACGACGAGGACGCGCCGTCCAGTGCGGCCGCCTCGGGGGCGTGTCGACGTCGAGCCCCCGAGCGCTACCGGAGAGACGGCGCGACGCCGCGGTGATGATTACGAAGATGGTCCCTCCCGGACCGCGGTTCCAGCAACAGCTAGCCCCACGGTGGGCGCCAACTATCGTCGTTTTCTCACGGGGGGTGCCCCGGGACGGCAGATGCCATGGGATGGCTTGAGAGGTGAGAGCAAGGCTGCAGTGGAGATCCGGGACGGGATAGGGTAACAGCACGCGGTGGTTTACCCAGGTTCGGGGCTCTCCAGAGAGATAATACCCCTACTCCTGCATGTCTGTATTTGAGGTGTGTAGCAGTACAGAGTTGTTCCTAGAGCTATTGGGGAGGAGAGCCATGAGGCTCCTTGCCTCATGTGTGCATGCGGGTGAGCATGGGAGAGTGGGAGAGGATGAGAGAAATGAGAGGGGGCTTCACGTGAGTGTGTGTGGCTCTCCTTTGGAGGCTCCCCCTGGTGCCTCTTATAAAGGGAGGCCCAGGGGACAAGGGGTGGCCCGCATGGCCAACTAAGCACTATTGGAGATGACAAGTGATGCAGGCTATAGTGCGCCACTATTAGGGTGCAGTGAAGTGACGCATGACGCAGGCTACAGTGTCCTCACGTCGTGTCCGACGGGATGTTGTGGTTGACTTCTCGCAGCCGGCCAGTTGGAGGAGCCAGACGAGGAGCCGGACGGGGAGCCAGCTGGAGCAGCCGGCCAACCGGGGAGCCGGCCAACCATGGAGCCAGCCAACCGGAGGAGCCGGACGGGGAGCCAGCTGGGGAACCGGACGGGGAGCCTGCTGGAGCAGCCGGCCAACCGGGGAGCCGGCCAACTTGGAGCCGGCCAACTTGGAGCCGGCCAACTTTGGAGCCGGCCAACTTTGTAGCCAGCCGTGCCGGGTAGCCAGCCGGACCGGGTAGCCAGCCAGGCGGGGAGCCAGCCGGACCGGGTAGCCAGACCGGGGGGCGTGGGCCGCCCCGATGTTTTTAAAATGTCGAGTTGCCTTCTTGATCCTACCCGGGGGTAATCCCCCCGACAAATGGTGTTATTTGGATAACCTACAAAGTAACATTTGTCTGATCTAGGTTCTAGTTTGGTTGGCTGTAAACATTTTACGTATGCCTCACAACCCCAAACCTTGAGATGCGACACACTAGGTATCTTCCCATACCACATCTCATGTGGTGTCGTCTCAACAGATTTAGACGATGCTCTGTTTAAGTAGTGCGTGACCCCAAAAAGCTATTGGAAGATCTGTAAGAGACATCATCGACCTTACCATGTCTAACAGGGTTCGGTTACGTCGTTCCGACACTCCGTTTCGCTGTGGAGTTCCTGGAGGCGTAAGCTGTGAAACGATTCCACGGTCACTCAGATGTTGGCTAAACTCATGACTAAGATATTCGCCCCCACGATCTGATCGCAGAAACTTAATCGTTTTGGTACGATGATTTTCTACCTCATTCTGAAATTCTTTGAACTTTTCAAAGGTTTCCGACTTATGCTTCATCAAGTAGATATAACCATACTGACTTAAATCATCAGAAAAAGTCACGAAGTAAAAATACCCACCCCGTGCGGCCGTGTTCATTGGACCACATACATCACTATGTATTATTTCCAATAATTCACCCGCCCGTTCAGGATGACCCGTGAACGGCGTCTTGGTCATTTTTCCCATCTGACAAGCTTCACATGTGTCAAATGATTCAAAATCAAAGGACGGTAGAACTCCATCTCTCTGGAGTCTTTGCATGCGTTTCTTTCCGATGTGGCCAAGCCGACAGTGCCACAAGTAAGTGGTGGTGGTATCAGCCTTCTTAAGGCATTTAGCATTCACGTTAAAGACATCATTTCCACATTCAAGATTTAGTATGAAAAGCCCCCCAACAATGGGTGCAAATCCATAAAATATATCCTTACAATAAAGTGAACAACCATTGTTCTCAGACTTGTACGAATACCCATCATGTACTAAACATGATCCAGAGATAATGTTTCTACACAACAGCGGAACAAAATAACAGTTACTTAGTTCCAAAATAAATCCTGAAGGGAGACGTAGAGGCATAATGCCGACGGCTTGAGCGGCGATCCCAGCGCCGTTCCCGACACGCATCACGACTTCATTCTTTGCCAGCTTGCGCACCTTCTGAAGCCCCTGTATCGAGTTGCAAATGTGAGCAACCGATCCGGTATCAAATACCCAAGACTTAGAATTTTCGCTAGCAAGCAAAACATCAATGACATTAACTTGTATAACAATTATACCTTTTCCGGTTTTCCCGGACTTCTTATCTTCCAGATACTTCTTGCAGTTTCTCTTCCAGTGTCCTGTGCCCTTGCAGTAGAAGCACTCAGTTTCATTCTTGGCTCCACCCTTAGATTTGCTTTGGGAGCCGGTCTTACCGGCGCCCTTGCCCTTCTTTGGCTTGCCTTTCTTTTTGAAACTGGTAGTTTTATTCACAAGCAACACTTGCTTGCGATTTTTCCGCAGTCCTCCTTCAGCAGTTTTCAGCATGGCAAGCACCTCATTTGCTGTTTTGTCCATCCCATTCATGTTGTAGTTCATGATAAAACTGTCGTAAGACGGGGGGAGTGAACCGAGCAACATGTCCATAACATGCTCTGGCGGAAGTGGAAATTCCAGGGTTTTAAGCCTTTCAGCATAACCAATCATATTGACTACGTGCTCACCAACTGAACTGCCCTCAGCCATCTTGGTCTCCGTCATCATCTTCATGATATCAAAATGTTTAGACCGTGCATTAAACTTGTACAGAGCATCCAGTTCCTTGATCATATCAAAGGAGTATGGAATTCAAAACATTTTTGAAGCTCTGAACTCATGCAAGACAGCATGAGGCACTGCACTAAGTTGAAGTCATCATCCTTAGTGGCCCAGACATTTTGTTCATCTGCCGGGGCGGTTGCCGCCGGCTTAGGTGGAAGAGGTCCGTCAAGCACGTACACTTTCTTAGCACTCCTGAGGACAATCCTCAGGGTACGGACCCAGTCCGCATAGTTGTTTCCATTCGCAGCTAACTTCTCTTTCTCTAACATCGGGCCTAAGTTGAACATGTTGTTGTGAGCCATTTGATCTACAACGGTAAACACAAGTTTCACTTAGACTTTGTTCATAATGAATTTGCACTAGTGAATAAACAGTTTTATTCTAAGGTGCGCTCGCACTCAAATCAATATCTCTCATAATTGATTGTGAGTGATGCAAGACCCAACTTTCAATTCAGCGTCAAGGATGTAACCATCTCAAGTGACGAAAATTTCAATTGGTAGGCCAACTTGCCAATCACATCTCTATGTGACTCTTGTTCATCTTTCGATGGGCGTGTTCCGAGCTCAGGACGATCCTCCGGAACGTCAAGATAACCAACTGATCTTGCTGCGAGGTCTCAACTCACCCGCCTCACACTTCTCTAATCGTTCGTACCCATGTATCCATGTGATACCCCGAAGAGATAGGTGCCGTGACGGTGCTACACTTGGGAGAACACTAACTACTTGATATTTTTGTGAGAGATCACCCTAATAAAAAGCGACTACCGCGCAATCAAAAGGGTGCATCATAAGGGATAATAATCTCAGGCCATTCATAATAGCTTGATATGGTATAGCCCCTTCTGACGGAGAAGTCAAGTTTTTCTTCGTCTTCGGCATTCGCGTCGGTGTTCACCTTTGCGAAGATTGCCACCACCTTGTCGATGCATCAGATAATATTGCTATCTCCATAGCAGATAAAATAAATGCATTACTTAAGGTTGACACGCAGGTCATTAAAGTGACAATCATATGGCTCCAGCCATCATGCCGAATCATGACACGCAGGTCATGTTAATTTACATTACATAGTCATCTCATACATAATCAAATTGAATATGAGCATTGTTATACCACATCTCATGCACATCCTGCAAAACCAAGTTAGACGCCTCTAATTGGTTTATGCAAAATTTTATTTTTCGTGGCTTCTAAGGTTTTGACTTAAACCGCAGCTACCAACATTCATCATCAAGTATGATTATTCAAGTTGCTAGATTAACTTTCCAGGGTGTATGAAACACGAGATAATAAAATCTCGAGCCCCATACTAAACTTCGTCATACGCATGACCCCCGTGTAGATCACATCTGCATTGCCCTTTCGTCTGCGAAAAATCCATCTTTCTCAACTATGGTGGAACCCAAAGACACTGAAGCACTTCGTTGATCTGTCAATCAACATACTCAGGAGCAGCATGAAAGGATCGCGGATTGCCAGAACTTTGTCAGATTCCACCATGCCGTCAAGATCAGGACTACGCAAATTCATGGGAAGCAACAAGAATATCAGGTAATAGATTTCATCTACTACCCGCACAAATAATTTTCAGTAATAGATCTCATCTACTACAAAATTATACTATGCATTACCCATACATCTCATGTATTCTAGATCATTACATGCATCTACGCATAGCCTGGCTCATGATGCCACTGTTGGGGAACGTGACAGAAAACAAAAAATTTCGGTACTGCGAGCACGCCCAGGATCACTATGGAGATGCATACAAGGTTTGATCTGATCCGTACCGACTCGTAGCGCAGCGGAAGTAGAGTCGATGAAGATCGGTGGTGCAGATCCCCGCAGCTAGGATTTACAACCTCCCAACCGCGAGGATGTTCTCCCTCGTCGGACAGCCCTTCGGGAGGCGGTCGGACAGTCCCTCGGACAATGTCACGGACAGCCCTTCGGGAAGACCCTTGAAGCTCGAACGGAAACTCGGACAGCCCTCCGGGAGGACCCTCGAACAGCCCCTCGGGCAAAAGATCGAAACTACGACCTCTCTACAGGGTTGCACACATACGGTGTCAGCTATCCGGCAGGGCTTCGCCGTCCAGAACTAGTTCCTGACGGAACCAAGACAGCCTTTCGGCTCTACGAAACTATTTCGCGGGGAGGGAGAGAGAAGGCCAGATCATGCATGTCATTTGTATGTTGAGAAAGAGTAACTGTGGAGAGTGCATCTCCACCTCTATTTATAGGAAAACTCAATGGGTAGGGTGGGACTTGAAATACCCAAAAACCCCATGAAAGGAGTCCTTCACAAGGGCATAAAGGGAAAGCAAGTGGGGCAAGTGAGGCTCCATGGTGGAGCCCACCTTGGCCGGCCACCCCTCCTAGGGCTCCCCAAATGGGTGCCCTTATCCTTCCATGTCATCCCCTCAAGATATTTTGTGGAAGGTCAACTTCCAACCATAACCATAAATCTTATTTCACTATTCACGAAACCAATTTTTCGCGACCGATAAATCCGAAAATATTTCTATGGGTCTTAGAATAATTCCAGTACCCACTAAAACAATTCTGGACACGTTCCGAAACATTTTCAGATCAGTGATTTTCATCTGTAAAAAGCAACCAAAGCGGTTCCGGCAGTCCGGAACATTTCCGGTTTTTGTCTCCGAAAAATCTCAGAAGTTACCGGAACAATTCTGGTACCCTCCAATAATTTCTAGGCATATGCCGAAACCAATTTGACTTAATGGTATAATCCGAAACAACTTTTCGGTTTTACCGAAACTCTTCCGGTGTTCTCTCTCCGAAACTCTTCCGTTGTCCCTGAAACTTTTCCGGTGATTTTCTCTCAGACTCCCTGTCTAGTATTCAACAGATAGATGACCCTTAAGCGTGTGACCCTATAAGTTCGGTGAAGTATATACATGAGGGGAACACTTTCCGATCAATGATCAACATCGGAGCCGTGGACAGCCATATTGACCCCTATACCCACACGAATAAATATTCGAGTGAACCTCCCGTTGCCGTGTGCTATTCCTGTTGCTTCGCGATGTGCTACAAACACCCGAGGTGAGATTTTCTGCATCCCCGTGGATCAACAACTTGTCCACTATGCAAGTTACCTCGTTACCGGTTTTGTTCTCTTTTCTCGTGTTCGTGTTCCGGCATCCCTGTGATCAAATCACACTGTGTCTGGCCAGACGATGATGGATACCGTAACACCGAGAGGGCCCGAGAATATCTCTCCATCGTCGGAGGAGCAAATCCCAATCTTGAGCTATCTTGTTACTTGCCATACTTTTCCGTGAACCCGTAAGCCGCCGTAATAGCCACCCAGTAACGGATGACGTTTAACAAACCCCAAAGTTCATGAAGCAAGCACGAAGGAACTCGATACTCTCATGGTCTAAGGAATTATGCAAACATTAACTATCTCTGTGTTATTAACCATTAACTTGTGACGAATGTATCTCATAGCATAACATCAATTCGGGTCGATTCAACACAAGTGTTCTACCAACAATGTGCCCTCAAAATTGCTGGCACAGACATGCCCATGATCAGGAAAACAGGATTATCATGCAATACTTGAGCTAGTCTTAGAGGCATGACTAGGAATACTGTTTACCGTTTATGGTACCAGACGTGCACATGAGTTTCCCTCCGAGCCTCGTGGATATTGTAGACTCGAGAATCATTGCAGTTATAGCATGGATCATAAACATTTATTACAAACAAGGAGATACAGAGTAACTGATATTACTGCCTCTAGGGCATATCTCCTACAGCACGCAGTATAGCCAGGATCTCAAAGAGCATTTGGCAGCGGAGAAGCAAATCGTGGTTGCACACGCGGATGAGGCAGCGATGGCTGTCATGCGTGCCGACCCCCGGATCTTGGAGGAGCACCTCGCCATCAAGGCCACCGTCGACGCCTCGCACGCGGATGCCGCCACGCGGTTGGCTGCTATAAACGACAACTCGTGGTCCTTTCTCAAGGGCACCTCCGGTGCGTTTGACAAAGACTACAATGTGTTTTCTTAGCATGCTCGTGCTTACCTCAGCTCTAGAGCCAGTATGTTGGTGCCGGGGCAGGATCGGGCCACTCACCACTACAAGGGGTGCACCCATGGTGTGGACACCTAGCCCTCTTCCAAGTTGAATGAGCCCATCGTCATCGATATCTCTGATGATGAGGAATAGCTTGTTTTTATTAGCTTTATCACTAAGGACCTATATATGTTCAGCTAGCTACGCCGGTTAAGCATGTTTGGTTTACCTGTTGCATGTGCTACTCCTGCCTTTCATTTAGAAATTCCAGTGAAAATTCCCAATGTAATGCTACTTGCAATCTGACCTTCTAGTATATGTTCTATTGTGCAATGTGGTGCTTAGTTAACTGTTTCGTTCATTTGTTGTGGTGATCATTTAACTATTTAGTTCAATTCTGTAATGTGATGTTCAATTGTTGTTGTTGTATTGTTATGCATGTGAGAAATAAATCGAATTTAGATGTACTAAATACATGTGAAACATATACAATAATACAATTGCTATATTTCCTAGTTCTTAGCAGGCTTGGTTTAGATAACTGGCTTTTCCATGTGGCTCGAATTAATCTGTTGGATCTGCAATGTGTTTATTTTTCATTAACATATTTCACTGATAGTATGCCAAATATCACTTATAACCTGATCAATATCTATCTTAAATATGTTGCAGGGGGAAACAATGGGGAGACACTGAAGTTTGCCATCGAGGTTTGCACATCCATGGTCCTTTGGCTAATAGCACATTATTGTGCAATTGCAGGAACCATTCTAATATTAAGGTTTTTAATAATTTGTTCTTGCACATGTAGGTCCTACTGTAAGAGGTTTAGACCCACTGTTAGATCCTTTTTGCATGTGGGTAAATGAGGTGTCCTTGAATATCAATCGAATCAAGAAACTCAGAAAGATTGTTAAGATAAAGAAATTAGCTACGAAAAACAACAAAAAACAACAAGATGTTTGTTTGCACAATGAAGAAGACATCGGTTAACTATAGGATGGTACCATCTCTTTCACCTTGTCCTTTTCCCTTTGCGCCATTTCAAATTTTAGAAAATATATTTATGCATATGTTTGTTTTCAGTCCTTTTCAAGGCAGTTCATCGATGATTACGTCTCAAACCACCTGTATGGTCAAAAGGCGATGAAGGTATTCATACAGCACCCACGGTATAATCTTGAAGTCTCCCTCAAGAGGACGAAGGATGGGCGGGCAATCATCCATAGGCACTGGCCTAAAGTTGCGAGGACCTTCAACATCACTGAAGGTTCAATATACGCCTTCCACTTCAATAGCTTTCTAGACGAGACTCGTCTGTCTACTTACCGTCTAATATGATACTTAATTTCCAAAGGTTTTAGATGTTGCATTTGAAACTTTGTCCTGTTGTGCAATTGGGTAGCTAGGTAGTATATGCCTATATGATGTTGTACCTTGATGTAATTCAATTATGAAATCCTGGTTGCCGTAATACGAATAAGAAATATATTGTGTGCTTGATATGAAATGTTAATTTGATTACTAAATGGATTATAAATAATAGAGCAATTAGGCTGATAATTGTTGTTCCTATTGCAGACGGTTTTTAAGACAACATCGTGGGCGATGACCTCAACAAACCCACATGGTTCTAGAAAGTTAGCGTGCTGAATCAGTGAACAATCACACATGACTTCTGGTCGACAACTGTGTGCGTTAGGCCATCCTATCACAAACGTTTTCACACAAAAAGTGTGTGTGATGGAAAGCCCAATGCCAAACAGTTTCTTCTAGGCACCGCGAGTGATGTATTGAATAACATAATCAACAGAATTATGACTATAGTGTGTGATGGCCAGCTGTATCACAAACGATGTGATGCAGAAAATTGTGTGTGATGTGCAATACGAACAGAGACGTATCTTTGGGATTCAATGGGTGGGATGCGAAGCACATCTCACACGACTTCTTCAATATGTCTGTTTGTGATGGTCCTCCCAATCGCACACGCTCTATTTTTGCCTGGCATGTGTGACCGGACGGAGGCATCACCGACGATTTATCTGTGTTGTGTGGGATCGCCCCCCCTATCGCCCACACAAGCAAGGTGACGGTTTAGAACTGTGTCGCGGAAAGGGGGTAAAAATCGTTTGTATAGCACACGGTTGCACTAGTGACTAGTCCCATCCATTTTTCGGAGATAGAGCCACCTACTCATGTGTTGAGATCAAGATCTTCCACTCCAACCATATGAATCTTGATTTCTAGCCTCCCCAAGTTGCTTTCCACCCAATCAACCTCTTCTATCAAGTCAAATCTGTGAGAGAGTGATTGTGTGTTGAGGAGACTATCTTTTGAAGCACAAGAGTAAGGAGTTCATCATTGTTACCACATCTATTACCTTTTCGAGAGTGGTGTCTCCTAGATTGGTTAGGTGTCGCTTGGGAGCCTCCGTCTTTGTGTGTGGAGTTGAACCAAGAAGTTTGTAAGGGCAAGGAGATCGCCTACTTCATGAAGATCTACCACGAGTGAGGCTAGTCCTTCGTGAACGTAAGCCGTGATGGAATAGACGAGGTTGCTACTTTGTGGACCCTTATGGGCGGAGCCCTTCATGGACTCTCGCGACCGTTACCCTCCGTGGGTTGACGTCTCCATCAATGTGGAAGTACGATAGCACCACCTATCGGAACCACGGGAAAAATCTTCGTGTCTCCAATTGTGTTTGATCTCCTCTCCTCTCCTCTTACTTACATGTGCTTGTCTTTACTTCCCGCTGCTATACTCTTAGACTTGCATGTGTAGGGTGTGCTAGACTTGTTAGAATTACTAAAATTTGCCAACCAATAAAATTGGGAAAATATTAGGTTTTTAATTTGTCAAGTAGTCTATTCCCCCCTCTAGACGTCCCTTCTCGACCCCACATCAGCGCGTCTCCATGTATATTTATCCCCGATACAGCCCATAACTCGAAGCTCGTAGTCGTCAAGACAATATTGAAATGCCTTAAGCATGTCAGCGGGATGGGGATTCCCGCCCTCTTTCTATGAATTTAGTTTAATCTCGTTGAAATCACCTAACACTATCCCGACCATCTGGTATTGCAGGTGTAGATCTCTCAAACAAGTCCACTGTAGGTGTCGGTCTTCCCAAACAGACTCACCATATAGAAACCAGTTAGTCTCCACTTCACATCACTAGAACCAAACACCACATCCATAGCAGTAGTTAGTTGGCTTTCTCTCCCATGTTTCTCAATACAAATATCACATGAGTTCTCCTACATGATTGTGATCCATTTGTTGTAATCTGTTGGTATATTTATTGTGATATGATGAATTGTCATTTTATGATCAGATTTATCCATGAATCTTTTTTAGATCTATTTTGTTTCTTTGCTACATAATCCTTATTCATATATGGTCTTCGATCTTTCTTCCTTTGGCCAGGTTTGAGGGGTGATCTCCAAGATGGAGTAGTGTATTATACTTGGGTTCAATGTTGTAAGTAATCTACCGAACTGACACAAAGTGGAAAAGGCTTGTATTGTGTTATTTCCACTAAGGATAAAAAGATGGATGTGTAGTTGACTTTTGAACGCAGGGTGAAGAAAATATATAATCTACTCCATGTCATCGTACTTATTGCAATACTTTGTTTTACTTAATACTTTAATATGCATGTTGGGTAGCGGTCTTGGGTTGAGTACTAGCTATAGATGCATTTTGATAACTGTCTATAGATATCGGGACGTGATGCTCATATGTTGATTATGTCATGGATAGTCATAGTATAAACATTGTAACTTAATCACTACACAAGTGTAATTTGTTCGTCCAACCATGCTTTTTTAGAGAGAAACCACTAGTGAACATGTGGATCTCGATCCATTTCCCTCTTAGATTCTTTCAATCTCGATCGGATGCTCTTTTCAATTCCTTGCTTTTACTTATCCGTTTCAATCAAATCTTTCATACACTTGTGTTTTTAGTCCTTGTAACTAGCAAATCTAGTGAGCGTGACAATATCGCTAGATCCATTGGGGGCCAAGACAATTTTTTATCTGTGTGTGCAGGTGATGATCATTGATTGTGTTGCTAAAGTCCCGTTGGTTCGATAAACTTGAAGTCACTTAAGGGGTTGCTACTTGCTGCAAACCCTTGCATTTGGAGGCCTAAAACCTATCTAGTTGAGATGAAGCAACCATTCACCCTTACAAGCCTTAACTACCTTGCACACATCTTATATATCTCCACGAGAGACAAAGTCCATTTCCCGTTCTCTCTGTGGGATCGATACTCTTAATTCGAAAAAGATACAACTGAAACATGTGTGCTTGTAGTCTATCACGGACCCCCACTCTCGGCTCTCCTGGAAGACTTGGACCCCTTGCCCATCAAGGTCTTCTCTTGGCTATCCCTGCAGGGCCGTTGTTGGACGACATACCGGCTTCACTGTGCGGGCTCCCCCACGATGAGTTTTGCACACTTTGTGATCAAGTACATGACAAGATGCAACATTTTCTTACATGTTGCTCCTTCTCTCAGCAGGTTTGGCACGAGATTCTTTTCTAATGTCGATCCATGACTGCCCCCTCCCCCCGCACGTTTTGATGACACCCTTCTCCCGTACCACCGTGGGCTATCCTCCGTCATCTTGCTCACAGAATAGCGGATCTGCAAACACCGTAACAGCTGCATCTTCGACGACCAGTGTCTCTCTGTCACTCAACTCGTGCAGACTATCCAGAACGACGCACGACTTTGAGCGTGCATTCGTGCCACTGGGATCAATAATATGTTGCCCGAGAGTTAGGCTGGTGTTGTTTTGGGCCGAACACTCGTTAACGTCTCCACGTGTACGTGTCGTACGATGTATTCGTCTTTGTACTTATTCTAACTTCTTCTATCAATGAAAAGATACGTATTCATGAACAAAAAATAGTTCAAACCAAAACATCTCTTTCACTTTGCTATTAAGTAGATTGTGTTTTTCAGCTCCAAATTTCTATTCAACTTGATTAAAAAAGAACCTAATTCATGAAGAAGTGGATGTGAACGTGATGTCACATGATCACTCAGATGTGAGTGCAAGACTTCAGGTGATATCCTTTGTATATTCGATTTTTCAGAATAACATTTAAGAATGATAAATTTTTGTGAATCTAATAAAAAAACAAAACACTCGGTTTTCTTTAACAAATCGAGAGATGCTCTTGATCAAGTGCCTATGCCTCTGTTCCGGTAAAAAAAAAGGTTTGCCATTTTTACCGTGCGTGCGATGCACGGTTCCAAAGAAGGGAGGGTGGGCATCTTTCGATCCATGCATAGAGAGTGGACTTTGTCCGGAGACATACGTTAAAAGCAGACCCACCAGCTGGATTCCCGCATAATTAAAGTCATCCTTAGACTACCCACAATGGGAGTAACATAGGTAATAACATAGATGCCACCTAAGCAAAAAATATGATGTGGCAACTAATTAACGAAAAGAGAGAGAAATTGAGTAACTTAGCATGTTACTATAACATAACGCATACCAAGACAAGATGAGTCTATAAGCTAATAAATGAAATGCTCAATGTTACTACCACTATATTATTATCCACTGTGAAGGTAGTAACTTAGACTAATAACATATGCATGTTACTACTCTATGTTACTCTTCATTATGGGTAGTCTGAGGGGCTTAAATCTTACTATCTTTATTCTAACGCCAGATCCAGATCCGAGGCCCGTTTCCCTCTCTTAAGAGGACCCCCTCGGCCTCACGAGTCCTCACCAGATCTGAAGCTCGTAGGCAGCAGGCCTCCCCTAGGTAAATCCAATCCCCGTCTTCCTCTACCCCTTGGCAAAAATTTCTTCCGATGATTTGTTTTGGGTCGTGTACTAGCATGGGATGCCTTGCATATGCTCTTCCCATATCATATATATCATCGGTAGTAGCTTCCGAACTTACAAGCTGCTGGTACTGCTTACTTACCATCGTCGTTGATCTCTGTTTACAGTATTTCTTATCCATGTTGTCAAGCGCGTCAGTAGGCCGAGTAGCGGTGGGCAAGGTGGATGCATCAGTTGCCATAATACCCCCTTCGTGTGTGTCTGTGTGGACAATATTTGTCGGAGTTTATTGAGATTAATCATGTCACATATTTATCCTGCTGAAGTTTATCTATGAAGTTTACTTTTTGAGAAGCCTATCTACCAAAGTTTTTCATGTGAACATGGTAGTCTGTTTCACATCTTCATTCTAAAAACTGTATCTAGGAATTTTTCTTTCTAGAGAAATGTATCTACCAAAGTTTTTTATGTGAGTATAAGAGTGTAATTTTGCTATTTATGATGATTACTGGAGTAACTAGGAGTTGGGATGGTAACTTCGTAACTAATACTTGTCACCTTGTTCTTCTTTCAGAACCACAAGAAATGAGCTGCAGTGCGTGCTAGTGGATGAATCTCAAAACGCTTTCATAGATCCTGACAGTTTTGAAGTAATAGCAGGCCTGGCTTTGCTTTTCTTCAAAGCATCTTGAGAGACCAAAATCTGCAATTTTTGGCACCATGTTGTCATCAAGCAATATATTTGCAGGTTTGAGGTCTAAGTGAAGAATATGAATCTTGTGGAGATAGTGCAAACCCTCACAAATTCCCTTGATTATTTCATAGCGCTTTCTCCATTGAGATTATCTTCATTGAGGTATGATAACTTAAAACTCTCATGGTTATAACCATAGTTTATCTTAAAACTTCACCCGGTGCTGATAAGGTTTGTGATAACTGCAGAAATGGTTGGGCATGGAACAATTGCAACGAAGCTGTCCAGCATGCATGATAAAAAATAAGAGCAAAAATATATTATGATCTGTTGGATATTGTGTTGATTCACAAGGAAAGATCAAAATACAAAAAAAGGCAAATGATCGCTCTGCTTTGCATGTCTACCTAGCCGAATCTACATGCCTATGTAACAAGTATGTTGTCTACTATCTATCACCTTCAAAGTTTGATGAATTTAACTTTCTTTAAAAATTAACGTTCTTCTCCTCTTTGTAGATTCAAGATGCATGAATCTGCATGTAGACAGCGCTATCAAAGAATCAAGGAATTTGAGAGGGTTTACATTATCTTTGCAAGAGTTGTATTGTTCGCTTAGACCTTAGACCTGCAAACATATTTCTAGATGACAATATGATGCTAAAAATTGCGGATTTTTGTTTCTCAAAATGCTTGGAGGAAAAACAAAGCCAAGCTATTGCTTCAAAACAGTTTGGATCTATGTAACCTTGCTAACAATCTTTGAAAGCTCAATTTCTTTGTATTTTATGAATTATATGCCTTCATTTCCCCATTCATTAACAAGTTGATATGAATTTTTATGCAGGGCATCAGACTCTTAAGATGGAAAATCACATTAGAGCTACACATATAGCTTTTGCTCTTATAATTGTACGATACTAACGGGAAAAAGGGACATTGATGAAATGGGTGGGCCCACTGTAGATTTACCTTTGTTAATGCTGTTTGCATGTTAATATCAGATCCGTGTATGAGCGTATATACTACATGTCTTGCTGTAGTAACCTACGAATGCAGTAGGTTCTTGAAACTTGGGGGAGTAGGTTGGAGAAATCACCAGGAGGATATTTGATGCATGTAGTATGCACAGGCTGTAGTCAATGGCTTGACAAAACAGAACACACCAATACTTTCTTTGAGACTTGCATGGGTAAGCTCACTTATGGACCACGGCATGCTCCACTAACCTCTTTTTTGTTAGAACCTGTGTACATCTTTTCACCATTGCTGCTCGGAGCTGGTGGATGAGATCAAACCTCGTTGGTTGTCCAACAGAAAAGGGCTCCAGTGGGCTGCAGCGAAATGCAACGAAGGTACAGTCATGGTTGTTTAGCACCAGGCAGCTTTTTAATAGGACAATATCAACATTTGTAAGTCATACAAGCAAGAATGCAACTAAGATCATGTAATTATTTGCTCCATGCAAGCATACATGTGCTAGAACATTTTCCTTGATGATATCACAAATAGATCTATTGAGATTTTCATGGGTTTTATTCAGTTATCTTACTAATCTTATTAACCCTGATGCAGATATTGGGAAGCCAATCCATCCAACTGTCCGTCCTTCATAGATATCATTACTGAATTAGAGGTTTCCGGCAGCAGATCAGGTACCACCATGACAATTCTTCAGTTGTTTTCAGACGAATCCGTCTCTAGGTCTTCATATTCTTATGTTTCCACTTGTTACAGGAGCAAACATGAGGATACAGGGGAGAAGCCAAGAAGAAGGAACAGTCCGGGCAATGAACAGTGGCCCCTCTGCTCATACTCCATGACAGTTCCTCCCATTAACTGATCTCCCCGATTTTGTCATTGCTTCTTGGGACCTGATTTTTACGGTCTCATTCTCAATTTCCTACAGATCTAGTCTGGATTATCTCACAGAGCAAATCGGAGTGGCCTTTATGTCTAGTTTTCGGGTTTTGTTAACATTTGGATTGATGGATTTATCATCTATGGATGTATTGGTTACGACTTACAGCTTAAAATAGCTGCTACTCAATAGGAGAATTTCACATCACATCATGTGCCTGATGCGATTCTTTCACGTGCTTGTTACCATTGTTTTTTTTTTTGTTGCAAGCTCTTTTATCGCTTTTGCTAAACATCATGTGCCTGAAAAAATTTGACGCGTCAGTCACTTATCTGAATAGTAATTACAAAATCCTGAATAATAGTGAAAGGATGGCGGTGCAGCAGGATGAAGATAAACTTTTGACTGATGCAAAAAATAATAATTAGAAAAGACTGAATAATAGCGAAAGTGTTTCTCACCTTGAGCTGTAAAATCCAAAAACTTACAAAAAGTTCAATAAATTCTGAACTTTTTTAGTGACAAACTGAATACTAGTGAAAGTGTGTTTCTCACCTTGAGCTCATATGAGCAGTAAAATCCAAAAAAAATCAATAAATTCTCAACTTTTTTGGTGACAAACTTTGACAAATGTTTTCGATGCTTGCAAAGTTTCATCATGGTACTTTTGGAGTGTTGTTTTTCTTCATGACTTTCACGAATGTCATTCTATGATGAGACTTTACAAGCATTTAAAACAACTGTCAAATTCTGTCATGATATTTTTCAGATTTTTTTTTCTGGATTTTACTATTCGCGTCCGAATAATAGGCGCTTCCCTCTTTTATTCTTTTCCAAGCAAGTAAGAATTGTGCTATTAGAAAGAACTAGTAATCTTGTATGTGCATGCACGTCCAGTTTGACAATAATATTATTTTCAAGATTAACCATAATTAATATTGATTCCAAGGTTAATGTGTTTAATGCAATTAATCTTGCTTTTCAAATTATGATTAATACAATTAACATGTTTCCAAATTATTAATGATGTGATGGATACATCATTAAAGCATTGTGAGACGTTGGATATAGATGGTTGGATGACACAGGTCATTTGGATTCATCAAACTCATGTTTTTAGAAGTAGTGCTTCCTCTGTTACGCGAATATGAGATGTTTTGAATATTTCAATATAGATTACATAGAAACTAAAATGAATGAACAAACACACTAAAATATATTTATATACATTTGATTTAGAAAAAAGTTTGAATATTTCATTTACGAACGGAGAGAGTAGTAGATAGGTGTAGTCGTAATCTCCAGTGAGCAGCGAATTAGCCCCGCGTCTAGCAAAGAGCAAGCTACAACCTAGCAGCTGTCTAATGGAAGATACCCATAATAACAGAACAGCCAAGTGTTCGTATAACTGTATGAGAAAAATGCACATTTTCCACCGTGCTAAAATTATTGGTGATATATCTACCAGTCAGGTCCCACGTGGCAGATCCGCGCCATCGAGTAGATTGAACCAAACAAGCTAAAAAAACTATCTACTTGTCCAGGCAAAACGGCCTGGATAGTCCGAAATCCCCTATTGTAATGTCAAATGAAATACGCTTCTTCAGTATGGAGTATGGACGTGTCAGAACGATGGCCTCGCTGCCACCACCGCCGGCCGCCGCGCCCGCCATGTGTGGTCTTCCCTCCGCGTCCAACCATAGTCTGGACGTCGGAACAGCCGCGGCTGAGTCCGCAGTCCGATCGCTTGACCCATTGGTGCCTAGCGATCCAGCCGCCTTCGAGTTGGGGCTGGGATGCCCTAACCCCCGCAAGGAATCCCAACCTCCCGTCTACTTAAACCCATCTAGGGTTTCGCAGAGATTGCCAAAAAAACCACGCAAGCCGCCTGATCGTACTCTTGACATCGCCCCTCTGCCGCTGCCTGCTGGTATGTCGTCGCTGTCGCACGTGCCGGGCAAGAAGCCGCAGGTGGCCGTGGTGAACTCGGAGGTAGGTGGGGGCGCATCCGGGATTCCGGGGCTCCCTCTGTGGACGCTGCTCGCCCGAAGCCTCCCTCTGAGGGATCCGGTGCTGCTATGCGGAGTAACCCGCGGCTACAAACGTTGACGATCTAGAACCAGCTGAAGACGGCGGGAGCAGCGGGCACGGCGCTGGCGGATCACGAGCGTGACAGCAGGGATGAGGAAGGCTCGGAGGCTTTTCGGGAAGGAGAGGACCCGGAGGATGACGCTGAACTCGTGGAGGTCGACTTGGAGGAAGATGGAGTGCTGCAGGTATAGGAGCACCCATGGACTGTGATAATGCTGGTGTATTCGTTGGACCGGCCATCCCCTAGTACACTGTTCGAGAACATCATTGATGGATGGAGGTTGAAGGAGGATTTTGATTATGCTTACCAAGGGAACAACAAATACCTCGTGCACTTCGGTTGTGAGGCCGACATGTCCCGAGTTCTCCGAGGAGGGCCATGGCAGTATGAGCATGACCCGCTACTTATTCAGACGTATGACGGTATGAGGCAAGTTTCAGACTACAGGCTGGACAAGATGAGGATCTGGGTACGCATCCTAGACGTGCCCATGAACTGGAGGACGGAGACGGTTGTGAAAGCACTTTGCGCTAACCTGGGCACGATCCTGCAAATGGAGCTGGGTGAGAAGACGGGCAACTATGTGCGCGTCCGGGTGGCTGTACCGGTGTACCGGCCGCTTGAAACATCCGTGGCCATGACTACCAAGCTACAGGGGAAGAAATCTAAGGTCGAGTTCCAAATCCAGTATGAAAAGCTGCCACACATTTGCTACACATGCGGCTACCTCGGACACAAGGAGAAATCGTGTGGTCGGAAGGTGAGAGGAGGACCTCCATCTGGCAAGTATAGCGGCAAACTTAGATGCTCTCCACCGCGCCGTTTTGGGAGGCCGTCCGGGACTGTGAAAGCGAAGGTCAATCCGATGGCGTACCGAGGCCTTGACTTTTCTTCGGAGAGCATGGGGTCGTCGGTCCGAGGCCGAGGCGGCCGGGGCGCTCGCCACCCGGAAGATAGCTCGGCGCAGCGCAAGCAGCATGCAACAGACCACAATTCGGGCAACCCTGATGTTGATGCTATGTTGGCTGAACAAATGCAAGCCATGGCTGGGGACATTAAGGGAGCTAGGAATGAGCGCCATGCACATGCAAATGCCCACGTCAAGGCTCAGGTCCAGGAGAATAGCGCCAAGGGCGCCCAGTACTCAAACACTTCCCAGTCGAGGACCTCGTCTATGATTCCGGCGCTGCGCAATCTGTCACATGATGTGAGCATGGATGAAGCGGACGAGTCTGATGGCATGTCCACCTTGGGCAAGTGTGCTGCTGCTGGTGATCAAGTTGCTGCTGCAGGTGGGGAGGCGATTGACAAGGCTACGGTGGTTTATGCTAACACAAACAACCCGGCTGAGCTTATGCTTTTAGGTACACCAAAGAAGCGCAGAACTCTGGAGTCTCTGGACGGGCAGCAGACTCCGCGTGGTGGTGGGATGATGGACCAGGACATGTTGGAAGGAGCTCACACTTTGGAGGCAGTCGGCCAAGGGGCCGCCGACGAACTGACAGGGCCGGTGGAGCCCCGTCAGGAGCAATGAATATCCTAAGCTGGAACTGCCGAGGGGGGGAGCCCTCGGCCAGTTCGTGATCTTGTGAGTCTACTGCAGGCTCAATCCCCTAGTATCGTTTTCCTTTGTGAAACTAGGCAGTCAAAAAATAAAATGAAGAGGTACTGTGCTAGGTTAGGGTTAAGAGGTTTTGATGCTTTCGATTGTGTCGGTCATAGTGGTGGCCTTGCTTTGTTTTGGCATGAGTCTGTGAGTCTTGATGTAATAGAAATAAATGACGCTATATTGACACGTATGTAACTGGGGCGGATGGTGAGCCACCTTGGCGGCTTACCTGTGTCTACGGCGAGCCACGGACGGAGGATCATCACCGCATGTGGTCCCTCCTTCGTAATCTCCACCAACAGGCCAGCATGCCATGGGTCGTGGTGGGTGATTTTAATGAGGCGATGTGGAGCTTTGAGCATTTCTCCGACACACCGCGCTCGGCAGGTCGGATGCTAGATTTTCGTGATGTTCTTGAGGTTTGTGGACTAGGCGACCTCGGTTTTGCAGGTCTCCCATTTACCTTTGATAATCGGCGAGGGGGACGGGCCAACGTCAAGGTTCGCCTGGACCGTGCCGTCACCAACAACGCTTGGAGGGATACCTTTGCTCATGCTAGGGTGGAACACCTGGTGGCGCCCAGCTCCGACCACCTCCCCATCCTGCTCCGTTGTGCGCTGGAGGAGCCGTGCCAGGCAGCGAGTAGGAGGTCAATATGAGAAGATGAGAGATCACTGGCCCGCATTTGTGGCCTACAAGAAATCGGAGAAGGCTAAGAACATGTCACTTAGAAATAAGAAAAATGCCGCAAGGAAGGAGTATCACCATGTTACGGGGTCAGGTGGTTACAGAAAAGCCCGGCCTACGTGGGACAAAGCTGAGCAAGACCTGCTTGCTAAAGATGTCCAACCAGAGACATTGCATTGGCCAGATCGGGCAAGGACTTGGTTCTTCGGGGTTGGGGGAACATTGGACCCAGAAACAGGGAAGTGTGTCTGGACGAAAGCTCAACTTGCAATACCATTCAAAAAGCTTGAGGAAACAATCAAGAAATCGCTGGAAGGGACGTTCGTTCCCGACAGAGAGAAGGACGAGCTGTCATTTGCCCTCGGGAATCCTGAACACCCTGGACGAACACGAGGCACATCAGGCTCCGTTCCGTGGAAGGTTGGGTTTCCCGACAGCGCTGGTTACAGAAGCCGACAGAGAAAGAAGAAAGAGGAAGCAAGCGAAATGCAGAAGTTGAATGAAAGATTAGCGAAACTAGAGGCACTTGAGAGCCAGCGAGCTACCGGCCAACCATCTCAGCGGCACGAAGATCCTTCATTGGAGACTACCCACGATGCTACCCCACCATCTCAGCGGAGAAGCAGTGTGGCTTCCACTGAGCTCGTTCATCCTGATAGCACGGCTCCTCGCTACCTCGTGGATGCTATCACGCAAAATGAACATTGTGTGCTAATGACGAAATGTCATAACCTGACCTTGAAGGCGGCGGTCGGCCATGTCTTACCTCCTCGACCTGATGCAACTTTCCATTGCACTCCGGTTCCAGCTGGCTTTGCTATTGTCGGGGTGGATGAAATAATGAATGGATTTGATGGGCTGGAGCTTGAGTACACTACAGGTGAAGGGGAGCTTCTTCTTCGATATGCCTTAAGGACTACCTGTCTATGGAGAAAGGAACACATCGTGCTTCCATACTGGACGCCGCCTCAGCAGACTCAGGCGGAGGAGGCCCTGGTGCCTGAGTCGTCTTCGGTGCGTCAGCCGTCTCCGGTGCGTCAACCGTCTCCGCTGCCTGAGTCATCTCCGGCGCGTCAGCCGTCTCCGCCGCCTCAGCGGACTCCGGCGGAGGAGGCCCCTCAGCAGAATCCTACTCCGCCTCAGCTGTCTCCGCTGCGTCATCGAACTCCGCCTCCTCCGCCGCCTAAGCAACAGCGAAAGAGAGGCGCCGCCGCTCCGGCGGCTAGCAGTTGTACGAAACAGAGGAGATTCAAATACGGCCCAAGCCTCAAGCCTCCTCCCAAGTTACCCTACGAGAGGTCTGAGGAGGAACTCAATGAGATCGTGAATGCCGAAGTGAAACGTCAGCTTGCACCGAAACGCCCACCTGAAGAGGAGAAAATAGATCCGGTGAAAGCGAAGCGAACTCTGGATGCCCTTAGGCGACCACCACCGCCTCCGCCGCCATCAAACTATGACCGATGTATTCAAAAGAAACATGATGAAGCGAGGCGGTCGGGAAGCTTAAGTAGAAGTGGCTCAAGAAGTGGGAAAACAATTCCCCAGCTCGGCGAACAAGAACTGCAATCGTGTCCTCCGCTCAAGGTGGTTACCGATATCGCTAATGATCCAGAGAAAGCGAACACTGGTCTTGCTATCACTGTTGATGATTACTTACCCGACTCGGTACAGTTTGAAGCGGCTGAGGTAGTACAAACCTTAAAATACGTGAACGGGAAGCCTCTCGTCACACGTGAGGAGCTCGACCGTCTACCAACGATGATGCGACGATTGCATGAATGGTACTTGAAAGCCTGCAAGGACGGGGCCGACAATATCTTTGTGGCAATTAAAGATGAGCACTTCTTCAATGGAGAGCAGGTGTTGTTCGTTGAATTTGAAGAAATATTTCAGTTATACAATCAAGCTGCCCTCGACAAAACTATCGTCGGTTCCTATTGTATGTAAGTACTTTTTTTCTGTAATTAAGTCTCTAGCTCAGCTCGTTCATTGCATGTATTAATTATCCTCACACTATATTATGCAGATTGAAGATCCTCGAATGCAAACAACAACAAATCTATGACATTGGGTTCATTGACCCAAATTTCATAAATGAACATACGTTAGAAGAATTTCCCGTTAATACAGAGAACAACTTGCTAAAGGCGTTACTTGGACAAAAAACCAGAAAGGAAATACTATTTCCTTACAACTTCAAGTGAGTGTTACTATCTTGTGCACATTCTGTTTCGCTTACTCGAGGTTAAGTGCAATTAACGAGTTATGCGTGCGCAGTTTCCACTTTATTCTGCTAGACATTCATCTTGAAGAGGGAAAAGTAACTGTCTTGGACTCGATGCGTAAAGACCCTAAGGAGTGGACGAACATGAGGCAAATGTTTCAGAAGTAAGTTCAATCATTATCGCACCATATCGGCAACTTTCGTTCATTTTCTGATATCAAGTAATCATTTTCTTTGCCGGGCAGGGTTTGGAAAAAGTTCACCAAAAAGGTTAAGGGTGTCAGCTGGAAACCGGAGCTGCAATTTGTACAGCCCAAAGTAAGTACTACTCTAGTACCGCACATCTCTCATTGATGCTAGTTTCAATACCATTATCATGCTTGGTTATCATTTTGATTGAACTCTATTCTCGTAAAGTGCTTGTTGCAGGCAATCGGGACTAATTTATGTGCCTACTACGTTTGCGAGTTCATTCGCCACTCGACCTCTGAGCGGGGCCGAGGCATATCTTTATAACAATTTGAAGTACGTAAACAATATTTACATTTTTATTTTATTACCATCAATTGTGTTGAGTTTCATTCATATATTGACCCCCTTCTTTAAATTAGATCTGGCGGAAGCGGGACGAACTCCTACCAACTGATCGCATCCGAGCAATTCAAGAGGAATTGGCGGGATTCTTTGTTGAGCATGTCATACCTAAAGACGGAGAATACCATAAGGATGTCGAATGCGATGTTGGTAATAGACGACGTTAGGATCGTCATAGATGTTATATTGTATATATGCATGAAAGTATACTATATGTAATAGCGTCGAATAGATTTACGAAAACTTGTTGCATATTGTTCGACCAAGCACGGAGAAAGAGAGGTCACTTCTCTCTATATATTGATCATGACGATGTTGTGTAATGGTTCCTTCATTGCTATATGTAGTAGCTAGCGTCGAGTCGAATGAAAAACGTAAAATAAAAATGGTAAACACAAAAATAAAAGAGGGAAACACAATAGGAAAACCCCTACCCCCCCCCCCCTTTAAAAAAAACAAAAAACAAAAACCCCAGCTCCTGGCAGGTGCTGACGCGTGGCTGCCTTTTAGTCTCGGTCGGTGTTACCAACCGGGACTAAAGGTCCTCCTGCCTGGGCGCCCCGCAGAGGCCACGTGGAGCCCCTTTGGTCCCGGTTCGTAAGCAAACCGGGACTAAAGGTTTTGGCCATTAGTCCCGATCGGTTTGTCCCGGTTCCAGAACCGGGACTAAAAGCCCTCTGGAACCGGGACTAGTGCCCTGTTTTCTACTAGTGTTATATCATGGGTGTTTTCAAGCTACCATTGTCTGTCTGTGATGACCTGAACAAGATGGTCCGGAACTTTTGGTGGGGTGCGTCAGATGGCAAATGGAAAACACATTGTTGGCGTGGCCAAAGATACAAGCTCAGAAAAGCAAGGGCGGCTTGGGATTCAGAGATTTTCGCCTCTTCAACCAGGCTCTCCTAGCGAGACAAGCCTGGCGTCTGCTAACTAATCCCAATAGCTTATGTGCGCAGGTTCTCAAGGCGAGGTAATACCCAGAGGGGCGCCTCGAAGACACGGTCTTCTCGGGGAATGCTTCCCCGACTTGGCAGGCGATTCAGTATGGCCTTGAGCTCTTGAAGAAGGGCATCATATGGCGCGTCGGGGACGGGCGAAACATTCGCATATGGCGCGACCGGTGGCTACCCAGGGAGCCGTCGCGTCAACCCGTGTCCTTGCAGGGTACGTGCCGCCTCAGGAGGGTGGCGGATCTCTTGAACGGCGACGGGTCCTGGCGCATGGACGTTCTTCGTCGCTACTTCCTCCCGGCGGATATCGACGTCATCACCAGTATCCGTACATCGCCTCGCGTCCCGGACGACATTATTGCATGGGCACCAGAGAGAAACGGCATCTTCACCGTACGGTCCGCCTACCGCCTAGCCATGGACGAGTGCGAGCGTCCATTGGCTTTCGCCACGAGCAGGGCACCAGATGGTCGTCGCGCCATCTGGAAGATCATATGGGGGTGCCCTGCTCCCCCGAAGGTACGCGTCTTCGCCAGGAGAATCGTCACCAACTCACTTGCTACTTGGGCCAATAAATTCTCACGGCATCTCGAGCTTACTGACATATGCCCCCTTTGTGCTATGGAACGTGAGGACGGATTCCATGCGCTTTGTAGGTGCCCCTTGGCAAGGGAGCTCTAGCGTGTCATGGCTTTAGACTGGAAAATTCCCAAGGTGGAATCCATCCACAATACAGGTCCAGAGTGGCTCTTCTCACTGCTGGATCCCTTGGACGATACGGCAAGACTGGTGGTGCTCATGACCATGTGGAGAATATGGCATGTCTGCAACGAGACCACACACGCCAAGCTGCCACCCCCGACCGAAGCTTCTAGGCGCTTTTTGCACTGGTACATCAGCTCTCTTTTGTGCATACAACAACATCCCTTGGGCGACCTAGGAAAGGGCAAGATGGTGGTCATTACCTCACCACAACACGCCCAAGTGCGCACGGAGACCAAGGCGAACATGAGCTGGGCCCCCCTATGCCGGGCTGGGCAAAGTTGAACACGGACGGGAGCTACATCGCGGCCACGGGCGCGGCAGGTGGTGGCATGATACTACGAGATGACAAAGGTGAGATCATCTATAGCGCATGTAGGGAGCTACGCACATGCGATAACGCCCTGGAGGCGGAGTTAGCGGTGTGCAGAGAAGGCCTAGAGTTGGCCTTATGTCGGACGATCCTACCGATCGTGGTCGAGATGGATAGCACGGAGGCTGTGGCCATGCTTACAGGACGTCAGCGGGATAGATCGGTTCATCGTGCACTTGTAGAGGAGATTCGCAGGATGGCTAGTATTGATACTAGGGAGATTTCTTTTATTCACTGTAGGCGTTCTCAGAACATTGTTAGTCATGAGTTGGCGGCCTATGGCCGTAGTACTCCGCGACAGCAGTATGGCTTGCTGCAGGTATGGACTTTGTTGTAAACCTGGTTATGGCTGAAAAGCCCCCGTGAGCTTTGGAGATTTTTGTTCACCCAGCAAAAAAAAATGTCAAATGAAGAGTAGTAGTACGGAGTCTGGACTGTCCGGAATCCCCCTAATGTATGAAGGGAGTAGTAATAGGAAGAACAATAAAATAAATGGAAAATATTCTTCACAGATTTGATCTCCCTTTTCAAAAAGAGATTTTATCTCTACCAAAAAAAAGAGACTTCTATTATTTATACTATGTATGTATTTTCCTTTTGTGAGAACATGTAAATATTATATATTGAAGTTGATATGCAATTCTCTACTACTCATTTTGATCCATGACAATTTATTTTGCTTGGGTAAACAAAGATTCGTCATCTGAGAGTACATTGACCAAGAAACCTGGTGGTTCGGTGTTCCAAACAATTTTCTACTGCAACATCGGTGTTTGCATTGCCCGAAGACAAAGACAGCCCAAGACGTTGAGTTTTTATATTATATGTAACCTCCTACTGAAACGGCAGGGCGCCACCGATTTTACCGACGACTCAAAGCATTGCTTGTCCTATACTCCGGTACTGCCAGGCTGCCAGCCACGCGTGTAAGAAACAAGGCAAGACAATCCAAGTTCTTACAAAAACTGGATAGGAGTTTCCACCGGCTCGACGTTCATTCCCGCGGAAACGGGAGAACGATGGTGATGTACCGAGGCAGATGTCGTCTTCGACATCTGAGTTGGTATTGGTCTTCAGTTGTGAATCTTTGACTGCTTTGTTCTTTTTAATAATAATAGAAACGTCGGTTGAAAAACTCTATGCAGGCCAAGTGGTCCGACCAGGTGGCACGAGGTTTCTTTTCTATGAGAGTGTGTTTATAAGGACTTGTGATAATGGTCCAGGTATTTTTTTTAAGAAAAAGAACTTGAAAGTATATGCAAGATAGTAAAAAAAAACATCTAATTACCACATTTCTTGAGAAAGAAATATTTTTTCAGCAAAGGGTGGATTTTATTGACTCAATATGAAGCATCAAGAGAATACAAACATAATGAGCACACACCCGGCCTCTGCATAGGTAGGATGCACACAACCAACACCAACGCACGCACACAAAAAAACACTCCATCAAATAGCAAAGTCATATAACACCAAAGCTATGCCTAAGCGTGAAGAAAGAAACAAAAACAAAAACGATCAAATCCGCGATCGACAAACTATAACAACAACCTTATCTGCACCAACTTTCTCATGACACCGTAAGGACGACAAGATTCATCAACAACAACGCCTTCAGGAAGGGAGCGACATTGAAGCACCGCCATCATCGGATCCAACCACGAAAGACCAGATTCTAGGTTTTCACCCTAAAGAACTGGTCAGAGCGTATCCGAGCAATGCCTTCAATAAGGTAATGACGCAAAAACATCACCATTGCCAGTATAACCAACTTAGGCCACGACTAGATTTTCATCCCGGAGCTCGAGATCGGGTGCTCAAGGAGCACCATCATCGAAGTCACTCATACGTTATCTCCTCGATTTCACCAGCTACATGCGATGTGTGTCCAGCGCAGCTGCATAACCATACATCTGCGTCAAGTCGTCGTTCATAGATTGCATCTCACTGTCGACAACCACCGGATCTGGGACCTTTTAGTAGTCACCGCAATATATAGCGAAGCCGTCACCGGAGGCCGGAGTGGTCACCACACAATCCAACACCTATGGCAGAACCTCGCCGGCCGGAGAGAGCCTTCCCGAGTCCAGTCGGCCGATGAAACCATAGCTGAAGAACTGCAACGTCCCGCCGGATCCACATCGGGTACCAGATCTGGGTAGACCACACCGGAGGCGCTACCATTAAGGACATGGCGATGAACCATCAGCCCCGCCGGCAACAACACACGAGGACCGAAGCCGAGGAGCCCATCGGCCCAAGGTGAGGAGCCCCATGGCTGGGAAGGCAGGACGTGTTGGAAATATGCCCTAGAGGCAATAATAAATTGGTTATTATTATATTTCCTTGTTCATGATAATCGTTTATTATCCATGCTATAATTGTATTGATTGGAAACTCAAATACATGTGTGGGTACATAGACAACACTGTGTCCCTAGTAAGCCTCTAGTTGACTAGCTCGTTGATCAAAGATGGTTAAGGTTTCCTAGCCATTGACATGAGATGTCATTTGATAAACGGGATCACATCATTAGGAGAATGATGTGATGGACAAGACCCAAACTACGAACGTAGCATATGATCGTGTCAGTTTATTGCTATTGTTTTCTGCATGTCAAGTATCTGTTCCTATGACCATGAGATCATGTAACTCCCTGACATCGGAGGAGTACCTTGTGTGTATCAAACGTCGCAACGTAACTGGGTGACTATAAAGGTGCTCTACAGGTATCTCCGAGGGTGTCTGTTGGGATGGCATGAATCAAGACTGGGATTTGTTACTCCGTGTGACGGAGAGGTATCTCAGGGCCCACTCGGTAATACAACATCACAATGAGCCTTGCAAGCAATGTGACTAAAATATTAGCCACGAGATCTTGTATTACGGAACGAGTAAAGAGACTTGCCAGTAACGAGATTGAACTAGGTATAGAGATACCGACGATCGAATCTCGGGCAAGTAACATACCAAAGAACAAAGTGAACAACATACGGGATTAACTGAATCCTTGACATAGAGGTTCGACCGATAAAGATCTTCGTAGAATATGTAGGAGCCAATATGGGCATCCAGGTCCCGCTATTGGTTATTGATCGTAGAGGTGTCTCGGTCATGTCTACATAGTTCTCGAACCCGCAGGGTCTACACACTTAACGTTTGGTGACGATTAGTATAGTTGAGTTATTGTGTTGGTGACCGAAGGTTGTTCGGAGTCCCGGATAAGATCCCGGACATGATGAGGATCTCCGGAAGAGTCCGGAGGTAAAGATTAATATATGTGATAATAGTGTTTTGATCTTCGGAAAGGTTCCGGAATTCACCGGAAGGGGTTCCGGGTGTTTACCGAAGTGTTCGGGTGCAGCAACACTTTATATGAGCCAAAGGGGTAAAGCCCATGAGGTATTGGAAAGTGCAAAAGGAAGTTTTGCTACTGCCTTAAGCGGTACTACCGCTGGTAAAGGCAGTACTACCGCGTAAGCGGTACTACCGCTTGTTGGAAGCGGTACTACCGCCCAAGCGGTACTACCGCTCAAGCGGTACTACCGCTCGTGAGCGGTACTACCGCTTGTGCGCGGTACTGCAGGGATCCGAGTTGGACTCTTTCCCTGCGGGCCAAACCGACCTTGTGCGGGCAAAACCGACCTGGAGGAGGCTTTTACTCCAAGTTTAGACCCCAAGGCTCAACATATAAATAGAGGGGCAGGGCTAGCACACGGGACACATTAAGATTTCCCAAGCCGTGTGTCGGCAACCCTAACCCTCTAGTTCTCCCGTCATAATCCCCGTAGAGCTTGGCGAAGCCCTGCAGAGATTGTTCCTCACCACCATCACCACGCCGACGTGCTGCCGGAACTCATCTACTACTTCACCATCGCTCGCTGGATCGAGGAGGTGAAGGCGTCATCAAGCCATACGTGTGTTGAACGCGGAGGTGCCGTCCGTTCGGCACTAGTTCGTGATCGGATCGAGGGACGACTTGCGATTTGGATCGCGGAGACGTTTGACTACATCAACCGCGTTTCTTAACGCTTCCGCTTAGCGATCTACAAGGGTATGTAGATTCACTCTCCCTCTCGTAGATGCTCATCACCATGGATAGATCTTGTGTGTGCGTAGGAAAATTTTTGTTTCCCATGCAACGTTCCCCAACAGTGGCATCTGAGCTAGGACTATGCGTAGATGAGATCTCGAGTAGAACACAAACGAGTTGTGGGCGTGGGTGTATACATATTGCTTGCCGTTACTAGTTGATACTTGATTCGGCGGTATTGTGAGATGAAGCGGCCCGGACCGACATTACGCGTACGCTTACGCGAGACAGGTTCCTTCAACTGACATGTAACTTCGTTGCATAAAGATGGCTAGCGGGTGTCTGTCTCTCTCACTTTAGTTGAATCGATTTCAATGAAGAGGGTTCTTTTAGAAGATCAAAAAGCAATCACTACACCACGTTGTGGTTTTGCGTAGGTAAGAACGGTTCTTGCAAACCCGTAGCAGCCACGTAAAACTTGCAACAACAATTAGAGGACGTCTAACTTGTTTTTGCAGGGTATGTTGTGATGTGATATGGCCAATTACATGATGAGATATATGTGATGTATGAGATGATCATGTGTTGTATAGAATATCACGACTTGCATGTCGATGAGTACGGCAACTGGCAGGAGCCATAGAGTTGTCTTTAATTATTTTCGCCGTTTTGCTTTACTTTATCGCTATGAGTTAGCAATAGTCGTGGAAGCAACAGTCGGCGCGACAACCTCATGGCGACACGTTGATGGAGATCAAGATGATGGAGATCATGGTGTCATGCCGGTGACGATGGAGATCATGCCGGTGCTTTGGAGATGGAGATCAAAAGCACGAGTTCATGGCCATATCATGTCACTTATGATTTGCATGTGATGTTAATCCTTTTATGCATCTTATTTTGCTTAGGACGACGGTAGCATTATAAGGTGATCCCTCACTTAAATTTCAAGATAAATTGTGTTCTCCCCGAGTGTGCACCGTTGCGAAAGTTCGTCGTTTCGAGACACGCCGTGATGATCGGGTGTGATAGACTCTACGTTCACATACAACGGGTGTAAGACATGTTGCACGTGCGGAACACTCGGGTTAAACTTGACGAGCCTAGCATGTACAGACATGGCCTCGGAACACAAGAGACCGAAAGGTCGAACATGAGTCATATGGTAGATATGATCAACATGAAGATGTTCACCATTGAAACCACCTCAACTCACGTGATGATCGGACTTGAGTTGGTGGATTTGGATCATGTTACACTCGAATGACCGGAGGGATGTCAATTTGAGTGGGAGTTTTTAAGTAATATGATTAACTAAACTCATTATCTAGAACAATAGTCTAAGTTGTCTTTGCTATATTTATGTTGTAGATCATGGCTCGCGCAGTAGCACCCCTGAATTTTAATGCGTTCCTAGAGAAAGCTAAGTCGAAAGATGATGGAAGTAACTTTGTGCACTGGGCCCGTAATCTAAGGATTATCCTTACGGCTTCCCAGAAGGCTTATGTCCTTGATGCACCGCTTGGTGATCCACCCGCTCCAGTTGAGTCTCTAGACGTTGTGAACGCCTGGCAGGCTCGTTCTGAAGATTACTCAATAGTTCAATGTGCAATATTGTATGGCTTAGAACCGGGACTTCAAAGACGTTTTGAACGTCATGGAGCATATGAGATGTTCCAGGAGTTGAAGTCTATCTTTCAGAAGAATGCCCGGATCGAGAGATATGAGATCTCCGATAAGTTCTATGCTTGCAAGATGGAGGAGAACGGGTCTATCAGTGATCACGTACTCAGAATGTCTGGGTACTCCACCCGTCTGGCTGAATTGGGGATGCCCCTTCCGCCAGAGGCTATCACTGACAGAGTTCTTCAATCATTGCCACCTAGCTACAAGAGCTTCGTGTTGAACTATAACATGCACGGGATGAACAAGTCAGTCGCCGAGCTGTTTGCGATGCTGAAAGCCGCTGAGTCTGAAATTCAGAAGGAGCATCAAGTGTTGATGGTCAATAAAACCACTAGTTTCAAGAAAAATGGCAAGGGTAAGAAGGGTAACTCCAAGAAGAGTGGCAAAGCAGTTGCTCCTCTCGTGAAGAAACCCAAGGCTGGACCCAAACCAGAAACTGTGTGTTTTCATTGCAAGGGAACTGGACACTGGAAGCGGAACTGCCCCAAGTATTTGGCTGACAAGAAGGCGGCCAACAACAAACAAGGTATATATGATATACATGTTATTGATGTGTACCTTACCAACTCTCGTTGTAGTGCCTGGGTATTTGATACCGGTGCGGTTGCTCATATTTGCAACTCAAAACAGGAACTGCGGAATAGACGGAGGCTGGCAAAGGACGAAGTGACGATGCGCGTGGGAAATGGTTCCAAGGTTGATGTGATCGCCGTCGGCACGCTCGCTCTTCGATTACCATCGGGATTAGTGATGAACCTGAATAAATGTTATTTGGTGCCTGCGTTAAGCATGAACATTATATCTGGATCTTGTTTATTGCGAGACGGTTACTCATTTAAATCAGAGAATAATGGTTGTTCTATTTATATGAGTAATATCTTTTATGGTCATGCACCCAATGTGAGGGGTTTATTCTTATTGAATCTCGATAGTAATGATACACATGTTCATAACATTGATGCCAAAAGATGTAGAATTGATAATGATAATACCACTTTCTTGTGGCACTGCCGTTTAGGTCATATTGGCGTAAAACGCATGAGGAAGCTCCATGCTGATGGACTTTTGGAGTCACTTGGTTTTGAATCACTTGACACATGCGAGCCATGCCTCATGGGCAAGATGACTAAAACGCCGTTCTCTGGAATAATGGAACGGGCAAGTGACTTATTGAAAATCATACATACTGATGTGTGCGGTCCGATGAGCATTGAGGCGCGCGGTGGTTATCTTTACTTTCTCACCTTCACTGATGACTTAAGTAGATATGGGTATATTTACTTAATGAAACACAAGTCTGAAACATTTAAAAAGTTCAAACAATTTCAGAGTGAAGTTGAGAATCATCGTAACAAGAAGATTAAATTCCTACGATCTGATCGAGGAGGAGAATATCTGAGTTATGAGTTTGGCAGTCACTTAAGACAGTGTGGAATTGTTTCACAATTGACACCGCCTGGAACACCACAGCGTAATGGTGTGTCCGAACGTCGTAATCGAACCTTATTGGATATGGTGCAATCTATGATGTCTCTTGCCGATTTGCCACTATCGTTTTGGGGTTATGCATTAGAGACAGCTGCATTCACTTTAAATAGGGCACCATCGAAATCCGTTGAGACGACGCCATATGAACTTTGGTTTGGCAAGAAGCCGAAGCTGTCGTTTCTTAAAGTTTGGGGATGTGATGCTTATGTCAAAAAGCTTCAGCCTGAAAAGCTGGAACCCAAAGCGGAGAAATGCGTCTTCATAGGATACCCAAAAGAGACAGTTGGGTATACCTTCTACCTCAAATCCGAAGGCAAAGTGTTTGTCGCTAAAAACGGAACATTTCTTGAGAAAGAGTTTCTCTCGAAAGAATTGAGTGGGAGGAAGATAGAACTTGATGAGGTTGTTGAACCTTTACTTCAACCTGAAAGTAGCGCAGCGCAGAAAGATGTTTCTGTAGAGCCTACATCAGCTGAAGAGGAAGTTAATGATGATGATCATGAAGCTTTGGATCAAGTTGCTATCGAACCTCGTAGGTCGACAAGGACGCGTACTGCTCCTGAGTGGTACGGCAACCCTGTCTTAGAGGTCATGTTGTTAGACAACGATGAACCTACGAGCTATGGAGAAGCGATGATGGGCCCGGATTCCGAGAAGTGGTTAGAGGCCATGAAATCCGAGATGGGATCCATGTATGAAAACAAAGTGTGGACTTTGGAAGTATTACCTGAAGGGCGTAAGGCCATTCAGAACAAATGGATCTTTAAGAGGAAAACGGACGCAGACGGTAATGTCACCGTCTATAAAGCTCGACTTGTGGCAAAGGGTTTTTCACAAGTTCAAGGAGTTGACTACGATGAGACCTTCTCACCCGTAGCGATGCTTAAGTCCGTCAGAATCATGTTAGCAATAGCTGCCTTTTTCGATTATGAAATTTGGCAGATGGATGTCAAAACAGCGTTCCTTAACGGTTTCCTTAAGGAAGAGTTGTATATGATGCAACCAGAAGGTTTTGTCGATCCAGAGAATGCTGACAAAGTTTGCAAACTCCAGCGATCCATTTATGGACTGGTGCAAGCGTCTCGGAGTTGGAATCTTCGCTTTGATGAGGTGATCAAAGCGTTCGAGTTTATACAAGTTTACGGAGAAGCTTGTATTTACAAGAAAGTGAGTGGGAGCTCTATAGCGTTTCTAATATTATATGTGGATGACATATTGCTGATTGGAAACAATATAGAAATGTTGGAAGGCGTGAAGGAATATTTGAACAAGAGTTTTTCAATGAAGGACCTAGGAGAAGCTGCTTTCATATTAGGCATCAAGATCTATAGAGATAGATCGAGACGCTTAATAGGACTTTCACAAAGCACATACCTTGACAAAGTTTTGAAGAAGTTCAAAATGGATCAGTCCAAGAAGGGGTTCTTGCCTGTATTGCAAGGTGTGAAGTTGAGTAAGACTCAATGCCCAGTGACTGCAGAAGATAAAGAAAAGATGAGTGTCATCCCCTATGCTTCAGCCATAGGCTCTATCATGTATGCAATGCTGTGCACAAGACCCGATGTCAGCCTTGCCATAAGTATGGTCGGAAGGTTTCAAAGTGATCCAGGAATGGAACACTGGACGGCGGTCAAGAATATCCTGAAGTACCTGAAAAGGACTAAGGACATGTTTCTCGTTTATGGAGGTGATCAAGAGCTCGTCGTAAAGGGTTACGTCGATGCAAGCTTTGACACTGATTCGGATGACTCTAAGTCACAAACCGGATACGTATTTATTCTTAATGGGGGTGCGGTTAGCTGGTGCAGTTCCAAGCAAAGCGTGGTAGCTGATTCTACATGCGAAGCGGAGTACATCGCTGCCTCGGAGGCGGCGAAGGAAGGTGTCTGGATGAAGGAGTTCATGACAGATCTTGGAGTAGTGCCTAGTGCGCTTAACCCAATGACTCTGTTTTGTGATAATACTGGTGCCATTGCTCTAGCCAAGGAACCAAGATTTCACAAGAGGACCAGACACATAAAGCGACGTTTCAATTCCATCCGCGGTTACATCAAGGAGGACGACATAAATATTTGCAAAGTACACACGGATCTAAATGTTGCAGATCCGATGACTAAACCTCTTCCAAGGGCTAAACATGAACAACACCAGAACTGCATGGGTGTTCGATTCATTACAATGTAAATCACATAGTGATGTGAACTAGATTATTGACTCTAGTGCAAGTGGGAGACTGTTGGAAATATGCCCTAGAGGCAATAATAAATTGGTTATTATTATATTTCCTTGTTCATGATAATCGTTTATTATCCATGCTATAATTGTATTGATTGGAAACTCAAATACATGTGTGGGTACATAGACAACACTGTGTCCCTAGTAAGCCTCTAGTTGACTAGCTCGTTGATCAAAGATGGTTAAGGTTTCCTAGCCATTGACATGAGATGTCATTTGATAAACGGGATCACATCATTAGGAGAATGATGTGATGGACAAGACCCAAACTACGAACGTAGCATATGATCGTGTCAGTTTATTGCTATTGTTTTCTGCATGTCAAGTATCTGTTCCTATGACCATGAGATCATGTAACTCCCTGACATCGGAGGAGTACCTTGTGTGTATCAAACGTCGCAACGTAACTGGGTGACTATAAAGGTGCTCTACAGGTATCTCCGAGGGTGTCTGTTGGGATGGCATGAATCAAGACTGGGATTTGTTACTCCGTGTGACGGAGAGGTATCTCAGGGCCCACTCGGTAATACAACATCACAATGAGCCTTGCAAGCAATGTGACTAAAATGTTAGCCACGAGATCTTGTATTACGGAACGAGTAAAGAGACTTGCCGGTAACGAGATTGAACTAGGTATAGAGATACCGACGATCGAATCTCGGGCAAGTAACATACCAAAGAACAAAGGGAACAGCATACGAGATTAACTGAATCCTTGACATAGAGGTTCGACCGATAAAGATCTTCGTAGAATATGTAGGAGCCAATATGGGCATCCAGGTCCCGCTATTGGTTATTGATCGTAGAGGTGTCTCGGTCATGTCTACATAGTTCTCGAACCCGCAGGGTCTACACACTTAACGTTTGGTGACGATTAGTATAGTTGAGTTATTGTGTTGGTGACCGAAGGTTGTTCGGAGTCCCGGATAAGATCCCGGACATGACGAGGATCTCCGGAAGAGTCCGGAGGTAAAGATTAATATATGTGATAATAGTGTTTTGATCTCCGGAAAGGTTCCGGAATTCACCGGAAGGGGTTCCGGGTGTTTACCGAAGTGTTCGGGTGCAGCAACACTTTATATGAGCCAAAGGGGTAAAGCCCATGAGGTATCGGAAAGTGCAAAAGGAAGTTTTGCTACTGCCTTAAGCGGTACTACCGCTGGTAAAGGCAGTACTACCGCGTAAGCGGTACTACCGCTTGTTGGAAGCGGTACTACCGCCCAAGCGGTACTACCGCTCGTGAGCGGTACTACCGCTTGTGCGCGGTACTGTAGGGATCCGAGTTGGACCCTTTCCCTGCGGGCCAAACCGACCTTGTGCGGGTAAAACCGACCTGGAGGAGGCTTTTACTCCAAGTTTAGACCCCAAGGCTCAACATATAAATAGAGGGGCAGGGCTAGCACACGGGACACATTAAGATTTCCCAAGCCGTGTGTCGGTAACCCTAACCCTCTAGTTCTCCCGTCATAATCTCCGTAGAGCTTGGCGAAGCCCTGCAGAGATTGTTCCTCACCACCATCACCACGCCGTCGTGCTGCCGGAACTCATCTACTACTTCACCATCGCTCGCTGGATCAAGGAGGTGAAGGCGTCATCAAGCCGTACGTGTGTTGAACGCGGAGGTGCCGTCCGTTCGGCACTAGTTCGTGATCGAATCGAGGGACGACTTGCGATTTGGATCGCGGAGACGTTTGACTACATCAACCGCGTTTCTTAACGCTTCCGCTTAGCGATCTACAAGGGTATGTAGGTTCACTCTCCCTCTCGTAGATGCTCATCACCATGGATAGATCTTGTGTGTGCGTAGGAAAATTTTTGTTTCCCATGCAACGTTCCCCAACAGTGGCATCTGAGCTAGGACTATGCGTAGATGAGATCTCGAGTAGAACACAAACGAGTTGTGGGCGTGGGTGTATACATATTGCTTGCCGTTACTAGTTGATACTTGATTCGGCGGTATTGTGAGATGAAGCGGCCCGGACCGACATTACGCGTACGCTTACGCGAGACAGGTTCCTTCAACTGACATGTAACTTCGTTGCATAAAGATGGCTAGCGGGTGTCTGTCTCTCTCACTTTAGTTGAATCGATTTCAATGAAGAGGGTTCTTTTAGAAGATCAAAAAGCAATCACTACACCACGTTGTGGTTTTGCGTAGGTAAGAACGGTTCTTGCAAACCCGTAGCAGCCACGTAAAACTTGCAACAACAATTAGAGGACGTCTAACTTGTTTTTGCAGGGTATGTTGTGATGTGATATGGCCAATTACATGATGAGATATATGTGATGTATGAGATGATCATGTGTTGTATAGAATATCACGACTTGCATGTCGATGAGTACGGCAACTGGCAGGAGCCATAGAGTTGTCTTTAATTATTTTCGCCGTTTTGCTTTACTTTATCGCTATGAGTTAGCAATAGTCGTGGAAGCAACAGTCGGCGCGACAACCTCATGGCGACACGTTGATGGAGATCAAGATGATGGAGATCATGGTGTCATGCCGGTGATGATGGAGATCATGCCGGTGCTTTGGAGATGGAGATCAAAAGCACGAGTTCATGGCCATATCATGTCACTTATGATTTGCATGTGATGTTAATCCTTTTATGCATCTTATTTTGCTTAGGACGACGGTAGCATTATAAGGTGATCCCTCACTTAAATTTCAAGATAAATTGTGTTCTCCCCGAGTGTGCACCGTTGCGAAAGTTCGTCGTTTCGAGACACGCCGTGATGATCGGGTGTGATAGACTCTACGTTCACATACAACGGGTGCAAGCCATGTTGCACGTGCGGAACACTCGGGTTAAACTTGACGAGCCTAGCATGTACAGACATGGCCTCGGAACACAAGAGACCGAAAGGTCGAACATGAGTCATATAGTAGATATGATCAACATGAAGATGTTCACCATTGAAACCACCTCAACTCACGTGATGATCGGACTTGAGTTGGTGGATTTGGATCATGTTACACTCGAATGACCGGAGGGATGTCAATTTGAGTGGGAGTTTTTAAGTAATATGATTAACTAAACTCATTATCTAGAACAATAGTCTAAGTTGTCTTTGCTATATTTATGTTGTAGATCATGGCTCGCGCAGTAGCACCCCTGAATTTTAATGCGTTCCTAGAGAAAGCTAAGTTGAAAGATGATGGAAGTAACTTTGTGGACTGGGCCCGTAATCTAAGGATTATCCTTACGGCTTCCCAAAAGGCTTATGTCCTTGATGCACCGCTTGGTGATCCACCCGCTCCAGTTGAGTCTCTAGACGTTGTGAACGTCTGGCAGGCTCGTTCTGAAGATTACTCAATAGTTCAATGTGCAATATTGTATGGCTTAGAACCGGGACTTCAAAGACGTTTTGAACGTCATGGAGCATATGAGATGTTCCAGGAGTTGAAGTTTATCTTTCAGAAGAATGCCCGGATCGAGAGATATGAGATCTCCGATAAGTTCTATGCTTGCAAGATGGAGGAGAACGGGTCTATCAGTGATCACGTACTCAGAATGTCTGGGTACTCCACCCGTCTGGCTGAATTGGGGATGCCCCTTCCGCCAGAGGCTATCACTGACAGAGTTCTTCAATCATTGCCACCTAGCTACAAGAGCTTCGTGTTGAACTATAACATGCACGGGATGAACAAGTCAGTCGCCGAGCTGTTTGCGATGCTGAAAGCCGCTGAGTCTGAAATTCAGAAGGAGCATCAAGTGTTGATGGTCAATAAAACCACTAGTTTCAAGAAAAATGGCAAGGGTAAGAAGGGTAACTCCAAGAAGAGTGGCAAAGCAGTTGCTCCTCTCGTGAAGAAACCCAAGGCTGGACCCAAACCAGAAACTGTGTGTTTTCATTGCAAGGGAACTGGACACTGGAAGCGGAACTGCCCCAAGTATTTGGCTGACAAGAAGGCGGCCAACAACAAACAAGGTATATATGATATACATGTTATTGATGTGTACCTTACCAACTCTCGTTGTAGTGCCTGGGTATTTGATACCGGTGCGGTTGCTCATATTTGCAACTCAAAACAGGAACTGCGGAATAGACGGAGGCTGGCAAAGGACGAAGTGACGATGCGCGTGGGAAATGGTTCCAAGGTTGATGTGATCGCCGTCGGCACGCTCGCTCTTCGATTACCATCGGGATTAGTGATGAACCTGAATAAATGTTATTTGGTGCCTGCGTTAAGCATGAACATTATATCTGGATCTTGTTTATTGCGAGACGGTTACTCATTTAAATCAGAGAATAATGGTTGTTCTATTTATATGAGTAATATCTTTTATGGTCATGCACCCAATGTGAGGGGTTTATTCTTATTGAATCTCGATAGTAATGATACACATGTTCATAACATTGATGCCAAAAGATGTAGAATTGATAATGATAATACCACTTTCTTGTGGCACTGCCGTTTAGGTCATATTGGCGTAAAACGCATGAGGAAGCTCCATGCTGATGGACTTTTGGAGTCACTTGGTTTTGAATCACTTGACACATGCGAGCCATGCCTCATGGGCAAGATGACTAAAACGCCGTTCTCTGGAATAATGGAACGGGCAAGTGACTTATTGAAAATCATACATACTGATGTGTGCGGTCCGATGAGCATTGAGGCGCGCGGTGGTTATCTTTACTTTCTCACCTTCACTGATGACTTAAGTAGATATGGGTATATTTACTTAATGAAACACAAGTCTGAAACATTTAAAAAGTTCAAACAATTTCAGAGTGAAGTTGAGAATCATCGTAACAAGAAGATTAAATTCCTACGATCTGATCGAGGAGGAGAATATCTGAGTTATGAGTTTGGCAGTCACTTAAGACAGTGTGGAATTGTTTCACAATTGACACCGCCTGGAACACCACAGCGTAATGGTGTGTCCGAACGTCGTAATCGAACCTTATTGGATATGGTGCGATCTATGATGTCTCTTGCCGATTTGCCACTATCGTTTTGGGGTTATGCATTAGAGACAGCTGCATTCACTTTAAATAGGGCACCATCGAAATCCGTTGAGACGACGCCATATGAACTTTGGTTTGGCAAGAAGCCGAAGCTGTCGTTTCTTAAAGTTTGGGGATGTGATGCTTATGTCAAAAAGCTTCAGCCTGAAAAGCTGGAACCCAAAGCGGAGAAATGCGTCTTCATAGGATACCCAAAAGAGACAGTTGGGTATACCTTCTACCTCAAATCCGAAGGCAAAGTGTTTGTCGCTAAAAACGGAACATTTCTTGAGAAAGAGTTTCTCTCGAAAGAATTGAGTGGGAGGAAGATAGAACTTGATGAGGTTGTTGAACCTTTACTTCAACCTGAAAGTAGCGCAGCGCAGAAAGATGTTTCTGTAGAGCCTACATCAGCTGAAGAGGAAGTTAATGATGATGATCATGAAGCTTTGGATCAAGTTGCTATCGAACCTCGTAGGTCGACAAGGACGCGTACTGCTCCTGAGTGGTACGGCAACCCTGTCTTAGAGGTCATGTTGTTAGACAACGATGAACCTACGAGCTATGGAGAAGCGATGATGGGCCCGGATTCCGAGAAGTGGTTAGAGGCCATGAAATCCGAGATGGGATCCATGTATGAAAACAAAGTGTGGACTTTGGAAGTATTACCTGAAGGGCGTAAGGCCATTCAGAACAAATGGATCTTTAAGAGGAAAACGGACGCAGACGGTAATGTCACCGTCTATAAAGCTCGACTTGTGGCAAAGGGTTTTTCACAAGTTCAAGGAGTTGACTACGATGAGACCTTCTCACCCGTAGCGATGCTTAAGTCCGTCAGAATCATGTTAGCAATAGCTGCCTTTTTCGATTATGAAATTTGGCAGATGGATGTCAAAACAGCGTTCCTTAACGGTTTCCTTAAGGAAGAGTTGTATATGATGCAACCAGAAGGTTTTGTCGATCCAGAGAATGCTGACAAAGTTTGCAAACTCCAGCGATCCATTTATGGACTGGTGCAAGCGTCTCGGAGTTGGAATCTTCGCTTTGATGAGGTGATCAAAGCGTTCGAGTTTATACAAGTTTACGGAGAAGCTTGTATTTACAAGAAAGTGAGTGGGAGCTCTATAGCGTTTCTAATATTATATGTGGATGACATATTGCTGATTGGAAACAATATAGAAATGTTGGAAGGCGTGAAGGAATATTTGAACAAGAGTTTTTCAATGAAGGACCTAGGAGAAGCTGCTTTCATATTAGGCATCAAGATCTATAGAGATAGATCGAGACGCTTAATAGGACTTTCACAAAGCACATACCTTGACAAAGTTTTGAAGAAGTTCAAAATGGATCAGTCCAAGAAGGGGTTCTTGCCTGTATTGCAAGGTGTGAAGTTGAGTAAGACTCAATGCCCAGTGACTGCAGAAGATAAAGAAAAGATGAGTGTCATCCCCTATGCTTCAGCCATAGGCTCTATCATGTATGCAATGCTGTGCACAAGACCCGATGTCAGCCTTGCCATAAGTATGGTCGGAAGGTTTCAAAGTGATCCAGGAATGGAACACTGGACGGCGGTCAAGAATATCCTGAAGTACCTGAAAAGGACTAAGGACATGTTTCTCGTTTATGGAGGTGATCAAGAGCTCGTCGTAAAGGGTTACGTCGATGCAAGCTTTGACACTGATTCGGATGACTCTAAGTCACAAACCGGATACGTATTTATTCTTAATGGGGGTGCGGTTAGCTGGTGCAGTTCCAAGCAAAGCGTGGTAGCTGATTCTACATGCGAAGCGGAGTACATCGCTGCCTCGGAGGCGGCGAAGGAAGGTGTCTGGATGAAGGAGTTCATGACAGATCTTGGAGTAGTGCCTAGTGCGCTTAACCCAATGACTCTGTTTTGTGATAATACTGGTGCCATTGCTCTAGCCAAGGAACCAAGATTTCACAAGAGGACCAGACACATAAAGCGACGTTTCAATTCCATCCGCGGTTACATCAAGGAGGACGACATAAATATTTGCAAAGTACACACGGATCTAAATGTTGCAGATCCGATGACTAAACCTCTTCCAAGGGCTAAACATGAACAACACCAGAACTGCATGGGTGTTCGATTCATTACAATGTAAATCACATAGTGATGTGAACTAGATTATTGACTCTAGTGCAAGTGGGAGACTGTTGGAAATATGCCCTAGAGGCAATAATAAATTGGTTATTATTATATTTCCTTGTTCATGATAATCGTTTATTATCCATGCTATAATTGTATTGATTGGAAACTCAAATACATGTGTGGGTACATAGACAACACTGTGTCCCTAGTAAGCCTCTAGTTGACTAGCTCGTTGATCAAAGATGGTTAAGGTTTCCTAGCCATTGACATGAGATGTCATTTGATAAACGGGATCACATCATTAGGAGAATGATGTGATGGACAAGACCCAAACTACGAACGTAGCATATGATCGTGTCAGTTTATTGCTATTGTTTTCTGCATGTCAAGTATCTGTTCCTATGACCATGAGATCATGTAACTCCCTGACATCGGAGGAGTACCTTGTGTGTATCAAACGTCGCAACGTAACTGGGTGACTATAAAGGTGCTCTACAGGTATCTCCGAGGGTGTCTGTTGGGATGGCATGAATCAAGACTGGGATTTGTTACTCCGTGTGACGGAGAGGTATCTCAGGGCCCACTCGGTAATACAACATCACAATGAGCCTTGCAAGCAATGTGACTAAAATGTTAGCCACGAGATCTTGTATTACGGAACGAGTAAAGAGACTTGCCGGTAACGAGATTGAACTAGGTATAGAGATACCGACGATCGAATCTCGGGCAAGTAACATACCAAAGAACAAAGGGAACAGCATACGAGATTAACTGAATCCTTTACATAGAGGTTCGACCGATAAAGATCTTCGTAGAATATGTAGGAGCCAATATGGGCATCCAGGTCCCGCTATTGGTTATTGATCGTAGAGGTGTCTCGGTCATGTCTACATAGTTCTCGAACCCGCAGGGTCTACACACTTAACGTTTGGTGACGATTAGTATAGTTGAGTTATTGTGTTGGTGACCGAAGGTTGTTCGGAGTCCCGGATAAGATCCCGGACATGACGAGGATCTCCGGAAGAGTCCGGAGGTAAAGATTAATATATGTGATAATAGTGTTTTGATCTCCGGAAAGGTTCCGGAATTCACCGGAAGGGGTTCCGGGTGTTTACCGAAGTGTTCGGGTGCAGCAACACTTTATATGAGCCAAAGGGGTAAAGCCCATGAGGTATCGGAAAGTGCAAAAGGAAGTTTTGCTACTGCCTTAAGCGGTACTACCGCTGGTAAAGGCAGTACTACCGCGTAAGCGGTACTACCGCTTGTTGGAAGCGGTACTACCGCCCAAGCGGTACTACCGCTCGTGAGCGGTACTACCGCTTGTGCGCGGTACTGTAGGGATCCGAGTTGGACCCTTTCCCTGCGGGCCAAACCGACCTTGTGCGGGTAAAACCGACCTGGAGGAGGCTTTTACTCCAAGTTTAGACCCCAAGGCTCAACATATAAATAGAGGGGCAGGGCTAGCACACGGGACACATTAAGATTTCCCAAGCCGTGTGTCGGTAACCCTAACCCTCTAGTTCTCCCGTCATAATCTCCGTAGAGCTTGGCGAAGCCCTGCAGAGATTGTTCCTCACCACCATCACCACGCCGTCGTGCTGCCGGAACTCATCTACTACTTCACCATCGCTCGCTGGATCAAGGAGGTGAAGGCGTCATCAAGCCGTACGTGTGTTGAACGCGGAGGTGCCGTCCGTTCGGCACTAGTTCGTGATCGAATCGAGGGACGACTTGCGATTTGGATCGCGGAGACGTTTGACTACATCAACCGCGTTTCTTAACGCTTCCGCTTAGCGATCTACAAGGGTATGTAGGTTCACTCTCCCTCTCGTAGATGCTCATCACCATGGATAGATCTTGTGTGTGCGTAGGAAAATTTTTGTTTCCCATGCAACGTTCCCCAACAGTGGCATCTGAGCTAGGACTATGCGTAGATGAGATCTCGAGTAGAACACAAACGAGTTGTGGGCGTGGGTGTATACATATTGCTTGCCGTTACTAGTTGATACTTGATTCGGCGGTATTGTGAGATGAAGCGGCCCGGACCGACATTACGCGTACGCTTACGCGAGACAGGTTCCTTCAACTGACATGTAACTTCGTTGCATAAAGATGGCTAGCGGGTGTCTGTCTCTCTCACTTTAGTTGAATCGATTTCAATGAAGAGGGTTCTTTTAGAAGATCAAAAAGCAATCACTACACCACGTTGTGGTTTTGCGTAGGTAAGAACGGTTCTTGCAAACCCGTAGCAGCCACGTAAAACTTGCAACAACAATTAGAGGACGTCTAACTTGTTTTTGCAGGGTATGTTGTGATGTGATATGGCCAATTACATGATGAGATATATGTGATGTATGAGATGATCATGTGTTGTATAGAATATCACGACTTGCATGTCGATGAGTACGGCAACTGGCAGGAGCCATAGAGTTGTCTTTAATTATTTTCGCCGTTTTGCTTTACTTTATCGCTATGAGTTAGCAATAGTCGTGGAAGCAACAGTCGGCGCGACAACCTCATGGCGACACGTTGATGGAGATCAAGATGATGGAGATCATGGTGTCATGCCGGTGACGATGGAGATCATGCCGGTGCTTTGGAGATGGAGATCAAAAGCACGAGTTCATGGCCATATCATGTCACTTATGATTTGCATGTGATGTTAATCCTTTTATGCATCTTATTTTGCTTAGGACGACGGTAGCATTATAAGGTGATCCCTCACTTAAATTTCAAGATAAATTGTGTTCTCCCCGAGTGTGCACCGTTGCGAAAGTTCGTCGTTTCGAGACACGCCGTGATGATCGGGTGTGATAGACTCTACGTTCACATACAACGGGTGTAAGCCATGTTGCACGTGCGGAACACTCGGGTTAAACTTGACGAGCCTAGCATGTACAGACATGGCCTCGGAACACAAGAGACCGAAAGGTCGAACATGAGTCATATAGTAGATATGATCAACATGAAGATGTTCACCATTGAAACCACCTCAACTCACGTGATGATCGGACTTGAGTTGGTGGATTTGGATCATGTTACACTCGAATGACCGGAGGGATGTCAATTTGAGTGGGAGTTTTTAAGTAATATGATTAACTAAACTCATTATCTAGAACAATAGTCTAAGTTGTCTTTGCTATATTTATGTTGTAGATCATGGCTCGCGCAGTAGCACCCCTGAATTTTAATGCGTTCCTAGAGAAAGCTAAGTTGAAAGATGATGGAAGTAACTTTGTGCACTGGGCCCGTAATCTAAGGATTATCCTTACGGCTTCCCAGAAGGCTTATGTCCTTGATGCACCGCTTGGTGATCCACCCGCTCCAGTTGAGTCTCTAGACGTTGTGAACGCCTGGCAGGCTCGTTCTGAAGATTACTCAATAGTTCAATGTGCAATATTGTATGGCTTAGAACCGGGACTTCAAAGACGTTTTGAACGTCATGGAGCATATGAGATGTTCCAGGAGTTGAAGTTTATCTTTCAGAAGAATGCCCGGATCGAGAGATATGAGATCTCCGATAAGTTCTATGCTTGCAAGATGGAGGAGAACGGGTCTATCAGTGATCACGTACTCAGAATGTCTGGGTACTCCACCCGTCTGGCTGAATTGGGGATGCCCCTTCCGCCAGAGGCTATCACTGACAGAGTTCTTCAATCATTGCCACCTAGCTACAAGAGCTTCGTGTTGACCTATAACATGCACGGGATGAACAAGTCAGTCGCCGAGCTGTTTGCGATGTTGAAAGCCGCTGAGTCTGAAATTCAGAAGGAGCATCAAGTGTTGATGGTCAATAAAACCACTAGTTTCAAGAAAAATGGCAAGGGTAAGAAGGGTAACTCCAAGAAGAGTGGCAAAGCAGTTGCTCCTCTCGTGAAGAAACCCAAGGCTGGACCCAAACCAGAAACTGTGTGTTTTCATTGCAAGGGAACTGGACACTGGAAGCGGAACTGCCCCAAGTATTTGGCTGACAAGAAGGCGGCCAACAACAAACAAGGTATATATGATATACATGTTATTGATGTGTACCTTACCAACTCTCGTTGTAGTGCCTGGGTATTTGATACCGGTGCGGTTGCTCATATTTGCAACTCAAAACAGGAACTGCGGAATAGACGGAGGCTGGCAAAGGACGAAGTGACGATGCGCGTGGGAAATGGTTCCAAGGTTGATGTGATCGCCGTCGGCACGCTCGCTCTTCGATTACCATCGGGATTAGTGATGAACCTGAATAAATGTTATTTGGTGCATGCGTTAAGCATGAACATTATATCTGGATCTTGTTTATTGCGAGACGGTTACTCATTTAAATCAGAGAATAATGGTTGTTCTATTTATATGAGTAATATCTTTTATGGTCATGCACCCAATGTGAGGGGTTTATTCTTATTGAATCTCGATAGTAATGATACACATGTTCATAACATTGATGCCAAAAGATGTAGAATTGATAATGATAATACCACTTTCTTGTGGCACTGCCGTTTAGGTCATATTGGCGTAAAACGCATGAGGAAGCTCCATGCTGATGGACTTTTGGAGTCACTTGATTTTGAATCACTTGACACATGCGAGCCATGCCTCATAGGCAAGATGACTAAAACGCCGTTCTCTGGAATAATGGAACGGGCAAGTGACTTATTGAAAATCATACATACTGATGTGTGCGGTCCGATGAGCATTGAGGCGCGCGGTGGTTATCGTTACTTTCTCACCTTCACTGATGACTTAAGTAGATATGGGTATATTTACTTAATGAAACACAAGTCTGAAACATTTAAAAAGTTCAAACAATTTCAGAGTGAAGTTGAGAATCATCGTAACAAGAAGATTAAATTCCTACGATCTGATCGAGGAGGAGAATATCTGAGTTATGAGTTTGGCAGTCACTTAAGACAGTGTGGAATTGTTTCACAATTGACACCGCCTGGAACACCACAGCGTAATGGTGTGTCCGAACGTCGTAATCGAACCTTATTGGATATGGTGCGATCTATGATGTCTCTTGCCGATTTGCCACTATCGTTTTGGGGTTATGCATTAGAGACAGCTGCATTCACTTTAAATAGGGCACCATCGAAATCCGTTGAGACGACGCCATATGAACTTTGGTTTGGCAAGAAGCCGAAGCTGTCGTTTCTTAAAGTTTGGGGATGTGATGCTTATGTCAAAAAGCTTCAGCCTGAAAAGCTGGAACCCAAAGCGGAGAAATGCGTCTTCATAGGATACCCAAAAGAGACAGTTGGGTATACCTTCTACCTCAAATCCGAAGGCAAAGTGTTTGTCGCTAAAAACGGAACATTTCTTGAGAAAGAGTTTCTCTCGAAAGAATTGAGTGGGAGGAAGATAGAACTTGATGAGGTTGTTGAACCTTTACTTCAACCTGAAAGTAGCGCAGCGCAGAAAGATGTTTCTGTAGAGCCTACATCAGCTGAAGAGGAAGTTAATGATGATGATCATGAAGCTTTGGATCAAGTTGCTATCGAACCTCGTAGGTCGACAAGGACGCGTACTGCTCCTGAGTGGTACGGCAACCCTGTCTTAGAGGTCATGTTGTTAGACAACGATGAACCTACGAGCTATGGAGAGGCGATGATGGGCCCGGATTCCGAGAAGTGGTTAGAGGCCATGAAATCCGAGATGGGATCCATGTATGAAAACAAAGTGTGGACTTTGGAAGTATTACCTGAAGGGCGTAAGGCCATTCAGAACAAATGGATCTTTAAGAGGAAAACGGACGCAGACGGTAATGTCACCGTCTATAAAGCTCGACTTGTGGCAAAGGGTTTTTCACAAGTTCAAGGAGTTGACTACGATGAGACCTTCTCACCCGTAGCGATGCTTAAGTCCGTCAGAATCATGTTAGCAATAGCTGCCTTTTTCGATTATGAAATTTGGCAGATGGATGTCAAAACAGCGTTCCTTAACGGTTTCCTTAAGGAAGAGTTGTATATGATGCAACCAGAAGGTTTTGTCGATCCAGAGAATGCTGACAAAGTTTGCAAACTCCAGCGATCCATTTATGGACTGGTGCAAGCGTCTCGGAGTTGGAATCTTCGCTTTGATGAGGTGATCAAAGCGTTCGAGTTTATACAAGTTTACGGAGAAGCTTGTATTTACAAGAAAGTGAGTGGGAGCTCTATAGCGTTTCTAATATTATATGTGGATGACATATTGCTGATTGGAAACAATATAGAAATGTTGGAAGGCGTGAAGGAATATTTGAACAAGAGTTTTTCAATGAAGGACCTAGGAGAAGCTGCTTTCATATTAGGCATCAAGATCTATAGAGATAGATCGAGACGCTTAATAGGACTTTCACAAAGTACATACCTTGACAAAGTTTTGAAGAAGTTCAAAATGGATCAGTCCAAGAAGGGGTTCTTGCCTGTATTGCAAGGTGTGAAGTTGAGTAAGACTCAATGCCCAGTGACTGCAGAAGATAAAGAAAAGATGAGTGTCATCCCCTATGCTTCAGCCATAGGCTCTATCATGTATGCAATGCTGTGCACAAGACCCGATGTCAGCCTTGCCATAAGTATGGTCGGAAGGTTTCAAAGTGATCCAGGAATGGAACACTGGACGGCGGTCAAGAATATCCTGAAGTACCTGAAAAGGACTAAGGACATGTTTCTCGTTTATGGAGGTGATCAAGAGCTCGTCGTAAAGGGTTACGTCGATGCAAGCTTTGACACTGATTCGGATGACTCTAAGTCACAAACCGGATACGTATTTATTCTTAATGGGGGTGCGGTTAGCTGGTGCAGTTCCAAGCAAAGCGTGGTAGCTGATTCTACATGCGAAGCGGAGTACATCGCTGCCTCGGAGGCGGCGAAGGAAGGTGTCTGGATGAAGGAGTTCATGACAGATCTTGGAGTAGTGCCTAGTGCGCTTAACCCAATGACTCTGTTTTGTGATAATACTGGTGCCATTGCTCTAGCCAAGGAACCAAGATTTCACAAGAGGACCAGACACATAAAGCGACGTTTCAATTCCATCCGCGGTTACATCAAGGAGGACGACATAAATATTTGCAAAGTACACACGGATCTAAATGTTGCAGATCCGATGACTAAACCTCTTCCAAGGGCTAAACATGAACAACACCAGAACTGCATGGGTGTTCGATTCATTACAATGTAAATCACATAGTGATGTGAACTAGATTATTGACTCTAGTGCAAGTGGGAGACTGTTGGAAATATGCCCTAGAGGCAATAATAAATTGGTTATTATTATATTTCCTTGTTCATGATAATCGTTTATTATCCATGCTATAATTGTATTGATTGGAAACTCAAATACATGTGTGGGTACATAGACAACACTGTGTCCCTAGTAAGCCTCTAGTTGACTAGCTCGTTGATCAAAGATGGTTAAGGTTTCCTAGCCATTGACATGAGATGTCATTTGATAAACGGGATCACATCATTAGGAGAATGATGTGATGGACAAGACCCAAACTACGAACGTAGCATATGATCGTGTCAGTTTATTGCTATTGTTTTCTGCATGTCAAGTATCTGTTCCTATGACCATGAGATCATGTAACTCCCTGACATCGGAGGAGTACCTTGTGTGTATCAAACGTCGCAACGTAACTGGGTGACTATAAAGGTGCTCTACAGGTATCTCCGAGGGTGTCTGTTGGGATGGCATGAATCAAGACTGGGATTTGTTACTCCGTGTGACGGAGAGGTATCTCAGGGCCCACTCGGTAATACAACATCACAATGAGCCTTGCAAGCAATGTGACTAAAATGTTAGCCACGAGATCTTGTATTACGGAACGAGTAAAGAGACTTGCCGGTAACGAGATTGAACTAGGTATAGAGATACCGACGATCGAATCTCGGGCAAGTAACATACCAAAGAACAAAGGGAACAGCATACGGGATTAACTGAATCCTTGACATAGAGGTTCGACCGATAAAGATCTTCGTAGAATATGTAGGAGCCAATATGGGCATCCAGGTCCCGCTATTGGTTATTGATCGTAGAGGTGTCTCGGTCATGTCTACATAGTTCTCGAACCCGCAGGGTCTACACACTTAACGTTTGGTGACGATTAGTATAGTTGAGTTATTGTGTTGGTGACCGAAGGTTGTTCGGAGTCCCGGATAAGATCCCGGACATGACGAGGATCTCCGGAAGAGTCCGGAGGTAAAGATTAATATATGTGATAATAGTGTTTTGATCTCCGGAAAGGTTCCGAAATTCACCGGAAGGGGTTCCGGGTGTTTACCGAAGTGTTCGGGTGCAGCAACACTTTATATGAGCCAAAGGGGTAAAGCCCATGAGGTATTGGAAAGTGCAAAAGGAAGTTTTGCTACTGCCTTAAGCGGTACTACCGCTGGTAAAGGCAGTACTACCGCGTAAGCGGTACTACCGCTTGTTGGAAGCGGTACTACCGCCCAAGCGGTACTACCGCTCGTGAGCGGTACTAGCGCTCGTGCGCGGTACTGCAGGGATCCGAGTTGGACTCTTTCCCTGCGGGCCAAACCGACCTTGTGCGGGCAAAACCGACCTGGAGGAGGCTTTTACTCCAAGTTTAGACCCCAAGGCTCAACATATAAATAGAGGGGCAGGGCTAGCACACGGGACACATTAAGATTTCCCAAGCCGTGTGTCGGCAACCCTAACCCTCTAGTTCTCCCGTCATAATCTCCGTAGAGCTTGGCGAAGCCCTGCAGAGATTGTTCCTCACCACCATCACCACGCCGTCGTGCTGCCGGAACTCATCTACTACTTCACCATCGCTCGCTGGATCGAGGAGGTGAAGGCGTCATCAAGCCGTACGTGTGTTGAACGCGGAGGTGCCGTCCGTTCGGCACTAGTTCGTGATCGGATCGAGGGACGACTTGCGATTTGGATCGCGGAGACGTTCGACTACATCAACCGCGTTTCTTAACGCTTCCGCTTAGTGATCTACAAGGGTATGTAGATTCACTCTCCCTCTCATAGATGCTCATCACCATGGATAGATCTTGTGTGTGCGTAGGAAAATTTTTGTTTCCCATGCAACGTTCCCCAACAGGACGAGCCGGCGGCAACGCACACGGAGGCAGGATCGAGGCGGGGATGATCGAAATGGTAGGGCGTACGGAACTGCAGAAGGACCCGCCGCCGTCAACCACCGCCCGGGGCTTTGCCCTCCCGGCACCGGCCGGCGGCGGCGAGGTGTGGGCTAGAGTGGCGACGACGGCGGAGCTACCCGTGTCGCCCCGAGAAGACGATTATGATGTCCTTACAAATTTTATGATGTCCTTACAAACTTTTACTTCAATATAAATGCTTCCTGCAATTGTATTTTTATTACTTCAATAAATGTTTGCTACCTAGATCACGGTCGGGCGTATTCTGATCTACATTGATGACTTCACGATCATTGCTTTTGCAAGTTTTTGGGTCTAACCAAGTTTACTTCGCTAATGCCGAGGCCCAGAGGTGGCATTGAACTTTGCTCACGACTCATCGCTGGTGGATGCATGAGGAGAAGACTTCAAGACCACTAAGAGTTTGGATGTAATTTTCTTTTCTATTACCACAATGCTCGTGTGTTGCTACGGAACTATTAAATGCAAGGACTTATATCACTGCTTAAGAGAATAATTTTGAGTTATAGTCACATTTTTGCATTTGTTATTTGTGCATTCTATAAGTGTTAGTCTCATATGAAAGTAGCATTTATTTATTTATATTAGGCCCTACATGTCACTAAAAGTGCACTTGTTAATTTATGTATCTTGGAAGTTTGCTAATCCCACGTGTGGTAAGGGCGTATTTTTTATTGATGAATGTTGTTCGTCCCAGATGTGAACTCATCACCAACTCCAGTCTTTATAAGTATTTTTTTTCTATAAGGGTGTGTTTGTAAGGATTTGTGATACTTAATATATGATCAAGGATTTTAAAAAAAAACAATTGAAAGTATATGCAAGATAGTAAAAATATATCTAATTACCACATTTCTTGTGAAAGAAATATTTGCATTAAAACAAATACAGAAAATTAAATGATGTCAAAAGCACATAAAATATGCATATCATGATATCTTGATGGTGAAGAATATTTCTAACGAAAATTATGCATAAATCATGCAACATAAAGTACAGAAAAATATTATAATTTCAACTAATTTTATGATGCCCTTGCAAACTTTTACTTCAATAAAATGTTTGTTGCAATTGTATTTTTATTACTTCAATAAATGTTTGCTAGGCAAATCATGGTTCGGCGTCTTCTGGTCTACATTGATGATTTCACGATCACTGCTTCTACAAGTTTTTGGGTTTAAGCAAGTTTGCTTCGCTAAGGCAGAGGCCCAGAGACGACATCGAGCTTTCCTCACGATGCATCTTTGGTGGATACACAAGGAGAAGACTTCAACACCACTAAGAATTTGGATGTAATTTTATTTTCTATAAGGATATATTTGTAAGGACTTGTGATACTTAATTTATGGGCTTAGGCCTTTTTAAAACGGCTTTGCTAAAAATCAGTCGACTCAGACTTCGCGAAGTCTCAGTCGATACTATAATCCGTTGATCTTGCATTGAGATTCGTGCAAACAATATTTTTTCAGCTTTTTTTTCTTCTTGCATACTAGATTGCTTGACTGAGACTTCACGAAGTCTCAGTCGACTGAGACCGAGACACGCCCTTTTTAAAAGGGAAAAAAACTTGAAAGTATATGCAAGAAAGTAAAAAAAACATATTATAATTACCACAAGAAAAATTTACATTAAAACAAATACGGAAATTAAATGATGTCAAAAGCACATAAATTATGCATACCTGATACCACGATATCTGAATATAACCGAATCTATGTAAATCCTGGTTATTCCTAACGAGACGTCACATAGTGCCTCACTAGAGATGTTTACTTCACATAATCGCCTCGCTACTCTACTGCCTCGTCGGTATATATACGAGGTCTCGTGTCCTCCACACTCTCGTATGCTTTTGTGCGTGTGGCGATCGCACGCCTCTGCTCCCACATAAAATGGCCACCGACAATGACACCAAGCTCGCAGTAGCAGAGCTCGGTCCAACCCCGGCGCCGGCGGCCATGAAACTCTGCACAGTCTGCGTAGCCGCGGCCACCCACGACGACATGCCGCTGCCGTCACAGCAGGGGCAGTGGCTGCGCGCCGCCGTCCTCGGCGCAAGCGACGGCCTCGTCTCCACCTCGGCGCTCATGCTCGGCATCGGCGCGGCACGGCCCGCCGACCCACGGGCCGCGCTCCTGTCGGGCGTGGCGGGCCTCGTCGCCGGCGCGTGCAGCATGGCCATCGGCGAGTACGTGTCGGTCCACGCGCAGCTGGACGTGGAGCTGGCCGGGCTCAAGCGGCTCGAGGAAGCGCGCGGGTACCCGGCAGACCGGGCCGGGCTGCCAAACCCGTGCCACGCGTCGGCGGCCTCGGCGATGTCCTTCGCGGCCGGCGCGGCCATCCCGCTGCTCGCGGCGTGGTTCGTGACGAGCTACGGGGTGCGGGTCGCCGTAGTCGTCACAACGGCGACTCTGGCCTTGGCGGTGTTCGGCGCCCTCGGGGCGGTGCAGGGCCGGGCTCCAGGAGGGCGGGCTGGGCTGAGGGCCGCGCTGGGAGGATTGGTAGCGATGGGGGTCACCTACGGTCTCATGAAATTGTTCCGGACTCATTCAGTTTGATTTTTGTGCGTGTGTGAAAGTCATTCGGTTTGATATATGGCTTGAAGAAACTTGTTATGGGTGTGTTTCTCTTCTTCTCTTTTGATGAGGGGAAAAACAGTAGGTGAACTGCCTACGTGGTTAGCAAATCCTAGCTTGTGGACTTGTGGTGTATATACAATTATTATTAAGATTTGTTCACTAGTAGCATGCTCGTTGGCAAAAGCACTTCTAACGCTCTTGTCATGTAAAGCTGCCACGTGAGTAGCCATACAATGTATTCTATATGGTATAATGTGTGAATCTGTTGCTTGATTTTCGGTATTTTTTACATAAATAAAACATTGTAAATATTCTTATTACTTTAATTGTCAAAATCAAATATAGTAAACACTTTAAAAAGTCAATTTAATTATTTGGGTGACTAATTTAGAAAATCATAAGAGAGGAACTATTATTTCATAAATTTTAGAAACGAAGTTTTCAAAAAATTGAGAAACATTTCAAAAAATTAGAAACACATATTTCAGTAACTTAATGATTTTTAGAAACATAAATTTAAATAATTTCATGAACACACAATCATATTTTTGTTGAAAGATCCAGCAATCACACTATCATATTTCAGAATAGGAACACACATGTAACCAATACTTGCTTGAGAAAAATTATTAGTAGCAATGATGATTGAGTGATTTGAGTGTTCTAGATTGCGAAAAGGTAAATGAGAGTAAGAATTACCCGACAATTGTCAAGTACTAACAAGTACTGAAAGAGAACAAGCAGTATTTAAAAACGTGGGCACGGAAATGGATACTGAAACGTTGCATGCATAATATCAATCATAACATAGTGCATATAACAAAGCATATAGTTTCCCAACTCTTGTTTTCATACTTTTGTAGGCATGTATACTACATATAGTTGAAACTGGCTATTTCTAAGAACTTGCTTAACATTTATTGTCGTATCTTCCCTTGCCACTGTGGTCCAATGGAAAATAAGGATAATTAAGATGTATTTTTGGGAGACATTCGGACCAACGGCTATCCTAGTTTATGAATAAGTTTGAATTCTCAAATTACAGCCCTCTCAATTGATATCTCACTTTTTCACCCTCACAACTACATAAAAGATTATTCTATCATAGATAGGCCTTTCAGGATTTTCAGTTTCTCATATAAGCTATCGTCGCTAATACACATGGCATGAAAGGTGGTTTCAAAACCACCTACAGTACTCACATAGGTCTGGGGTGGTTTACAAAACACGACTGCCATTAGAAGCTGTTTACAGCAGGCGGTTTAGTATACAAAACCGCCTTCAGTACTTATAAAGGACAAAACAAAGCATCCCTTCCAACCTCCAATACTCCAGGCTTGAAACTTAAGTGTATAATCCCGAAAAATAGGACATATCAACTTTATTATTAACAAGCAATAACAAATTTGTTCTACCATCTGCAATGGTTTTCTTGAAACCAAAATATACTGCCAATTGCCATCAGATTCCTTAATAACAATAAGCTTAGTGAAGTGAAAAAAAGGTACTAATCATAATCTTGGATAAAGACAAAGGAGAAAGAAATTAAACTCTAGCTTGAATAGTTCTTTAGAAATCATCAAGGAAATTCGTTTTGCACCAAAGCATATAAGTTACAACAATAGTGAGAGAAGGACATGGTAACATTATAGCCCACTAGTGGTTGGGGCGTCACACTGTGGCGCCGTTTGAGAGAAAGTTGTACGCATATTTTCATTTAAAAAATACATGGGGTCCTCGCCTTCTTCTAAAAAAAATCTCAGAACCTCCTTCATCTAAAAAAAAGAAGAAAATTACCACCGCAGCCTACCAGTGAGCGCCACTTTGCATAGCCCTCCATTTAGTCCTCATCTCCATCTAAAAAGAACATTCCAAAAGATTTCTCACCGCGGCCAACCAGCTTGCGGCACATGGCATAGCTGGTTGGCCGTCCTTCTCCCGATGCTTAATGGGTTTAATTTCACGAAAATATTCAGCAAACGTAATTTAGAGGGGAAGAAACACATGGTCATAACACAGAGTTATCGACTGTCTGTGACTCGAAATGATACTTAGAAATTGATTAATGCACATACCATAGTCCTGAGGTCTGAGGTGCATGGAGTTCCTTCTCCAACAAATGAGCCACGATGTTCTCAATCTCGCTGTTTGTAACCATTTAAGAGCGTGTATAACTATGTTATCTTAGAAGTGTCATGTAGAATAAATACTAAGATGTAGAATAGATTAAGTAACAAACTTAAGATAAGACTGCCCATATACATGCCCTATACACTCAAAAAACACTTGGAGTGACATTGCTTCTCTCTGCCTTGGGTGTGGAGGATTTTCCCATGGCAAATCGAACGTTTTGTATGGTAATTTTTAGTTGACACGAGGATGATAAGTTTGGTTGTCAAGCACGACAATTCTCTGGCAAAAAAACAAACTAAGAACGAAATTGCCATGCTTACCAACTAAACTTGCTGCCATGATCAACAAATATAAATTGTCACAAAAACATTCGATTTGCCATGGGCAATTCCTGGGACTTGTTGGCGTCCTTATTTTTTCCTTCTTCTCTTTGGATCCTTTCTGCAAAGTGTCCGGACACCTGTCCTTTCTTAAAAAAAATCTTTGCTTGGAAGGATCTGCCATGTGGGGCCGATTGAAAGTGAACATGGACTAAATTCGGCCAAATTCCAAATTCTGATTCCTGGCACTGCCAAGTGATAAAAGAAGCTCCTGTCTTTGACAGGCAAACTCGATCTGCATCCGACTTCAGGTCCTTTACCTTGCAGCACCAAAGATCAACAGGTCAGATTACCAGCTAAACATTTCGGTCAACTCCATACGGACAGAATAAACGTTTCACCGAAAACAATCTGATCAAAGCAGCTAAACATTTCGGTCATCAACTTTACACAAAACCCATAGCTGGGCCTTCATCTCAGGGCAGCTGGATGGATGGATATTGTCATATAACTTATACATATAGATTTTGGCCGCCGCACCCTAGTAGCTACTAGTATAGCAACCAAGGTATGGGGGGTGGGAATCGTCAGCTAGCTTATACTACATATCTACACAAGTCTTTCCGTCGTCATACTGTATGTTCGCTAAGGGTCTCCATCCGCGGGTTTCTCCCCCGTCTCGGCATCATCATCCTGGGGCAGCGCTTTCGCGCGATGCAGTATCGATGCTTTGATAGCCTTGTATTTGTTTAGCTCCTCCAGCGCGTCGGCTGCCGTCTTTGATTGGAGCAAAGTAGAAGTCGATGCGGCGTCGCCATGTTCCTCGGTCATGACCCTCTGAACCGAAGATTCTTGAGGAACTGGGGGAGGAGCTTCGATTGATGGACGGCTTGCCCTGAGGCCCGGGGCCGCCTTGAGCGTGCGCAGAAGAGCACAAATAGCTGCAGCCGGAGTCCTTGTCGTCAAGCCTCCAGCGTCCTGGTTTGTCTCTTGGCCCTCCCTATCCGAGATACCAACCCTGGAAAATTTTGAGTTTAGCTTATATGAATCAAGATATGCGGATATCTGAGGAATGAGAAGACAGTAAATCCATTGCTCCCTCCCACTGTGTCTTGTTAACTTTACACCAATAATAATAGCATAATGTTAACTGCTAATGTCTGTATAGTCGCTGGAGTAGGATAAATGCATAGTGATCAACTTACCCCCGACATTATCAAGTTAACAGAACATTTAATCAGTCAATGTGGAATAGGCTTTACTTTCTAGAACCTTCTTGCTTAGCAAAATGGCGTACAAATGCTACAAAGAATAACTAACTATAACAGCAAGAACAGAATAAAGAATGGTTTATCCTGCTAAGGGTGACTTCATATGCTGGATAAATTGTTCCATAACCTGTTTGGCAAACCCTATTCAATCATTAAGGGGGTGATCGGCTTCCTGAATCACCACAGGCTGGCCCGTTGGGGCCTGGAATAGGCTGGTTTAGCAAGACAGGCTATGGGGTGCAGTTAAGAGCATTTGTTTGGTTAGTTGCAGGACAGCATGAGTGATACAACTTAAAACTATATTGTGGTTAGAAACACTTTTAAAACCCGTAAATGTTATGCTCCACCCCAGTGATCATTATTCTGCATTATACGACTTTTAATATACCCCTAATACAAAGTAAACATAATCAATACATGCTAATTATAGAACTACCAACTTAATTATCTACGTAGAAGACATGATTATTAAAAGTATATGCACGATAGCAACATGTCACAGCACCCACTTGATAAACCTAGTTACACCTTAATTACCCTTACTGAAAAAATTGCCTGCATGCAGGGGGAGCTTCTGATCTATTTTTGACAAAATATGAGCTTCTGCTCTAGCCTGGCCAGCTGATGCAGGCCACCCAACCACTGCGAGGTTCCCAGCAAGATGCCACCCTACTGAACCAAACTCGTTGGGATGCACCCTAAAATCACCCTCTAGCATGCATGATCACATCCCGAAAATTCTAAGGGGATTAAAAAAATACTGAATGACAAGGATAAGCTGCAGCCAAACTACAAGGTGGCTATCCAGAAATGATATTTAGCTCCTCTGTACCATATGAGCATTTGGCGCTATATCCTATATCGATTTAGTATAACAAATGGTCTGCAAATAGGATATGGACAGGGAATGGTCAAGTACTTTTATCCATAAAAATCTCATGTTCATTGCCTAAAATTAAACTTATCATTTTCATAGAGTTAAACTTAGGGTATGCACGTTGTGAAGTCCTAGAAGAGTCAGAATGCATCCATTTTTTACTATAAAAGAACATATATCCACATTCCACACTGCCCACCCTATATACACTACAGGAACTTTATCAGAATCAAGCCAGACTCAACTCAAACCGGAGGTGGCCCATATTGGTCCAAGGGTAGGATAGGCTTAAAGTACCCAGCCTTTCGATGTTTAGCTCCTGGCTAAGAACAAGATGAGATATCAGGGCTTGTTTGCAAAAATACCAAACTAGTAACAATTGCTTACAGTGTCTAGCACCTTCCATTGCCTTCTCCGGATACTTGATTCAAGTCTAACCCCAACCCACATCCGACTGTTAGCCAAAAAAATCACATATAGGTTGCCTTTGATACTGATCCAGAGCTTTTTATGTACACTGAGAGCTACCCCGTATGACATTTTTTATGTTTCTGTGAATGCAACACACTTATATACATACTACTTCTAGACAAAAGTAGAAGCCAGGCCGAAAAGTTGTGCGTGGCACAATACATACTAAATACTGAGCACTGAGCAACATGGAGACAGAAACAAAGCTAATGTAGGAAATAAGGAACTTATGAAACAATGAAAATCTTGATAAGTAGTAGTAGGAGGAGAAAACTTGAAAATATTAAAACTAATCTCTGAAAAGTGGTTTACTGAACAAAGATGAGCAGGTGTATTCTATATTCATCCTCACGCACAAGACGGTATTCTATATTTAGGCTCCAGGCGCAAGACTGAGGATTGTTTCATTTGAACAACGGACAGCCCAAATTATTAAAGATGCAGACATTTCTAAACTACAAATATTGCAAGTGATCAGCTAGCTTATCTCGATAATAGAAAAGAACAAAATGTGTTCAGTCTATCGAAAGAACCATGAAAATATATATGAAAAATGAGTTATCTGCTGATATATTGCAATTAGTATAAGGAAAACTACAAAATAAGTCCCAAAATACGTGCCGCTGATATAGTATAACTTTGGTCAGTGACACTTATTTTGGGACGGAGGGAGTATAACAGAAATACAAGAATATATGTACCTACTGAGCATCTATACAACCACTTCTAAGCAAACATTGCCTTCTCATTTAGAAAATACTAATATAATAACTGGAGAAATTTGCAACTTCAGTTGAGTACAGTAAATTTGTAACTTCGGTTAAAAACAGTAAATTCGAAACTTCGTTGAATATATTAAGTGCAACAAACAAGTTGATAGACCTAAATGAGCATTGGAGAAGTATACTATTGTCCTCTTATTGTGGAACAAACTACAAAAGTATCCAGTAACCTGAACTAACTATAGTATCTTGATTTCTGAAAAAAAAATCCCTCTGAATATGTTCACCTCTTAGACACCCATTATCTTCATCCTAACACGTGGTAGTGGTAGATGCCATCGGTCCGTACTTACTAAGAGATTTAATTTAACATCCGGCAATAGTACAATTTGTGTACATGATGGCAGAAGCATGAAACATTACACCAGGCAGTTTGAAAATGAATAACCGTGAATTTATCCTAGAATTGCTGCCTCAAGGGTCACCTGAAATATAAGATGGTCCACAGAAGAATATGGGATACCTTAGTTTTCAGGTCACTGGGCATCTGACTGGCATAGCCATCTTAGTGAGATTCCACATCTATAGAATTGTCTTATAACTAAACTAAAATATAAAGGACCGCCCTGTAATTGCCAGATTTAGGATAAAGATATATGCTATCGCACTTGAGCCACTATGTGATACCAAAATCTATATACACGGAGAAGCACACAAGTTTTCATGAGCATGTGCATAAAAGGGAATCAGACAAAAACAACAAAGAACAGCTTTAACACTTACGTCCTGTGGCATAATGTGCTGAAAACTACCTGTTAAATTGATCAATAATGATATCTCTATCTTCCCATGCAAATGCCAACTCCCGCTCATCCAGTTCATCCCTGATATAAAGTTTGCTTGAGGTCCGAGTCAACTTCAGTCCATGAAAATATCCCAGGTCATATTTATCAAAAGATAGCACCTGATCAAAGACAAAACCAGAAAATTGAACAGTAAAAATGTGAGGTGGATCCAAAAGCAGAACCTCGTAATAAAACTACTGTTGCTCAGTGCTCACAGCTTGAGAAGATAGAATAAACTACTATATGTGATTACCTTTTGCATGGCCGTATTATTCTCAAATTCACCAAACCTGACCAAATCCTTCCTTACATTTGAATTACCATCAGGAGATGGGGTCAGGTTGTAGTTTTGAGATGGGAACTGGTGTTTACCCTTCAAAGATGGAGAAGGAGGCAGTCCACTACCTCCACCATCCCTCCCAGTAGGAATGATCACAGGAGCACTCTCATATCGGAACAAGGAATTTTTTGGGTAGCTAGCGGAAGGGGAACGGGATGGCGATGGTGACAAGGGTGGTGATGGATAGCAGTCATCAAATCCTGTACTTTTTTTCTTCCCAGAGGATATTGTGCTATGTGGGTGCAAACGTGTTAAAGGACTACTCATGGCAGGAGGAGATGGTGATACCGATGGTCTAGCTCCAGGGTCAATACTCCAACTGTGGCGCCTAGTCATTGCAGCACAAGCAGGTGCAATGCCATCTGAAGGCAGGGAACTGAACGTCCTGAGGAAGTCTGTTGTGGGGCTCCCGACGTAATCCATTATAAGCTCTGTTGACATGCGTGTGGTTGGCTCTGGTGTTGCCACCACCTCCAGCACTGGCACATAAGAAACAGACAAGCTCAGGCGACCAAACAGAGTTTCAATTGGAGCAAACGCATAATGCTTCATCTCTGCATCCTCTGCCCTAGTAAACGGCTCGACGAATGATGATATCTTGTGTGACAGGTTAAGTGGACGGATTCTCCCAGATGAATTCAACTCCCTGAAGAGATTGTAAGCTGGCAAGAGCCTGACAACCAGATGCAATGACCGAAATAACACTGTTGAGCCCTTGTATGTACTCCTGTACAAGCTATGATCCTCAGCCGGGCTGTTCCTAGACTTCCTGCTGTGGTTCTTGCTGCCATTACCATTGCCACTGCCAGACTTGCTGGTTTCATACTGTATCACCCACCTCTCTATGATCTTGCCACCCTCAACACTGGTGGTATTGGTATTATCACGCCGGAGCATCACAATATCAATAACCAATGGCTCAAGATTACTCTGTCTCCACAGGTCAAAGTTCTCAAGTGCAGCTGGGCAGTCCCGGAGGGCAAGGTTGAACCACCTGTCCCTTGGCTGGCTGCCAGAGAGCGGCGAAGACGGCGGTGAAGGCCGTGTGAAGCTGCGTGATGATTCATAGGGCGAGCGTGATTCCAGGATGATGTGGAGGCTCTTGGCGAAGAACTCGGTGATTACTTGCTCTACCATGGCCGGCTCTGAGGCAGTGGCGGCCATAGTTCTGTGGTTGGGGATGATGCCAAAAGCAAGAACTTGGTCAAATTTGGAGCTACTGGAGGCCAAGAAACCGGTGGAAAGTGCCAAAAACTGAGAATTGTATGGTTCTGGAGCCTCTCCGGCAACAAGATGGCAAGCAAAATTCACAAATTCTGGGTGGTCTAGAACTGCGATTTGATTCACGAGTTTGATTCCTTGGAGCAAGAGAGCGAAGCTACCAGATCAAATCCGATGAAATCGGGAGGCTCACAGACAGAGCAAGAACCCTAAACTAAACCCACCAAGAACTGAAGAAGAACAAAAAGTCGCCGCACCTTGAAACTGCACAAAAAACGCAGCTTTCTACCCCGATTCCCCCACGCAACAAGCAGAGAAAAACACCAATTTCGTGGGGGAAAACGCACCGAAACTAAGAAACACGCCCAAAAAAAAAAAGTTTCGAGTTGAACGGAAGAACCCTAGCAAAATCCCTAGAAAGCTAAGCGAGCGCGCTCGTGGAATCCCGATTCGAGCCCAAGAAACTGGAAGGGGAGCCGCATTGGAAGCGAGCCCCTGCTGTCTGGTGGAGGATCGGAGCCTAGTAGTGGTTGCCGACCACGATGAGTCGCGGCGGAACTGGAGGTGAACTCATGACTCCATGGAGGGGAAGGGGATAAAAAAGAGATCTCCGGAAGCCGTTGGCTCCATGGAACAATTTTATTTTATTTCTGCTTTCCTTTTTCCAAACGACTTTTTCTCCTCGCTTTGTTACTTTAATTAATGTCTATCTTTCTTTTGCTGCCCGTAAAAACAAGTACTCCGTTTTTTTCCTTTGTTTTGTGCAAGTGTTCTTAGATCATTATCTGATGTGTTCCAAAAAAATGATCATTATCTGATCGAGTAATCGGTAGTTTCATAGACATTTCCCTCGGTTGACATGAGACATGACATAGTACATTCCATTTTCAGAAAAAAGAAAGTTGTTTGCTTCATTCCCATACATCATTTGCCTACTTTAACAAGCATCTATTTTCATGAGTTTATAGTACATTTTGTCGCGAGACAATAACCCATGGTTTTCTTTTAAAATATACCACATGTTATTATTTAAAGTTAGAAATTTCTCACACGTGGACCACACTGGACAACAACAGCGAGGACAACCGTCTTGCACATAAGCAAAAAAAAACTTACATAAAATAAATTTTATAAGTAGACCTTTGAAGGAGTCCATTATTGAACCAAATCGTCGCCGTCCACCATCCACCAGCCACCAGCCACGTCATTGACATTGCCGTCGGAGGAGAAGACGGACACCACACACCCAAAAAAATGTTGAAGCATTGACGTGGCTTGAGACTGCATCGGTATTTCCCCAAAGAGAAAGAGATGATGCAGCACAACGACGGTAAGTATTTTCCTCAGTTATGAAACCAAGGTATCGAACCAGTAGGAGGATCACCACCACCTAATAAGCAGCACCTGCACACAAAGAACAAATACTTGCAACCCGACACGAAAGATAGGTTGTCAATCTCTCTACGGTAAAAAGATAGATTAGGTAGTGATAGATAGCAGAGATAGATCTCTCAAGAACACAAAATAAAAGAGCAAATAAAAAGTGCAGCAAGGTATTTTTGGGTTTTTGGAATAATAGATCTGAAAATAAAAGAGGCAAAAAGATAGATCGGAAAGCAATATGTTGGAAAAGTAGACCCGGGGGCCGTAGGTTTCACTAGTGGCTTCTCTCATGAGTATAGCACACGGTGGGTGAACAAATTACTGTTGGGTAATTGATAAAAGATCAAATAATCATGACGATATCCAAGGCAATGATCATTATATAGGCATCACGTCCAAGATAAGTAGACGACTCCTGCCTGTATCTACCACTATTACTCCACACATCGACCGCTATCCAGCATGCATCTAGTGTATTAAGTTCATGAAAAAACGGAGTAATGCAATAAGAACGATGACATGATGTAGACAAGATCTATTCATGTAGGAATAGACCCCATCTTGTTATCCTTAATGGCAACGATACATGCGTGCCTTGCTGCCCCTTCTGTCACTGGGAAAGGACACCGCAAGATCGAACCCATCACAAAGCACCTTTTCCCATGGCAAGAAAAATCGATCTAGTTGGCCTAACTAAGCCAAAGATTCGAAGAAGAAATACGAGGCTATAAGTAATCATGCATATAAGAGATCAAAGAAGACTTAAATAATATTCATGGATAGAAACTGATCATGAACTCGAAATTTATCGGATCCCAACAAACACACCGCAAAAGTTTACATCAAATAGATCTCCAAGAGACCATTGTATTGAGAATCAAAAGAGAGAGAGAGAGAGAGGAAGCCATCTAGCTACTGCCTACGGACCCGTAGGTCTATGGTGGACTACTCACGCATCATCGGAGAGGCACCGATGAGGATGATGAACCCCTCCGTGATGGTGTTAGATTGGATCTCGAGGCTCTGGAACTTGCGGCGGCTGGATGTGTTTTTCGTCGACTCCCTTAGGGTTTCTGAAATATTTGGGAATTTATAGGCATCAGAGGCAGTGGAGAGGGGGGCCGTGGAGGGCACAACCCATCAGGGCACGTCGGGGCCCCCTTGGCGCGCCCTGGTGGGTTGTGCTCTCCACAGCCCACCTCTCTGGCACTTCTTTGGCCCACTGGGTGTCTTCTGGTCCAAAAAAATCTCCAAAAAGTTTCGTCGCGATTGGACTCCGTTTGGTACTGATATTCTGCGAAGTAAAAAGCAAGCAAAAACAACAACTGGCACTTTGGCACTATGTCAATAGGTTAGTCCCAAAAAATGCTATAAAGTTGCTATAAAATGATTGTAAAACATCCAAGAATGATAATATAACAGCATGGAACAAGAAAAAATTATAGATACGTTGGAGACGTATCAACATCCCCAAGCTTAATTCCTACTCGTCCTCGAGTAGGTAAATGATAAAAACAGAATTTTTGATGTGGAATGCTGCCTAACATGTTCATCTCATATTCTTTTCTTTTGTAGCATGGACATTTGGACTTTTAGATGATTCAAAGCAATAGTCTAGTTTTAACATAATGACTTCAATACTCAAGCATGCCAACAAGCAACCATATCTTTCAAAATATCAACACTAAAGAGAGTTATCCCTAGCCCATCATGCTCAATCATTGATCCATTCATGAAACACACTCAAATATTAGCTACACCCAATGCTCAAGTACGATCATAGTGCCCCCTAGTTGGTTCTTTAAGAGAAGATGGAGACTCAAAGTAAAAATAAAAATTGCATAAAGTAAATAGATAGGCCCTTCGCAGAGGGAAGTAGGGATTTGTAGAGGTGCCAGAGCTCAAAGTTTAAATTGAGAGAGAAAAAATATTTTGGGTGGCATGCCTTTCCTATCAACGAAAACGACAAAGTAGTTCACAATACTTTCCATGCTAGATACATCATAGGCGGCTCCCAAACAGAAAATAAAGTTTATTCCTTTTTCCACCATTCTTTCACTTTCCATGGCTGGCCGTATCCACGGTTGCCTTCCATACCAACACTTTTCAAGGAATTTATTATTTGACAACATAAAGTAAATATTTTTTTTCTTTTTCATTTCGGGAATGGGCATCCCTATTACCGCCGCACTCTCGTGCAATGACAAGTGAATAAACACTCATCTTGAAAATAACACATATAGCATGGAAAAATATTGGACACTCCCTACTGTTTCATGAGCGGTACAAGCACACGAAAGAGAAATTTATTTTGAAAATTAGAGATGGCACATACAAATTTGCTTGGAACGGCATGGAAATACCGCATATAGGTAGGTATGGTGGACTCATAAGGCAAAACTTGGTTTAAGGATTTTGGATGTACAAGTAGTATTTCTACTTAGTACAGATGGAGGCTAGCAAATAGATTGAGAAGCAACCAACCAAGAAACGAAAATTCACATAAGTGAGCATTGAGCATAACTAACACCAAATAATGCACCATAAGTAGGATGTAACTTCATTGCATAACTATTGACTTTCGTACTTGCATAGGGAATCACAAACCTTAACACCAATATTCTTACTAAAGCATAATTACTCACTAACATGACTCACATATTACTATCATCATGTCTCAAAACTATTACAAGGAATCAAGTTTAATTTGCCCAATGATCTTCATGAAAGTTTTTATTATATCCTCCTTGGATATCTATCACTTTGGGACTAGTTTCATATATTGCCATTGCTTTTTGACAAGCTCAAACAAATTTAAGTGAAGCACATGAGCATAGATATTTCATCTCTCAAAAAGGTATAAGTGAAGCATGAGAGGATTTCTTCAAAATTACTAACTCTCAAATTAATCTAAGTGAAGCATGAGAGTATTTCTACAAAAGTTTCCAAGCACACCGTGCTCAACAAGATATAAGTGAAGCACTAGAGCAATTCTACAGCTCAAAAAATTTAAGTGAAGCATATAGAGCAATTCTAACAAATCATAGCATAATTTTAGCTCTCTCAAATAGGTGTGTCCAGAAAGGATACACGTGACAAAATAACAAGCAAAGCAAGCAAAGACTCAAATGATACAAGACGCTCCAAGCAAAACTCATGATATGTGACGAATAAAAATATAGTTCCAAGTAAAATACCGATGGTCGTTAGAAGAAAGAGGGGATGTCACTCGGGTGCATCCCCAAGCTTAGTTGCTTGTTTCTCTTTGGATATATCTTGGGGGTGCTGTAGCATCCCCAAGCTTAGGCTCTTTTCACTCCTTATTCCTTCATCCATCGTGATCTCACCCAAACCTTGAAAACTTCAATCACACAAAACTCAACAAAATCTTCGTGAGATCCGTTAGTATAATAAAGCAAATCACTACTTTAGGTGCTGTTGCAAACCCATTCATATTTTATTATTGCATTATACCTACTGTATTTTAACTTTACCATGGCTCATACCCTTCAATATAACCCATGGATTCATCAAAACAAGCACACAATGCAACGAAAACAGAATCTGTCTTAAACAGAACAGTCTGTAGTAATCTGTACTCTAACCATACTTATATAACTCTAAAAATTCTGAAAAATTAGGACAACGTAAAGAATTTTTATAGCAACACTGTGTTAAAATTTCAGCTCAATATCACGTTCCAGTAAAAAATGAAAATTCGAACACTGGACGCAAAGTTTCTGTCTCAGATTCAGCATCACTTCTACTCATCTTATGAATCATCCTAAAGGCTCTACTTGGCACAAACACTAAATAAAACATAAAAACACAATCATAACAGAGGCATAATTGTGTCAACACTCAAAAACAGAAAGAAAAAGGCAAAAATAAATTTATTCATTGGGTTGCCTCCCAACAAGCGTTGTCGTTTTACGCCCCTAGCTAGGCATAACGCATAGTTTCAAGTATTGTCATCTTTGGTTTTCAAATCTTCAATCACACAACTAGATTTCTTCAAGGTTTTAGCATGCATACTCTCGATGACAACACTCCTAGGAAGAAGACCAAAAAATTATTTTTTGTAAATAGGGTCTCTTACTATTTCAACAAAGTCGGGATGAATACTAATCATTTTAAGATCTCCCTTGTGGCCACTAGGTGTAGCAATTTTGTTCTTAGTGACTTGCGTGGTCATGCCAATTTTTACGAGAGTTTTTTAAATAGTTTTAACAGAAGAGAAAGCCGAACCCAAGTTACTAAAAATTTCTTCCAACTTATCAATCCGGTAAGGACTCTCTTCTATCCTTTCGTTAACTACGGTTTCTTTTTCCTTTAACAATTTAAAGGCATCTCCCGCCTTAGACCCAATTTTATTAGCAAGATTATGCATTTTCTTATCCAAATTTTCAAGATGTTCTTTGGTAATCATCTTCTTTTCAATAGCATCTAATCTCTCCATAACATGTTCGAGAGTTAAAGTTGTTTCATTGATCGTAAGAGGTGGTGATCCCACTAAACTTCCCATAGCATTAAAAGCATCCAAAGATGGACACATCAAGAAATTCCCACCGGTAATCGTATCAAGGACGAATCTATACCAAGTGGTGATGCCCACATAAAAACTACGAAGAAGAACAATGGTAGATTGCTTATGGATAGATCTATTATGAGCATTGCAAATCCTATACCAAGCATATTTTAGGTTCTCCCCTCCCCTTTGCTTAAAATTAAGAACTTCGTTATCGGGAGTACACGCAATAAAGGAAGAACTAGCCATAATGACAAGGCAAGAAATCTGACGAGAAAAAGGCAAACAAAAAACAGGGCGAATAAAATGGCAAATTGGTGAAGTGGGGGAGAGGAAAACGAGAGGCAAATGGCAAATAATGTAATTGCGAGGAGATGAGATTTGTGATTAGGAACCTGGTAGATGATGATGGTGTCTCCTCGGCGCCAGAGATTGGCACGTAGAAGAGACCGCTTCCTCTCCGGCAACGGCGCCAGAAATTCCTTTGATGTGGCTTGAGACTGCGTCGGTATTTCCCCAAAGAGGAAGGGATGATGCAGCACAACGACGGTAAGTATTTTCCTCAGTTATGAAACCAAGGTATCGAACCAATAGGAGGATCACCACCACCTAATAAGCAGCACCTGCACACAAAGAACAAATACTTGCAACCCGATGCGAAAGAGAGGTTGTCAATCTCTCTACGGTAAAAAGATAGATTAGGTAGTGATAGATTGGAGAGATAGATCTCTCAAGAACACAAAATAAAAAGAGCAAATAAAAAGTGCAGCAAGGTATTTTTTGGGTTTTTGGAATAATAGATCTGAAAACAAAAGAGGCAAAAAGATAGACCGGAAAGCAATATGTTGGAAAAGTAGACCCGTGGGGCGTAGGTTTCACTAGTGGCTTCTCTCATGAGTATAGCACACGGTGGGTGAACAAATTACTGTTGGGCAATTGATAGAAGATCAAATAATCATGACGATATCCAAGGCGATGATCATTATATAGGCATCACGTCCAAGATTAGTAGACCGAAAAGATTCTGCATCTACTACTATTACTCCACACATCGACCGCTATCCAGCATGCATCTAGTGTATTAAGTTCATGGAAAAACGGAGTAATGCAATAAGAATGGTGACATGATGTAGACAAGATCTATTCATGTAGGAATAGACCCCGTCTTGTTATCCTTAATAGAAACGATACATGTGTGCCTTGCTGCCCCTTCTGTCACTGGGAAAGGACACCGCAAGATCGAACCCATCACAAAGCACCTCTTCCAATGGCAAGAAAAATCGATCTAGTTGGCCTAACTAAACCAAAGATTCGAAGAAGAAATACGAGGCTATAAGTAATCATGCATATAAGAGATCAAAGAAGACTCAAATAATATTCATGGATAGAAACTGATCATGAACTCAAAATTCATCGGATCCCAACAAACACACCATAAAAATTTACATCAAATAGATCTCCAAGAGACCATTGTATTGAGAATCGAAAGAGAGAGAGATAGGAAGCCATCTAGCTACTGCCTACGGACCCGTAGGTCTATGGTGGACTACTCACGCATCATCGGAGAGGCACCAATGAGGATGATGAACCCCTCTGTGATGGTGTTAGATTGGATCTCGAGGCTCTGGAACTTGCGGCGGCTGGATGTGTTTTTTGTCGACTCCCTTAGGGTTTCTGGAATATTTGGGAATTTATAGGCATCAGAGGTGGTGGAGAGGGGCCCCGTGGAGGGCACAACCCATCAGGGCGCGCCTGGACCCCCCTGGCGCGCCCTGGTGGGTTGTGCTCTCTACATCCCACCTCTCTGGCACTTCTTTGGCCCACTGGGTGTCCTCTGGTCCAAAAAAAATCTCCAAAAAGTTTCGTCGCGATTGGACTCCGTTTGGTACTGATATCATGCGAAGCAAAAAACAACAACTGGCACTTTGGCACTGTGTCAATAGGTTAGTCCCAAAAAATGATATAAAGTTGCTATATAATAATTGTAAAACATCCAAGAATGATAATATAACAGCATGGAACAAGCAAAAATTATAGATACGTTGGAGACGTATCAAGCATCATCGCATCAATGCTTCGTGAGCCGAAGAAAGCACTGTCGTGGACGACAGAGCATCGTTGTGGCACGTTGGTCAGGGTTCGCAACCCAATGCAAAAAACAACAACCACTATGAAGAAACCATCGCCGCCACATAAAGCGGCAGCCGACGGTAAACTCATGTACAAATGCTCTCCACACACTCCTCAGAACCTCCGGAAGAAGAAGCCATGTGATGGGACCAGAGTGAGAAACATCTTGTTGAGTATTATGATTATTAGGAAGTATACGATAGACTAGGATTTATTCCTACCTTGTCTTGTACTTCAGGTTGGTCATGTACTCCTATATATATGTCCACGAGGCTCAAGCAATACATCAATGATTCCACCAATCCCTCTCTATCTCTGCTACATGGTATTAGCCTAACCAATCCAACCCTAGCCGCCGCCCGCCACTTCCGCTCTGCGCCACCCCGGGGCGGTCGGTCGGTCTCCATGATCGCCGTCGGGGGCCGCGCCGCCCGTACCTAGGGTTCGTCTGCCGGTCGTGTTGACCAGCTGCCCTAGAGTATTTTCCCCGATCGCTTGATCTGGATTTTTCACTCTTCCGTCGGTCGCATTGATTGGTGTTTTCTTTTTGGTTTTTCGATCTAAGATCGGTTTGCGTCGCCCGCCGCCATCGTCGACACTGTGCCTCTACTCTGACACCGGCGGCCTCGCGCGATGAGGCTGCCCCTCACGGCCGCCGCTCGCGCGTCTGCCCGCCCGTTGCCCTACGCCGGCTGTCGCCGCCCTACTCCGACCGGGACTTCTCCACCGCCACCCGCCTCCACCACGTTTGTACGATCGCCTTGCCGTCTGCTTCGCCGGCCTCATCGCCGGTGTAGGATCGAAAGTATGTCTAGAGGGGGGTGATTAGACTACTTGACCAAATAAAAATTCTACCTTTTCCCAATTTTAAGTGTTGGCAGATTTTAGCAATGATAGCAAGTCAAGTACACCCTACACATGCATGTCTAACAGTATAGCAGCGGAAAGTAACAACAAGCATGTATAGTAGAGGGTAGGAAGGAAGATCAAACGCAATTTGAAGACACGAAGATTTTTCCCGTGGTTCCAATAGGTGGTGCTATCGTACGTCCATGTTTATGGAGTCTTCAACCCACGGAGGGTAACGGTCGCGAGAGTCCACGGAGGGCTCCACCCATAAGGGTCCACGAAGTAGCAACCTTGACTATTCCATAACGGCTTCCATCCACGAAGGACTAGCCTCACTATGGGTAGATCTTCATGAAGTAGGCGATCTCCTTGCCCGTACAAACTTCTTGGTTCAACTCCACAACACGAAGTAGGAGGCTCCCAAGCGACACCTAACCAATCTAGGAGGCACCACCCTCCAAAAGGTAATAGGCTCGGCAATGTCGATGAACGCCTTGCTCTTGTGCTTCAAGATGATAGACTCCTCAACACACAATCACTCTCTCACAGATTTGGCTATGTGGAAGAGATTGATTTGGTGGAAAGAAACTTGGGGAGGCTAGAGATCAAGATTCATATGGTAGGAATGGAATAGCTTGATCTCAACACATGAGTAGGTGGCTCTCTCTCAGAAAATTGGATGGGGCAAGTATGGAATAGTTCTGAGTGCTTCTCTTTCGAGTGGGTGGTGGTGAAGGGGTATATATAGGCATCCCCAAAAATCCAACCGTTACACCTAAAGTGACCAACTCGGTGACACCGAAGTATAAAACTCAGTGGTACCGAAGTGACCAAAAGGCAGTAACTTTTGAATCTCGGTGAGACCGATACATAATTCTCGGTGGTACCGATTAGGTGACCAACGGTCAGATTGCACAACTCGGTGAGACCGATTCTCAATTTTTGGTGGTACCAATTCTTGACAACGGCTAACCAAAGAGTTGGTCCAAAAACTCGGTGAGACCGATTCACAAAACTCGGTGGTACCGATTCTTGTGAATAGCTAACCAGGAAGTTGGTCTAAATCTCGGTGAGACCGATCGGCAAAACTCGGTGGTACCGAAGCATGAAAATAGCTAACCAGAAAGTTGGCAACTGAACTCGGTGGCACCGATGCCGAATCGGTTGCACCGAAGGGCTAGGGTTTGGCATGGGTCTGTCTGAGTTTGGGAATCGGTGGGACCGAGTGGGAATTGTTGGTAGCACCGATTTTCATGAATGGCTTGGACAGACTTGTGTGGAAGAGCTTGTGGGTGTTTTTTGGTGACTATCACTTGTGCACGTGGAGCATCTTGTTCACCAACAGTACCTTACCCCCTTTTAATAGTATTGGCTTTCCTATGGACTCAAAGTGATTTCTCACAAAGTAAAATGTAGAGTCCTCTTGCTTGAAGCTTTGCCAATCCATTTCCTTGCATCTTGGGGTATCTCCACAATCCTTTTGCCAACCCATCATTGAACTTTTCTTGAAATATACTTAGTGATAACATTAGCTCAATGACATATATGTTGTTATTAATTACCAAAACCACCAAGGGAGCAAATGTGCTTTCAACCTCCCCCTTTTTGGTAATTGATGACAACATATAGATCAAAGCTTCGACATAAGATATAATCAATGAATATAATTGTCGCTTTGAGAAGTATGTGATAAGCAAGAGCTCCCCCTAAATTTGTGCATTATTTTGAATTTGCGTTTGAATGCAAATGCACAATCGATTAGGTACATGGGGCACTCTTTCATGTCACATACAACTTGGTGGTGTGCGAGAATAATAAGAATGAATATCATAGCACAACACAATCAAGCAAAGGTGAATGATCATCTCATAAGCATCTCAAGGATAGGAAATAGTAGCAATACACATCAAGTGTATGATGAAACACCAACAAAGTTTTAACACAACCAAACCAAAAGATATCAAATGTTTTTGAAAAAGCGATAAAAACCAACGCTCTCTCTCTTGAAGCCTAAAGATCTTTATACATCTTCTCCCCCTTTGGCAACAAGTTACCAAAAAGGTCAAAGGTATATAGCTAATCGTTCTTCTGGGGCTGATCTCCTCCGGTGGCTGATGAAGGAGTCGAGAGAACGGCATCAGCGAAGATGTCGGCAGACGTCATGGACGGAGTCGGTGTAGCAACTGGAGGAACTGGAGGAGCTGATGGAGCTGAAGAAGCTGTAGCAGGTGCTGATGAAAAAGGTCGCAACTCTGGAGCTGGCACTGTAGCTGATCTAGCCTGAGTAGTGAACTGAGTGCTAGGCCTGAGAGGTGCATGATCCTCCTCATCATCATCAGTAGAATGAGAGCTAGGCACTGCGTCAACTTCCTTCTTGAGCTCAGTCATAGTCACTGTGAGCTCATCCACCTTGTTGTTGAGAATCTGAAATTTGTTGTCAACAATCCTCGCGAGGCTCGCCTGGTTCTTCAATATCTCGCTGATGTCCTTCTGCATGCTGAGCACAGAGCTAAGTAGGAGATCCATCTGCTCACTCCTAGACCTTGGCACCCGAGAACTAGAGTCTCTGGCAGCCTCTGCATGTGCCTGTGCTGTAGCTGAAGTGGGATGATCTGGGTCCATCACCACAACGTTGTCTTCTAGATCTGGCAATAGTGGCAAATGTGGTCTGTCAAGAGCAAAGATGTGCTTCTCCATCTTGGAGTTGATAAGCATCTGGATATAGGGTGCAGAGCAGCATGAACGCTTCTGATCAACAGCAACCCTCTTCACAGTTTCCACTATCAAATCCATCACTCTGAATCTTGTATGTTGATCTAGGTGGAGCAGCATGTTGATGGAGTAGCCTCTGATCATCTTCTCATCTCCAGACTTAGGCATCAAGGTATGCCTCAATATGGTGTTGATAGTGCGTAGACCAGCCTGGAGGAAGTAAATGGATCCTAGCTTGTGAGACTTCACATGTGCAGTAGGAATCTCATTGTACATGTTCTTCATGGCATTGTGGCTTGCCTTGGGCTCATTGTAGACATTGATGTCACCATCTTCCACCTCTGGGACTCCTAAGATGGTAGCCCATTCCTCAACAGTTGATTCATATCTTGCTCCTTCAGTCATCCACACAATTCTACCATCTCCATAGAAATGAGCAGTGGAGTAGAATTGCATGATCATTTCATCATTCCAAGTGGTAAACTCCTTACCAACAAACTCATCAAGTCCAATGCAATGGAAGTTGTCTTGCACACTTGGAAAGTAGTCATTCTCCTTGATGTATTTCCAGTCCACAAATCTCATATCACTCACAGCAGGGCTCTTATCAAGCAAAATAGTTTCATAGAAATCTTGTTGCTCCTTTGTGTAGAACCTGTAGTCCACAACAGTCTTCCTCCTCTGTGAATATGGATCAATGGCTCTCCATTCTCTCAAACCCGAGTCCTTCCTTTTCTTCATATCCTCGCCAAGCAAGTGGCTGGCATTGTGCTCTGGAAGGTGTGGTCTTAGCTTCATCAAAGCTGACATAGCATCATCCTTAGCTTTCCTAAAGGTAGAAGTCTTGTTCTTGGAAGAAGCTGGTATTTCTCTGGAGAACCTCTTGGGTTTGTCTGCAGCAGCCTTCTTGGGGGCAGTTTTGGTGCCCTGGATGAGGTAGCCTTAGGCATAGCATCGGCCATGAGCTTCTTCTTCTTCTTAGGAGGGGCCTTGGCAACTGGCTCTTCCTCCGCCTCTTCCTCATCTAGATACTCTGGAGTAGAAGGAAGAACTTTAGCTTTAACAAATCTTGTTCTTTCTCTCTTCTTCTTCTCTCATGCCTTCTTAGGCATGGACTTCTTGGAGGGCTCAACAGACATTGTTGCGCTAGCACTTTCTAGTGCTCTCACAGTCCCTGAGCTAGCATACTCTTTCCTTATTGCCTTCTTCTTGGAAGTAGAGGCAGCAGCAGTGGTGTTTTTTGCAGCAGCATCTTTCTTGGACAGCTCCTCAGGTATGAAATCTTCATCTTCCTCATCTGAGTTGAGCTTCCTTCTTGCCCTAGTTGCTGCTTTGGGCAGATTAGGAGAGCTAGGAACATCATCATAGCTCCCCTCAGGACTAGTGCCTGAGCTCATGTCATCTGAGCCTGACATCTCTGACCCTGTGAAATAGAGTATAGAAGAGTGGATAGGTTGAGTCATCACAAAATTGCAGAAGATTTTTCAAAGGTTTGAACAAAGAAATCCTTAGATATAGTTTTCAGCAAAAAGGGATTTCGGTGTCACCGAGTCAAACATTTCGGTACCACCGAGACACACAGAACTCTTTACAGAAACTTGGCAGCAATTTCGGTCGTACCGAAAATTGCCACTCGGTTTCACCGAGACTGTCCTCAGCGGCCCAAAACAAAATCGGTAGAGCCGATTTTTCTGACTCGGTATCACCGGGATTCGATTTTGCGGATGACTAGACCTAATTTTTTTTCGTTCGCTAGGCTAATGAGATTTCTAGAGGATTGGGAGGATTGCAATCGGTAGATTATCGATAAAAGTTACTCTAATGCGCGTGAATCGGAAGGAGAGCGCAAAGAGGGCCAGATCCATACCCTAACTCGGCGAAGGATCCGCTAAGGCGACGACGGCGGTGAAGATTCCGTCGGCGGCAGTGATTCCCAACGGCGAAGGCGCACGGGGAGGCAAGGGCGATGACCAGGGGTCCGGAGTGGCAGCTTAGGGTTGGAGGAAAACGGACTTTTGCGGTTGAATTTCAAAAGTCGGGTCCGCCAGGTAATATACCCTTTGCTGTCGGTGACACCGGTTCAAAATTATCGGTGCCACCGAGTTTCTGAACTGTCAGTTGACAGGGAAACTCGGTGTAACCGAGAATAAGGAATCGGTGTTACCGAGATTGAAAACCAGATCAACCCTAGGCATTCGATGAGACCGAGATTTTGGTGTTGGTTCCACCGAGATGCACTTGGGAGGTTTTAATGGCCAGTCCTTTGTCGATACGGAACTCCGAGTGCTCCTCACACAGAGGGATCGAAAAGTACTTGTTCAAATTTTGTGATGCAGCAAGAATAGAATATGAGACGAGAAAGCATAGATAGCTAGAGAGTGGCCCTAGGCATTCTTGTCCATCCAATTGGCAAAAGAAAAATCAAAATCCAAATAGCAACAATTGGATGTCCTCGAATGGATAAATAAATGCAGACCAACATGCTCACACAATAAGATGTCAAATGAAATCATGGCAAACATGCACATACATACTACCATCTATCAAGCATTTTGGCGATGACGGAGTCATCTATATATGAGTATATTAACTTAGGAGCCAAGTAAGAATACTTGATCATAGGTCATACTCATCGTTTAAGCACAAGTGGGGTTACCACTTTTACATAAAGCATTTAATGTTGTCACATACTATGAGATGCTTTAACTCAAGTCTTAGAGTAAAGCTCCCCCTAGATGTGACATCCCCCCATAGGAGGGATAAACTAACCTTGGGTTTTGTCGATGAAGACTTCATGTTGATGAGGTAGTGGTGGATGAAGGGTAACGCAACAGAAAACAAAAAAATTCTGACCTACGCACCAGCCCAGGACCACTATGAAGACTGCATACAAGGTTTGATCTTTTCGTTACCGACTCGTAGCGCAGCGGAAGTAGAGTCGATGACGATCGGCAGTGCAGATCCCCGCAGCTAGGATTTACAACCTCCCAACCGCGAGGATGTATACCCTCATCTGCCCCTCGGACAGCCCTCCGGGAGGCGGTCGGACAGTCCCCCGGACGGTGTCGCGGACAGCCCTTCGGGAGGACCTTCGAAACTCGGATGGTCACTCGGACAGCCCTTCGGGAGGACCTTCGAAACCTGGACGGTCACACGGACAGCCCTTCGGGAGGCACTCTCGAACTAAGACCGAAACTACGATCTCTCTACAGAGTTGCACACATACGGTGTCATCTATCCGGCAGGGCTTCGCCGTCCAGAACTAGTTCCCACCGGAACCCAGACAGCATTTCGGCTCTACGAAACTATTTCGCGGGGAGGGAGAGAGAAGCAAGACAAGTCTATGGCACGTGTATGTGAGAAGGGATGAAGGATTGGGCAGCCCCCTCTCCTCCTTATATAGGAAAACCAAGGGGTAGGATGGGTATTCAAAATACCAAAAATACCCATGAAGGAAACACTTTCCAAGGGTAAAAAGGGGGAAGCAAGTGGGCAAGTAGGGCTCCAAGGAGGAGCCCCCTTCTTGGCCGGCCACACCCCATGTGGGCCCCCCCAAGGGGGTCCTCATCCATCCATCCCTTCTAGAAGCCTTTTGGGAAAATATCCCAAAAGGTGACTTTCCAAAAATATCCCAAAAAGCACTTTCACTATTCACGACGACATTTTTCAGCGTCCGTTCGAACTGAAAATATTTATGTGGGCTTAGAACATTTCCAGTACCCACTAAAATAATTTTCAACGCATTCCGAAACAATTCCGGATTAGTGATTTCATCTGCGAAAAGCATCTGAAGTGGTTTCGGCAGCTCCGGAACATTTCCGGTTTTTCTTCCGGAAAATTCCCAGAAGTTTCCAGAATGATTTTGGCACCCTCCAAGAACTATCAGGCATGTGCCAAAACCAATTTGACTTAATGGTACAAATACCCGAGGTGAGACATAAATACCCGAGGTCTAATGAATATTCATGTTGCTTCGCGATATGTTACAAATACCCGAGGTGAGACATGTTGGCATCCCCGTGGATCAACAACTTGTCCGCTATGCCAGTTACCTCGTTACTGGTATTGTTCTCTTTTCTCGTTCCCGTGTTCTGGCATCCCCGTGATCAAATCACAAAGTGTCTGGCCAGACGATGATGGATACTGTAACACCGAGAGGGCCCAGAGATATCTCTCCATTGTCGGAGGAGCAAATCCCAATCTTGAGCTATCAAGTTACTTGACATACTTTTCCATGAACCCGTAAGCCGTCGTAATAGCCACCCATTTACGGATGACGTTTAACAAACCCCAAAGTTCATGAAGCAAGAATGAAGAAACTCGATACTCTCATGGTCTAAGGAATCATGCAAACGTTAACCATCTCTGTGTTATTAACCATTAACTTGTGACGAATGAATCTCATAGCATAACATCAATTCGGGTCGATTCAACACAAATGTTCTTCTAACATAGTGCCCTCAAAATTGCTGGCATAGACATGCCCATGATCAGGAAAACAGAACCATCATGCAATACTTGAGCTAGTCTTAGAGGCCAGACTTGGAATACATTTTACCGTTTATTATTCCACACGTGCATATGAGTCTTCCTCCGAGCCTCGTGGTTATTGTAGACTCGAGAACCATAGCAGTTATAACATGGAACATAAACCTAATCATGAACAGGGAGATAATCAATAACATTTATTATTGCCTCTAGGGCATATCTCCTACAGTGGATGCTCAAGGTTGATGAAGATCACCATGAGTTGGGAGCATCCTTGTTGTTTCCTTACTCTTCTCACCTACACGGGTTAGTCCCAACACACAAGAGACAAATACAAGGATATCTATGGACATGGAGTGCAAAGCATACATGATGATGTCCATGGATTTGTTGATTACCTTGTCCCTTGCTTACCTTTGAGGGAATGTGTGACTCCTTGAACTATTGCATGATGTTGACGTTGACTGCAACTAGTTCTTGCCAATAATGATTGTGAGTGAATTTCATTGGCGGAGTCACCCCTCAAGAACTTCTCTAGTTCTTCTTCTTGGGGACCCACATCAACTTGATGGGGATCCTTGGTGTTGAAGTGGCACTTGTAGAAGTTGAGCTTGAAGTAGCCTTGGGAACCCACTCCACCAAAGCTTGGGATTCATCTTCATATGAGTCAATGTCCTCTTGAAGCTTGTCCTTGCCATTGAGCTTGTGGTCTTGTGGTGGAAGGTCATCTTGAGTGTTTGTTCCCTTGGGAAGAGTATGTTGATACTTCTCCTTTTGAGGAACAAACTTGGGCTTGGGGTATTGACCTTCTTCCCATTCAACTCCATTTGCGTTGAAGTAGCCAATGCCATGGTTCTTCCGGTATCTTCCGTGCTTGCGTACAATCTCCTCAAATTGCTTACACCCGGCAAGACTCTTGTAGATACCTTTCTCTATAATGCCTTTCAATAAATCGTTTTTTTTGCTCAAGTGTAACTTGGCTAAGAGAATCATCATTAGTGGAATCAATAGAACTACTAGAAGCAACATCATTAGATTTAGCATTTTTATTATTGCTACTAGATGAAGAACCTTTCTTGCCTTTGTTACTAGTTTGTCTAGGTTTAACTTGTGGCATGAATGTAGACAAGAGTAATCGTTTGGCTAGATAAGATGAAGTCTTCTTTCGGAGATCGTCATTGATAGCTTTAAGAAACTCATGTTCTTGCTCCAAGGTGAGCTTCTCGAAGTGTAGCTTCTCATGAGTCCTTACAAGCTCTCTATGATCTTCGAGAGTAGATTCATGGGCTAACTTAAGAGTGTTTAATTCTTTAGTTAGTCGTTGTATTTCCATCTTATCATCATCAACCGACTTATCTTGACTAGCATGAAAATTATCAAGTTCATTTTGACTAACATCACTAGTTTTATCAAAGAGCAAGTCATCATCACAAAGTAAATCATCTTCATCACTATTGAAATCAAGATACTCGGGGTGTGATACCTTGGGGCCTTTAGCCATGAAGCAACTTCCACTCCCTTCATTTGGTGAATCAAATGGATCATAGGAGTTGGTAGTCACTAGTGCAAGTCCGGCAACACCTTCATCTTGACTATAGTCGGAGTCGGAGTGATAGCTTCTCTCGGAGTTGTTGTCGGATTCGGAGACGGAAATCCATTCACCAACATGAGCTTGATGTCTTCTTCTTGAGTGGCTCTTGGTGTACTTGTCCTTCTTCTCCGAGTCCCTACTTCTCCTTGAAGGTCTTCGTTCATAACGATCATCTCTACTCCTTCTCTCTCTTTGAGGTGATTCATTCCTTGAGCTTCGTCTTCTAGGTGACTCTTCTCTTCATTTGTAGGGAGCCGTGCACTCATTGGAGTAGTGTCCGGGCTTCCCACAATTGTAGCAGTTTCGGTCACGACTTGACGAACGCTTCTCTTCATATCTTGAGTTGGAGCTTCGTTCTTTGCCTCTATTCTTGTAGAACTTGTTGAATTTCTTGACCATGAGGCTTATCTCTTCATTGGTGACAAGGTTGTTGCTTAAAGTTGTGGGAGCATCACTTGTGGCTTTGTAAGCACCGCTAGACTTGTTGTGAAGCTCTTCTTTATCCTTGAGTGTCATCTCATGAGCAACAATCCTTCCAATGACTTCCGTAGGCTTGAGATCTTTGTAGTTGGGCATCATTTGGATCAATGTGCACACGGTGTCGTATCTCTCATCCAAAGCTCGAAGTATCTTCTTGATGATGAATTTGTCGGTCATTTCTTCGCTTCCTAAGCCGGCAATCTCATTTGTGATGAGAGCTAGCCTAGAGTACATCTCTGCGACTCCTTCGCCATCCTTCATCTTGAACTTGTCAAGCTGGCTTTGAAGAACGTCCAACTTGGATCCTCTCACGGATTCGGTACCTTCATGCATATCAACCAAAGTATCCCAAATCTCTTTTGCATTCTCAAGACGGCTGATTTTGTTGAATTCTTCGGGGCATAGGCAGTTGAAGAGAATGTCACATGCTTGAGCGTTGTATTGCAACATCTTCAATTCATCCGCGGTCGCTTCACGATCCAGTTCCTTTCCATCACCAAAGAATTCACCTTGCAAGCCAACACGAACAACAGCCCAAACGGCGGGGTTATGACCAAGAATATGCATTTTCATTTTGTGCTTCCAACTAGCAAAATTTGTGCCATCAAAGTACGGACCTCTACGGTGATAATTTCCCTCACTAGACGCCATACTCTCCTAGGTTGTGAGACCAATGCAATGGAGACCAAAGCTTTGATACCACTTGTAGGATCGAAAGTATGTCTAGAGGGGGGTGATTTGACTACTTGACCAAATAAAAATTCTACCCTTTCCCAATTTTAAGTGTTGGCAGATTTTAGCAATGATAGCAAGTCAAGTACACCCTACACATGCATGTCTAAGAGTATAACAGCGGAAAGTAACAACAAGCATGTATAGTAGAGGGTAGGAACAAAGATCAAACGTAATTTGAAGACACGAAGATTTTTCCCGTGTGTCGGTGTCAAAACCGGCGGATCTCGAGTAGGGGGTCCCGAGCCGTGGGTCTTGGATCGATGGGTAACAGGAGACAAGGGAGAAGGTGTTTACCCAGGTTCGGGCCCTCCAATGGAGGTAAAACCCTACGTCCTGCTTTGTTTGTATTGATGATGGTGTATTGAGTACAGAGTTGATCTACCACGAGATCGTATGTAGTGGTCTAAACCCTAAGAGCTATGCTCGTATGATGATATGATCTATGATGATCTGATTGTCCCTAATGACTAGCCTGGCCTCGGCTTATATAACACACCAGAGGCCTAGGATAACAAGAGTCCTAGTCGGCTACGTCGGTGGAGAGGAGTCCTTGTCTTGATCACCAAGTCTTGTGGAATCTTCCTCGTATGCATCATGGGCTGTCCGAACTGGCCCATTAATGACCCGCCCTGGGGGTCCTCGGCCCGACCCACTGGTCGGGAGACGACGTGGTGAGTACCCCCTAGTCCAGGACACCGTCACCGTGGTTTCGATAGGTGGTGCTATCATACGTCCACGTTTATGGAGTCTTCAACCCACAGAGGGTAACGGTCGCGAGAGTCCACGGAGGGCTCCACCCATAAGGGTCCACGAAGTATCAACCTTGACTATTCCATAACGGCTTCCGTCCACGAAGGACTAGCCTCACTATGGGTAGATCTTCACGAAGTAAGCGATCTCCTTGCCCGTACAAACTTCTTGGTTCAACTCCACAAGACGAAGTAGGAGGCTCCCAAGCGACACCTAACCAATCTAGGAGGCACCACCCTCCAAAAGGTAATAGGCTCAGCAATGTCGATGAACTCCTTGCTCTTGTGCTTCAAGATGATAGACTCCTCAACACACAATCACTCTCTCACAGATTTGGCTATGGTGGAAGAGATTGATTTGGTGGAAAGCAACTTGGGGAGGCTAGAGATCAAGATTCATATGGTAGGAATGGAATAGCTTGATCTCAACACATGAGTAGGTGGTTCTCTCTGAGAAAATTGGATGGGGCAAGTATGGAATAGTTCTGAGTGCTTCTCTTTCGAGTGGGTGGTGGTGAAGGGGTATATATAGGCATCCCAAAAATCCAACCGTTACACCTAAAGTGACCAACTCGGTGACACCGAAGTATAAAACTCGGTGGTACCGAAGTGACCAAAAGGCAGTAACTTTTGAATCTCGGTGAGACCGATACATAATTCTCGGTGGTACCGATTAGGTGACCAACGGTCAGATTGCACAACTCGGTGAGACCGATTCTCAATTTTCGGTGGTACCAATTCTTGACAACGGCTAACCAGAGAGTTGGTCCAAAAACTCGGTGAGACCGATTCACACAACTCGGTGGTACCGATTCTTGTGAATAGCTAACCAGGAAGTTGGTCCAAATCTCGGTGAGACCGATCGGCAAAACTCGGTGGTACCGAAGCCTGAAAATAGCTAACCAGAAAGTTGGCAACTGAACTCGGTGGCACCGATGCAGAATCGGTTGCACCGAAGGGCTAGGGTTTGGCATGGGTCTGTCTAAGTTTGGGAATCGGTGGGACCGAGTGGGAATTGTTGGTAGCACCAATTTTCATGAATGGCTTGGACAGACTTTTGTGGAAGAGCTTGTGGGTGTTTTTTGGTGACTATCACTTGTGGACGTGGAGCATCTTGTTCACCAACAGTACCTTACCCCCTTTTAATAGTATTGGCTTTCCTACGGACTCAAAGTGATTTCTCACAAAGTAAAATGTAGAGTCCTCTTGCTTGAAGCTTTGCCAATCCATTTCCTTGCATCTAGGGGTATCTCCACAATCCTTTTGCCAACCCATCATTGAACTTTTCCAGAAATATACTTAGTGGAAACATTAGCTCAATGACATATATGTTGTTATTAATTACCAAAACCACCAAGGGAGCAAATGTGCTTTCAATCTCCCCCTTTTTGGTAATTGATGACAACATATAGATCAAAACTTTGACATAAGATATAATCAATGAATGTAATCGTCGCTTTGAGAAGTATGTGATAAGCAAGAGCTCCCCCTAAATTTGTGCATTATTTTGAATTTGCGTTTGAATGCAAATGCACAATCGATTAGGTACATGTAACATCCCGTTACGCCTGGCGGGATCTAGACTGGCCCCACAGACCAACACTAGTCTTTCCTGCACACTTTGTCCTCACTCGTGCGCACCCGGGACCGACTTCCCGGTCGGTCACCCATCCTAGAATTGCTCCAAGCCAAGCACGTTTAACTTTGGAGTTCTTTTCGAGTGGGCTCCCAGAAAAGAAGGAATTCCTTGTTGATATGAGTAGTCTATCATTCCTATTAAGCCAGGCTCTTACATACACCCCCACTCAAAGGAACCAACATCCTCGTCGGCCCATCAGGAACGTTCCCTCTTGGCACACGTATGCGCGTCCAGTCCGACACATGTGCCATGTCGTGTGCCACAACGGGCCACACGCATCATGCGCCACATGCCCGTGCACCTGACCCGTGCATGCCCGTGTAACCGCAAGGGTCGGCTCTGATACCAATTGTAACACCCCGTTACACCTGGCAGGATCTAGACTGGCCCCACAGACCAACACTAGTCTTTCCTGCGCACTTTGTCCTCACTCGTGCGCACCCGGGACCAACTTCCCCGTCGGTCACCCATCCTAGAATTGCTCCAAGCCAAGCACGCTTAACTTTGGAGTTCTTTTCGAGTGGGCTCCCGGAAAAGAAGGAATTCCTTGTTGATTTGAGTAGTCTATCATTCCTATTAAGCCAGGCTCTTACAGTACATGGGGCACTCTTTCATGTCACATACAACTTGGTGGTGTGCGAGAATAATAAGAATGAATATCATAGCACAACACAATCAAGCAAAGGTGAATGATCATCTCATAAGCATCTCAAGGATAGGAAATAGTAGCAATACACATCAAGTGTATGATCAAACACCAACAAAGTTTTAACACAACCAAACCAAAAGATATCAAATGTTTTTGAAAAAACGATAAAAACCAACACTCTCTCTCTCGAAGCCTAAAGATCTATATACATCTTCTCCCCCTTTGGCAACAAGTTACCAAAAAGGTCAAAGGTATATAGCTAATCGTTCTTCTGGGGCTGATCTCCTCCGGTGGCTGATGAAGGAGTCGAGAGAACGGCATCAACAAAGATGTCGGCGGACGTCATGGATGGAGTCGGTGTAGCAACTGGAGGAACTGGAGGAGCTGATGGAGCTGAAGAGGCTGTAGTAGGTGCTGATGAAGAAGGTCGCAACTCTGGAGCTGGCACTGTAGCTGATCTAGCCTGAGTAGTGAACTGAGTGCTAGGCCTGAGAGGTGCACGATCCTCCTCATCATCATCAGTAGAATGAGGGCTAGGCACTGCGTCAACTTCCTTCTTGAGCTCAGTCACAGTCACTGTGAGCTCATCTACCTTGTTGTTGAGAGTGTGAAATTTGTTGTCAACAATCCTCGAGAGGCTCACCTGGTTCTTCAATATCTCACTAATGTCCTTCTGCATGCTGAGCACAGAGCTAAGTAGGAGATCCATCTGCTCACTCCTAGACCTTGGCACCTGAGAACTAGAGTCTCTGGCAGCCTCTGCATGTGCCTGTGTTGTAGCTGAAGTGGGATGATCTAGGTCCATCACCACAACGTTGTCTTCTAGATCTGGCAATAGTGGCAAATGTGGTCTGTCAAGAGCAAAGATGTGCTTCTCCAGCTTGGAGTTGATAAGCATCTGGATATAGGGTGCATAGCAGCATGAACGCTTTTGATCAGCAGCAACCCTCTTCACAGTCTCCACTATCAAATCCATCACTCTGAATCTTGTATGTTGATCTAGATGGAGCAGCATGTTGATGGAATAGCCTCTGATCATCTTCTCATCTCCAGACTTAGTCTCGCGTACACCAAGAGACGGAGCGCCTTAAGACTGAGGCCTGGCGACTAGGAGTTCAGAGAGAGGCATCAGAGGTGGTTTACGAGAGAAGACGCCACCGTGGACTCCCTCCGAACCTTGAGCCACAACAGCTTTTTAACACCCCCCAACAGACACCGGGGACTGTTCAGCAACCCGGGAATCGGCAAGAGGAACCGGCTCAACCCCCGCCGGCTCAATCTCCCCCTCGGCAATTTCAGACACCGCGGGGCCACTTTTCCAATCCTGTTGATAATATGTTGGCTGCAACCCGGAATTTAGAGGCATTGCCCATTAGTGGAAACTCTCCGCTCGAGGTCGAAACCAGGAACGCCATCGAGATGCTGAAGACTGCTGTGGTACAACAGGCACAGTATTCGTATAGCCGAGACCGGATGCATTCCACTCCCTATGCAAGCAAGGGCCGCCATGTGGAATCCCCGGCCGTCTCTAGCAGTGGGCGAAGAGAGCAGCATCAGGTCTCTGCGACTCGTCCCCTGCCATCAGATGCCCAGGCGGTTGTTGATGCTGCGAGAGGTGCGTGACAGGCAGAAGCGGAAGCAGCAGCGCGGGCGATCCAGCAGCTTCACCCTCAACCGACGAGTTTGGGGGCTGGGTCCAATAGTAGGACGATTGGTATACCATGTTTATCTCTGGCGCTCCGTGCAGAGCGCATGCCCAAAGATTTCAAGGGGCCTCGTAAGGTGCCAAACTACACGGCAGATCTTGAGCCAGCGTCTTGGATCGAGGGTTACGAGTTGGCGATGGACATGCTGGATGTCAGCGACGCTGTGTGTGCTAAATACTTAACCATGATGTTGGAAGGACCGGCTCGGACATGGTTGAAAAACTTGCCGCCTAACTCCATCAACACATGGACCGAGCTGAAAGAACGATTCATCAAGAATTTCCAAGGAACCTACAAGAAGCCTATGACGATAGTGGATCTACAGCACTACGTTCAACGAGTAGATGAGTCGGCGCACCATTGGACACGCCGGGTCGCAGAAATCATCCACTCATCAGACAACATCACGGCGGCTCAGACAGTCCTAATATTGGAAAAGAACTGTCACTTTCAGCCTTTGGTCCAGAAGCTCGGACGGCTCAAGCGAAAGGTGCAAGACATGGGCGACTTGATGGACGTCCTCACTAGATATGCAGAGTCAGATAGCACAAAGGACCCCGGTTCAGACGAGGACAAGACCCCCAAAGGCAAGAAAGCTGAAGGAGGAAAAGGCCAACACAGCCAAGGAGGCAACCAGGGGGCTCAGAATAATAATAAGCGGAAGCGGCCGGATGGCGGGTCAGATTTTGTGGCCAACACTAATACAGGTTTTAAGAACCAACGCCGGAACGGCTGACCCGGAGGAGCTTACAATGGGAATAAACCTCGCAATTATGAAGAGGCACTTAAAGCACCTTGCCCTAAGCAGAGCACCCAAGATAAGCCGGCTAGCCACTCTTGGGAGAATTGTTATATCATGCAAGAGTTCCGTAGCCAGGCTTTCCAGAATAATTCAGGAGGCAATGGCGGACCACACCCGGGTCAACATGGACCTGGCGGGTCACAAGGAGGCCCAGGGGCTAGTTTTCAACATCAGGGAAATCATGGCAACGGACAACATCCTGGCCAGGGAAATCAACATAACAACCAAGGAGGATTTCAAAGTAATCCCAAGCAGTTGAATAGCGGTCAGTACCACTAGCACCTAAATCCCTGAATAAAATTCATATTCTGGAGGATATCAAAAGATGAAATCTTATGTCTCCAAGAGGGAAATAAGCCGGCCCTGGAAACCCAGTGGCCTTACTTAAACTTAGCTCTGCCGGCTCCTTTTTTGTAATTTCCTCCCCCTTGCAGAATTCTGTATATACTTCTTTATGTTCCAGTTATGAATAAAGCCGGCGTATTTTTTCGTTTCAACTTACAAGATGAGTTTGAGTCTTTATTTTCTGGAACAATGGGCACTTGGGGGCTTCCGACTCATCGAGTCTAGCTTTCTCACCCTTGTGACCCGGCATATCAATGCCACCTTATCAAGGGCATTTAGGGGCTTCCAGCCCATTGGGCTTAGCTTTCTCACCCTCTTGACCCAGCAAAATAAAACGCATATATGGTTAAACCTACCTGTGTGCTTGATGCGACTCCGATCAGATGACCCCGTGAACTCTTGACGAGTCAATCCTTTTTGGACCCTGAACTTGTTAAGGTTAAAACACCGGCTTGAGTCATGTGAGAGCCGGCACACGGAAAGCTAGGATAAACCATGGGTTATCATACCCGCTTCATTGAAGCAAGACCCGAGCCTCGAAAGCCGGTCTTTTTCTGTCGAGCCTCGAAAGCCGGCATTGTAATCATGTGTCCTTTGCATTAAGGCTAGGACCACTAAAGGTGCTTTCAAGGGGGGTTACCTTATATTTCTAACCTTCGGGAAATAACCCCCAACATGAATACTATCCGATGAAGCTCATCGCACAAAAATACTTTGGGCACGACCCTGTTTTTACCATTTTTTATGGAATAACCGGGCTATCGGCTGCATGACAGCAACAAATTATGTTATTGCTTAAAGAGGCTAACAAAGGACCTCAAGCTTGGATATCAATTTTGGCCAGGATTCATTGAGTCGGCTTATCAATTTTGTCTTATTTGGCTTGTTTATTACAGTAAGTTTCAGGTCCAAAATTATTACCGACCCCTGTTTTCAAAGACCGGGTTAAACGATTGAGTTTGCGTGAGCAGCCAATCGACGAGCTATCCGACAAATTCAACATTGTTAAAGAGGAATAGGTTGTTAAAACCAAAATCAAAGGCCGGGTCATTTTGCCCAGCCATATCTTATCAAAAGGCCCGTCAATGGAAGGATTGCATGGACGGGATGAGGAAACATAAGATAAAGTATCCAGCATCAACGGTGCAAAATGTGCACGATGGCACGACAACAGTGTTCAACTATCCCTATTACATGAGGCCACAAATTGTTTTTTCTGCCCATACATGGGGGCTTAAGTCGAGAAGGTAACAGTTCAGGAAGCTCAAATCACCGACCACATGATCCGGGTCAGTAGCAGCTAATCTTGCACATGAGACGCCTCCGGGTTATCCACCGACTGGTCTTCTGGCTCCTGAATCTGAAGGTTGTCCGCATCCCAGTTGCAATGAGATAAAGCCTAGAACACAGCCTCTTCATCAAGAATTGAAGACGGGTCAACTTCAGGGGCAAAAACGTGCTCGCGTCGTTGAGGAGCCGGATTTTTTGTTATCAGATCAGGTGGAGGAATCCGAGTATGGTTGGCACCATAAGCCGCCTGGTAGCTCCTCAGCTTCATCTCAGAGACCAGCTGAGTCAACAGAATCTGAGCATCCTAGACACAAGCCGCGTAATCTTCGTGGGAGAATTCTAACCCGTCATTTTTACGGGAAAGCCCTTTGCCAGATCGTTTGGATCAAGCTCTTCACCATAAGTTAGAGCCCGGCTCAATGCATATATTGTGCCAGATCAGGCGGCTGATCTCTTTAACTCTGGAATATGCTGAGGGATGATGGAGAGATTTTCCAAGACATTCTTGATATATTTTAAAGTTGCTTCTCCCCCAATGTCGCCTTAATTGCGAGGTGACTCCCAGTGTAGAGCTGCTCCGTCAGTGAATAAACAGCCTTGAGCATGAGCAGATTGTTATCATAAAAGTTGTTAGTCCAGGGACCTGCAAAATAGAGTCGATGCATAAGTTGTCAGGCACATTCTATCCATACTCCAAGAAGACAGGAGGATCCATATATACTTACCAAAAACAGCTTGGGCCATTTGGGCAATATGTCGTTTCAACCCGGACAACTCCTCGGTGATGGGCTTGAGCCGGCCCTCGGCATCCTCTGCGCGCTTAACCAAAGCCGTCCTTTCATCTTCAAAGGCTTTCTTCTCTTTTAAGAAGCCCGCCTTGGTGTTTTCTAGCTCAATCAAAGAAAGACGAAGTTTTTCTTCAATTTCTGCCTGGGAAGTCTGTCTTTTTTCCAGGTCTTTTTTCAAGTTGGTCGCGATGGATTCGGCTGTCTTCAGAGCTTCCTGCATCATGAATATAATTTACATCAAGTCCAAAACAAATTGCAAAGCAATATATTTCGCACTTGGGGGCTAATGTATCTCAGCTCTTTTTTAACGTTCAAGATGAGACAAGACCCCACTCATCTCCTGGAGATGAGCCGGCCCTTGGGGGCTACAGGTCGAAAGTTCTTCAAAGTTATTACAAGACCCGACTCATCTCAAAGAGATGAGCTGGACCTTGGGGGCTACAGGTCGAAAGTTTTTCAAAGTTATTACAAGACCCGACTCATCTCAAGGAGATGAGCCGGCCCTTGGGGGCTACAGGTCGAAAGTTCTTCAAAGTTATTACAAGACCCGACTCATATCAAGGAGATGAGCCGGCCCTTGGGGGATACAAAGGAGGATATGATAACGTGAAAAGGAGAACATACCTCATATTTATTCCTCATCATACTAACAAGACCGATTTCCATTTCACGGCTTGTTGTCAGGCGGTCCAAACAGGCAGCGTGAAGATCCTCAACACTAAAACTTTCATAATTTGGAAGTTCCAACTTGGTCTTCCCTTTCTCTTGCAGTACCGCTTCATCCTTAGCAACAACTTTTGTTAACACCCTGGAAATCTCAGGAGCAGCATAACTCGTCCCAATAATGATAACTTCAGGGCCATCTTTGTTTATTGCTGAAGGATTAGGCGGGTCAAGGTTAACTGCTGATGTAGCCTCAACAGTTACGACATCAGTATTGATTGGTTCAGATGGAGGAGGCAAATTATCTTGGATATCCTGAGGGTCTTCAGGATGATCAACATGAACTTCATGAGCCGCCGGATCAGGAAGTTCCGGCTCAGGAGCCTCAGGGTCAACAGCAGACCTGTCAGTCTTCCTTTTCTTGGCTTTGGCCCTGCCAAGTTAAAGACTATAACATGAAAAATGGGAAGAAACAAAAGTTTATTCAAACAGATGAACTGATGAAATTTTTACCCTTGATTAATGACAAAGGGCGCCAGCTTGGACACAGTTGAGTCGTCCGACGAGGGTGGCGACTCCTGATTAACCAAGGCACAGGAATCAAAAGTTGACACATCAAACCAGAACTTCCTTGGAAATTTGGAATATCAAGTACCTTGGCTGGTCATTTCCGGGCGACTGATTTGTCAGGTAAGCCCTCAACAAGATCGCCACTCCCACTTCGGGTTTGACGCCTAGACTGGTGCTGGGTTTTCTTCAAAATAAAGTAAGGGTCTAGATGAGCATCTGGGTGAGAAAAGCCTACTTTCTGGACGACCCGCCTTGTTTTCAACGGAGGCAAAGGTTCTGAGTCGGAAGAGATGGAAATTACCTGAACATCACCTACACAGCTTCTCTCAACATCACCCTAAGAAGAAAAGGCATCAGATAGGTTCAATGGAATATAAACAAAGGAATTAATTTTACCTCTGATCGGGTATCAGTGGCGGCTGTTTCGTCCAATTGAGGCGGTCCTTCTACACCCGCCTTATTTTTCTTCTTGCTTGGGGCGGCTTTGGGCTTGTTAGCCGTAGCCTTGAGGTGTCTCCGATTCCAGAAAGAAGAGGTAGCCTGCAAAATCAAACACTCAAACCAAGGAAGAAAAGGCTCAAAGTTTGTTCAGAAAGCCAGATTAAGATCTTAAAAAGGTTTTTTACCGAAGGAGCCGAGTTAAGGGCGTAGAAGGGTTTCAACCCATCCTTCCTGTAAGTCTCTTGGTTTTCACCTAGCAGCTTCTTCACCATCCAGTTTACTTCGTCGGCATCCAACGAAAAATTGCTATATCGCTGGGTGTCGTTCAAATCGCCGAAATAAGTACACATTAAGCCATTGCGCAGGCTTAACGGCAGAATTCTCCAAGATACCCAACACCGGGTTAAGTTGACCCCAGTCAACCCGTTGGCTAGCAGAGCCCTCAGCTTTGGATATACATGGGCGTGTTGGGAGCGTTCCTCGGCAGGAGCCCAACCCGGAAGCTCGAGGTCCATTGGAAGGCGATTGGGCCTGTAACCCGGCAAGGGGTTCTCATCGGCAGGCGCAGTGTTTCGGCAATAAAACCAAGTCTTGTTCCACCCTTTAGGATGGCTTGGTAAGGTGGCAGCAGGAAAAAGGACATCTTTCCGCCGTTGGATCGAGACTCCGCCAAGTTCCAAGCCGGGGCCATCCGCGCACTCTGTTTGCCGGTTCAGATAGAAAAACTCCCTGAAGAGGGAGACAGTGGGTTCCGTCTGAAGATACACCTCGCAAAAAACTTGGAACTGGCAAAGGTTCGATATGGAATTGGGAGCCAAGTCTTGAGGATGGAGGTTGAAAAGTGTAAGACGTCCCGAAAGAATTTCGACCCAGGAGGTGAAACCCCCCTCTGTAGGTGATCCAAGAATATCACCACTTCTCCCTCCTGGGGGTGTGGGTTCTCCTCTCCGAGCACGACTCGCCAGCCAACCACATTTTGAGGCGGCAGAAACCCATGATCCTCATAATCCTTTAAATGGATATCAGAAACTTGAGTCGCCACCCAGTTGCAGACTTTTGACTCCGACATAATGAGTTGCCTGGAAAAGGAAAAACAGGGCGGCTTAAGTAAATGGTTCAAGTAAAACGATCTAAGTATTTGCAATGAAAAAGGCAAGTATGGTAAAAGACCAGAATCTTTACAATGGCCTAAATGCGTGGCGAGTTACAAATACTAAGCCGGCAGAAGTAAGGGCGGTTCGTTAACACAATAGATTCTTGGGAATTTTGCTAAGTATGAGACAAACAAGTTTCTCCCGAAGCAGCAACAATTGTGGATCTAAAAATAGCTCAAAAAGGCGAGAATAATCGCTAGCCCTAACAAGAGAGCATGGGAGCAGTGACAGTACGGTTCATCTACAGAAAGGTTAAGACATGTCATACGCAAAAAACGAAGTTGGTGTCTCTACCGACCTACTTGAGTGAATGTGTTTGTGATATCTACCCACAGAACTGGCAATGGCGATGAACCGGAGGAAAGTTGTCAAAGAACTCGAAGAACCTCGAGGTGCTATAATGGATCTAGCCGGAAGGAAGGTGACTTACTCGAAGCGGTCGACCGGTGACAGGGAAAGCGCGCAATGGATCAACTGACGAAGGAGCACCGCGACGACCTCGAGAAAGCTCGGCGAGATGAGAAAGTTGCGGCGGTGGCGCGAGGAGCTCCCGGATTCGAGGAAGAAGAAGAAAAAGCAGGAAAGGGAAGTGGAAAGTGAATCCAGGGCCCTTCGGTGAATATTTAAAGGGAGGGAGCCCGAAGAGGCAACTGTCAGGCGCGACAATCGAGGGAATACAGTAAATTTTGGGAAACAAAAACGCCTCGGTTTTCGGGATAAACGGATACGACCAGATTCGCCATGAAGTCATTATTGTTTTCCAGACTGACAACAGGTGACGTCACGATAAATGAACGGTGGGAAAATGACAAGTGTGGAAGCAGAACAAGCCGATGTTGTAAAATCTGCTGAAGATGCCAATTCAAAGATAAGTCGCCACAGGCAAAGATGAGCCGCCACAGGAAAGAAAGATCTATTGACATGAATGAATTCAAATCAATCTGGGGCCTAATGTCGGGGATATAACTTCACGGCGTAACCCGCCACATTGGGTTGGGTTACACCTATCAACGACTCTGCAAGCAAGATTGAGTGGGATGTATCCTAAGTGCAAGATAAGTAAGGTGGCGGCTCACTAAGACGCCAGGCGGCCCAATACCAGAACACGGCGGCTCAGAGCCTATGAAGCTAAGGACGCGGATTAAGTTTCCTTAAGGTGTAAGATAAGTTAAAGATGTAGTAGATCACGGGTCATAATGTGACCTGGACTCTGTTGTAAATCCTAGGGCTTGACCTGTATATAAAGGCAGGCTCCTAGGGCCGAAAGGCTCAAGTTACAACCTCTCGATAGCTAGGTTAGCGATTCCGCACCCTTGTAATCGAGATCCATCCATCCAATACACAAAAAGCAGGACGTAGGCTATTACCTCCATAGGAGGGGCCGAACTTGGGTAAACCCGACTCTCTCTCGCTTAACCCCTTCGAGTCGCCACCAAGCGGCGATGGCCTCACACCTAAGTCCTGTTACGAGGACATCTGCCGGGTTGATAAAACCACGACACTGACATTGGTGATTTCATTGAGAGCTCGTTCTGTGATCACTGAGATTGATGGCTCGTTTGCAGTTTGATAGCAGAATTGGTTGCGGCGACATATTTGTCCCCGGCCAACTCTTTGCTTTCGGCAGTGTAGTACTGCACGCCGACCCTACCGGTCATCTAGGCCGAATCGAGACCTTCGCTCCGAACCAGGTCATCATGTTCAGAAGCTTGGAGTACGTCTCCGACGCCCGAGACGATCTAGTTCTATCGGAACATATCGCGATCCAATCTGAAGATCCCTTAGGCGCAAATGCTCCAGATCAGGTTCCCACTCTGATCTTCGGATTCGATCCCCCGATGGAGCCGACTGCAGAGATGGATCTGGGGGCGGTCATGTCTGACCTAGCTCATGCCTCCTCAGACGATGGCCCGAAGCTGAACTCTCGTTCGGACCCAACGGCGGTCTCGGAGGAAGCCACTCTGGTCTTCGAACAGGAGCCGCCCGGAAAGGCCCAAAAGCCGGACCTGCCTCGGGTGGTCCAACAACCCTTTTCACATCATCCCCGCTTATTGCCAGGCCCTCGACGCAGAGGAGCTCTCGTAGATAAATGAGGTACTGGACCAGATCCAGAACCTGGTGATCTCATCTGCGGTTTACGATCAGATCGGATGTAAAGCCAGCAATCGGGAAATTTTCATCCCACCCACCACCCACCTAGTCGCCACGGTCGAAGATTTGACCGATGCACATGACTATGGATCCGATGAGGCCATCGACATGGATAATGACCATGATAATTCCAGATCAAACTCACCCGTGACCGTTCCCCGAACGGGAAAGTGGGCCGCAACGTCAACTTATGATGTCTACATGGTGGACACCCCCATGGAAGATCCTGACGAGAAGCCTAAGGGGAGTTCCAAGCGCCGCCGTCCCAAGAGAAAACCAAGGGGAAACAACGGAAACATAAATGAAGCCAACGTCATGGAAAAGACGACTAGCCCCGTCACGGACGAAAACAGACAGGTCGAGCCCGCGTAGCAAAACGGGCCTATGAGTATGATACTCGTGATCTGCATTGGGTTTTCCGTGAAGAGGAACGGGTAATCGTAGCACAAAGTGCGTAAGTATTTCCCTCAGTTATGAAACCAAGGTTTATCGAACCAATAGGAATACCAATCCTCAATCGTCTTCAGCGGCTGCACACAAAAGAACAAACAACTTGCACCCAACGCCGGCAAGAGGGTCATCAATCCCCTTGATCTTGTTATTTGCAAGCAAGTGAGTTGTGTAGATAATTGTAGATAATAGTAAAGTGCAAAATAAAATAAAAGGTAATAAATAACAGCAAGGTAATGATAGCGTTTGTGAATTTATAAGTGAATAGACCCGGGGGCTGTAGAGTTCTCTAGTGGCATCTCTCATAAGCAAGGCATGCGGTGGGTAGACAAATTACTGTTGGGCAATTGATAGAAAAGCGAATAATTATGCGATGTTCACGGCAATGATCATGTGTATATAGGCATCACGTCCATAAGCAAATAGGCCGACTCCTGCCCGCACCTACTACTATTACTCCACTTCAAGAGCGCTTCTATGCTTGCCTCTCTACGTATTAAGTTCATGACAAACGGAGTAATGCTTGGAGAACGATGACATGATGTAGACAAAGTAAACTCAACTAATATGAATAAACCCCATCGTTTTATCCTTAGTAGCAACAACACAAAGACGCAACTTGTCCCCTTCTGTCACTGGGATATAGAAACTCATCAGGTTGAACCTACTACAACGCACCACTCCCACCGTAGAAATATCAATCTAGTTGGCCAAACTATCTCAATAGATCGGAGAGCATTACGAAGCTATGATGATCGTGCAAATAAGAATCATAGTAATCAGGTTTGACTCAAATACTTTTCATGAATAATCTGAACATAAACTCATAGTTCATCGGATCCCAACAAACACACCATACAAAGGGATTACATCGGATAGATCAAGCCAAAGATGCGATGAACATTGTATTGAAGATCAAGAGAGAGAGAGAGATTACCATCTAGGTACTACCTACGGACCTGTAGGTCTGTGGTGAACTACTCACACATCATGGTGAGGGCAGCAAGATTGATGAAGAGGCCCTTCGTGATCGATCTCCCCTCCGGCAGGGTGCCGGAACGGAGGTGTAGATGGCCTCCCGTCGAAACAGAGGCTTGCGGCGGCAGAAAAAGTGTTCTGGGAGCGCTTTTGATGTTTTTAGGGTAGATGTGAATTTATAGTCCAGAGAACGACGTCGGGGGACGCTCCAGGGGGCCACCACATATCTGGCCGCCCCCCCTTAGGCGGCGCGGCTGGATATGTGGTGGGCCCCTGGTTCATCTCCTGGCCCTCCTCCAAAGCTTCTAGGTCTTGTATTGGTCCAAAAAAATCACCAAAAAGTTTCGTGGCAATTGGACTCCATTTGGTATTGTAACTTTGAAAAGGCAAAAACACGCAGAAAACAGGAACTGGCACTGGGCACTGGGTCAATGGGTTAGTGCTCAAAAATATTATAAATTGGTAAATAAATACCCAAAAAGTATCCTAGAATGATAATATATCAGCATGGAACAATAAAAAATTATAGATACGTTGGAGACATATCAGAGTACACCTACCGAAGAGGATCCCGAGGAGAAGGAAAACTCCAATAGCGGGACGGACGAGGACTACATGCCAGAATCCGAGGACGATAATAGTCTCGGACCCTACGACTTCGAGGTGCCTGAGAGCCCATCCGAACAGATACGTTTCCAACGTCGGCTAGCCGCAACCGCGCGGAGCATGAAGAGAAAGCAGAAGGAGTTGTACAACCATGAAGCCACAATCCACGAGAAGTGGGAACGAGTACTTGAGGCCAAAGAAGACCTCGAAGCACGATGCATAGCAGCCAAGTCATTCCCGAGACGACGCCTATTTCCCGAATTCGAGGACGAGGTAGCAGATGTCGATCCTCTCGCATACGGCCATGATACTTGTGATCTGCTTTGGGTTTTCCGTGAAGAGGAACGGATAATTGCAGCACAAAGTGGGTAAGTATTTACCTAAGTTATGAAACCAAGGTTTATCGAACCAATAGGAATATCAATCCTCAACCATGTTCAGCGGCTGCACACAAATGAACAAACAACTTGCACCCAACGCGGGCAAGAGGGTTGTCAATCCCCTTGATCTCGTTATTTGCAAGCAAATGAGTTGTGTAGATAATTGTTGATAAATGTAAATTGAAAAATAAATAAAAAGTAAATAAAGGCAGCGAGGTAATAGTAGCGTTTGTAAATATATAAGTGAATAGACCCGGGGGGCATAGTTTTCCCTAGCGACATCTCTCATGTAGGCAGCATACGGTGGGTAACAAATTACTGTTGGGCAATTGATAGAAAAGCGGATAGTTATGCGATTTTCACGGCAATGATAATGTGTATATAGTCATCACGTCCATAAACAAATAGGCCGACTCCTGCCTGCACCTATTACTATTACTCTACTCATCGACGGCTATCCATCATGCATCTAGAGTATTAAGTAAAACAGAGTAATGCATGGAGAACGATGACATGATGTAGACAAAGTAAACTCAAGCAATATGAATGAACCCCATCGTGTTATCCTTAGTAGCAACAACACAAAGACGCATCTTGTCCCCTACTTTGTCACTGGGATATAGAAACTCGTCAGGTTGAACCTACCACAACGCACCACTCCCACCGATGGAATATCAATCTATTTGGCCAAAGCACATCAATAAATCGGAGAGCATTACAAAGCTATAATGATCATGTTGGGGAACGTTGCATGGGAAACAAAATTTTTCCTACGCACACACAAGATCTATCCATGGTGATGAGCATCTACGAGAGGGAGAGTAAATCTACATACCCTTGTAGATCGCTAAGCGGAAGCGTTTAAGAAACGCGGTTGATGTAGTCGAACGTCTCCGCGATCCAAATCGCAAGTCGTCCCTCGATCCGATCACGAACTAGCGCCGAACGGACGGCACCTCCGCGTTCAATACACGTACGGCTTGATGATGCCTTCACCTCCTCGATCCAGCGAGCGATGGTGAAGTAGTGGTTGAGTTCCAGCAGCACGACGGCGTGGTGATGGTGGTGAGGAACAATCTCTGCAGGGCTTCGCCAAGCGCTACGGAGATTATGACGGAGGAACTAGAGGGTTAGGGTTGCCGCACACGGCTTGGGGAAATCTTGATGTGTCCCGTGTGCTAGCCCTGCCCCTCTATTTATATGTTGAGCCTTGGGGTCTAAACTTGGAGTAAAAGCCTCCTCCAGGTCGGTTTTGCCCGCACAAGGTCGGTTTGGCCCGCAGGGAAAGAGTCCAACTCGGATCCCTGCAGTACCGCGCACAAGCGGTAGTACCGCTTAACACAAGCGGTAGTACCGCTTGGGCGGTAGTACCGCTTCATACAAGCGGTAGTACCGCTTCACACAACGGTAGTACCGCTTATGCGGCAGCAAAACTACTTTTTGCACTTTCCAATACCTCGTGGGCTTTATCCCTTTGGCCCATATAAAGTGTTGCTGCACCCGAACACTTCGGTAAACATCCGGAACCCATTCCGGTGAACTCCGGAACTCTTCCGGAGATCAAAACACTATTATCACATATATCAATCTTTACCTCCGGACTATTCCGGAGATCCTCGTCATGTCCGGGATCTTATCCGGGACTCCGAACAACTTTCGGTCACCAACAAAATAACTCAACTATACTAATCGTCACCAAACGTTTAAGTGTGTAGACCCTGCGGGTTCGAGAACTATGTAGACATGACCGAGACACCTCTACGGCCAATAACCAATAGCGGGACCTGGATGCCCATATTGGCTCCTACATATTCTACGAAGATCTTTTATCGGTCGAACCTCTATGTCAAGGATTCAGTTAATCCCGTATGCTATTCCCTTTGTTCTTCGGTATGTTACTTGCCCGAGATTCGATCGTCGGTATCTCTATACCTAGTTCAATCTCGTTACCGGCAAGTCTCTTTACTCGTTCCGTAATACAAGATCTTGTGGCTAACACTTTAGTCACATTGCTTGCAAGGCTCATTGTGATGTTGTATTACCGAGTGGGCCCTGAGATACCTCTCTGTCACACAGAGTAACAAATCCCAGTCTTGATCCATGCCAACCCAACAGACACCCTCGGAGATACCTGTAGAGCACCTTTATAGTCACCCAGTTACGTTGCGACGTTTGATACACACAAGGTACTCCTCCGATGTCAGGGAGTTGCATGATCTCATGGTCATAGGAACAGATACTTGACATGCAGAAAACAATAGCAATAAACTGACACGATCAAATGCTACGTTCTTAGTTTGGGTCTTGTCCATCACATCATTCTCCTAATGATGTGATCCCGTTATCAAATGACATCTCATGTCAATGGCTAGGAAACCTTAACCATCTTTGATCAACGAGCTAGTCAACTAGAGGCTTACTAGGGACACAGTGTTGTCTATGTACCCACACATGTATTTGAGTTTCCAATCAATACAATTATAGCATGGATAATAAACGATTATTATGAACAAGGAAATATAATAATAACCAATTTATTATTGCCTCTAGGGCATATTTCCAACAGATCATGCAATTAAGAGACAATATATATCAGAGGTATCTCAAATACTTTTCATGAATAATATGAACATAAACCCACAATTCATCGGATCCCAATAAACACACCGCACAATAGGATTACATCGGATAGATCAATGCGAAGATGCAATGACCATTGTATTGAAGATCAAGAGATAGAGAGATTGCCATCTAGGTACTAGCTATGGACCCGTAGGTCTGTGGTGAACTACTCACACATCATCATGAGGGCAGCAAGGTTGATGTAGAGGCCCTCCGTGATTGATCCCCCCCTCCGACAGGGTACTGGAACGGAGCTCCAGATGGCCTCGTGACGGAACAGAGACTTGCGGCGGTGGAAAAGGGGTTTCGAGACTACTTTTGGTTTTATTGCAATATTAGAGAATTTATAGGCCAGAGAGGGGCGTCGAGAGGCAGACGAGGGGGCCACCACATATCAAGGGTGCGGCCCCCAGGGCACGCCCTAATGTGTGGAGGGGCCCTCGTGCACCTCCCGGCCTCCTTCCGAAGCTTCCAGGTCTTCTTATGGTCCATAAAAAAACATCAAAACGTTTCGTGGCAATTGGACTTCGTTTGGTACTGCAAACCTGAAAAGTAAAAAACATGCAGAAAACAACAACTGTCACTGGGTCAATAGGTTAGTGCCCAAAAATATTATAAATTGGTAAATAATGACCTAAAAAGTATCCTAGAATGATAATATATTGACGTGGCTTGAGACTGCGTCGGTATTTCCCCAAAGAGGAAGGGATGATGCAGCACAGCGACGGTAAGTATTTCCCTCAGTTATGAAACCAAGGTATCGAACCAGTAGGAGGATCACCAACACTATGTAAACAACACCTGCATAGAAAGAACAAATACTTGCAACCCGACGCGAAAGAGAGGTTGTCAATCTCTCCACGGTAAAAAGATAGGTTAGGTTGTGATAGATTGGATAGATAGATCTCGCAAGAACACAAAATAAAAGAGGCAAATAAAAAGTGCAGCAAGGTATTTTTGGGTTTTGGAATAATAGATCTGAAAACAAAAGTGGCAAAAAGATAGATCGGAAAGCAATATGTTGGAAAAGTAGACCCGGGGGCCGTAGGATTCACTAGTGGCTTGTCTCATGAGTATAGCACATGGTGGGTGAACAAATTACTGTTGGGCAATTGATAGAAGATCAAATAATCATGACGATATCCAAGGCGATGATCATTATATAGGCATCACGTCAAAGATTAGTAGACCGAAAAGATTCTGCATCTACTACTATTACTCCACACATCGACCGCTATCCAGCATGCATCTAGTGTATTAAGTTCATGGAAAAACGGAGTAATGCAATAAGAATGGTGACATGATGTAGACAAGATCTATTCATGTAGGAATAGACCCCGTCTTGTTATCCTTAATAGAAACGATACATGTGTGCCACGCTGCCCCTTCTGTCATTGGGAGAGGACACCGCAAGATCGAACCCATCACAAAGCACCTCTTCCCATGGCAAGAAAAATCGATCTAGTTGGCCTAACTAAACCAAAGATTCGAGGAAGAAATACGAGGCTATAAGTAATCATGCATAAAAGAGATCAAAGAAGACTCAAATAATATTCATGGATAGAAATTGATTATTAACTCAAAATTCATCGGATCCCAACAAACACACCGCAAAAAGTTTACATCAAATAGATCTCCAAGAGACCATTGTATTGAGAATCAAAAGAGAGAGAGAGCAAGCCATCTAGCTACTGCCTATGAACCCGTAGGTCTATGGTGGACTACTCACGCATCATCGGAGAGGCACCAATGAGGATGATGAACCCCTCCGTGATGGTGTTAGATTGGATCTCGCGGTTCTGGAACTTGCGGCGGCTGGATGTATTTTTCGTCAACTCCTCTAGGGTTTGTGGAATATTTTGGTATTTATAGAGCTCAGAGGTGGTGGAGGGGGGTCCCGAGGTGGCCACAACCCATCAGGGCGCACCCGGGGACCCTGGCACGCCCTGGTGGGTTGTGGGCGGCCTGGGCTCCCTCTTGGTTACTTCTTTGGCCCACTAGCCTTCTTCTTGTCCAAAAAAATTCTCCAAAAAGTTTGGTACTGATATTCTGCGAAGTAAAAAACAAGCAAAAACAGCAACTGGAACTTTGGCACAATGTCAATAGGTTAGTCCCAAAAAATGATATAAAGTTGCTATAAAATGATTGTAAAACATCCAAGAATGATAATATAACAGCATGGAACAAGCAAAAATTATAGATACGTTGGAGACGTATCATATATCAGCATGGAACAATAAAAAATTATAGATACGTTGGAGACGTATCAAGCATCCCCAAGCTTAATTCCTGCTCGTCCTCGAGTAGGTAAATGATAAAAACATAATTTTTGATGTGACATGCTATCCATTATGTAATCTTATGCAGGTATGCTCATTGAGAAAAGACGAATCAACAAATATTAACACATCAATATTCAAAGTGTAAGAAACAAAATCATTAATCCGAAAAGTATACGATCCTTAAGAAATGTTTACCCCCCCCATTCATCTTATTATATTAGCAAGGCATGGCTCCATCTTCACCACATTAATACAAATGTTAAGCACCACGGTGTCCAAGTCAGGCAATTGGATCGTACTTTTTCAATATGCATCAACTTTTTATTCTTCACGAAATACATGAGCGTGAGCCATTGGACATAGCATTTAGGTGGAATAGAGTATGGTGATAGATATCAAAGGGGTAAAAGGTGAAGAAGATAGTCTCACATCAACTAGGTGTACCAACGGGCTATGGAGATGCCCATCGATAGATATCAATGCGAGGAGTAGGGATTGCCATGCAAATGATGCACTAGAGCTATAAGTGTATGAAAGCTCAAATGAAGCTAAGTGGGGTGTGCATCCAACTTGCTTGCTCATGAAGACCTCAGGCATTTGAGGAAGCCCGTCATAGGAATATACAAGCCAAGTTTGTAATAATGAATAGGAAATTCCCACTAGCATATGGAAGTGACATATCATGAGACTCTCTACATGAAGAGCATGGTGCCACTTTGAGGCACAAGTGTGGTAAAAGATAGTAGCAAAGTCCCTTCTCTCATTTTTTTGAATGGTGGGCTCATTTGGCCTCCCCCATCTTTATTTTTCGTCTGGAGTCTCATCTCGACTTGTGGGAGAATCATAGTCTCCATCATTCTTTCCTCACTAGGACAATGCTCTAATAATGATGATCATCACACTTTTATTTACTTACAACTCGATATGAAGAACTGGTATGAAGATATGGCTCTGTATGAATGCCTCTGGTAGTGTACCAAGATGTGCAATGATCTAGTGTGACATATATCAAAAATATGATGAACGGTGGCTTTGCCACAAATACTATGTCAGCTCTATATGATCATGCAAAGCAATATGACGATGAATAAACTAATCAAGTGAAGTGACGATGGAATTTGCATGGCAATATATCTCGGAATGGCTATGGAAATGCCATGATAGGTAGGTATGGTGGCTGTTTTGAGGAAGATATAATAAGGCTTATGTGCAACAGAGCGTATCATGTCACAGGGTTTCGATGCACTGGCGAAAGTTGCACCGATCCTCGAGGCGAGAATGGGCAATGCACGGTACCGAAGAGGCTAGCAAATATGAGAAGGTGAGATTCCGTATGTCCATGGTTTCACATTAGTCACAAAGAACTCATATACTTATTGCAATGTTTTATTAGTTTTATCATATATCAAAGTACTACTCGCATGCCCCGAGGGAAGAGGTTGGTAGGAGTGAACCATCGCGCGCTTCCGACATGAAACAACACTAGGATTTCAACGAGGAATAGAAATGCTCACACATCATCACCATGCCTCTTTAATTTTTTAGATGAAAAAAGGTCAACCTTTCTTAATCGACACCTCTACGGATCAACAATTATGGACTCACACCTATTTTATATTACCACATTAATATCATTGACCCACAATTTCTCTATATGTGCTACTTGATGGTTTTGATTATCACTCATTGAATACCTAATATTTTTGGACTAGTCTTATGACCCATGCAAATTACCGTCACTATTTATTAACTCTAAAACAAATATAAGTGAAGAACGAGAGTGGAATCATTTCTATAAAATCTATACGCCACCGTGCTCAAAAAGATATAAGTGAAGTACTAGAGCAACTGCTAAGCTTAAAAGATATAAGTGAAGCACATAGAGTATTCTAACAACTTATGATGAATGTGTGTCTCTCTTAAATAGGTGTGTCCAGCAAACAATGATTGTGGCAAACTGAAAGTAAAAGCAAAACAAAAGCAAACAACGCTCCAAGCAAAACTCATATCATGTGACAAATAAAAATATAGCTTCAAGTGACATACCGATGGATTTAGATGAAAGAGGGGATGCCTTCTGGGGTGTGATACGTCTCCAACGTTGCAGATGTGATACGTCTCCAACGTATCTATAATTTTTGCTTGTTCCATGCTGTTATATTATCATTCTTGGATGTTTTACGATCATTTTATTACAACTTTATATAATTTTTTGGGACTAACCTATTGACATAGTGCCAAAGTGCCAGTTGCTGTTTTTGCTTGTTTTTTACTTCGTAGAAAATCAGCACCAAACAGAGATGAAACGCTGCGGGGATTTTTGTGGATTTTTATGGACCAGAAGAAACCAGATGGGCCAAAGAACACCAGAAGAGGGGGCCCTGTTGGGGAACGTTGCATGGGAAACAAAAAATTTCCTACGCACACGCAAGATCTATCCATGGTGATGAGCATCTACGAGAGGGAGAGTGGATCTACATACCCTTGTAGATCGCTAAGCGGGAAGCGTTAAGAAACACGGTTGGTGTAGTCGAACGTCTTCGCGATCCAAATCGCCGAGCGTCCCGCGATCCAATCACGATCTAGTACCGAACAGACGGCACCTCCGCGTTCAGCACACGTACAGCTCGATGACGATCTCCGCCTTCTTGATCCAGCAAGAGGGAGCGGAGAGGTAGATGAGTTCTCCGGTAGTGCGACAGCGCGGCGGCGGCGGTGGTGGAACTCTTCCAGCAGGGCTTCGCCTAAGCGTTGCTGAAAACTAGAGGAATCAAACTATCGGGAGAGAGGGCTGCACTATGGCCTTTTGGGTTGAAGTGCTTTTGCCCTCTCTCCCTCTAGTATATATAGGAGGGAGGGGAGGGAGGCCTGCACCCCTAGGGCTGCCCCTTTGGTGCGGCCGAAGTGGGAGGTGGAGGAGTCCTACTCCAATCCTACTAGGAGTAGGATTCCTCCTCTCCACTTGGAAACCCTTTCCACCTTTGGGTTTTTCCCACCCCTAGCCGCATGGGCCTTAGTGGGGGGTTCGGCCAGCCCACTAGGGGTTGGTTTGACTCCTCCCACAGCCCATGAGACCCTTTGGGGCGAGAGCCCCCCCCCCCCCCCCCCGACGGTCCCCCGGTACCCTCCCGGTACTCCCGGTACACTACCGAAGTACCCGAAACTTTTCCGGTGACCAAAATGGGACTTCCTATATATCAATCTTTACCTCCGGAGCTCCTCGTGACGTCCGGGATCTCATCCGGGACTCCGAACAACCTTCGGTCACCACCATACATAACTCTATACTACCGAAACGTCACCGAACCTTAAGTGTACAGACCCTGCGGGTTCGAGAACTATGTAGACATGACCGAGACACCTCTACGGTCAATAACAAATAGCGGGACCTGGATGCCCATATTGGTTCCTACATATTCTACGAAGATCTTCATCGGTTGAACCTCTATGTCAAGGATTCAGTTAATCCCGTATGATGTTCCCTTTGTTCTCCGGTATGTTACTTGCCCGAGATTCGATCATCGGTATCTCTATACCTAGTTCAATCTCGTTACCGGCAAGTCTCTTTACTCGTTCCGTAATACAAGATCCCGTGGCTAACACTTTAGTCACATTGCTTGGAAGGCTTGTCGTGATGTTGTATTACCGAGTGGGCCCCGAGATACCTCTCCGTCACACGGAGTAACAAATCCCAGTCTTGATCCATGCCAGCTCAACAAACACTTTCAGAGATACCTATAGATCATCTTTATAGTCACCCAGTTACGTTGCGACGTTTGATACACACAAGGTATTCCTCCGGTGTCAGTGAATTGCATGATCTCATGGTCATAGGAACAGATACTTGACATGCAGAAAACAATAGCAATAAACTGACACGATCATATGCTACGTTCATAGTTTGGGTCTTGTCCATCACATCATTCTCCCAATGATGTGATCATGTTATCAAATGACATCTCATGTCTATGGCTAGGAAACCTTGACCATCTTTGATAAACAAGCTAGTCTACTAGAGGGATACTAGGGACACAGTGTTGTCTATGTATCCACACATGTATCGGTGTTTCCAATCAATACAATTATAGCATGGATAATAAACGATTATCATGAACAAGGAAATATAATAATAACTACTTTTATTATTGCCTCTAGGGCATATTTCCAACAGTCTCCCACTTGCACTAGAGTCAATAATCTAGCTCACATCACTATGTGATTTACATTGTAATGAATCTAACACCCATACAGTTCTGGTGTTGATCATGTTTAGCCCTTGGAAGAGGTTTAGTCATCGGATCTGCAACATTCAGATCCGTGTGCACTTTGCAAATATTTATGTCGTCCTCCTTGATGTAATCGCGGATGGAATTGAAACGTCGCTTTATGTGTCTGGTCCTCTTGTGAAACCTTGGTTCCTTGGCTAGAGCAATGGCACCAGTGTTGTCACAGAACAGAGTCATTGGGTTTAGTGCACTAGGCACTACTCCAAGATCTGTCATGAACTCCTTCATCCAGACACCTTCCTTCGCCGCCTCCGAGGCAACGATGTACTCCGCTTCGCATGTAGAATCAGCTACCACGCTTTGCTTGGAACTGCACCAGCTTACCGCACCCCCATTGAGAATAAATACGTATCCGGTTTGCGATTTAGAGTCATCCGGATCAGTGTCAAAGCTTGCATCGACATAACCCTTTATGAAGAGCTCTTGATCACCTCCATAAACGAGAAACATGTCCTTAGTCCTTTTCAGGTACTTCAGGATATTCTTGACCGCCATCCAGTGTTCCACTCCAGGATCACTTTGAAACCTTCCGGCGATACTTATGGCAAGGCTGACATCGGGTCTTGTGCACATCATTGCATACATGATAGAGCCTATGGCTGAAGCATAGGGGACGACACTCATCTTTTCTCTATCTTCTGCAGTCACTGGGCATTGAGTCTTACTCAACTTCACACCTTGCAATACAGGCAGGAACCCCTTCTTGGACTGATCCATTTTGAACTTCTTCAAAACTTTGTCAAGCCATGTGCTCTGTGACAGTCCTATTAAGCGTCTCGATCTATCTCTATAGATCTTGATGCCTAATATGAAAGCAGCTTCTCCTAGGTCCTTCATTGAAAAACTCTTGTTCAAATATTCCTTCACGCTTTCCAACATTTCTATATTGTTTCCAATCAGCAATATGTCATCCACATATAATATTAGAAATGCTATAGAGCTCCCACTCACTTTCTTGTAAATACAAGCTTCTCCGTAAACTTGTATAAACCCGAACGCTTTGATCACCTCATCAAAGAGAAGATTCCAACTCCGAGATGCTTGCACCAGTCCATAAATGGATCGCTGGAGTCTGCAAACTTTGTCAGCATTCTCTGGATCGACAAAACCTTATGGTTGCATCATATACAACTCTTCCTTAAGGAAACCGTTAAGGAACGCTGTTTTGACATCCATCTGCCAAATTTCATAATTGAAAAAGGCAACTATTGCTAACATGATTCTGACGGACTTAAGCATCGCTACGGGTGAGAAGGTCTCATCGTAGTCAACTCCTTGAACTTGTGAAAAACCCTTTGCCACAAGTCGAGCTTTATAGACGGTGACATTACCGTCCGCGTCCGTCTTCCTCTTAAAGATCCATTTGTTCTGAATGGCCTTACGCCCTTCAGGTAATACTTCCAAAGCCCATACTTTGTTTTCATACATGGATCCCATCTCGGATTTCATGGCCTCTAACCATTTCTCGGAATCCGGGCCCATCATCGCTTCTCCATAGCTCGTAGGCTCATCGTTGTCCAACAACATGACCTCTAAGACAGGGTTGCCGTACCACTCTGGAGCAGTACGCATCCTTGTCGACCCTCGGGGCTGAGGGTATGTACCAGTAGCTATGTGTTCAATCTCTCTCTCTCTCTCGTGTTCTTGAGATGTCACGATCTTGATGTATCACGGGCTTTGTTAATATAGTCGGATCACATGATGTTATTCCCTCTCTATCTTGTTGTGATGAATTGAGTTTTCCCTTTGATATATCGTTATGTTGGATTGAATATTGGATTTGAGAACACTTGATATATGTCTTGCATGTGGATACCCGTGGTGACAATGGGGTGTTCTATTGATTCACTTGATATATGTTTTGGTACTCAACTTGCGGATTCCCGCGGTGACATTGGGGTAATCTATGCATAGGGGTTGATACACGTTCTTGTCCTACTTTCTCCGATAGAAATCTTGGTGTGGATTGAGTATTATGAATCTGAAATTGTTTGATGCGTATCGTATAATTAACTCATGGATACTTGTGGTGACATTGGAGTATCTAGGTGACATTAGAGTTGGTTGATGCGTATCATATAGTGTTATTCTAGTACGAACTCTTAGATAGATCGAACGGAAAGGATAGCTTGATGTTATCATAGTACGAACTCTTGAATAGATCGATTGGAAAGGATAACTTTAAGGTGGTTTCGTACCCTACAAACAATTTCTTCTTATGTTCTCCGCTAGATAAGAACTTTGGAGTGATTCTTCGTTGCACGTTGAGGGATGGTTATGGGATCCAATTATATTAGCATTGTTGAGAATTGCACTAGCGAAAGTATGGACCCTAGGCCTTGTTTTCAAGCATTGCAATACCATTTGTGCTCACTTTTGTCACTTGCTACCTTGCTGTTTTTATATTTTCAGATTACAAAAACCTATATCTACCATCCATATTGCACTTGTATCACCATCTCTTCGCCGAACTAGTGCACCTATACAATTTGCCATTGTGTTGGGTGTGTTGGGGACTCAAGAGATTTCTTGTATTTGATTGCAGGGTTGTTTGAGAGAGACCATCTTCATCCTACACCTCCCACGGATTGATAAACCTTAGGTCATCTACTTGAGGGAAAATTGCTACTGTCCTACAAAACTCTGCGCTTGGAGGCCCAACACGAGTCTACAAGAATAAAGTTGCGTAGTAGACATCAGGCATCCCCAAGCTTAGACGCTTGAGTCTCCTTTAAAATATTACCTTGGGGTGCCTTGGTCATCCCCAAGCTTAGGCTCTTGCTACTCCTTATTCCGTGGTCCATCATAATAACACCCAAAACTTGAAAACTTCAATCACACAAAACTCAACAAAACTTCGTGAGATCCGTTAGTATAAGAAAGATATTGCATACTTTAGGTACTGTAATAAATTGATTCTTATTTCATAATTGCATAATAGGTACTGTATTCTAACTTCTTCATGGCTTATACCCCCCGATACAATCCATAGCATAACCAAAATAAGCAACTATGCAAGCAAAAAACAGAATCTGTCTAAAACAGAACAGTCTGTAGCAATCTGTAGAGAACCTATACTTCAGTAACTCTAAAAATTCTGAAAAATTAGTAAAACCTCGAAAATTTGTATAGCAACTCTTCGTAAAAATTGAATATTATTATCACATTCCAGTAAAAAAATGAAAATTCCTGCACTGGAGTCAAAAGTTTCTGTTTTGTTTCAGCATCGATTCTACTTATCTTGTGAGTCATCCAAAAGGCTTTACTTGGCACAAACACTAATTTAAACACAAAAAACATAATAATTACAGATAAAATAATCATTTTATCAAAAATAAACAGAAATAAATGATAACTATTGGGTTGTCTCCCAACAAGCTCTTTCTTTATAGCCATCAAGATAGGCTTAGGATAATAATAATGCTCACATAAAAGACAAAAGTTAAAGCACAAAGAGAGCATCATAAAACATGTGACAAACACATTTAAGTCTAACATACTTCATATGCATAGGCATTTTATAAGCAAACAAATTATCAAGACAAGAAGTGTCTAACATATGCAAGTAGGAAGAGTGAAGCATTAACAATTTCAACACAAAGAGAGATAATTGAGTAACTTGCAAATTCTTATAACCATGTTTGCCTCTCTCATTATATGTAGGATCATAATCAAATTCAACAATATAACTATCATAATATTGATCATTCTCCAAAGTAGCGGGATCATTATTACCTAAAGTTGACACTCTTCCAACCCCACTTTTAGTAGTGTTGCGAATATCATACTGAATAATAGATTCATCATGAAGGCTAGAATTATCAAGATCACAAGGAACATCATGATCATCACCCCAATCATGATCATTAGCACAATTGATATTCATGGAATTTATATTAGTAACATGGCAATCATGCTTTTAATTAAAGGAACTATCATGAATCACTTTATAAATTTCTTTTAACACTTCATCACAATTTTTAGATTCATGATTTTCAAGCAAGACCTCATAAGGAAATTCTAGTGCACTCAACTCACTAGCAATTGGTTCAACATAATCAGGTCTTTTGAAAATATTAGCAAGTGGATGAGGATCCATTTATCTTTATTTTTGCTTTTTTATTTTCTGTTTGTTTTTGATAAAGATAGAGATAACATAGCTAGGCAAGCAAGCAAACTAGAGACGAAACAAGCAAACTAGCAAACTAGTAAAGTAAATATTTTTGTATTTTTGATTTTTATGAGACAAACTAAATATAACAGCAAGTAAAAAGAAGAACAAGTGAATAAAAATTTATGTGAAGTTACTTTATAGTTGATGATGATATTCCCCGGCAACGGCGCCAGAAATCCTTCCTGATACTTGTGATCTGCGTTGGGTTTTCCGTGAAGAGGAACGGGTAATTGCAGCACAAAGTGGGTAAGTATTTCCCTCAGTTATGAAACCAAGGTTTATATCAAACCAATAGGAATATCAATCATCAACCGTCTTCAGCGGCTGCACACAAATGAACAAACAACTTGCACCCAACACGGGCAAGAGGGTTGTCAATCCCCTTGTTCTCGTTATTTGCAAGCAAATGAGTTGTGTAGATAATTGTTGATAAGTGTAAATTGAAAAATAAAAAAAAAGTAAATAAAGGCAGCGAGGTAATAGTAGTGTTTGTAAATATATAAGTGAATAGACCCCGGGGCCATAGTTTTCCCTAGCGGCATCTCTCATGTAGGCAACATACAGTGGATAACAAATTATTTTTGGGCAATTGATAGAAAAGCGGATAGTCATGCGATTTTCACGGCAATGATAATGTGTATATAGGCATCACGTCCATAAACAAATAGGATGACTCTCGCCTGCACCTATTACTATTACTCCACTCGTCGACCGCTATCCAGCACGCATCTAGAGGATTAAGTAAAACAGAGTAATGCATGGAGAACGATGACATGATGTAGACAAAGTAAACTCAAGCAATATGAATGAACCCCATCATGTTATCCTTAGTAGCAACAACACAAAGACGCCTCTTGTCCCCTACTTTGTCACTGGGATATAGAAACTCGTCAGGTTGAACCTACCACAACGCGCCACTCCCACCGATGAAATATCAATCTACTTGGCCAAAGCACATCAATAAATCGGAGAGCATTACAAAGCTATAATGATCATGCAATTAAGAGACAATATATATCAGAGGTATCTCAAATACTTTTCATGAATAATCTGAACATAAACCCACAATTCATCGGATCCCAACAAAAACACTGCATAATAGGATTACATCGGATAGATCAAAGTGAAGATGCGATGACCATTGTATTGAAGATCAAGAGATAGAGAGATTGCCATCTAGGTACTAGCTATGGACCCAGTAGGTCTGTGGTGAACTACTCATACATCATCATGAGGGCAGCAAGGTTGATGTAGAGGCCCTCCGTGATCGATCCCCCCTCTGGCAGGGTGCCGGAACGAAGCTCCAGATGGCCTCGCGACAGAACAGAGACTTGCGGCGGTGGAAAAAGGGTTTCAGGACTGCTTCTATTTTGTTGCAACATTAGAGAATTTATAGGCCAGAGAGGGGCATCGGGAGGCAGCCGAGGGGGCCACCACATATCAGGGCACGCCCCCCAGGGCACGCCCTGATGTGTGGTGGGGACCTCGTGCACCTCCCGGCCTCCTTCCTAAGCTTCCAGGTCTTCTTATGGTCCAGAAAAAATCATCAAAAAGTTTCGTCGCAATTGGACTTTGTTTGGTACTGTAAACCTGAAAAGTAAAAAACATGCAGAAAACAACAACTGGCACTGGGCCTTGGGTCAATAGGCTAGTGCTCAAAAATATTATAAATTGGTAAATAATGACCCAAAACGTATGCTAGAATGATAATATATCAGCATGGAACAATAAAAAAATTATAGATATGTTGGAGACGTATCAGGCCACAAGGAGCAAGTTGACCACCCCCCTAGAGAACGAGATTGGCCAACAGGGTGTATAAAGAAGCCCCGGCGAAAGCCCGCCCTCACGGCAGTAGCCCGGTTGACTATCCCAAGCCCTATGACCTGCGAACTAAGATACGTAGGGACAAATCACCTCCCCGATCCATTTATGGAATACGGGACCACGTGCATGTTGGCTTGGAGGGATACAACGCCTGGATAGACGGGCAAGGGCAAGCTCGGGAGCTGAGAAGAGATCGGGCGATCGCCAACACCCTTTAGGATGCGTTTCGATACCGAGCTCCTGCACACCCAGTCTGTTTCACAGACGGGGTCATGGAACATCAGTTCCCAAAAGGGTTTAAACTCATCAACATTGATCAATACGACAACACGACAGATCTAGCCGTCTGGATAGAAGATTTCCTTCTACACATCCACATGGCCCGAGGAGACGATTTTCATGCGATAAAGTACTTGCCACTCAAGCTTAAGGGACCGGCACGACATTGGATCCATAGCCTCCCCAGAAATTCTACCGAAAGCTGGGAGGACGCCTTTAGGTCAAACTTTTAGGGTACCTATGTTCGGCCTCCGGATGCCGATGACCTCAGCCACGTCATCCAGAAGGAGGACGAATTAGCTCGAAAATTATGGAACTGGTTCTTAACCAAAAAGAACCAGATAGTCGACTGCCCGGACGCTGAGGCCATTGTGGCACTCAAGCTAACATTTGGGATGAATGGTTAGCCCGACAGCTCGGATAGGACACGCCAAGGACCATGGCGGTCCTCACTTCATTAATGACCCGCTTTTGCGCAGGCGAGGATAGTTGGTTGGCCCGTAACTCTCACAGGAGTGACCCCGACACCTCAGAAGTCCGAGATGGGAACGACAAGTCTAGGCGCATCAAACACAAGTGCCAAAATAAAAATAGCGGCATCGACGTTGAGGACCCAAAAGTTAATGCAGGGTTCAATAGCTCATGGGGTGGACCCAAAAAGAGATCCTTCAAAGGAAACAAGGACGGCCCAAGCGCTCTGGATAAAATACTGGACAAGCCCTGCCAGATCCATGGCACACCAGAGAAGCCTGCCAACCACACCAATAGAAACTGTTCGGTGTTCAAGAAGGCTAGTAAAGCTCTAGCCGAGGAGTCAAGCAAGGGCCAGTCCCGAAGCGATGACGACGAGGATGAACCTCAGTGGTCGAGCAGTGGCGGCCAAAAACAGTTCCCCTCCGTGGTGAAAGATGTGAACATGATCTATGTCACACACATTCCTAAAAGGGAGAGAAAACGTGCACTTCGGGACGTCTACACCTTAGAGCCTGTAGCCCAAAGGTGTAACCCTTGGATGGCATGCCCGATCGCTTTTGATAAGAAAGACCATCCGACCAGCATCCGTCATGACGGGCCAGCCGCCCTGGTTCTGGATCCCATTGTCGACAGGTTTCACCTCCCCGCGTCCTTATGGACGGTGGAAGCGGTCTGAACCTGATATATGCGGATACAATATGGAAAATGGGTATCGACTCGTTAAGAATCAAACCCAGCAAAACCACGTTCAAGGGAGTAATACCCAGCGTAGAAGCCCAATGCATGGGCACCATAACGTTGCAAGTTGTTTTCGGCTCCCACGACAACTTCCGCTGCGAGGATTTAATCTTTGATATAGTCCCCTTCCGCAACAGCTATCATGCGTTGCTTGGTCGTACTGCATACGCCCGCTTCAACGCGGTGCCACACTACGCCAACCTTAAAATCAAAATGTCAGGGCCCAATGGGGTCATCATCATTAACGGCAACACGGAACGCTCCCTCCGTATGGAGAAGCAGACGGCGGCTTATGCAGCCGACTCCCAGGCGGTCGAAGAGGCGACAAGACAGGAAGCTTGGCTTGATCTGCCGGGCTCTTCAAAACGTGTCCTCACGGCCACCGGTCGAACCCACGTCCCCCCTAAATAGGGATATGCACTCCCCTGACCCTACCATCTGGTAGCAGACTACGTACCTCGAGTACACAACTTCGTGCTTAAAAATCCTTGGGAAATTGGGGAGCAAAAATTTATCACATAAGGGGTGTTACATCGGATAATCCAAACACACCTGACGTCTGGTGAACTCTTCGGCACATAAAGGCCCACCAGAAGGAACATCTCGGCATCATCAATTTGCCAAATCACGGCTCCAACCTCTTCGGAGGCCCCGCCTTTCAAATGCTTTAAGCATCATGAGGAATTGGTTGTATACATTAGTCTTGGAATAGACAAGGACTGGCTGGTCAACAGCTTGGAGGCGCAGACATGCGGCAGGGGAGCAACGGGCCACTATTTAAAACCCTGTATTATTCTCTTCGCCCATCTTTTTCTTCAACATACTTTCTGTATCTCCTTACAGCTCGGCCTGCATGACTGATACGTCTCCAACGTATCTATAATTTTTATTGTTCCATGCTGATATATTATCATTCTAGGATACTTTTTGGGTCTTTATTTACCAATTTATAATATTTCTGAGCACTAACCTATTGACCCAGTGCCCAGTGCAGTTGCTGTTTTTTGCGTGTTTTTCACTTTTCAAGTTTACAGTACCAAACGAAGTCCAATTGCCATGAAACTTTTTGATGATTTTTTCCGGACCAAAACAAGACATGGAAGCTTTGGAAGGAGGCTGGGGGCCGCACGAGGGGCGCACAAGCCAACAAGGGGCACCCCAGGGGGGCGCCCTAATGGCTTGTGCCTCCCTCGGGCGTCTCCCGACGCCCGTCTCTGGCTTATAAATTCTCATCTACCCTAAAAACACCAGAGGCAGTCCCAAAACCCTTTTTACGCCATCGCAAGTCTCTGTTCCGTCGCGAGGCCATCTGGAGCTCCGTTCCGGCACCCTGCCGGAGGGGGGATCGATCACGGAGGGCCTTTAGATAAACCTTGCTGCCCTCATGATGATGTGTGAGTAGTTCACCACAGACCTACGGGTCCATAGCTAGTACCTAGATGGCAATCTCTCTATTTCTTGATCTTCAATACAATGATTATCGCATCTTCGCTTTGATCTATCCGATGTAATCCTATTGTGCGGTGTGTTTGTTGGGATCCGATGAATTGGGGGTTTATGTTCAGATTATTCATGAAAAGTATTTGAGTCACCTCTGAATATTAAGATTCTTATTTGCATGATCATTATAGCTTCGTAATGCTATCCGATTTATTGATGTGCTTTGGCCAAGTAGATTGATCTATCTTAAGTGGGAGTGGTGCGTTGTGGTAGGTTCAACCTGCCGAGTTTCTCTATCCCAGTGACAAAGTAGGGGACAAGATGCGTCTTTGTGTTGTTGCTACTAAGGATAACATGACGGGGTTCATTCATATTGCTTGAGTTCACTTTGTCTACATCATGTCATCGTTCTCCATGCATTACTCTGTTTTACTTAATACTCTAGATGCATGCCGGATAGCGGTTGATGAGTGGAGTAATAGTAATAGGTGCAGGCAGGAGTCGGCATATTTGTTTATGGACGTGATGCCGTGAAAATCGCATAACTATCCGCTTTTCTATCAATTGCCCAATAGTAATTCGTTACCCACCGTATGTTGCCTACATGAGAGATGCCGCTAGGGAAAACTATGGCCCCAGGGTCTATTCACTTATATATTTACAAATGCTACTATTACCTTGTTGCCTTTATTTCCTTTTTATTTTATTTAGCAATTTAGAATTATCTACAATTATCTACACAACTCATTTGCTTGCAAATAACGAGATCAAGGGGATTGACAACCATCTTGCCCACGTTGGGTGCAAGTTGTTTGTTCATTTGTGTGCAACCACTGAAGACGGTTGAGGATTGATATTCTTATTGGTTCGATAAACCTTGGTTTCATAACTGAGGGAAATACTTACCCACTTTGTGCTGCGATAACCCGTTCCTCTTCACGGAAAACCCAACGCAGATCACGAGTATGATGAAGGATTTCTAGCGCCGTTGCCGAGGAATATCATCATCAACTATCAATTAACTTCACACACATTTTCATTTACTTGTTTATCTTTTTATTTGCTGTTATATTTAGTTTGTCTCATAAAAATTAAAAATACAAAAATATTTACCTTTGCTTGTTACTAGTTTACTCATTTGCTTGCTTGAAGTAGCTATCATGTCTGACTTCGTCGTTGAAAAAGATGATGGGAGTGAATTCCCCAATGAGGAAACTCCCCCATGGCGAGACGTAAAAGTTTTCATTGCGGGGAAGGGGAATATCATAGGGATAAGCGTTATCCAAGAATTCCTTAATTGTACGGGTGCTTTAATTTGAAAGGATACACCAATCCTTAAAAGAACTAAAAGTTAGGACAATGCTATCGCTGCCCTTGTTCTAAAGCTTGAAAGAAGATTTATGCATACTCACCCCACCTTACAAATGCTTTTCTATGAATTACCGGTCATAAAAGACCCTAGGGCTAAGAAGATAGCCACTCTTATCCTCATGCAAGAATTTGACTATATAGTACGGGAAGCTCGTGAAATCTTTGAGCACTATAATATGAGTTGTGAGCATCCCGTAATAGATAAAATTCTATATAAGAAGGACTATATGATGAGATATTTGTTCAAGGATAATCACACTTATGATGAAAACACAATTAAAGAAGTCCCTCCTATCCATATTATCCAACAAGTTTTCAATACCATTAACAAACAATATTCGTGGATAGTAAGAGAGAATGTGGAGGGGTTTAAGGAGAACACCATTGAAAATGCCAAGATATTACTTGATGATGTGTTCCATATTGTCTTTGAATAACCTTCTTCTCAAGGGAGTGTCAAAGATGAGAATACTTGAAACTATGCATTATGCCTAGCTAGGGGCATAAAAAATAGCGCTTGTTGGGAGGCAACCCAATAGTTATCTTTAAATTTTTGCTTTAAAATTTCTATTTGTTTTTTATAACATGATTATTGCCTCTGTAATGATTATGCTTTTGTGTTTAAATTAGTGTTTGTGCCAAGTAAAGCCTTTGGGATGACTCACCAGATGAGTAGAATCGATGCTGAAACAAAACAGAAACTTTTGACTCCAGTACAGGAATTTTCATTTTTTACTGGAGCATGATAATGATGTGAAATTTTTACACAGTGTTTCTATACAAAGTTTAGAGGATTTCATAATTTTTTTGAATTTTTCGAATTACATAAGTTTAGGTTCTCTACATATTTCTACAGACTCTTCTGTTTTAGACAGATTCTGCTTTTGCTTGCATAGTTGCTTGTTTTGATTATGCTATGGATTGTATCGGGGGGTACAAACCATGAAGAAGTTAGAATACAGTACCTATTATGCAATTATGAAATAAGAATAAATTTATAACAGTACCTAAAGTATGCAATATGTTTCTTATACTAACAGATCTCACGAAGTTTTGTTGAGTTTTGTGTGATTGAAGTTTTCAAGTTTTGGGTGTTATCGCGATGGACAAAGGAATAAGGAGTAGCAAGAGCCTAAGCTTGGGGATGCCCAAGGCACCCCAAGGTAATATGTTAAAGGATACTCAAGCGTATAAGCTTGGGGATGCCCCGGAAGGCATCCCCTCTTTCGTCTCAATCCATCGGTATGTCACTTGAAGCTATATTTTTATTCGTCACATGATATGAGTTTTGCTTGGAGCGTCGTTTGTTTTTGTTTGCTTTTGCTTTCAGTTTTCCACAATCATTGTGTGCTGGACACACCTATTTAATAGAGACACACCTTCATCATAATTTATTAGAATACTCTATGTGCTTCACTTATATCTTTTGAGCTTAGGAGTTGCTCTAGTACTTCCCTTATATCTTTTTGAGCACGGTGGCGTTTAGATTTTATAGAAATAATTTCACTCTCGTTCTTCACTTATATTTGTTTGAAAGTTAATAAATAGCGACGGTAATTTGCATGCGTCATAAGACTAGTCCAAAAACATTAGGTATTCAATGAGTGATAATCAAAACCATCATGTAGCACATATAGAGAAATTGTGGGTTAATTATATTGATGTGGTAATATGAAAAAGGTGTGAGTCCATAAATGTTGATCTGTAGAAGTGTCAATATTAAGAAAGATTAACTTTTTGTTCATCTAAAAATTAAATAGGCATGGTGATGATGTGTGAGCATTTCTATCCCTCGTTGAAATCCTAGTGTTGTTTCGGGTCGGAAGCGTGCGATGGTTTACTCCTACCAACCTCTTCCCTCGGGGCATGCAAGTAGTACTTTGATCTATGATAAAACTAATAAAACTTTACAATAAGTATATGAGTTCTTTATGACTAATGTGAAACCATGGACATACGCAATCTCACCTTCTCATATTTGCTAGCCTCTTCGGTACCATGCATTGCCCATTCTCACCTCGAGGATCGGTGCAACTTTCGCCGGTGCATCCAAAACCCGTGACATGATACGCTCTGTTGCACATAAGCCTCATTATATCTTCCTCAAAACAGCCACCATACCTACCTATCATGGCATTTTCATAGCCATTCCGAGATATATTGCCATGCAAATTCCATCGTCACTTCACATGACTAGTTCGTTCATCATCATATTGCTTTGCATGATCATATAGAGCTGACAAGTATTTGTGGCAAAGCCACCGTTCATCATATATTTAATACATGTCACGCTAGATCATTGCACATCCTGGTACACTGCCAGAGGCATTCATACAGCGCCATATCTTCATATCAGTTCTTCATATCGAGTTGTAAGTAAATAAAAGTGTGATGATCATCATTATTAGAGCATTGTCCCAGTGAGGAAAGGATGATGGAGACAATGGTTCCCCCACAAGTCGGGACGAGACTCCGGATGAAAAATAAAGATGGGGGAGTGATACGTCTCCGTCGTATCTACTTTTCCTCACACTTTTGCCCTTGTTTTGGACTCTAATTTGCATGATTTGAATGAAACTAACCCGGACTAAGGCTGTTTTCAGTAGAACTACCATGGTGTTGTTTTTTTGTGCAGAAATAAAAGTTCTCGGAATTGGACGAAACTTTTTTGAGATTTATTTTAGAATAAATAAAAAATACTGGAGTCAAGAACCACCGGAGGGGGGGGGGGCAGAGGCTGGGCAGCTTACACCAGGGCGCGCCAGCCCCCCCCCCCAGACGCGCCCTGGTGGGTTGTGCCCACCTCATGGCCCCACGGACCCTAATTCCGGCACTATAAATTCCTATTTTCGGAGAAAAGAATCAAGGAGAAAGTTTCATCGCGTTTTACGATACGGAGCCGCTGCCACCTCCTGTTCTTCATCGGGAGGCCAGATCTGGAGCCCGTTTGGGGCTTCGGAGAGGGGAATCTTTGGTCTTCGTCATCACCAACCCTTCTCCATCACCAATTCCATGATGCTCCCCACCGGGAGTGAGTAATTCCTTCGTAGGCTTGCTGGTCGGTGAGGAGTTGGATGGGATTCATTATGTAATCGAGTTAGTTTTGTTAGGCTTGTTCCCTAGTATCCACTATGTTCTGAGATTGATGTTGCTATGACTTTGCCATGCTTAATGCTTGTCACTAGGGCCCGAGTGCCATGATTTCAGATCTGAACCATTTATGTTATCACCATTATATCTATGTTCTTGATCCGATATTGCCTAGTCATATGCACCTATTACGTGTTATGATCCGTCAACCCCATAGTGACAATATTTGGGATACTTCACGGTGATGACCGTAGTTTGAGGAGTTCATGTATTCACCCTGTGTTAATGCTTTGTTCCGGTTCTCTATCAAAAGGAGGCCTTAATATCCCTTAGTTTTCTTATGGACCCCGCTGCCACGGGAGGGTAGGACAAAAAATGTCATGCAAGTTCTTTTCTATAAGCATGTATGACTATTTACAGAATACATGCCTACATTACATTTATGAACTGGAGCTAGTTCTGTGTCGCCCTAGGTTATGACTGTTATATGATGAATATCATCCAACGAGTTCACCGATCCAGTGCCTACGAGTTCTCTACTTATTGTTCTTGCTAAGTTACTATTGCTGTTGTTGCTACTGTTCCGACTGCTACAAAACTATTGCTACTAGTGTTACCGTCACTGTTACTGTCACTACTGCTATCAAACTATCATACTACTGTGCTACTGATCACCTTGCTGTAGATATTTAATCTCCAGGTGTGGTTGTATTGACAACTCAGCTGCTAATACTCTCAAATATTCTTTGGCTCCCCTTGTGTCGAATCTATAAATTTGGGTTGAATACTCTACCCTCGAAAACTGTTGCGATCCCCTATACTTGTGGGTTATCAGGGAGGCCAAATGTGCCCACCATTTAAAAAACAATGAGAGAAAATGAGAGAAGGGACTTTGCTACTATCTTTTACCACACTTGTGCCTCAAAGTGGCACTATGCTCCTCATGACGAGAGTCTCATGACATGTCATTTTCATATGCTAGTGGGAATTACCTATTCATTATTACAAACTTGGCTTGTATATTCCTATGACGGGCTTCCTCAAATGCCCGAGGTCTTCATGAGCAAGCAAGTTGGATGCACACCCCACTTAGCTTCATTTGAGCTTTCATACACTTATAGCTCTAGTGCATCATTTGCATGGCAATCCCTACTCCTTGCATTGACATGTATCGATGGGCATCTCCATAGCCCGTTGGTACGCCTAGTTGATGTGAGATTATCTTCTCCACTTTTTGCCCCTTTGATATCTACCACCATATTCTATTCCACCTAAATGCTATGTCCAATGGCTCACGCTCATGTATTGCGTGAAGAATAAAAAGTTGATGCATATTGAAAAAGTACGATCCAATTGCGTGCCTTGGACACCGTGGTGCTTAACATTTGTATTAATGTGGTGAAGATGGAGCCATGCCTTGCTAATATAATAAGATGAATGGGGGATAAACAATCCTTAAGGATCGTATACTTTGAAAGATTGATGACTATTTCTTACACTTTGATATTGCTATGTTAATATTTGTTGATTCATCTTTTCTCAATGAGCATACATGCATAAGATTACATAATGGATGGCATGTCACATTAAAAATTCTGTTTTTATCATTTACCTACTCGAGGACGAGCAGGAATTAAGCTTGGGGATGCTTAATACGTCTCCAACGTATCTATAATTTCTGATTGTTCCATGCTGATATATCATCATTCTAGGATAATTTTTGGGTCTTTATTTACCAATCTATAATATTTTTTAGCACTAACCTATTGACCCAGTGCCCAGTGCCAGTTGTTGTTTTCTGCGTGTTTTTCACTTTTCAGGTTTACAGTACCAAACGAAGTCCAATTGCCACGAAACTTTTTGATGATTTTTTCTAGACCAAAAGAAGACCTGGAAGCTTCGGAAGGAGGCCGGGGGCCGCACGAGGGCCGCACAAGCCAATAGGGCGTGCCCCAGGGGGGCGCCCTAATGGCTTGGGCCTCCCTCGGGCGTCTCCCGACGCCCGTCTCTGGCTTATAAATTCTCATCTACCCTAAAAACACCAGAGGCAGTCGCAAAACCCTTTTTACGCCACCGCAAGTCTATGTTCCATCGCAAGGCCATCTGGAGCTCCGTTCCGGCACCCTGCCAGAGGGGGGATCGATCACGGAGGGCCTCTACATCAACCTTGCTGCCCTCATGATGATGTGTGAGTAGTTCACCACAGACCTACGGGACCATAGGTAGTACCTATATGGCAATCTCTCTATCTCTTGATCTTCAAAACAATGATCATCTCATCTTCGCTTTGATCTATCCGATGTAATCCTATTGTGTGGTGTGTTTGTTGGGATCCGATGAATTGGGGGTTTATGTTCAGTTTATTCATGAAAAGTATTTGACTCACCTCTGAATATTAAGATTCTTATTTGCATGATCATTATAGCTTCCTATTGCTCTCCGAATTATTGATGTGCTTTGGCCAAGTAGATTGATCTATCTTCAGTGGGAATGGTTGATGACCCACAAGTATAGGGGATCAATCATAGTCCTTTCGATAAGTAAGAGTGTCGAACCCAACGAGGAGCAGAAGGAAATGACAAGCGGTTTTCAGCAAGGTAATTTCTGCAAGCACTGAAATTATAGGCAACAGATAGTTTGATAGCAAGATAATTGGTAACAAGCAAGTAATGGTAACGATAAACAAGGTGCAGCAAGGTAGCCCAATCCTTTTGAGGCAAAGGACAGGCCAAAAAAATCACTAGTAATAGGCAAAGTGTTCTTGAGGGTACACGGGAATTTCGTCTAGTCACTTTTATCATGTTGGTTTGATTCGTGTTCGCTACTTTGATAATTTGATATGTGGGTGGACCGGTGCTTGGGTGTTGTTCTTACTTGAACAACCTCCCACTTATGATTAACCCCCTCGCAAGCATCCGCAACTACGAGAAAAGTATTAAGATAAAATCTAACCATAGCATTAAACGTTTGGATCCAAATCAGCCCCTTACGAAGCAGCGCATAAACTAGGGTTTAAGCTTCTGTCACTCTAGCAACCCATCATCTAATAACTACTCCACAATGCATCCCCTTAGGCCCATGAATGATGAAGTGTCATGTAGTCGACGTTCACATGACACCACTAAGGGAATCACAACATACATATCATCAAAATATCGAACACATATCAAATTCACATGATTACTCGCAACATGACTTCTCCCGTGACCTCAAGAACAAAGGTAACTACTCACAAATAATAATCATGCTCAAGATCAGAGGAGTATCGAATGGCATAATGGATCTAGACATACAATCTTCCACCAAATAAACCATATAGTGATCAACTACGCAAGGTAATCAACACTACTAGTCACCCACACTTACCAATCTGAGGTTCCGGTACAAAGATTGAACACAAGAGATGAACTAGGGTTTGAGAGGATATGGTGCTGTTGAAGATGTTGAAGAATATTGGCCTCCCAAAGATGAGAGGGGTGTTGGTGATGACGATAGCTTCGATTTCCCCCTCCGGGAGGGAAGTTCCCCGGCGGAATCGCTCCGCCGGAGGGCAAAAGTGCTCCTGCCCAATTTCCGCCTCGAGGCGGCGGCGCTTCGTCCCGAAAGTCCTCCTTTGATTTTTTCTAGGTCAAGTGTGACCATATACCAGAAGATGGGCACCGGAGGTGGGCCGAGGTGCCCACAACGCATCAGAGCGCGCCCAGGGGGGCCTGGCGCGCCCTGGTGGGTTGTGCCCACCTAGGAGGCCCCCTCCGGTAGTTTTCTGCTCGAGTATTTTTTTTATTAAATGCAAAAATAATCTCCGTAAAATTTCGGCTTCATTGGAGTTGTGAAGAATAGGTATCTCTAACGTGCTTTTCTTGGGTCCAGAATTCCAGCTGCCGGTATTCTCCCTCTTTGTGTAAAACATGCATATTATGAGAGAAAAGGCATTAGAATCACTCCCCCAAAGCATTATTATTCAACAAAACAAAGTAAATAATAGTAGGAAATCATGATGCAAAATGGACGTATCAGTGGTGCGTTGTGGTAGGTTCAACCTGGCGAGTTTCTATATCCCAGTGACAAAGTAGGGGACAAGATGCGTCTTTGTGTTGTTGCCACTAAGGATAACATGACGGGGTTCATTCATATTGCTTGAGTTTACTTTGTCTACATCATGTCATCGTTCTCCATGCATTACTCTGTTTTACTTAATACTATAGATGCATGCTGGATAGCGGTCGATGAGTGGAGTAATAGTAATAGGTGCAGGCAGGAGTCGGCCTATTTGTTTATGGACGTGATGCCTATATATACATGATCATTGCCGTGAAAATTGCATAACTATCCGCTTTTCTATCAATTGCCCAACAGTAATTCGTTACCCACCGTATGCTGCCTACATGAGAGATGCCGCTAGGGAAAACTATGGCCCCAGGGTCTATTCACTTATATATTTACAAACACTACTATTACCTTGCTGCCTTTATTTACTTTTTTTTATTTTATTTTGCAATTTACAATTATCTACAATTATCTACACAACTCATTCGCTTGCAAATAACGAGATCAAGGGGATTGACAACCCTTCTTGCCCGTGTTGGGTGCAAGTTGTTTGTTCATTTGTGTGCAACCACTGAAGACGGTTGCGGATTGATAGTCCTATTGGTTCAATAAACCTTGGTTTCATAACTGAGGGAAATACTTACCCACTTTGTGCTGCGATAACCCGTTCCTCTTCACGGAAAACCCAACGCAGATCACGAGTATCAGGAAGGATTTCTGGCGCCGTTGCCGGGAAATTTCATCATCAACTATCAAGTAACTTCACACAAATTTTCATTCACTTGTTTATCTTTTTATTCGCTGTTATATTTAGTTCGTCTCATAAAAATCAAAAATACAAAAATATTTACCTTTGCTTGTTACTAGTTTACTCCTTTGCTTGCTTGAAGTAGCTATCATGTCTGACTTCATCATTGAAAAAGACGATGGGAGTGAATTCCCCAATGAGGAAACTCCCCCACAGCGAGACATAAAAGTTTTCATTGCGAGGAAGGGGAATATCATAGGGATAAGCGTTATCCAAGAATTCTTTAATTGTACGGGTGCTTTAATTTGCAAGGATACACCAATCCTTAAAAGAACTAAAAGTTATGTCGATGCTATCGCTGCCCTTGTTCTAAAGCTTGAAAGAAGATTTATGCGTACTCACCCCACCTTACAAATGCTTTTCTATGAATTACCAGTCATAAAAGACCCTAAGGCTAAGAAGATAGCCACTCTTATCCTCATGCAAGAATTTGACTGTATAGTACGGGAAGCTCGTGAAATCTTTGAGCACTATAATATGAGTTGTGAGCATCCCGTAATAGATAAAATTCTTTATAAGAAGGACTATATGATGAGATGTTTGTTCAAGGATAATCACACTTATGATGAAAACACAATTAAAGAAGTCCCTCCTATCCATATTATCCAACAAATTTTCAATACCATTAATAACAAACAATATTCGTGGATAGTAAGAGAGAATGTGGAGGGGTTTAAGGAGAGCACCATTGAAAATTCCAAGATATTACTTGATGATTCGTTCCATATTGTCTTTGAAAAACCTTGTTCTCAAGGGAGTTTCAAATATGGCAATACTTGAAACTATGCATTATGTCTAGCTAGGGGCATAAAACAATAACGCTTGTTGGGAGGCAACCTAATAGTTATCTTTAAATTTTTGCTTTAAACTTTCTGTTTGTTTTTGATACCATGATTATTGCCTCTGTAATGATTATGTTTTTGTGTTTAAATTAGTGTTTGTGCCAAGTAAAGCCTTTGGGATGACTCACAAGATGAGTAGAATCGATGCAGAAACAAAACAGAAACTTTTGACTCCAGTACAGGAATTTTCATTTTTTACAGGAGCGTGGTAATGATGTGAAATTTTTACACAGTGTTTCTATACAAAGGTTCAAGGTTTTCCGATTTTTTCAGGATTTTTAGAGTTACATAAGTGTAGGTTCTCTACAGATTTCCACAGACTATTCTGTTTTAAACAGATTCTGTTTTTGCTTGCATAGTTGCTTGTTTTGATTATGCTATGGATTGTATCGGGGGGTATAAGCCATGGAGAAGTGAGAATACAGTACCTATTGTTGAGTTTTGTGTGATTGAAGTTTTCAAGTTTTCAGTGTTATCGCGATGGACAAAGGAATAAGGAGTAGCAACAGCCTAAGCTTGGGGATGCCCAAGGCACCCCAAGGTAATATTTTAAAGGAGACTCAAGCGTCTATGCTTGGGGATGCCCCGGAAGGCATCCTCTCTTTCGTCTCCATCCATCGGTATGTCACTTGAAGCTATATTTTTATTCGTCACATGATATGAGTTTTGCTTGGAGCGTCGTTTGCTTTTGTTTGCTTTTACTTTCAGTTTGCCACAATCATTGTTTGCTGGACACACCTATTTAATAGAGACACACCTTCATCATAATTTATTAGAATACTCTATGTGCTTCACTTATATCTTTTTAAGCACGGTGGCGTTTAGATTTTATAGAAATAATTTCACTCTCGTTCTTCACTTGTATTTGTTTGAGAGTTAATAAATAGTGACGGTAATTTGCATGGGTCATAAGACTAGTCCAAAAATATGAGGTATTCAATGAGTGATAATCAAAACCATCATGTATCACATATTGAAAAATTGTGGGTTAATTATATTGATGTGGTAATATGAAAAAGGTGTGAGTCCATAATTGTTGATCCATAGTAGTGTTGATATTAAGAAAGGTTAACTTTTTGTTCATCTAAAAATTAAAGAGGCATGGTGATGATGTGTGAGCATTTATATTCCTCGTTGAAATCCTAGTGTTGTTTCGGGTCGGAAGCACGCGATGGTTTACTCCTACCAACCTCTTCCCTCGGGGCATGCAAGTATTACTTTGATCTATGATAAAACTAATAAAACTTTACAATAAGTATATGAGTTGTTTATGACTAATGTGAAACCATGGACATACTCAATCTCACCTTCTCATATTTGCTAGCCTCTTCGGTACCGTGCATTGCCCATTCTCACCTCGAGGATGGTGCAACTTTCGCAGGAGCATCCAAACCCCGTGACATGATACGCTCTGTTGCACATAAGCCTCATTATATCTTCCTCAAAACAGCCACCATACGTACCTATCATGGCATTTTCATAGCCATTCTGAGATATATTGCCATGCAAATTACATCGTCACTTTACATGACTAGTTCGTTCATCATCATATTGTTTGCATGATGATATAGAGCTGACATAGTATTTGTGGCAAAGCCACCGTTCATCATATTTTTAATACATGTCACGCTATATGATTGCACATCCTGGTACACTGCTAGAGGCATTCATACAGAGCCATATCTTCATATCAGTTCTTCATATCGAGTTGTATGTAAATAAAAGTGTGATGATCATCATTATTAGAGCATTGTCCCAGTGCGGAAAGGATGATGGAGACTATGATTCCACCACAAGTCGGGATGAGACTCCGGACGAAAAATAAAGATGGGGGAAGCCAAATGAGCCCACCATTTAAAACAATGAGAGAAAATGAGAGAAGAGACTTTGCTACTATCTTTGACCACACTTGTGCCTCAAAGTGGCACTATGCTCCTCATGACGAGAGTCTCATGATATGTCATTTTCATATGATAGTGGGAATTACCTATTCATTATTACAAACTTGGCTTGTATACTCCTATGATGGGCTTCCTCAAATGCCCGAGGTCTTCATGAGCAAGCAAGTTGGTTGCACACCCCACTTAGCTTCATTTGAGCTTTAATACACTTATAGTTGTAGTGCATCATTTGCATGGCAATCCCTACTCCTTGCATTGACATCTATCGATGGGCATCTCCATAGCCCGTTGGTATGCCTAGTTTATGTGAGATTATCTTCTCCACTTTTTGCCCCTTTGATATCTACCACCATATTCTATTCCACCTAATTGCTATGTCCAATGGCTCACGCTCATGTATTGCGTGAAGAATAAAAAGTTGATGTATATTGAAAAAGTACGATCCAATTGCCTGACATGGACACCGTGGTGCTTAACATTTGTATTAATGTGGTGAAGATGGAGCCATGCCTTGCTAATATAATAAGATGAATGGGGGGTAAACATTCCTTAAGGATCGTATACTTTGAAAGATTGATGACTTTGTTTCTTACACTTTGAATATTGCTATGTTAATATTTTTTGATTAATCTTTTCTCAATGAGCATACATGCATAAGATTACATAATGGATAGCATGTCACATCAAAAATTCTGTTTTTATCATTTACCTACTCGAGGACGAGGAGGAATTAAGCTTGGGGATGCTTGATACGTATCCAATGTATCTATAATTATTGATTGTTCCATGCTAATATATTATCATTCTAGGATACTTTTTGGGTCTTTATTTACCAATTTATATATTTTTGAGCACTAACCTATTGACCCAGTGCCCAGTGCCAGTTGCTGTTTTCTACGTGTTTTTCACTTTTCAGGTTTAAGTACCAAACGAAGTCCAATTGCCACGAAACTTTTTGATGATTTTTTCTGGACCAAAAGAAGACCTGGAAGCTTCGGAAGGAGGCCGGAGGCCGCACGAGGGCCGCACAAGCCAACAGGGAGCGCCCCAGGGGGGCTGCACCCTGATGGCTTGTGCCTCCCTCAGGCGTCTCCCGACACCCCTCTCCGGCTTATAAATTCTCATCTACCCTAAAAACACCAGAGGCAGTACTGAAACCCTTTTTACGCCGCTGCAAGTCTCTGTTCCGTCGCGAGGCCATCTTGATCTCCGTTCCGGCACCTGCCGGAGGGGGGATCGATCACGGAGGGCCTCTACATCAACCTTGCTGCCCTCATGATGATGTGTGGGTCGTTCACCATAGACCTACTGGTTCATAGCTAGTACCTAGATGGCAATCTCTCTATCTGTTGATCTTCAATACAATGATCATCGCATCTTCTCTTTGATCTATCCGATGTAATCCTGTTGTGCGGTGTGTTTGTTGGGATCCGATGAATTGGGGGTTTATCTTCCGATTATTCATGAAAAGTATTTGAGTCACCTCTGAATATTAAGATTCTTATTAGGATGATCATTATAGCTTCGTAATGCTCTCCGATTTATTGATGTGCTTTGGCCAAGTAGATTGATCTATCTTCATTGGGAGTGGTGCGTTGTGGTAGGTTCAACCTGGCGAGTTTCTATATCCCAGTGACAAAGTAGGGGACAAGATGCGTCTTTGTGTTGTTGCTACTAAGGATAACACGATGGGGTTCATTCATATTGCTTGAGTTTACTTTGTCTATATCATGTCATCATTCTCCATGCATTACTCTGTTTTACTTAATACTCTAGATGCATGTTGGATAGCGGTCAATGTCAGCGTCCTGGGAACAGGGGTACCCAGGACTGCCAGCCTGCGACCCAGGGTGTGGCCCACTATGGAGACTCGCTATGGCCCAGCGCTGCCTCACTCAAGACAAGGCCCTCGCGAGAGCCCCGCACTCGCGAGGGAGACGACGCCAAGACCCTCAGATGGAAGAGGTCTCCCCAGGCCCCCTCCTGAGCGGTGGAGATCTCTATGCAATGCTCGGCCTCGGGAGGTCATGAATGACGCAAGGCGGTCCAGGCGGGCACCAGCGCGCCAGAGGAGACAATTCCTCTTTGGTGCAAAGGAGGCGGGGGCGAGCGCAGGTTCCCAAGGCGTCCCCCCAAAGGTTTCCACTCCGGTGCAACGAGACCAAAACCACGAGCCCAGCAGGACGAACATCATCACCGAGCCCACCTCTGTATCACCACCGGCTACTTTGCAGGTGAAGATCACCTTTCGTCAGGATAAGGGTGTACTCCTTGTCCCCCTTCGAATTTGGCCGTTGTGGGATCCCTTCCCGCCATTGCGATAAGGGAAGAGGACCCAGGCCACTATAAAGATAGGCTAGCCCGCTCCGTAGAAGGGGGACGGATCCAACACCACCCGAGCGCCCTCGCGAGGCAACTCATCACTGTACTAGTTCATCCACAAACCTCCTTGTGAGGCAATCCACCAAAAGCAGGAGTAGGGTTTTACGCTTCGCAGCGGCCCAAACCTGGGTAAATCCACGTGTGCTAATCTCCCTTCCTTCGATCGTGCGAGTTCATCGGGCCAGGCTATCGAGCTGTGAGCTTGAGGGCGAAGCTGTGGAGATCTTCGCACACGCCCCTGTGTTCAAACCTCTTTGGGTTTTGTGGAGCCCGAAATCCGACATTTGGCGCGCCAGGTAGGGGGCGTGTCGGAGTCTTCAGCAAGCTTCGTTTCTTCTTCCCTTTGTTGTGTCGATGGTCGACGCCCGACAAGCTTCCTTCGGCCCCGGCGGATCCGTCTTCACCAACCTCGCCGCTGCCGCCCAAGACGCACGCCCCGGTAGCTCGGTGCTGGCCGGTCGTTACCAGGCCACTAGCGTCATCTCCACCACCGCCGCTGCTCGAGCCGGCCAGGCACGTGGAGGGCGAGCGGCGCCCAAGGGGCCAACATCACCCTGTACCCACGTGGGAGACCTCAACGTGCATGATGCGCTGCTGATGGCGAGTGAGATGCTTCGTCATCGCCCGACGCACGGGGGCTTCGACGCCTGGGCCGACCACATCGCCGAGTTGGTCACTGTCGCGAGGAGGGCCTGGGTTCCGCACCTTTCTTCTCGACAACCGACGTTGGGCGCCGGGGGCTCGCTCGCCATGCCTCTCACCTCATCTGCAGACGGCGTGCCCGCCCAATGCCCGGGCGAGACCGGGCAAGGCCCGCCGCATGCCGTGCTTCTTCTCCTCCGGATCCCGGTGACCGGCTTCGGGGCGCCGTCCGGCCCCGCCAGTGGTGCCTTCGAAGGAGGTGACGGGGCGCTCCGCACGCGCCTCAACGCGCGCACCCGTGCCTCGGTGAATCATCAGCAGCCTGGATCGTCTCGACGGGAACGCGCCAACCGGCGTAGGGACCAGGCGGCTCAGGCTTCAGGGCAGGCAGATAACCAGGGAGGCAACCCATGTCAAGACACGCGCGACCAGCCCCACGGCGACGGCAGAGGTAAGCAACTTCGGGCCACGCGCGCCCAGGGCGGCGTCGCCTTGCAGCCCAGGGAGGCTGCCCATGGGGCGCACAGAGACGGTTCAGGAGGAAGCCAAGGCTTTTACACAGAGGCCTATGTTGCGAGCTATGTCGTACCTACGGATGGCACGGTGGATCACACGCCCCCCGCGGGCGCCGACATCCTCCTATAGTAGGGAAGCATCCCGGACGTCCTCTCCAAGCCGGGCCTGGGGGCTTCCACTGAGGGGGCACCAGGCCAGGATGGTGCAAGCGGGAGGGGGGCGTCCCGGGATGCGCGGGGGCGCGGCGCAGCCACCGCCCTCGCGAGCAAGCAACACGCAGCCAAGCCCTCCGGGCCACAAGGGCGACCGCCTGGGGGGATCGGCAGGATACGGGCACCGCGGGCCACCCGCGGCAACGGGGGCGCCAGCGCGACCCTCAGGAGGTAGGGCCTCGTGAGGTCCTCAAGTCGCGGTCTGGCCGGCGCCCCGACGCCTCACGAGGCGGCTTCACCGACACAACACCCCTATGGCTGCGCTGGGTGCATTGTACTCATGTTTGGGCCGCGGGAGCGCAATCCCGCGGCTACGCGAGGAACAATGGACTCAGGTTTGGGCTGTAGGGGCACGCAACCACGCAGAAATGCGCGGGTTGGCTCTTGACTGAGTTGGGAGCACCTGGGCCATGCGCCTGGGGGCTTGCCGAGCTATCTCCGGCCATGACACTCTCACGTAATAATGAGTGGGATGTATACGCCCGGAGCCCCCCGAGGACGCTGTCGGTGTCAAAACCGGCGGATCTCGGGTAGGGGGTCCCGAGCTGTGAGACTAGAATCGAGGGTAACAGGAGACGAAAGGGACAGTGTTTTACCCAGGTTCGGGCCCTCCTATGGAGGTAATACCCTACGTCCTGCTTGATTATATTGATGGTATGAGGGTTACAGAGTTGATCTACCACGAGATCGTATGACTAAAACCCTAGATGAGTTCTCTCTCTTGGCCTACAACCTAAAACCCTTCGGCTTATATAGACGCCGAGGGTACCTAGGGTTTACACATGGTCGGTTACACGTCGAAGGGATAAACATGCCTATTCACTACTTTAAACTTGGAGGACACGCCACGATCCTTGAAGCTTCCATCCTGGAGACAACATCCTCGATCCATCCAGTGTCCGGCAAACGGCCCATACAGTCCGGCCCATAAGAAATAGGTCGGCCTCCCGAGGACCCCTTAATCCAGGACTCCCTCAGTAGCCCCCGGACTAGCCTCCAACGCCGAGGTATATCCGGATAATCTTGTACGTCCAAGTCATTGGCTTGCGAGGCGAGTCCCTCTATCCCTTCTTGTTCGGCAACCATCCTGTTATCGGTGAAATCCCAAACGTCACGGGATTGCTGGGTCCACAGTAATAGCGTTTCTTGATCCTCGCACGTCGTGGGGAGACGAGCGGTTCAGTAGCTTTTTACAAAACTACCCCTCCCACAAAAGAGGCACCACCCATTTAAACAAACTGAATCGTGGTCCAAGCCACATCTTCTTCGTCCCATTGGAAAAAACTTCCAGCGAAAGGTCTCCACCAAAAATGGCGAGCGCCCCCAGTTCCTCCTCGCATCCTTACGGATCCCGTCCCGGGGACTGGACAAGCTGCTCCGTGTCCCTCCTTCGACTACGGGACCTCGAGACCCAAGGGTACCTTCCCTCCTCGGATCTGACAGCTGTCCGCGCCGGTTTGTCTTCATTCAATGGCGAGGCCCTCGCGGCGAACTTTTCCAATCCTCGAAAAGGGGAGCGTATATGTCTCGTGCCCTTTCTCCTGCGGGGTCTTGGGTTTCCCATTCACCCATTCCTGAGAGGGTTACTGGTGTTTTATGGAATCCAGCTCCACCACCTCACCCCAGGGTCTATTCTGCACATCTCAGGCTTCGTCGCCCTTTGTGAGATGTTCCTGGGTTGCGAGGCGCACTTCGAGTTGTGGAGGAAGTACTTCTGCCTCGTTCCTCGCACTCGAGACAAGACAATTTTCAAGGTCAGCGGAGCCGAAGTATGCCGCATAGCGGGGACGGGATATCCCGTGGGGACGCCGAAGGAGTCCGAAGTATGGACTTCGGAATGGTTTTATATTGAAGACGTCCCTCTATTCGATCCAGCTCGGAGGGGTCTGCCCGAATACTCCGACGCCCCTCTGAAGAAAAGGTACAACTGGCGCCCGAACAGCCTATCCCAAGAGGACAACGTTGAGGCGCAGCGCTTAGCAGCCCGTGTGAGGGTACTAGCTCATCATAAGCTGACCATGATAGATGTCATGGCCGCCGCCATCACCCGGTGCGTCCAACCTCTTCAACAGAGAATACACCCCTTGTGGTGTTACAACGGAACAAGTGACACTACTCGCTCCCGAAGACTGGGCCCTGCCGATCAAACAGCATTAGCCGCCGCACTTGCCGACCTATACAAAGGGGAGCAAGAAGATTTTATTCAGCGGTCGACAAAGGAGGGATACTCAAGCCACAACCCCATCGAATGGGTAAGCCTTTTTACCCTGTGACCACAGTTCGGTTTCTCAATTTGTCCCTTTTTTGACCGAAGCCTTTAACTCTATGTGAACAGGAGTGGAGGAGCTTTATCGAGATAGTCAACTGTCTGGCCCCTCAACCCAAAGACTATTCCCGTGATGATGATCCGGGCTTCCATGATGACCCGGATCTGTCAATCGAGCTTGAAGACGGGATTTTCTACCAGGAGGGCCTTGACGGCTCCAAGGTTGCTATCATAGCCGATTACCCTGGATCCTTCCCTTCCCCTGCGACAAGCAAGAAGAAGAAAAACTCGTCCCGCAAAAGGCAAGTATCCTCCACAGACCCAAAAGCGCCGGCACCTACTCCCAAGCGCCGTAGATCCGCGCGACATACATCGGCAGCGGCGGCAGTGCCTGGGTCGGAAAGCAACAGGAATCCGACACATGAACCGGTCGCGGGGGCGAGCCCGCCTACGAGTTCATCCCAAAGGTATTTCGCTCGACAGTTTGATTTATTATTATGATTGATAAAGCCTCACAAGAGACCTCTTTGTCAAAATGTTCAGGCAAAGAGTTCGGCCGTCTCCCGCCGAGGACGTCGCCAGGATGTCCGGCGGTGCTCAAGATTCCAGGCCTTCCGCTCATGCTGAACCTGCTGAGGGGGTCCCCACCGCCAACCCAGCCCCAGCTGATTCTGGTGATGCCATATCCGTCACCAAATCCGAGGTTGGGAGCGCTATGCATCATCGGTGGCGACGAGAGGCCTTGCGTCATCCAGCCTTCTCCGAACAAGAGTTCGGTGCTCTGCGTACGGCAGACGCGCACCTCGGAGCTGCCCGAGCAGGGTTCGGGGAGGCCATGAAATTAATATCGTCCAGCCTGCTGGTGAGTAGTCGGTTATTTTAAGTACGAACACTCATGTAAACCTAGTAGCCCCCGAGCCTTAAATTGGTCGGCACGACCGAATTAAGGATCTCTGTATTGTTTTACTTCTAATGCAGGCCTCGAAGCAACAAAGCGAGCAACTGTCCAAGGAACTGGAAACCAGCCGAGCACAGGTCGAATCTGTAAAGGCCGAACTGGAGCAAGTGAAGAGCTTTACTCGGGAGGCACATGGTGAGTATATCTGTTCTGCTGATCTTAGTATATTCCCATGCTTACGCGAGGGTACTATGTAGCAGCTGAATCAATAGGGCAATTACAAAGAGATTTGGATGTAGCCCGAGAATCTCAGCGATATGCCGAGTCCCAGCAGGAGGCTGGCTATCGTGTTTTGCAACGACACCTTGAAGAGAAGAACCACCTTAAGGAGGAGAACAGACAGCAGGCCGAAGAAATTGAGAGATTAAAGACTCAATTGGTCGAGGCCCAAGGGGAAAACCAGAAATTACAAAGGGGCATGTTCGGTAAGTGTGATTCTAACATCAGAAGGTATTTCCTATGACTAATTCATAACGCGCATGCCGTGACTCATGTGCAGGTCTCCTATCTGGGCGACCCAAAGAAGAGATCGGATCCTACCAGGGAAGCCTTCTGAAAGAGTTGTCCGCCCTTCATGAGCGAGCTCGGAAGGCCATGAAGAGCATGGTGAAAGCATTGTGGCCAGCCGAGCAACCTCCGGAGGGGATGACCGAACTAGTCGATCGCTTCAAGGGAGCCCGAAGTAGGTTCGAGCTATGGAAGACATCGGCTTGTCGAGAGGGAGCACGAGAGGCGTGGGCGATGATCAAGACCCGCTATACCGGACTTAACCCCGAGCGTATGGCTCAGGTTGGGCCCGTAGGGTCAGATGGACAAGAAGTGCCGCTCCACCTGGTATACGATCAGGTGATGCCCGCCGCCCGTCTCTCACAAGAGGATTGCTCCCTGGACACGATAATCGACAATCTCGATCAGCAGCCAGATGTATGATTATATGTAACTATGTACTAATAATCAAGGAATTGCTCCATCTGTGTTGTAAACTTTGTCTTAACCAGCCATCGGCTTCGGCCTCCCGCGCTAAGAGCATGGGAGTGTTCCTTGTAAATTATCACCCTAGGGGAGTGAATTATGTTCGGGGAACCAGGCAATCCGGCCATGTGGTGCGAATAGACAGAAAGCACACAGGGAGATATGTTATATTACTGTTTAGCGTAAGAAACATCTTCCGAAGAAAATAGCACCTCTATCGATACCTTTCTTTAGGGTGCTACGTAAATCGTAGGCAGAGGGCCGTATACTGTTAGTATGCGACTAAGGGCCTTTGTAAGAGAAGAAGCCCGAGTAATGGTCATGACGACCATAGTATTTATTAGTTGATTCCGTCGTAGCCGATCAATTGTCTACTGAAGATAGCTAGCTTTTGGCTTCACCCGTCTGAGGTACGTATCCGGATGACCCGGTCGTAACAATCGCAAAGGTGCTCCCTTTACCCTCTAGCCGAGCAATCGGGAACGTAGAGGGTAACCACAGGAGCGAGGCAACCCAGCTTGGCAAAGTCTTAGTTCGAATTGATGCATATGATGGCTTAAAAACGACAAGGAAAAATGCAAACACAAATAGATGTGCATAAGTGCTTATAATATAAAATATTGGCTTCGGAAAAGAAGCCCCCAGGTACTATGTTCGGATTTAACACTTAAGGGTGTAAGCCGGAAATTTTTAGTACAAGATCGGTTGAGCCGAACATAGAGTTGGGAAGAGAAAAGAATGCAAACCTGCCCAAAAATCAAGGTGGGAGGGAAAAGAAATAACAAAGAAAAGAAAAAAAGGTAGGGTAGGGAGTATGACGACACCGGTCTAGCCGTAGAAGCGCCGAAGACGAGCTGCATTCCATGGTTTTGGTTCAAGGCGGTTGTCCGACGGGTTCCGAAGACGGTAAGCTCCTCCTGCGAGTACTTCGTCGATGATGAAGGGGCCTTCCCATTTGGGCTTGAGTTTATGCTTCTGCTTCTCCGGGAGCTGTAGGACGAGTTCGACCACGTTGTATGCTTGTGCCCTGACCTCCCTGCTCTGGTAACGCCGGGCCTGCTCTTGATAAAAGGTAGAACGGGCCCGAGCTATGTCGCGCTCCTCTTCCAAGGCATCCAAGTCGTCTTGCTGATCTAACTCGGCCTCCCTTTCATCGTACATGCGCACCCGTGGTGCGTCGTGAATAATGTCGTAGGGGAGGACTACTTCTGCCCCGTAGACCATGAAGAACGGTGTGTATCCCGTCGATCTATTCGGGGTGGTGCGCAGGCCCCATAGAACGAAGTCGAGCTCCTCAACCCAATGACAGTCGGACTCTTGAAGAGACCGGACCAAACGTGGCTTAATGCCGCTCATAATGAGGCTGTTTGCTCGTTCGACTTGTCCATTGGTATGCGGATGATAAACCGATGCGTAATCGAGCTTGATGCCCATCTTTGTGCACCAGTCTTTGACCTCTTGGGCCGTGAAATTGGATCCGTTGTCGGTTATTATACTGTGCGGAACACCGTAACGGTGTACCACGTCGGATATAAAATCCATTACTGGTCCGGACTTGGCTGATTTGACAGGTTTTGCCTCTCTCCATTTGGTGAACTTGTCCACCATGACCAGTAAGTAGTTATTCTTCTTGGTCCCCCCTTTAAGTGGTCCGACCATATCCAGCCCCCAGACCGCGAAGGGCCAGGTGATCGGAATAGTCCGAAGAGCTGTTGGGGGCATGTGACTTTGATTTGCAAAAAGTTGACACCCCACGCAATATTTGACAAGTGACTGGGCGTCCGCCCGAGCTGTGGGCCAGAAAAAACCAGCCCGGAAGGCCTTGCTTACTAAGGCTCGCGCTGCGGCATGATGACCGCCCATCCCTGCGTGGACTTCGGCTAGGAGCAGCCGCCCTTCTTCCTCAGATATGCACCGCTGTAGTATTCCGGTGGTGCTCTTCTTGTATAACTCTCCTTCATGTACCTTGTAGGCTTTGGAGCGCCGAACTATGCGCCGCGCCTCCGTCTGATCGTCGGGGAGTTCTTTGCGAAGGAGGTAGGCGAGGAAGGGCTCAGTCCATGGCGCGATTACTGCCATGACCTCGTGAGCCGAGGGCGTTTCGTCCATTACGGAACCGTCGATGATTTGATCGCCTGGTTCGTTTACAGGGGGAACAACCTCGTCTACACTGGTTAGATCGGCGCCCTTATGATCGTCCTGCCAAAACACGGATGGCTTGAAGAGCCGTTCCAGGAAAGTGTTTGGTGGGACGGGGTCGCGTTTGGCCCCCATACGAGCTAGTATGTCGGCAGCTTGGTTGTCGTCTCTAGCGACGTGGTGAAATTCCAGCCCCTTGAACCGTGCGGATATCTTGAGGACAGCGTTTCTGTATGCCGCCATCTTTGGATTCTTGGCATCGAACTCGCCGTTGATTTGAGAGATGGCCAGGTTGGAGTCTCCCCGTACCTCCAGCCGCTGTATGCCCATTGAGGCTGCCATCCGAAGACCGTGCAAGAGGGCTTCGTATTCGACTGCATTGTTGGAGTCGGCATACATGATCTGCAACACGTATCGAACGTTGTCGCCTGTGGGGGATGTGAGGACAATTCCAGCCCCCAATCCGGCCAAAGTTTTGGATCCATCGAAGTACATTGTCCAATGGGAGTATGTACTATATTCCCTGGGGAGCTTGGCCTCTGTCCATTCGGCGAGAAAATCTGCCAACACCTGAGATTTAATAGCTCGTCGTGGTTTGTAGGTAATTTCAAAAGGAAGGAGCTCAATGGCCCATTTGGCTATGCGGCCAGTGGCATCCCTGTTATTGATTATATCATTCAGGGGTACTTCGGATGCCACCGTGACCGAACACTCTTAGAAGTAGTGTAGTAGTTTCCGTGATGCCATAAATACTGTATAGGCTATCTTCTGGTAGTGCGGGTATCTGGACTTGCATTGCGTTAGTACTTCTGACACGTAATAGACCGGCTTCTGTATCCGGAATTTGTGTCCCTCCTCCTCTCGTTCGACGACGAGCACTGCGCTAACGACTTTGTTGGTGGCCGATATGTATAATAACATGGGCTCACCCGCGCCTGGTGCTGTGAGTATGGGATTGCTTGCCAGGAGTGTTTTGATTTCTTCTAACGCCGCCTTTGCTTCATCGGTCCATTTTAAATTCTTGGTCCATTTAAGCAATTTATAGAGCGGTAAAGCCTTTTCACCGAGGCGGGAGATAAAGCGACTTAACGCCGCCACGCAACCCGCCAACCTTTGGACATGCTTTAGCTCTGTGGGAACTGCAAGTTCTGATAAGGCGCGAATCTTGGCCGGATTCGCTTCTATTCCTCTATGGGAAACGATGAATCCGAGCAGTTTACCAGCGGGAACTCCGAATACACACTTCTCCGGATTGAGTCGTATATCGTATTCGCGTAGGCTGGCAAAGGTTTGCCTTAGATCGTCGATCAAATGGCTGATGTGTTTGGTTTTAATGACCACATCATCAATGTATGCCTCGACTATTTTGCCAACCTGTTTTTCGAGACAGGTCTGGATCATGCGCTGGTATGTAGCCCCAGCGTTCTTTAGCCCGAAAGGCATTGTGTTGAAGCAGAATGGCCCATATGGGGTGATGAATGCGGTTGCAGCTTGGTCGGATTCCTTCATTTTGATCTGATGGTATCCGGAGTAAGCGTCGAGGAAACACAGTGAATCGTGTCCGGCTGTGGCGTCAATGATCTGGTCTATCCGTGATAGGGGGAAAGGGTCCTTGGGGCAAGCCTTGTTAAGGTCTTTGAAGTCGACGCACAGCCGCCAGGATTTGTCTTTCTTTGGTACCATCACCAGATTTGCCAACCATTCGGGGTGCTTAATGTCCTGAATGAATCCGGCCTCTAGCAGTTTGGCTAATTCTTCACCCATAGCTTGTCGTTAGGGCTCGGAAAAGCGGCACAGAGTCTGCTTGATGGGCTTAAAGCCTTTGATGATATTCAGACTGTGTTCTGCTAGCCGCCGCGGGATTCCAGGCATATCAGAAGGGTGCCAGGCGAAGATATCCCAATTTTCCCGTAAGAATGTCCGCAGCGCTTCGTCCATTACGGGGTCGAGCTGAGCTCCGATGGACGCAGTCTTGCTGGGGTCCGTCGGGTGCACCTGAAATTTAACGATTTCCTTTGCCGGTCTAAAGGACGTGGGTTTGGGCCTCTTGCTGAGGATCACATCGTCCTTGTCTACCGTTGACCGAAGTGCGGTGAGTTCTTCTGCAGCAAAGGTCTCAGCTAGAGCCTCGAGGGCAAGTGTTGCTGTTTTGTTTTCAGCCCGAAGAGTTATATTCGGATCGCTGGAGGTTGTGATTACCCCGTTTGGTCCTGGCATTTTAAGTTTCATATACCCGTAGTGTGGTATAGCCTGGAATTTTGTGAAGGCGTCACGTCCCAACAGGGCGTGGTAGCCGCTGGGGAAGGGCACGATATGGAAAAGGAGTTCTTCGGATCGGTAGTTTTCGGGCGTGCCGAACACTACGTCCATGACGATACGTCCTGAACAGCGCGCCTCTTTCCCTGGGATGATTCCCCGGAAAGTTGTGTTGCTATGCTCGATGCGAGATTGGTCGAGCTGCATTTTTTCTAGGGTATCTTCGTAGATCAGGTTTAAGCCACTGCCGCCGTCCATTAGCACCTTGTGTAACCTGAAGCCATCGATGATGGGGTTCAGGACTAAGGCGATCGGTGAATGACCGGGAAGAAAGGCTGGTCGGTCAGTATCTGTGAAGGTAATGGGTATGTCTGCCCATGCACTTGTTGCTGCCACATGATATACCTGCTCGAGTTCTTTAAGAGCTCTTTTCCTCCTGTTCCTCGAGGGGAACATTTCGTAGATCATCAGGACTTCGGCACTGTGTTCTGGTGGCGATGTAGAGCGCCTGCTCGGCGGTAGTGTCTCAAGAATGGCTTCACCTCTTTTGGCGATTTGCCTGATGACCCAGCAAGCTCTAAGGCTGTGAGTCGGAGTTGTGTTCAGCAATACGGAGTGTATGGGGCAAGGTTTATCCAGTAGTCCATCAAGGATGGTACTGACCCCTGGAAGGGGCCTGTTTCTCTTTTCGGCGGGTTCGAGTCTGACTGGCCGCTTTGGAGGTATCCTGTTTTTCCGATCTCCTCTAGGGTATTCGGTAAAGGTTGGTTCCGAAAACAGCCATTCGGCTTGCCAAGCGCTTTCCATGGCGCAATACTTCTGTACCAAAACTGAAAGCTCGGTGAAGTCACGAATGTGCCGCCGCGCCAGGGCATTGAGAATCCCTTTGTCATGGCAGCTACGAATGAAGGTTGCCATTATCTCTTGATCACTGAGGCCCCATGCTTTGTTCCTAGCGAGGAGGAGTCTAGCCCAGTAGTGATGAACTGACTCTCCTGGCGACTGCTTAACGTCCCGTAAGTCCGAAGACTTGGGCTCTGCTGTGATGCTTGAGTGATCGGCTTGGGAGGTGGGTGGGAAAAGATTTGACTCCACGCCACGGTGAGGGTTCGGAATCGTGGACTCCGAACTATGTGATAGATCAGGGACCGATACGGGTCTGTTTCCGGAGCGAACTCCAGAGTCTAGGTTGCAGGCGAGGTCTCGGTGATCGGAGACTGGGGTATAAAACATTTTTAATTCCGGTCGCTGGGGGGACGAGCCCTCGGCCGAACACTCGACGGTGGCGACAAGGTGGGTGACCGTGGGGATGTGAATCTCCCTATCATCGGGTTTAAGCCCGAGCCGGTCATAGACCGGGATCTGGTCATCGGCCATACGCAAGGTCTCCATCTGATCAAATAACTCGTTGAGAAACGAGGCGATGGTAGGATGCGTGTCGCTGAAGCGAGTGGGGTCGGTATGCGGCGTCGCAGTTCCGGAGTCGCGCGAGAGGGGTTCCGGATTCTGTTCAACCATGGTAGATCCGGTCACAATGACCGAATTGGGTTCCACGTCATCATCGGAGGCAGGGCCCGATGTCTTCGGCATTGAGGCGTCGAGATCTGCGGGCTCCTCCGTGGGAGTCAAGGGTTCTACCAAGACGAGTTCTCCCCGTGAATCAGTGACGAACTCTAAGGTTCCAAACCTGATTCCTTGATCGGGAGAAGAGTTTCCGATCTGGCATGGGTGGCCGATCGGGTAAGCGCGCGACGAGATGTCGCCGTTCGCGAGGATCTGCCCCGGGGCGAGAGCCCCCCGGATGCAGATTTCACTGCTTGTGACAAGGCGAGCCATCGATTCCTTCTGGCGATCACAGCGGAACTCTCAATGAAAGCACCAATGTCGGTGTCAAAACCGGCGGATCTCGGGTAGGGGGTCCCGAGCTGTGAGACTAGAATCGAGGGTAACAGGAGACGAAGGGGACAGTGTTTTACCCAGGTTCGGGCCCTCCTATGGAGGTAATACCCTACGTCCTGCTTGATTATATTGATGGTATGAGGGTTACAGAGTTGATCTACCACGAGATCGTATGACTAAAACCCTAGATGAGTTCTCTCTCTTGGCCTACAACCTAAAACCCTTCGGCTTATATAGACGCCGAGGGTACCTAGGGTTTACACATGGTCGGTTACACGTCGAAGGGATAAACATGCCTATTCACTACTTTAAATTTGGAGGACACGCCACGATCCTTGAAGCTTCCATCCTGGAGACAACATCCTTGATCCATCCAGTGTCCGGCAAACGGCCCATACAGTCCGGCCCATAAGAAATAGGTCGGCCTCCCGAGGACCCCTTAATCCAGGACTCCCTCAGACGCGGAGGGGTTCCCACCCACGCCCAAGTGGAAGCCCCATGCTCCGCACTGGCGGACAACACTGTCCCCCAATGACTATGCCCACGCAACGTGGATGCCCTATGCTCCGGGCTGGGGGAAGACGAAGACTAGCCTAGGTGCCGGACGCGGCTGTTCTTTGCTTTTCTTGTATTCGAATTTGCCATTTTCCTAGAATGAAACTCGAGGATTTTCGATTCTATTTAAAGAAAAGGGGCGGGAACTTTTTCTCCTTGCAGTTTTTCATCTTGAAGTTTCTTTCTCCGGGTTAACGCCTACCAGCCTCTCCCTATCGCGCCCCATGAGCGGGGGCTACGGGGCACGATGCGCACACCTCGCCAAGGCCTTGGCATCCTGGTCCCCGCGTGGCCTTGGCATCCTGGTCCTCGCGTGGCACTCTCGAGCGAGCTAGCAGGCGTGGGCCGCCTCACCCTCGCCCGGGGGCTCCGCCGCGGCCCGGCGCGCTGTCTTAGATCCTCTGGAGGCTCACGCCTCCTGGGGCAAGAACCGGCGGAAAGGAATGGTCACCACTTGAACGTCAAAGGGGGGCTCCTAGGCATCGCGCCTCAGGAGCCTCACTGATCGCGTGGCCCCTCGCCCCTTGGTCTCGTCCTGGTGATCCGGACGCCCCAACGGTGGTCGAGGCCTCGCCCCTTGGTCTCGTCCTAGTGATCCAGACGCCCCAACGGTGGTCGGGGCATGCACGGGATTGGGCCCCGCCGACGTAGAGCGCTGCTTGAGCGTCAAGGGGGGCTCCTGGGCATTGCGCCTCAGGAGCCTCACTGATCGCGTGGCTCCTCGCCCCTTGGTCTCGTCCTGGTGATCCGGACGCCCCAACGGTGGTCGAGGCCTCGCCCCTTGTTCTCATCCTGGTGATCTGGACGCCCCAACGGTGGTCGGGGCATGCACGGGATTGGGCCCCGTAGACGTAGAGTGCCGAAAGGGGCCCCCCAAACCACCTCACTCGCAGGAAGAAGGAACCCCCCAAGCTCCCCAGTTGCCACTGCCAGACCTCACGACGCAGAAACCCGCCACGAACGCATCAAGCTAAGTACCCTAACCACGACCAACAGGAAGTCTCGATTAACAGTAACGCAGGGACCGCAACACATGATGAGAATGCTAATAAAAGGGCGCAAGCGCCAAAGTTCATTACACGCCCAGAAGGCCCCCCCCCATGATTTTTTGGTTACAGGAAGAGGAAAAGAAAAAGAAGGCGAAGGAGCCCCCCCCCCCGGGGGCTACCGCTCCTGAGGCCCCGGCCCCGGTGCGCCGGCGCTCAGTCGGAGTTCTCCTCCTCCTTGACGGGGCCGTGGTGACACGCCGGTGTAGCTGCTTCCTGGGCGGGGGAGCGGCGCCGTCGCGGCTGGCTACCCCCCGAAGTCCGAGCGCGCCGGCGCGGTGGGGCGTCGTAGTTGTCGTTGCTCGAGCTCTCCTCAGAGGAGGTGTCGCTGCTGCTGGAAGCATGGCGGCCATCGCCAAGGGCAAGCTCACCTCCAAGAGCGCCGCTGCCGCCGCCCTCCGGGCAGCACCCCAAGCGCCTACCGTCCTCCCCGAAGATCCTGACGAAAAGCGCCGCGGCGCCGTCATGCTTGCAATGGAGCGTGGGCCTCCCCTCCAGGCTATGGGCGCGGGCGAAGGTCTGCCACCCACGGCTCAGAAAGGCATTGCCTGCGGGGGTAACCTCCACCTCCACCCACAACGCGCCGCTGCAACAACCATCGGCCTGCAGCCACAGACCTGCAGGCTCGTTAACCCGCAACGTCTCCGTGAAGAAGTGTGGGAGCTGCAACCAGGTGCTCGTTGGCCTCTCGACAAGCACCAGGAACACCTGGCCCGTGTCGGCCGTGCGGGCTTGTAGGCGCGGTGGCTGAGCACCAACTGCGGGTCTCCCTCCCCGGCCATGGCCGCCGCACCCGCCGCCTCTGATTGCGCCAGCAGAAGCACCGGTCCTCACGGAGGGACGCCCACGCCCACGGGGCGCCGCCGCCGCCGCCTCAGTATACTTACGAGGACGACCCCGACTCCTCCTGGGAGGCTGTTGGTCCGGCACCCCCTGGCAGGCTTTCCCCTTCTCGGCGGCGGAAAACCTCCTCACCGGCGTCATGATAGAAGAGGCGAAGGACGAAGGAGGAGGAGCAAGGAGTAGGAATGGGCTGGGGGCTCCGTTTCCCCCGCCCATTTATAGCCGGGTGGAGGCCAACCGGCACCCTCCCCCATCCCGGGCAATGATGGCCCTGCGACGTGCGCCGGTTGCTGGTCCAACGGAGCAGTTACTGAGACGCCGTGGAGAAGCGGAGGCGTCCGTGCTTCGTCGTTTACCATGCGACAGGCTGGGCTCACAGGCCTTTGGGGCCCGCGGCGCTTCGGGCCATCTTCTCCGGCTTCGCCCCGAAGCCAGCCCGAGCGCGCCTTGGGCCCGGGGGCTACTGTCGGCATCCTGGGAATGGGGGTACCCAGGACTGCCAGCCTGCGACCCAGGGTGTGGCCCACTATGGAGACTCGCTATGGCCCAGCGCGGCCTCACTCAAGACAAGGCCCTCGCGAGAGCCCCGCACTCGCGAGGGAGACGGCGCCAAGACCCTCAGAGGGAAGAGGTCTCCCCAGGCCCCCTCCTGAGCGGTGGAGATCTCTATGCAATGCTCGGCCTTGGGAGGTCAAGAATGACGCAAGGCGGGCCAGGCGGGCACCAGCGTGCCAGAGGAGACAATTTCCTCTTTGGTGCAAAGGAGGCGGGGGCGAGCGCAGGTTCCCAAGGCTTCCCCCCAAAGGTTTCCACTCCGGTGTAACGAGACCAAGACCACGAGCCCAGCAGGACGAACGTCATCACCGAGCCCACCTCTGCATCACCACCGGCTACTTTGCAGGCGAAGACCACCTTTTGTCAGGATAAAGGTGTACTCCTTGTCCCCCTTCGAATTTGGACGTTGTGGGATCCCTTCCCGCCATTGTGATAAGGGAAGAGGACTCGGGCCACTATAAAGATAGGCTAGCCCGCTCCGTAGAAGGGGGGACGGATCCAACACCACCCGAGCGCCCTCGCGAGGCAACTCATCACTGTACTAGTTCATCCACAAACCTCCTCGTGAGGTAATCCACCAAAAGCAGGAGTAGGGTTTTACGCTTCGCAGCGGCCCGAACCTGGGTAAATCCTTGTGTGCTAATCTCCCTTCCTTCGATCGTGCGAGTTCGTCGGGCCAGGCTATCGAGCTGTGAGCTTGAGGGCGCAGCTGTGGAGATCTTTGCACACGCCCCTGTGTTCGAACCTCTTTGGGTTTTGCGGAGCCCAAAATCCGACAGTCAATGAGTGGAGTAATTGTAATAGCTGCATGCAGGAGTTGGCATATTTGTTTATGGACGTGATGCCTATATATACATGATCTTTGCCGTGAAAATCGCATAACTATCCGCTTTTCTATCAATTGCCCAACAGTAATTTGTTACCCACCGTATGCTGCCTACATGAGAGATGTTGCTAGGAAAAACTATGACCCCAGGATCTATTCACTTATATATTTACAAACACTACTATTACCTTGTTGCCTTTATTTACTTTTTATTTTATTTTGCAATTTACAATTATCTACAATTATCTACACAACTCATTTGCTTGCAAATAACGAGATCAAGGGGATTGACAACCCTCTTGCCCGCGTTGGGTGCAAGTTGTTTGTTCATTTGTGTGCAGCCACTGAAGACGGTTGAGGATTGATATTCCTATTGGTTCGATTAACCTTGGTTTCATAACTGAGGGAAATACGTACCCACTTTGTGCTGCGATAACCCGTTCCTCTTCGTGGAAAACCCAACGCAGATCACGAGTATCAATGACCAAGCCCTATGAATAATAAAACAAACCTATTTTTGGTCCCTACACATTTTTATGTGTTATTTTCTATTTCATAATTGCCCCGAGGTGGTTTACTCCCACATACAGTAGAGTCCGTCTTTGGACCGGGGGCTCGGATATATAGCTGAGCCCATGGTCAAGTCTGATGTCTTATCGGCGTCTTGGATATTGCATTATATGCATCTGTTTCGAATAGTGATTTTGGTCAAGGATTGGGTTGCCTACCTCCTGTGCTTACCTCTTATGTTCCGCTCTGTTCGACTAAGAGCGTAAAGGGAAAACCACTGCGATTGCGCTTCCAGCCTGGATGGTTAAGCGCTTCAGTGGAGAAAGTCGAAAATCGACTATCACGATAATCGTAAATAGGTCAAGCAATCCAAAGACAGTGTAAAATTAATGCGTCGTTAGTGGTTGAGCCGTGCTAAATGAAGGGTTCTTCTTATAAGAACCGAGGTGTTAAGAGTGGCGTACCTCGACTGGTCCGATCACCACTACACCGGGGGCTAGTTCAACTACCCCACAAATTAGAGCTCCTATGACTAAGTGAAAGGGATAAAGTCATTATGGTCTGATTGCCTCATTCATCTAAGCTCACAATCACCGGTAAGGTCCCGAGATGTCGACTAAGGATTTACGTGTGCTAGAGAACACCCCGTGTAGTCTCTACAAGGGGGCAGAAGCCGACGACCTGAAACTTTCACGTGCATAAATAATCACAAAGGAGGAGAAAATAAACACATCGGATAAAAGCTGAACTGATTAAATCATATTTTTAAATTTGTCTTTACAAAATCCTCGTCGACATACCAAGGGACCTATTGGAAGTACAACTCGGACTTCGAGCATTGCGCCCTGGTCTGTTTGGCACCTTCCAGGACCTCGGCTAGGAACTGCTCGGGCCTCCGGTTCTTTCCTTTCGGGGTGCCGAACGCGATCTCTAGCGGCTTGACATTCGGGTAATGCGCCATCATCGACCCATACGCCCACTGGGCGCCCTTCAGATAGGCCGACCTCTTCCAGTTGGCAACCTGGGGGTTGGTCTCTCGCGACCTACTCAACATGCCAAAGAAGCTGCTAGGCATTGCCCTGGATGGCCAAAGGTTGATGCGGAGGTCCTCCATAACAGGCTGAGCCACTCAAAATAGCTCCACCAACTGCTTCATTTGATTATTGAGTTGCGGCGGGTGCTTGGGCGCCTGGAAATGACGCCAGAAGATCTTTTCGGCTCGCTCGTCAGGGCGGTCAGCATAGTGAGCGCACGCATCCGCGGAGCTGATCGGAAGGTCCTTGAAGGCCTCTGAGGAATGCCAGTTTTGCATAAGATTGGCAAACCCGGCTATCACTAAAAACACAGCGAAGCAGATAGGGATTACTAGCGGCGATCTTGCTAACTTGATTGAGCACCTCATGATCCACCCGGGCCTTGGTCTTGGCTTCCTTACAGTCCGAGCTCGCCTTGGCAAGGCGAAAAGCTTCTTCTTATCCTCCTGAAGGGTGTCACGCTCGGTGTACACCCCCTTCAGGTCCACCTCTAGAACCTAGGCCGCGTTCTTCTCGACGGTCTCCTTCACCGTAGCCAGCTCCTTGTTGGCCTACTCCGCCGCAGCCCTGTGCTGCTCGGCATCCTACCGATTTGTTTGCAGATCGGCACAGAGCTTCTCAAGTACCGTGGAGGAAGCTGCAAAATCAGTGCACTCATACTTTAGACCCTACTGATATGTCTCCAACGTATCTATAATTTTTTATTGTTCCATGCTACTATATTATCATTCTTGGATACTTTATATGCTATTTTATATCATTTTTTGTGAACTAACCTATTAACCTAGTGCTCTGTGCCAGTTGTTGTTTTCTGCTTGTTTTTGGCCTTTCAGGAATACTGTACCAAACGAAGTTCAAATGCCCCGAAACTTTTTGATGATTTTTTTTGACAAAAGTAAGACCTGGAAGCTTTGGAGGGAGACCGGAGGCCACACTGGGTGGTGCCAAGCCAACAGGGCATGCCCTGATCACTTGGGACCACCTCCCATGGCCTGCTGGCCTAGTTCTACCTCTATATATCTACTAAAATCAGGAAAACACCCGAGAGCCAGCCAAAAATACTTTTTCCGCCGCCGCAAGTCTCTGTTCCGACGGGAGGCCATCTGGAGCCATGTTCCGGTGCCTTGCCGGAGGGGGATCGATCACGGAGGGCCTCTACATCAACCTTGCTGCCTCCATGATGATGTGTGAGTAGTTTACCACAGACCTACGGGTCCATAGCTAGTACCTAGATGGCTCTCTCTCTCTCTCTCTATGATCTTCAATACACAGTTCACCGTGATTCCCGTGGTGATCTATTCGATGTAATCTTCTTTGCGGTGTGTTTGTTGGGATCCGAAGAATTGTGGGTTTATGTTCAGTTTATTCATGAAAATATATTGAGTCTTTACTGAATTCTTATATGCATGATTGTTATAGCTTCATATTGCTCTCGGATCTATCGGTTTGGTTTGGCCAACTAGATTGATTTATCTTCAGGGGGAGTGGTGCATTGTGATGGGTTTAATCTTGCGATGCTCTATCCTTGTGACAGAAGGGGTCAAGACACATATTGTATTAATGCCACTAAGGGAAAACGATGGGGTTTATTCATATCGATTGGATTTACTTTTTCTACATCATGTCATCTTGCTCCAAGCATTACTGTGTTTTTACTTAATACTCTAGATGCATGCTGGATAGCGGTCGATGGGTGGAGTAATAGTAGTAGATGCAGGTAGGAGTCGATCGACTTATTTATGGACGCGATGCCTATTTACATGATCATTGCCGTGAATAAATATTGCATAACTATGCGCTTTTCTATCAATTGCCCTACAGTAATTTGTTTACCCACCGTATGTTTCTTCGAGAGAGAAGCCTCTAGCGAAAACTATGGCCCCCGGGTCTTCACAAAATATATATTACAAAAACACCAAAAATATTGCTGCCATTTATTTACTATTATTTTATTTTATATTTATATTATCTATCTATCACTACTTATCGCTTGCAAGTAACGAGTTGAAGAGGCTTGACAACCCTCTTGCCTGCGTTGGGTGCAAGTGTGTGCTCTTTTGTGTGTAGGTGCTGAAGATGGGAATTTGTGTGGTCCTCCTATTGGTTCGATAACCTTGGTTCTCACTGGGGGAAATACTTATCTCTATTGTGTTGCATCTCCTCTTCTCTTCGGGGAAAATCCCAACGCAGTTTACAAGTAGCAACTACCGCCAAAACATAAGATCGGATGCAGTGACATAAGTACCAACTGTATTCTATAAGTTACCTTGAGCTTACTCCATTTGCCTCGTCATCAGCTCCATGTCCTTCTTGGACATCTCGAGCTTACAGTTCATCTCTTCCAGCTCCTGGCAAGTGGAAGTTGAAACCGAGGCTGATTCCTATAAGCACACAAAACGCGGACATTATAAACTCCTCATACGTCATCGATCCCCTGATCGGATACTTTTATCCGACCAGGCTCTCGGGGGCTACTGCTATTTCCATTTTATTCATCTTTTTGACCCCAAGTAAGATCTTCGAATCTCACTCAGGGCTTGGGGGATACTGTGGTTAGACACTTACGGTCCTCAGACCAATTATTCTTTCTCCCGCCAAGAACCATTAATTACATTCTAGTTCCTGACGGTTCTATGAATTTCTTGTATTAACAAGGAAAGGTGAGACTAAAGCTTACCTCAAAGCCTTGAAAGAGCTCTTGGAAGACCTACCTCATGCCGGCCTCTACGGACCGGTAGCTTCATAGCACCGCACTCATTAGTGTGTGGTGCTCAGCACAGATTAAAGAGCCCTCAACTGCTGCTTCCACCTCTTCTGTCCACCCCTTGCACGCCTACCCTTCGGCAGGTGGGGGTGAACGTACCACCTCGCCCCCCCCCCTTAGCGAAGAGGGTGCCATTGGGGTAGGCGTCGAAGCATATCGATTCCCTCGGGCACCGAAGACGCTGCCTTCCCCAACTTTGTTCCTTCTATAGAAGAAGGAACCTTCACCAGCGGGTCCTCGGCGGCCGATGACTCCACCTTGGTCGTGGCTCCGCTGGTGCTTTCCCCCGTGGTCAGCACGGGTGGAGCCGGTGAGGTTGCCTCCCCCGGCACCTCGTGGGCCGGAGGGGAGGGGCGATGCCCATCATACAAACTGTCCGGAGGGAGCCCGCTCGATCCCCTATCACCGAGGACCGCCCCTTGGGTCCTGTAAAAGGTAAAATGGGTGAATCAGAAGACTAGAGGTAAAAGGAGGCGCTGTATAAAATGTAAGATAAGAGCCAAGGATGTACCTCCTCTGCAGCGTCTTGCTCCTGCCAGCCTCGGATTGCTCACTCTCCGAGGATGAGAGGAAAACCTAGGTCTTGGTCGAGGTCTTGCGGAATGCGGCGTCAAATGCCTTCATAAGGCGCTTCCGGCCACTGCGGGTCTCCGCCCCCACGACGACCTCAGACGCCGCCCTCTTCCTTGGAGGGGAGGAGTTGTCCTTGCTCTGCTCCTTCTCCACTTCATCTCCTCCTTTCGAGGAGAAGGACATGAGGTCCTCGGACTTGGAATTCGAGGGATCCTCAATCCAAAGACTTCCCTTCTTCTTCATTTTCCTCCCCAGCTCTCTTTTAGCCTTGGTCGGGCCCTTTGAGGGTGCCACGACCAGAAGTGTGTGGAGCTCGGGGGAGATGACGCCTTCGGGCAAGGGCGCGGGACAGCTTATGCTTACCGCTCGAGCCAACCATTTCTGCATATAAAGGAAAAAATGTTTCAGCTATAAAGCATAACTCTGAACTAAAAGGGTCTGCGGTGTGGATGTTGATACCCGTGATCTGCGTTGGGTTTTCCCTAAAGAGGAATGGGTAATCGCAGCACAAAGTGGGTAAATATTTCCCTTAGTTATGAAACCAAGGTTTATCGAACCAATAGGAATACCAATCCTCAACTGCCTTAAGCGGCTGCACACAAAAGAACAAACAACTTGCACCCAACGCCGGCAAGAGCATCGTCAGTCCCCTTGATCTCATTATTTGCAAGCAAGTGAGTTGTGTAGATAATTGTAGATAATGGTAAAGTGTAAAATAAAATAAAAGGTATTAAATAACAGCAAGGTAATGATAGCGTTTGTGAATTTATAAGTGAATAGACCCGGGGGCCGTAGAGTTCTCTAGTGGCATCTCTCATAAGCAAGGCATACGGTGGGTAGACAAATTACTGTTGGGCAATTGATAGAAAAGCGAATAATTATGCGATGTTCACGGCAATGATCATGTGTATATATGCATCACGTCCATAAGCAAATAGGCCAACTCCTGCCTGCACCTACTACTATTACTCCACTTCAAGAGTGCTTCTATGCTTGCCTCTCTACGTATTAAGTTCATGACAAACGGAGTAATGCTTGGAGAACGATGACATGATGTAGACAAAGTAAACTCAACCAATATGAATAAACCCCATCGTTTTATCCTTAGTAGCAACAACACAAAGACACAACTTGTCCACTTCTGTCACTGGGATATAGAAACTCGTCAGGTTGAACCTACTACAACGCACCACTCCCACCGAAGAAATACAATCTAGTTGGCCAAACTATCTCAATAAATCGGAGAGCATTACAAAGCTATGATGATCATGCAAATAAGAATCATAGTAATCAGGTTTGACTCAAATACTTTTCATGAATAATCTGAATATAAACTCATAATTCATCAGATCCCAACAAACACACCATACAAAGGGATTACATCGGATAGATCAAGGCAAAGATGCGATGAACATTGTATTGAAGATCCAGAGAGAGGGAGAGATTGCCATCTAGGTACTACCTACGGACCCGTAGGTCTGTGGTGAACTACTCACACATCATGGTGAGGGCAGCAAGGTTGATGAAGAGGCCCTCCCTGATCGATCTCCCCTCTGGCAGGGTGCCGGAACGGAGGTGTAGATGGCCTCCCATCGGAACAGAGACTTGCGGCGGCGGAAAAAGGGTTTCGGGAGCGCTTCTGGTGTTTTTAGGGTAGATGTGAATTTATAGGCCAGAGAACGACGTCGGGAGGCACTCCAGGGGGGCACAACATATCTGGCCGCGCCCCCTTGGGGGCGCGGCCAAATGGCTTGTGGGCCCCTGGTGCATCTCCTCGCACTCCTCCGAAGCTTCTAGGTATTGTATTGGTCCAGAAAAAATCACCAAAAAGTTTTGTGACAATTGGACTCCATTTCGTATTGTAACTCTGAAAAGGCAAAAACACGCAGAAAACGGGAACTTGCACTGGGCACTGGGTCAATAGGTTAGTGCTCAAAACATTATAAATTGGTAAATAAATACCCAAAAAGTATCCTAGAATGATAATATATCTGCATGGAACACTCAAAAATTATAGATACATTGGAGATGTATCAGCATCCCCAAGCTTAATTCCTGCTCGTCCTCGAGTAGGTAAATGATAAAAACAGAATTTTTGATGTGACATGCTACCCATTATGTAATCTTTGGTATGTATGCTCATTGAGAAATAATGAATTAACAAACAGCAACATAGTAATATTTATAAGTATAAGAAACAAATCGTTAATTTTTCAAACTATACGATCCTAAAAGAATGTTTTACCCCTATTCATCTTATTATATTAGCAAGGCATGACTCCATCTTCACCACATAGATACAAATGTTAAGCACCACGGTGTCCAAGTCAGACAATTGGATCGTATTTTTTCAATATGCATCAACTTTTTATTCTTCACGCAATACATGAGCATGAACCTTATTGGACATAGCATATAGGTGGAATAGAATATGGTGGTAGGTATCAAAGGGGTAAAAAGTGGAAAAGATAGTCTCGCATCAACTAGGCGTACCAACGAGCTATGGAGATGCTCATCGATAGATATCAATGCGAGGAGTAGGGATTGCCATGCAAATGATGCACTAGAGCAATAATGTATGAAAGCTCCAGTGAAGCTAAGTGGGGTGTGCATCAAACTTGCTTGCTCATGAAGACCTCGGGCATTTGAGGAAGCCCATCATAGGAATATACAAGCCAAGTTTATTATATGAAAAGGTAATTCCCACTAGCATATGGAAGTGTCAACATAGGAGACTCTCTATATGAAGAACATGGTGCCACTCTGAGGCACAAGTGTGGTAAAGGATAGTAGCAAAGTCCCTTCTCTCTTTTCTCTCATTTTAGTTTTTATTTTTTTTTTATGGTGGGCTTTTCTCTTTTTTTTGCCTCCCCCATTTTCTCCTTTTTTAATATGGTGGGCTCATTTGGCCTCGTCCATTTTTATTTCATTTTTTGTCCAGAGTCTCATCCCGACTTGTGGGGGAATCATAGTCTCCATCATCCTTTCCTCACTGGGACAATGCTCTAATAATGATGATCATCACACTTTTATTTACTTACAACTCAACATGAAGAACTGATAGGAAGATATGACTCTGTATGAATGCCTCTAGTGTACCAGGATGTGCAATGATCTAGCGTGACATGTATCAAAAATATGAAGAACGGTGGCTTTGCCACAAATACTATGTCAACTCTATACGATCATGCAAAGCATTATGATGATGAACGAACTAGTCATATGAGGTGACGATGGAATTTGCATGGCAATGAATCTCGGAATTGCTATGGAAATGCCATAATAGGTAGGTATGATGGCTGTTTTGAGGAAGATATAATGAGACTTATGTGCAACAGAGCGTATCACGTCACAGGGTTTGGATGCACCGTCGAATATTTGCACCGATCCTTGAGGTGATAATGGGCTATGCACGGTACCGAAGAGGCTAGCAAATATGAGAAGGTGAAGATGCGTATGTCCATGGTGTCACACTAGTCATAAAGAACTCACATACTTATTGCAAAGTTTTATTAGTTTTATCACAAATCAAAGTACTCCTCGCATGCCCCGAGGAAGGAGGTTATTAGGAGTTAACCATCGCGCGCCCCCGACTCAAAACAACACTAGGATTTCAACAAGGAATATAAATGCTCACACATCATCACCATGCCTATTTAATTTTTAAATGAATAACAAGTTAACACCTCTTAATCTCGACACTTCTATGAATCAACAATTTTGGACTCACACCTTTTTCATATTACTACATCAATATCATTAACCCACAACTTCTCTATATGTGTTACACGATGGTTTTGATTATCATTCATTGAATACCTAATATTCTTGGACTAGTCTTATGACCCATGCAAATTACCATCACTATTACTCAGCTCTCAAACAAATATAAGTGAAGAACGAGAGCATATTATTTCTATAAAATCTACATGCCACCGTGCTTAAAAAGATATAAGTGAAGTACTAGAGCAACTGCCTAGCTCAAAAGATATAAGTGAAGCACAGAGAGTATTCTAGCAAATTATCATGAAGGTGTGTCTCTCTCAAATAGGTGTGTCCAGCAAATGATGATTGTGAAAAACTGAAAGTAAAAGCAAACAAAAGAAAATGACGCTCCAAGCAAAACACATATCATGTGATGAATAAAAATATAGCTCCAAGTGACATACCGATGGATTGAGACGAAAGAGGGGATGCCTTCCGGTGCATCCCCAAGCTTAGATGCTTGAGTATCCTTAGAATTATCCTTGGGGTGCCTTGGGAATCCCCAAGCTTAGGCTCTTGCTACTCCTTATTCCCTAGTCCATCGTGATCACACCCAAAACTTGAAAACTTCAATCACACAAAACTCAACAAAACTTCGTGAGATCCGTTAGTATAAGAAACATATTGCATACTTGAGGTACTATGATAAATTGATTAAAATTCATTTTTGCATAATAGGTACCGTATTCTAACTTCCCCATGGCTTACACCCCCCTGATATAGTCCATGGCATAATCAAAACAAGCAAACTATGCAAGCAAAACAGAATGTGTTTAAAACAGAACAGTCTATAGCAATCTGTAAAGATCCCATACTTCTATAACTCTAAAAATTCTGAAAAGTTAGTACAACGTAAAGAATGTGTATAGAACTACTGTGTTAAAATTTCAGATCATTATCACAATCTAGTAAAAAAATGAAAATTCCTGCACTGGTGTCAAAGTTTCTGTTTCAGATTCAGCATCGTTTCTACTCATCTTGTGAGTCATCCCAAAGGCTTTACTTGGTACAAACACTAATTAAAATATAAAAACACAATCATTACAGAGGCAACAATCATGTTATCACACAAAAACAGAAAATATTGGGTTGTCTCCCAACAAGATCTTTCTTTATAGCCATTAAGATAGGCTTGAGATTTCAATGATGCTCACATAATAGACAAGAATTGAAGCACAAAGAGAGAATCATAAAGCATGTGAAAAACACATCTAAGTCTAACATACTTCCTATGCATAGGCATTTTATAGGAAAAAAAATCTCAAGAAAAGTGAAATCTAGAATATGCAAATAGGAAGAATGAAGCATTAATAATTTCAACACAAAGAGAGGTAATTGAGTAACATGCAAATTCTTATAACCATGTTTGCCTCTCTCATTATATGTAGGATCATAATCATACTCAACAATATAACTATCAAAATATTGATCATTCTCCAAAGTAGTGGGGTCATTATTACCTAAAGTTGACACTCTTCCAACCCCACTTTTAGTAGTGTTGTGAATATCATACTCAATAATAGATTCATCATGAAGGCTAGAATTATCAAGATCACAAGGAACATCATGATTATCACCCCAATCATGATCATTAGCACAATTGATATTCATAGAATTTATACTAGCAACATGGCAATTATGATTTTCATTCAAGGAATTATCATGAATCACTTTATAAATTTCTTTTAACACTTCATCACAATTTTAGATTCATGATTTTCAAGCAAGACCTCATAAGGAAAATCTAGTGCACTCAACTCACTAGCAATTGGTTCAACATAATCGGGTCTTTTGAAAAGATTAGCAAGTGGATGAGGATCCATTTATCTTTATTTTTACCTTTTGCTTCCTGTTTGTGTGAGACAAGAATAAAGATAACATAACTAGACAAGCAAGCAAATATAAATATTTTTGTATTTTTGATATTTATGAGACAAGCTAAATATAACAACAAATAAAAAGAAGAACAAGTGAATGAAAATTTGTGTGAAGTTACTTGATAGTTGATGATGATACTCCCCAGCAACGACGCCAGAAATCCTTCCTGATACTCATGATCTGCGTTGGGTTTTCCGTGAAGAGGAACAGGTAATCGCAGCACAAAGTGGGAAAGTATTTCCCTCAGTTATGAAACCAAGGTTTATCGAACCAATAGGAATACCAATCCTCAACCGTCTTCAGCAACTGCACACAAAAGAACAAACAACTTGCACCCAATGCCGGCAAGAGGGTCGTCAATCCCCTTGATCTCGTTAGTTGCAAGCAAGTGAGTCCTTTCAAGATTGTGGGCAAGAGGGGTGACCTTGCCTACCAACTAGAGCTTCCTCCCAATTTCGCAAATGTGCATGCTGTGTTTCACGACTCTCAGCTCCAGAAGTGTTTCAAGACTCCCGAGCGCACCGTTGATCTCCAAGAAATTGATCTCCAAGAAGACCTATCCTATCATGAGCATCCAGTTGCTATCCTTGAAGAAACTGAGCGTAACACTCGCAACAAGTCAATCAAGTTTCTAAAGGTGAAGTGGTCACATCACTCTGACAAAGAAGCCACTTGGGAACGAGAGGACCATCTCCGTTCCGAATTTCCAGAATTCTTCCGTTCCTAGATCTCGGGACGAGATCCTCATGTAGTGGGGGAGAGTTGTAACAGCCCAAGTGCATCCTTGCCATCTTGTAATATATTTCATGTGGAACCTTCATGTTGTGCCCTTGTGTTTGAGTAATTTAATTTTTGCCTCATGTCTTTCCTCATGCATCATGGCATCATGTTCATCATGTCAAAGTGCATCATACTTGCTTGTCATGCTTGTGATGTGAGTGCTTGTATTGTGGTGTTGGTGTGTTAGTGTTCCATGTGTTGTTGTGGTGTGAAGAAACCCCTCCATTTTTTCTCTAAACCATCACCACCTCTCTCATGTCTAATATATGCAACATGTGATGATTTTACTTGCTGGTTCACCTCATTAAAAATGTTGATCCCCTCTAAAATATTATGTTATGATTTTTTAGTCTGCTCTCAACCATGTTTTATGCTTTGTCATTTTTTAAATCTTTGCAAACAGGTTCTATTTAATATTATAAGTGAATTAATTTGTTTGTCCTAAAATGCCAACTCCATTTTTATAAATCAGGGAATTATTTTGAGAGTTCAAAACTATTTTTAGTTTTCTCAAAAGCTTTTCCATTCTTCCCTGGCTTTTGCTTTTATTAGCTGTTTATTAAAAAAAGAAAACCCCTGTTGTTGAGAGAGGCCAGTGCTGCTGGGCCTCTCCCGGCCCAACGGCGGCAGCCAGCGCAGCGCAGTAGCCCAGCCGCAGCCCACCAGCGTCGTCATCCCCCTCCTTTGTACGGCTGAGCATCCACCGGAGCCACGTCGGCTACCCTGGTGATTTGACGGCCGCCGACGCCCCTAGCCGCCTATAAAACTTGCCCTAGCCCTAGCCCGGAGTTCCCTCACTCCATTCCTCCCTCCACCTCGCCTCGCCGCCGCTCAGGTAAGCCGCCTCGCGCATGCCGTCGCCCTGCCCGCCATGCCCCGAGCGAGCAAGAGCTCGAGCTCGGGCTAGTTGCTTCGCCTCGCCCCCGACCCTCCAGACGCCGTGGATAGCAAGGTGGTGCCCCTCTTCATCTTCTTCCTCTACGCACGCATCATCTGCGAGCCCGGAGCCCACCTCGCCGTCGTCTACTTCTTCCCTGAAACCGGATCCGAGGCGCACCAGTTTCCCAACGAGCCAAGCGTCGCCTCCAGCTCGACACCAACCTCCTCTCCTTGCCCTAGGTGAGGTGGTATGCCCCCTCTTCCTTTTTCCCCTCGCCGTCGCGTTGCTAGCCGCCCGTGCTCGTAGATCTACCCATGCCGTCGTCGCGCTCCCGTAGCTCCGGCGAAAGCCCTGTTTTTTTTCCCGTGCGCGGTTGTTGCTTCGTCGCCCGTGCTTCGCCGTGCCTCGTGTAGTGCGGGTGCCCTCCGTTAGCGCGCTAGGTCGATGCTTCGCTCGCCCGTGTCCTGCCTCGCGTGCGCTGCCTCCGCTGCTCGCCATGCCCGAGCCAAGCACGAGCTCAAGCTCGGGCCCCTGCCTCCGTGCGCGTAGAGCCCTCAAGGCCCCGGAAATGGATCCCTCTAGGTCCCCGCAGCACCCGCCGGTAGCCCTTGGCCATCGCCGTCGATGTTCCGCTCGCCGGCGACCACCTATTCTCCTCAACCTGGAGAAGGAAGAGACCCAGCGCCTCGCATAGCTCAATAGGAGCCCTGCCCCTGTTTGACCGATCCCCCCTCGCTAGCCCAGTGGTTCGACCGAACCAGCTGGACAGGGAGGTCTCGGGTTCGATTCCCCCCGAGCCCCCTTTTATTTTCTCCTCTGCCTTGCCAAGGTGTGTGGCTGACAGTGGGCCCGAGGCCCACATGTCATAACCACAGGGTCCCTGGAGTCTATGCCAGGTAGGCCCCATTCTTTCCTTTTTTTTTTTGGATTCTATTATTTTCTGTGAACATTTCCTTTTAAGGAAATGTTTCAGTTTTGTTTTTATTCCAATTCTGTCAAGTTCCTAGTACATGCCAAATTTGGCATATAGATTCTTATAAGTGGCTTGTCATTTTTTCCAAAGCAATTCTGTGAGTTTTATCCACAGCAAGGTAGGCTTATGATATATGATTTTGGGGTAGAAAAATCCCAGGAATCCAGTGGTGCCATTGGTTTTGTCATTGGAGCAACTTTGTGAAAACATTATTTTGTGATGAGGTGGCATTTTGTGAATTATGTATGATTTAATTCTTGCATGATTTTGGGAACTTGTCAACATGTTAGTGGTAGTGTTTTGTGGGCACTAGCCCCTGTTATTTTTGCTTGCCATGTTAGTTCATGTGTTGAGTGGGAAACTTGATGTATACATGCCTCTAAAATTCTGTTTTCACATGCCCCAAATATTCTAAGTGTTGGAAATCTGTTATATTGTTGCCATGTTATCTAGATGGTTCCCATGCATATATTGTTCCTTTGGGGTTGGCACCATGGCACGAATTGTTGTATTTGTCCTCCTCTGTAGATGTGTGCCAAGAGCTTGTTGATTAGTCCATTGCACCTTATATAAAACCTGCTGTCAACATGCTATACTGTTAACAAGTGCCATGTTTTTATCTGGTAAATTTTGTCCAAGTCTGAGAATCTGTAGTTATTTTCATGTCATGTTTAGGGGATGCTACCAAGTGATCTGTGATGTTTTAGCTCATGCTCAGTGCTATTAATTTGATGTAGATGTTGCCCTCTATCACCCTGTTAATTTTCATGCCATGAAATGCCCTCTAGCATATATAAAAGTTGCTGTCATGTTAACTCAGATTCTATAAAACTGGAATTTTCACTAACTCCCTAAAAACTGATTCAACATGCCATCTTGTGAGCTTCATTGCTATTGATCCATGCTTCCTTTCAAGTTTGTGTAGATGGATGATTTGTTAAGCATGCTGTATAGTTTCTGTACATGCTTTGGTTGTGGTTTGAAACTTGCTGTAGCTCTTGTTATGTGTGTTGCAAGATGTCATGTTGCTGTTTGTGGACAGATTGTGTGTTTGAATGTTTTGTGAATTGTGGGAGCTATACTCCATTGTTTTGCATGATCGTTAGCTCTATTCTTGCTAGATTTTCATTTCCTATCCAGTGGCATGCTTGGAATACCAAGGAATAGCCCATGGCCTCCCTCATCTTGTGTTTTGTCTCTGTTAACGTTCGTACCTTGCCGGGAGTGCACCGTGAGCTACGTTACTCCGTTTGCAACGTTCTACATATGCATTTGCATTGATTTTGCATGAAGCATTCATATTTTCCATGATCATGCATGTTCAAATAACTAAACTTGAGGTTCTATCCAGAATACTAAAGAACTTAATAAGTGCATGAGAAACATGACTAGCTTAGGGTTGCCATGTTAAATACTTCAAATGGATCATGCATCATCTTGTTTGTGCATTGCACCTTGTTTGTATGTTTATTTGGTGTTGTTATCTTTGGGTAGACGCGAGTGTTGAGCCTGAGTACGAGGATCCCGGAGAGTACAACTACGAGGACCCAGCTCTTTGTCCCTCTGAAGAACCAACAGGCAAGATGATCATACCCGGATCCCGACACTATTTTTGCCTTGCTAGATGTATCGCTTTTACCGTTATGATTCGTTACCTACCACTTAAACTGTCAGCCTCCTAAATTGCCATGAAAGCCTCTAACCCCTCCACTACCTAGCAAAACATTGACTGGCTATGTTACCGCTCCTCAGCCCTTATCTTATAGCGTTGCTAGTTGCAGGTGCAAGATTTCCATGTGTCAACATGGTTATTTGGTTATATCACTCTATTTACTGTTATTTAAATTAATGCACATATATATCTAGCAACGGTGGAAGGCTTGGCCTTTTGCTCAGTGTTTTGTTCCGCTTTTGCCGCACTAGTTCCGAGTACCGATGTTATATTCCATATTTTGCGCTCCTAACATGCTCGGGGTTGTTATGGGGACCCCCTTGACCATTCGTTTTAGATTAAAACTTGTCTGGCAAGGCGCAACTTTGGTACTACATTTTCTAAACAACTTAATAAAAATTGCATAGGGCATAGCTACCCCGTGGATAATTAATCAACCCCCCCCCCCCGGGCCAGTGCTCCTCATGAGTGTTGGTCCGAACTAGAGCACTGTGCGGGGCCAACCTGGGGCAACTCGGGAGATGTCTATCAGGCCCTGTACACTAGCTTATCCGGTCGTGTCCTGAGAACGAGATACGCGGCTCCTATCGGGTTCGTCGACACGTCGGGCGGTCTTGCTGGACTTGTTTTACCTTTCTCGAATGTCTTGCGCGAGGAATTCCGATTTTTCTTCGGGCTATCTCGAGGTTGCGGTTTTCCAGTGGAATTGCCTAGGAAGATCACGAGATTCGTGGTCGAGGTTATTCCCGCGGTGTGTGGTTAGTTTGTGATGGATGAGTTGGAGCACCCCTGCAGGGTTAAATCTTTTCGGAAAGCCGTGCCCACGGTTACGTGGCAACTTGGAAATTTGTTTAACACCCGGTTATAGTAAACTTGAAGTAAACTCAAATAAAATACACCAACTGTGTGCGTAACCGTGACTGTCTCTGCTCGTGAACATGGACCGAGAGAGAACACGGTGGGCTTATGATTGACGTAAGTAGGTGTTCAGGATCACTTAGTGATCATGCTAGTTCACGTCCGTCTCTCGTAGGCCACCATATTTACGTTCATGTTCTCGTAAGTTAGCCACCAAATATATGCTTAGCGCTTGCTGCAGCCTCACCACTTAACCAATTCCTCACCCATAGGCTTACATGGTTTCGGTACCCGGGTTATGAGATTGTTGAGTCCTTGTGGCTCACAGATTACAACAATACAGGTGCAGGTGTTGACGAGAACGTGCCAGACGATGTGACTCAGCTCTAGTGGGAGTATGATGAAGAACGTGGTCGGATGTATGTTACGTATCCAGACGAGTAGGGAGCTTCGTGGTGGTGATCCTGGGATAGCAAGACAGTTTATCATTGCTTCTTTTATCGTTTGTTTTCGTCCATAGCCGGACCCTGCCTTCTGATTGTTGTATGAATAATTTGTGTGGACTTGTAAGATAGCTTGTGGCGAGTGTAAGCCAACTCATATACTCATCCCTTCCTACATGTATGCAATGTTTTACTGTACTTGCGAACGACGAGATGCGCTTCTATACCAGTCGAGGCCGCAAGCCTTAATACGGATAGGACCGCATCTTGGGCGTGACAAGTTAGTAATCAGAGCCATACCGACCATAGGAGCCCCTTGCTTGATCGAACTTGGCCGAGTCGAGTCTAGTAAAAAACTATTTTGAGTCTAGTTATATCGGAGATTAAGATTCTTTTACTCCTCTTCTATACTCTGGTGAGGTATTCGACTTAGGAATTTTCATTCTACTCCTCTTCTCGCTCAAAAAAAAATTAGGATCACGCGGGTATTTTGGAAACTATATGATGCGATGTGAAGGAATTCTGTCTTGGTGCCTCCTGTTATCGAGGAGTAGAGCTCCGAGGGATTTTTGCACATCGTTATCATTCAGTTTCCTTAGTATCTCAGGACGGAGGATGTTCGGAATTACTTCAATACTTTTCGTGGCGAGATAAGTTTGGAGTCACCCAGTACTCGGGAGAGCGTCCAGGGTACTGCCATGTTTAGTATCGTTGTGTTTTCGAGTGTCTGAGGTAGATGAGTTTGCAAAGTTTCTTGGATTATGGTGTGGAAGGTTGCGGGTGCAGTTGTAGCTGATTACCTTGGATACGTTCCTGGGTCCGCAACCCGAATCGCATAAACAAGAAAGACTTCGGAAATTCTTAGGTGGGAATTCCAGTAGTTCTTAGGATCATCTTCCGACAGATGTATAATGGTTGTACATTTGTTCCGAGCAACCTTAGCTCAATACTTTTGTTATTCCAAGTGGCTTCATGATCTAATGGTGTTATCAAGATCCTGTAGAAAGCGTTCTTACTATTTGCAGTTTGAATGCAATTGATGATATTCCGTCGCAATTCTTTCAAGCCGTTGATTCAGCTTATCATCTTTGTCAATGGCGTGCTGATATTCTTGTCCATCTTAAGGATGGCTCCGGCAACTCGTGGGAACCCAGGTCGTGAGGGGGAGTAGACTGATCCTCCACCATCCCCACCACCACCTCCACCTCTGTAGGCTTGGCAAGCAGTGATGGCCGCAACCAATGCGAATACCCAGATGTTGCTCAGGTTGCTGCAGGAAAGAGAGCAGGGACAGCAAGGTCATCAAGGGAATTTTCATAATCAGCCGCGGTTTGCCACTCTGAACCAGTTCCTCGCAAATCAGCCCAAGTCCTTCACCTGTTGTGAGCAGCCTCTCGATGCAGACGATTGGCTCCGTGACATGAACAAGCATTTTGAATGCAGCAATGTCAGACCTGCGTACTATGTCAAGTTCGCGACTTTCCAGCTCAAGGGTCAGGCAGCAGATTGGTGGCAGCAGTACAAGGATTCCAGAGGTGATCGTGCAATTAGTTGGGATGATTTCTGCCGCGACTTCAGAGCTCATCATATCCCGACGAGCTTTGTCGAGGAGATGCGTGAGAAGTTCAGGAATTTGAAGCAGGGGAGCAAGTCTGTCTATCAGTATAACATCGAGTTCTAGAATCTCGCCCGCTATGCTAAGCAAGATGTTCCCGATGAGAAGTCAATGATTTACCAGTTCAGAGGTGGTCTCAAGGATGAACTTCAGCCGGGTCTAGTCCTACACGAGCCTCGTGAGTTTGATCAGTTCTATAACATGGCTCTAAAGGTCGAGGCAACTCAGCTCAGGTTGGAGAACTCAAGGAAGCGATTCAGGGACTCCAACTCTTCTTCGTCCAGCTCTCAGATTGTTCCTAAGAAGCAGAAGTATTGGGTTCCTCCTCCACCTCCGTTTCGTCCTCCTCAGCAGCAGAGGCAGCACGGTGGTCATGGACCTTCCCACCCACCCAACCCAGGTTTTCAGCAGAGGCCTCAGGCTCCCAAGTCAGCAAATGCTCCTCCTCCAGGCAACTTCCGTTCGCTCTCAGAGGTTACTTGACACAAGTGTGGTCAGAAGGGCCATTATTCCAACAAGTGCAACAACCAGCGGCGTCTTCCGCCTCCTCCTCCTATCAGGCCCCCAGGAAGTGCTATGGTGAAGCACAATCCCAAGGCAGCAAGAGTGAACATGGTTAATGCAGCTGAAGCAGAGGATTCTTCTAATGTCATAATGGGTAATCTCTTGGTTAATTCTATCCCTGCAAAAGTTTTGTTTGATACTGGTGCATCACATTCATTCATGTCTAGGCCATTTGCTCTCAAGCATGATTTCGATTCCGAGATGTTGAGTAAACCTTTGGGTGTGGTTTCTCCGGGTTTGGCAATGAAGACCACCTCGGTGATTCCAGATGTCTCTATCAAGATGGGAAATTATTCCTTCCTGGCTTCTCCTTATGTTCTCGGCAATTCCGATATTAATCTTATTCTTGGCATGGATTTTCTGGCGATGAACAAGGCTTATGTTGATTGTAAGGCTAAAGAAGTCCAATTGACTCATCCTTCTGAAGATGTGAACATTTTCGCTGCTCGCGATGACACGATTCGTCTATTTTCTCTCAATGAGAAGGGTGAGATTTCTGCCATCTCTCAAATTCCCGTTGTCTCGGAGTATGAAGATGTCTTTCTAGAAGAGTTGCCAGGAATGCCTCCTCATAGGCCAGTGGAGTTTGTGATTGAACTCGAGCCTGGAACTGAACCGGTGTGCAAGCGTCCTTATAAGCTTGGCCCCGAAGAGCTGAAAGAATTGAAGAAACAGCTAGATGAACAAGAGCGTCTGGGTCTGATCAGACCAAGTTCTTCACCTTGGGGTTGTGGTGTTCTTTTTGTCAAGAAGAAGGATGGCACGGACCGATTATGTGTCGATTACCGTCCGTTGAATAAGAAGACAATCAAGAACAAGTACCCACTTCCCAACATCAATGAGTTGTTTGAGCAATTGAAAGGTGCCAAAGTTTTCTCGAAGTTAGATCTCCGTATGGGCTATCATCAAATCTATATTCGTGAAGAAGATATTCCAAAGACTGCTTTCAGGATGAGTTTTGGCTCTTATGAGTACACCGTCATGTCCTTTGGTCTAGCGAATGCGCCTCCAACCTTCTCCAGAATGATGAACTTCATATTCTCTCCTTTCAAGAATGAGTTCGTCTTGGTGTATTTGGATGAAATTCTCTTGTTCTCGGAGACCGAAGAAGAGCATGCAGAGCATCTCCGGCTTGATCTTGACAAGCTAAGAGAGCATCGGTTCGATGCTAAGTTCTCAAAGTGTGAGTTTTGGCTCAATGAAGTGGTGTACCTTGGGCATGTCATCTCTGCCGAGGGCATTAAAGTGCACCCTGAGAAAGTTGAGGCGATTGTGAAGTGGGAGCCTCCTCAGAATGTCAAGCAGCTTCGTAGCTTCCTCGGCCTTGCAAGTTACTACAGAAGATTCGTTGAGAACTTCTCTCAAATTGCTAAGCCTCTGTCCAACCTCCTTCAGAAGAATGTCAAGTATGTGTGGTCTCCTGAGTGTGATGTGGCGTTCAATACACTCAAAGAGAAGCTGACTTCAACTCCAGTTCTTGTTCCTCCCGAGCAATACAAGCCTTTCCAAGTGTTTTGTGATGCTTCCCTTCAAGGTCTCGGTGGTGTTCTCATGCAAGATAAGAAGGTTGTGGCTTATACCTCGCGTCAGCTGAAGCCTAGCGATAAGAACTACCCTACTCATGATCTTGAGTTGGCGGCAGTTGTTCATGCTCTGATCACATGGAGACATCTATTGTTGGGAAGACCAGTTGAGGTGTGCACCGACCACAAGAGCTTGAAGTACATTTTCACTCAACCCAATCTCAATATTCGGCAAACACGTTGGGTGGAAATGATCGAGGAGTACAACCCAAGCATTGAATATACTCCTGGGAAAGCAAATGTCATTGCAGACGCGCTGAGCAGGAAGGCGTACTGCAACAGTCTTATTCTCAAGCCTCTTCAACCCAAGCTTTGTGAAGCATTCCGCAAGCTCAATCTCCAAGTGGTTCCTCAAGGATTTCTTGCCAATCTCCAAGTCTCTCCGACTCTAGAAGATCAGATTCACCAAGCTCAGCTTCTTGATGCTATGGTGAAGAAAGTGAAGAAAGGTGTGGCCAAGAGCATTCCAAAGTATAAGTGCTTCCGTGTTGATGACAAAGATACCTTGTTCTTCGAGGACCGTCTGGTGGTTCCAAAAGGTGATCTCAGAAAGGTTATCATGGATGAAGCACATAATTCCCTCCTCTCAATTCATCCAGGAAGTTCCAAAATGTATCAAGACCTCAAGCAAACCTTCTGGTGGACTCGTATGAAACGCGAGATTGCTCAGTTTGTGAACGAGTGTGATGTTTGTCGCAGAGTGAAGGCGGAACATCAACGTCCAGCAGGCCTCCTTCAGCCTTTGCCCATCCCAGAGTGGAAATTCAATCATGTTGAAATGGATTTCGTCACTGGGTTTCCTAAATCCAAGAGAGGAAACGATGCCATCTTCGTGGTCATCGATAAGCTCACCAAAGTTGCCCACTTCCTTCCGGTCAAAGTATCTATCTCGGCAGCTCAGCTAGCAGAGCTGTACACGTCAAGGATAGTTTCTTTGCACGGTGTTCCTCAGCTCATATCCTCAGATCGTGGAAGCATCTTCACTTCCAAGTTTTGGGATTCCTTCCAGACTGCAATGGGGACCAATCTTCGTTTCAGCACAGCTTTCCATCCTCAGACTAGTGGTCAAGTTGAGAGAGTCAATCAAATCCTCGAAGATATGCTCAGAGCTTGTGTGATTTCTTTTGGCATGAAGTGGGAAGATTGTCTCCCGTTTGCTGAGTTCTCATACAACAATAGCTTCCAAGCAAGTTCTGGCAAAGCTCCTTTCGAGATTCTCTATGGCAGAAAGTGCCGCACCCCGCTCAATTGGTCTGAAACGGGTGAGCGTCAAATCCTTGGCAATGACATGATCACTGAAGCAGAAGAAATGTGCCGTGTCATTCGTGGAAATCTCAAAGCAGCTCAATCCCGTCAGAAGAGTTATTATGATAGCAAGCATCGTGACATGACCTTTCAGATCGATGATTTTGTCTATCTCAGAGTGTCTCCCATGAAGGGCACTCAACGCTTTGGCATCAAAGGAAAGCTTGCTCCAGGCTTTGTGGGTCCTTTCAAGATTGTGGGCAAGAGGGGTGACCTTGCCTACCAACTCGAGCTTCCTCCCAATTTCGCAAATGTGCATGATGTGTTTCACGTCTCTCAGCTCCGGAAGTGTTTCAAGACTCCCGAGCGCACCGTTGATCTCCAAGAAATTGATCTCCAAGAAGACCTATCCTATCATGACCATCCAGTTGCTATCCTTGAAGAAACTGAGCGTAACACTCGCAACAAGTCAATCAAGTTTCTAAAGGTGAAGTGGTCACATCACTCCGACAAAGAAGCCACTTGGGAACGAGAGGACCATCTCCGTTCCGAATTTCCAGAATTCTTCCGTTCCTAGATCTCGGGACGAGATCCTCATGTAGTGGGGGAGAGTTGTAACAGCCCAAGTGCATCCTTGCCATCTTGTAATATATTTCATGTGGAACCTTCATGTTGTGCCCTTGTGTTTGAGTAATTTAATTTTTGCCTCATGTCTTTCCTCATGCATCATGGCATCATGTTCATCATGTCAAAGTGCATCATACTTGCTTGTCATGCTTGTGATGTGAGTGCTTGTATTGTGGTGTTGGTGTGTTAGTGTTCCATGTGTTGTTGTGGTGTGAAGAAACCCCTCCATTTTTCCTCTAAACCATCACCACCTCTCTCATGTCTAATATATGCAACATGTGATGATTTTACTTGCTGGTTCACCTCATTAAAAATGTTGATCCCCTCTAAAATATTCTGTTATGATTTTTTAGTCTGCTCTCAACCATGTTTTATGCTTTGTCATTTTTTAAATCTTTGCAAATAGGTTCTATTTAATATTATAAGTGAATTAATTTGTTTGTCCTAAAATGCCAACTCCATTTTTATAAATCAGGGAATTATTTTGAGAGTTCAAAATTATTTTTAGTTTTCTCAAAACCTTTTCCATTCTTCCCTGGCTTTTGCTTTTATTTTTTGTTTATTAAAAAAAAGAAAACCCCTGTTGTTGAGAGAGGCCAGTGCTGCTGGGCCTCTCCCGGCCCAACGGCGGCAGCCAGCGCAGCGCAGCAGCCCAGCCGCAGCCCACCAGCATCGTCGTCCCCCTCCTCTGTACGGCAGAGCATCCACCGGAACCACGTCGGCTACCCTGGTGATTTGACGGCCGCCGACGCCCCTAGCCGCCTATAAAACTTGCCCTAGCCCTAGCCCGGAGTTCCCTCGCTCCATTCCTCCCTCCACCTCGCCTCGCCGCCGCTCAGGTAAGCCGCCTTGTGCACGCCGTCGCCCTGCCCGCCATGCCCCGTGCGAGCAAGAGCTCGAGCTCGGGCTAGTTGCTTCGCCTCGCCCCCGACCCTCCAGACGCCGTGGATAGCAAGGCTGTGCCCCTCTTCATCTTCTTCCTCTACGCACGCATCGTCTGCGAGCCCGGAGCCCCCCTCGCCGTCGTCTACTTCTTCCCTGAAACCGGATCCGACGCGCACCAGTTTCCCAACGAGCCAAGCGTCGCCTCCAGCTCGACCCCGACCTCCTCTCCTTGCCCTAGGTGAGGTGGTATGCCCCCTCTTCCATTTCCCCCTCGCCATCGCGTCGCTAGCCGCCCGTGCTCATAGATCTGCCCATGCCGTCGTCGCGCTCCCGTAGCTCCGGCGAGAGCCGTGTTTTTTTTCCCGTGCGCGGTTGTTGCTTCGTCGCCCGTGCTTCGCCGTGTCTCGCGTAGTGCGGGTGCCCTCCGTTAGCACGCTAGGTCGATGCTTCGCTTGCCCGTGTCCTGCCTCGCATGCGCTGCGTCCGCTGCTCTCCATGCCCGAGCCGAGCACGAGCTCAAGCTCGGGCCCCTGCCTCCGTGCGCGTAGAGCCCTCAAGGCCCCGGAAATGGATCCCTCTAGGTCCCCGCAGCACCCGCCGGTAGCCCTTGGCCGCCACCGTCGATGTTCCGCTCGCCGGCGACCACCTCTTCTCCTCTGCCTGGAGAAGGAAGAGACCCAGCGCCTCGCATAGCTCAATAGGAGCCCTGCCCCTGTTTGACCGATCCCCCCTCGCTAGCCCAGTGGTTCGACCGAACCAGCTGGACAGGGAGGTCTCGGGTTCGATTCCCCCCGAGCCCCCTTTTATTTTCTCCTCTGCCTTGCCAAGGTGTGTGGCTAACAGTGGGCCCGAGGCCCACATGTCATAACCACAGGGTCCCTGGAGTCTATGCCAGGTAGGCCCCATTCTTTCCTTTTTTTTTTTTTTGGATTCTGTTATTTTCTGTGAACATTTCCTTTTAAGGAAATATTTCAGTTTTGTTTTTATTCCAATTCTGTCAAATTCCTAGTACATGCCAAATTTAGCATATAGATTCTTATAAGTGGCTTGTCATTTTTTCCAAAGCAATTGTTTGAGTTTTAATCCACAGCAAGGTAGGCTTATGATATATGATTTTGGGGTAGAAAAATCCCAGGAATCCAGTGGTGCCATTGGTTTTGCCATTGGAGCAACTTTGTGAAAACATTCTTTTGTGATGAGGTGGCATTTTGTGAATTATGTATGATTTAATTCTTGCATGATTTTGGGAACTTGTCAACATGTTAGTGGTAGTGTTTTGTGGGCACTAGCCCCTGTTATTTTTGCTTGCCATGTTAGTTCATGTGTTGAGTGGGAAACTTGATGTATACATGCCTCTAAAATTCTGTTTTCACATGCCCCAAATATTCTAAGTGTTGGAAATCTGTTATATTGTTGCCATGTTATCTAGATGGTTCCCATGCATATATTGTTCCTTTGGGGTTGGCACCATGGCACGAATTGTTGTATTTGTCCTCCTCTGTAGATGTGTGCCAAGAGCTTGTTGATTAGTCCATTGCACCTTATATAAAACCTGCTGTCAACATGCTATACTGTTAACAAGTGCCATGTTTTTATCTGGTAAATTTTGTCCAAGTCTGAGAATCTGTAGTTATTTTCATGTCATGTTTAGGGGATGCTACCAAGTGATCTGTGATGTTTTAGCTCATGCTCAGTGCTATTAATTTGATGTAGATGTTGCCCTCTATCACCCTGTTAATTTTCATGCCATGAAATGCCCTCTAGCATATATAAAAGTTGCTGTCATGTTAACTCAGATTCTATAAAACTGGAATTTTCACTAAGTCCCTAAAAACTGATTCAACATGCCATCTTGTGAGCTTCATTGCTATTGATCCATGCTTCCTTTCAAGTTTGTGTAGATGGATGATTTGTTAAGCATGCTGTATAGTTTCTGTACATGCTTTGGTTGTGGTTTGAAACTTGCTGTAGCTCTTGTTATGTGTGTTGCAAGATGTCATGTTGCTGTTTGTGGACAGATTGTGTGTTTGAATGTTTTGTGAATTGTGGGAGCTATACTCCATTGTTTTGCATGATCGTTAGCTCTATTCTTGCTAGATTTTCATTTCCTATCCAGTGGCATGCTTGGAATACCAAGGAATAGCCCATGGCCTCCCTCATCTTGTGTTTTGTCTCTGTTAACGTTCGTACCTTGCCGGGAGTGCACCGTGAGCTACGTTACTCCGTTTGCAACGTTCTACATATGCATTTGCATTGATTTTGCATGAAGCATTCATATTTTCCATGATCATGCATGTTAAAATAACTAAACTTGAGGTTCTATCCAGAATACTAAAGAACTTAATAAGTGCATGAGAAACATGACTAGCTTAGGGTTGCCATGTTAAATACTTCAAATGGATCATGCATCATCTTGTTTGTGCATTGCACCTTGTTTGTATGTTTATTTGGTGTTGTTATCTTTGGGTAGACGCGAGTGTTGAGCCTGAGTACGAGGATCCCGGAGAGTACAACTACGAGGACCCAGCTCTTTGTCCCTCTGAAGAACCAACAGGCAAGATGATCATACCCGGATCCCGACACTATTTTTGCCTTGCTAGATGTATCGCTTTTACCGTTATGATTCGTTACCTACCACTTAAACTGTCAGCCTCCTAAATTGCCATGAAAGTCTCTAACCCCTCCACTACCTAGCAAAACATTGATTGGCTATGTTACCGCTCCTCAGCCCTTATCTTATAGCGTTGCTAGTTGCAGGTGCAAGATTTCCATGTGTCAACATGGTTATTTGGTTATATCACTCTATTTACTGTTATTTAAATTAATGCACATATATATCTAGCAACGGTGGAAGGCTTGGCCTTTTGCTCAGTGTTTTGTTCCACTTTTGCCGCACTAGTTCCGAGTACCGGTGTTATATTCCATATTTTGCGCTCCTAACATGCTCGGGGTTGTTATGGGGACCCCCTTGACCATTCGTTTTAGATTAAAACTTGTCTGGCAAGGCCCAACTTTGGTACTACATTTGCTAAACAACTTAATAAAAATTGCATAGGGCATAGCTACCCCGTGGATAATTAATCAACCCCCCCCCCCCCCCGGGCAGTGCTCCTCATGAGTGTTGGTCCGAACTAGAGCACTGTGTGGGGCCAACCCGGGGCAACTCGGGAGATGTCTATCAGGCCCTGTACATTAGCTTATCCGGTCGTGTCCTGAGAACGAGATACGCGGCTCCTATCGGGTTCGTCGACATGTCGGGCGTTCTTGCTGGACTTGTTTTACCTTTCTCGAATGTCTTGCGCGAGGAATTCCGATTTTTCTTTGGGCTATCTCGAGGTTGCGGTTTTCCAGTGGAATTGCCTAGGAAGATCACGAGATTCGTGGTCGAGGTTATTCCCGCGGCGTGTGGTTACTTTGTGATGGATGAGTTGGAGCACCCCTGCAGGGTTAAATCTTTTTGGAAAGCCATGCCCGCGGTTACGTGGCAACTTGGAAATTTGTTTAACACCCGGTTATAGTAAACTTGAAGTAAACTCAAATAAAATACACCAACTGTGTGCGTAACCGTGACTGTCTCTGCTCGTGAACATGGACCGAGAGAGAACACGGTGGGGTTATGATTGACGTAAGTAGGTGTTCAGGATCACTTAGTGATCATGCTAGTTCATGTCCGTCTCTCGTAGGCCACCATATTTACATTCATGTTCTCGTAAGTTAGCCACCAAATATATGCTTAGCGCTTGCTGCAGCCTCACCACTTAACCAATTCCTCACCCATAGGCTTACATGGTTTCGGTACCCGGGTTATGAGATTGTTGAGTCCCTGTGGCTCACAGATTACAACAATACAGGTGCAGGTGTTGACGAGAACGTGCCGGACGATGTGACTCAGCTCCAGTGGGAGTATGATGAAGAACGTGGTCGGATGTATGTTACGTATCCAGACGAGTAGGGAGCTTCGTGGTGGTGATCCTGGGTTAGCAAGACAGTTTATCATTGCTTCTTTTATCATTTGTTTTCGTCCGTAGCCGGACCCTGCCTTCTGAATGTTGTATGAATAATTTGTGTGGACTTGTAAGATAGCTTGTGGCGAGTGTAAGCCAACTCATATACTCATCCCTTCCTACATGTATGCAATGTTTTACTGTACTTGCGAGCGACGAGATGCGCTTCTATCCCAGTCGAGGCCGCAAGCCTTAGTAGGGATAGGACCGCATCTTGGGCGTGACATGGCATCTCTCATAAGCAAGGCATACGGTGGGTAGACAAATTACCGTTGGGCAATTGATAGAAAAGCGAATAATTATGCGATGTTCATGGCAACGATCATGTGTATATAGGCATCACATCCATAAGCAAATAGGCCGACTCCTGCCTGCACCTACTACTATTACTCCACTTCAAGAGCGCTTCTATGCTTGCCTCTCTACGTATTAAGTTCATGACAAACGGAGTAATGCTTGGAGAACGATGACATGATGTAGACAAAGTAAACTCAACCAATATGAATAAACCCCATCGTTTTATCCTTAGTAGCAACAACACAAAGACGCAACTTGTCCCCTTCTGTCACTGGGATATAGAAACTCGTCAGGTTGAACCTACTACAACGCACCACTCCCACCGAAGAAATATCAATCTAGTTGGCCAAACTATCTCACTAGATCGGAGAGCATTACGAAGCTATGATGATCATGCAAATAAGAATCATTGTAATCAGGTTTGACTCAATGACTTTTCATGAATAATCTGAACATAAACTCACAATTCATCGGATCCCAACAAACACACTGATACGTCTCCAACGTATCTATCATTTTTGCTTGTTCCATGTTGTTATATTATCATTCTTGGATTTTTTTTACAATCATTTTATAGCAAATTTATATCATTTTTTGGGACTAACCTATTGACATAGTGCCAAAGTGCCAGTTGCTGTTTTTGCTTGTTTTTACTTCCCAGAATATCAGTACCAAACGGAGTCCAATCGCGACGAAACTTTTTGGAGATTTTTTTTGGAGACACCCAGTGGGCCAAAGAAGTGCCAGAGAGGTGGGCCGTGGACACCACAACCCACCAGGGTGCGCCCGGAGGGGCCCCGGCGCGCCCTGATGGGTTGTGCCCTCCTCGAGGCCCCTCTCCACCGCCTCTGATGCCTATATATTCCCAAATATTCCAGAAACCCTAAGGGAGTCGACGAAAAACACATCCAGCCGCCGCAAGTTCCAGAACCTCGAGATCCAATCTAACACCATCACGGAGGGGTCCATCATCCTCATTGGTGCCTCTCCGATGATGCGTGAGTAGTCCACCATAGACCTACGGGTCCGTAGGCAGTACCTAGATGGCTTCCTCTCTCTCTTTTGACTATCAATACAATGGTCTCTTGGAGATCTATTTGATGTAAACTTTTGTGGTGTGTTTGTTGGGATCCGATGAATTTTGAGTTCATGATCAGTTTCTATCCATGAATATTATTTGAGTCTTCTTTGATCTCTTATATGCATGATTACTTATAGCCTCGTATTTCTTCTTCGAATCTTTGGTTTAGTTAGGCCAACTAGATCGATTTTTCTTGCCATGGGAAGAGGTGCTTTGTGATGGGTTCGATCTTGCGGTGTCCTTTCCCAGTGACAGAAGGGGCAGCAAGGCACGCATGTATCGTTGCCATTAAGGATAACAAGATGGGGTCTATTCCTACATGAATAGATCTGGTATACATCATGTCATCATTCTTATTGCATTACTCCGTTTTTCCATGAACTTAATACACTAGATGCATGCTGGATAGCAGTCGATGTGTGGAGTAATAGTGGTAGATGCAGGCAGGAGTCGGTCTACTTATCTTGGACGTGATGCCTATATAATGATCATCGCCTTGGATATCGTCATGATTATTTGATCTTCTATCAATTGCCCAATAGTAATTTGTTCACCCACTGTGTGCTATACTCATGAGAGAAGCCACTAGTGAAACCTACGGCCCCCGGGTCTACTTTTCCAACATATTGCTTTCCGATCTATCTTTTTGCCTCTTTTGTTTTCAGATCTATTATTCCAAAAACCCAAAAATACCTTGCTGCACTTTTTATTTGCTCTTTTTATTTTGTGTTCTTGAGAGATCTATCTCTCCAATCTATCACTACCTAATCTATCTTTTTACCGTAGAGAGATTGACAACCTCTCTTTCGCGTCGGGTTGCAAGTATTTGTTCTTTGTGTGGAGGTGCTGCTTATTAGGTGGTGGTGATCCTGCTACTTGTTCGATACCTTGGTTTCATAACTGAGGGAAATACTTACCGTCGCTGTGCTGCATCATACCTTCCTCTTTGGGGAAATACCGACGTAGTCTCAAGCCACGTCACACACCATACAAAGGGATTACATCGGATAGATCAAGGCAAAGATGCGATGAACATTGTATTGAAGATCAAGAGAGAGAGAGATTGCCATCTAGGTACTACCTACGGACCCGTAGGTCTGTGGTGAACTACTCACACATCATGGTGAGGGCAACAAGGTTGATGAAGAGGCCCTCCGTGATCAATCTCCCCTCCGGCAGGGTGCCAAAGCGGAGGTGTAGATGGCCTCCCGTTGGAACAGAGACTTGCGGCGGCGGAAAAAGTGTTTCGGGAGCACTTCTGGTGTTTTTAGGGTAGATGTGAATTTATAGGCCAGAGAACGACGTCGGGAGGCGCTCTAGGGGGCCACAACATATCTGGCCGCGCCCCCCTGGGGGTGCGGCCATATGGCTTGTGGGCCCCTAGTGCATCTCCTCGCCCTCCTCCGAAGCTTCTAGGTCTTGTATTGGTCCAGAAAAGATCACCAAAAAGTTTCATGACAATTGGACTGCGTTTGTTATTGTAACTCTGAAAAGGAAAAAACACGCAAAAAACAGGAACTGGCACTGGGCACTGGGTCAATAGGTTAGTGCTCAAAAACATTATAAATTGGTAAATAAATACCCAAAAAGTATCCTAGAATGATAATATATCAGCATGGAACAATAAAAAATTATAGATACGTCGGAGACGTATCAGATGTTTACCTCCTCCGGAGTGTGTCCCTCCGAGTAGCCGCTATGTGTCCCGTTCATGGGGAACTCGTTCTTGTTTGGCTTGAAGAGATACGTCCAAATGACGTCCATGTCGATGCGGATGAAGCAGCAGATTGTCCGGGGGTCCTCGGGCTTGTAGAGCCACATAGGGCTAGCCCAAAGGTTGAGTGGCAGGATGCCGCGATGTAGCATCACATCAATCACATCCACCAGCTTGGTGTTGTCCCTGAGGGTGCGGGTCTTCTTCTGGAGGATGGTGACCTCCTTTGGGTCACCCCACTCCAAGCTCTTCGACTGTCAGGAGTTTAGCTTCCTCGGAGGCAAACCCGTAAAGGGTGGGAGCTCGGCCTGGTTCTTGACGTGGGGTTCGGTGATGTAGAACCAGTCCCGCTACCACATCTTCACCGTTTCGACGAAGGTCCCCTCCAGCCACTCCGCTCTCTAGAGTTTGCTAATAATTGCGCCGCTGCATTCGATATGAGCAACATCCATAAGGAAAATGAGAAGGCAAAGCAACAATCCCGAAAAAGAAAGCAAGGAAAAACCAAGGCGAATAAAAGTCAATAGCATAATTATACATAACATCGCACATCATACATAGAAGTACTACAATATGGATAACACTACTCTACTACACGCATACATCCATACATCGACGTCATACTCGTCTACTCGTGGCTGCATGCATCGCACTGTGTGTCTCAAGGTCCTACCGGCATCTCCTCGGATTCTGACTCGGACTCAGAACTGATGACGTTAACCGAGACCTTCGGGGCAAAGGAAACACGACGACACTAAGGGGGTGGCTCTTCCTCAGGGTCTGGAGCAGGATGAATGGGAAGCATAAGAGCAGCTGGAGTAGCAAGGAGTAAAGTCCACTCGGCGGCAGACTCGTGGGGAGTCACCGTCGAGGTATCTGAGTTACTCTGGGTGGACGCAGGTGTAAAAGGTGTAGGTGGAGGAATGGTGACTAGAGTAACGAGTGGTATATAGGAAAGCAAAGGTGGAGCAAACACAGATCGAGCGGCTGCAAGTGCCTCCCGAGTGCGGTTCAGCTCCATACATAGGTTGTGGATCAGAAGGTATCCAACCGTTATGTACTGACACATATGACTGGCTGAACGATCATACTCCGGATTCATGACAGGAAAGCGGACTCGCCCTGTGTCATACATGTATGGGTAGAAGAAGAAACCTGGGTTAGTCTGCATCTGAATCTCGTTGTAGCGCAAGTCAGTGAGTGCCTCGAATGCAGCAAACTGGATCTCCTGGTCAGGTGTAGAAGTCATCCTGCCCTTAGTGGAACAAGTATAGGTGCCCACCAAGGTGTTGTTGTGCAAAATGACCTCGGCGTGATACTCGTACACACCGTCTGCAAGCTGCTCTCGGTACACCTGGAATACTGGGTCATCACCGTCGGGGTAGATTCGGCGCCACATGTTGCAATGCAGGTGCGGAAAAGTAGCAGGTGTCGGCTCGAACTGATACGGGTATGGAACTGGTGCCATCTACACTCACCACTTTAATGAGTTAGCCATAAAACAAATGATATGCATGCAATGCACAACCAAATGCAGAAGTATCACCACAAGCATAATCTACCGCTTTCTAACGCGTCGGCTATCTACCGTGTCCTATTGTCAGCACGGCTCTGATACCAAGCATTGTGGCACCCCGGCTCAGAGCAACCGGTTTACCTTGCATTCCCATCCAAGAGATCAAGTCTTCTGGCAACACACAACAACTTGGTACAAAAATGACGTCCATGTCGATGCGAGATGCCGCTACCAAATCATGCTTGTGGCCGTGTGATGAGTTCATGGAAGGTGCGGGTATTAAGGGGAATTTGAACAATATATCTCCAATGCAGAACTTGCTCCCTTCATCGCAGATAAGTGCCCTCAACATCTCGAACTCACAAAAACATTCACAAAGAAATTTAAATATTTTCCTCGTGAGTCTAGAGTTTCATTCAACCTCTATGACCGTTCCTTCACCATGCCTTTAGAATTGTTCAGTGAAACATGCAAAATTCCATATTGGGGTTCCCTTGATGAACCACCAAAATCTGAATACGAGTCATTTTTTATTAACCTTTGCTATGGTGAAGATAGGGGAGTGACACAAGGTAGAATTAAAAGTATCCATTTCCCATCAATACACTACTTTGCACTCTTTAATGGTAAATGTATCGTAGGCAAACAAGATTGTAGCACACTGTTTGCCCCTGATTTGAGCCTCTTACACACTTCCATAACTCAAAATAAATGTTATAATCTTGGAGCGATTGTTGCACGAAGGCTGCAGCACAATACTGCTAGTGGTAATTTTTATGGAGGAATTTATGCCTCCCGTGTAGCAGAGAAGCTAAATGTATCACCTTGGCCTAATGACCCCATTTTACCTACTCAGTACTTAGACTTTGAGGCCATGAAGCGTCATAAGTTCCTTACGGGCACAGTCACTAACTACACCTATAACTTGAGATTTAATAAAAAAACGTTGTGCCTGTCACTTTGCCTGCTCCTGCTCTCTTTGATTTTCACAAAAGGGGAAGATACTATGTTCTTGAGAGCGAGGCCCGTGCATACAATGCGGAGGTTGAAGCTGCCAGGAGGGCTGAGGAGGCTGCACCAAGGATCTCGGAGGGCTATCGCACAGATTATTACCCATGCGGATGGTGATTACCAAGCTAGGCCAAAAGCCTAAGCTTGGGGGAGTACGTATTTCCACCGACATTACATTCATGTTCACACATTTCATTCCAGTTGTCGGTGTTCATACTTTTTCATTGTAATATCCATGCTAGATTTGTTTTCTCGCTTTCTTCTTGTGTGTTCGAAAAACTTTGAGAAAATCCAAAAATATTTCCTACTTCTTTTCGGTTTTTCTTTCTAGCTTAGTTTAATTGTAGTATCAAAAGAAAACCCAAAAAGATTTCTCGTTTCTTCTTTTACTTGTTGGGAGATTTCCCGTGTAAATAGTTCTTCTCCTTTTTGTTTTTCCTTTTTAATTTGCCTTCTTCAAGAAAAAACAAAAACTCCAAAAATATTTCAGTGTGTTTCTCTGAAATTCTTTTCTTTTTATTTGAGTCGTACCAAGGAGAAGACCACGATGAAAATGTTGAGTGGCTCTCAATTGCACTATTGTTAATCTAACAAAGAGCCCATGTTACTTTCTCTTCTCCTCTTGAATAAAATGTTGCGGATTCCAGTTTAGTCCACAGCACTCTTGCACTATTATTATTCTCTTATCATTTTTTTGTGCAAGTGAAAGGCAATAATGACGATATTTGATGAAGTGGCTCTGGCAGAGAAAAGCGGGTATGAACTCAACTTGTTTTTGTTTTTGTAAATATGTTTAACCTAGTATCCTTGATTCAGCATGTTATGATCAAACATGTTTGCAATGACCATTAGAGATTATAGTTTCCCATGCCATGCTTAAGTAGCTAGGAGTGGATAATGATTTATCTTGGATGTCAACATGCATTAAAATGGTTGTGATGTGGTATGATGATATGGTATCCTCCTCTGAATGTTTCAAGTGGCTTGACTTGGCACATGTTCACACATGTAGTTGAATCAAAACCAACATAGCCTTCATGATATTTATGTTCATGGTGTTCATATCCTACTCATGCTAGTAGTCAATGTTTATTATATGTAATGCATGTTCATGACCGTTTTCGCTCTCTAGCTGGCCGCTTCTCAATCTATTTGCTAGCCTTCGCCTGTACTAAGCGGGAATACTGCTTGTGCATTAAAATCGTTAAACCAAAGTTATTCCACATGAGTCCACTATATGTACCTACATGTCGTATTACCCTACCGTTCCAAGTAAATTTGCAGGTGCCATCTCTAAAATTCAAATGAACATCTGTTTTGTGTGCCTGGACCGCTCATGGAGCGACAGGGGGCGGTCAGTATCTTCCCTGTTAAGCGGGTTATTCTCATGATGAGTGTTTATTCACTCATCCTTACACGAGAGGGGCGGTAATAGGGATTCCCAGTCCCGAAATCCAAAATTACAAATAAATAAACAAAACTCCCCCAGGAAAGTTGTTGGTTTGGACGGTACCCGTGGATTCGGCTAGCCGTGGAGTGTGATTGCTGGTGGAGGGGGAGTAAACCTTTACTTTTACCGCTTGGGAACCGCCGCTAATGTGTTTAGCATGGAAGATATTGATAACTCTTGGTCGTAACGTTGACAGGAAGGGTGTACCTCCCAAAATTATATCTATCTCAGTTTTAAGCTTTGAGCTCTGGCACCTCTACAAACCCATGCTTCCCTCTGCGAAGGGGCTATCTATTTACTTTTATGTTGAGTCATCACCTTCTCAAATAAGCGCCAGACCTGAGAGCACTATTGTTATCCTCATGCATTGTGTATAGTTGATGTTGGGTGCAGCATGACTGGATCTTTTCTACCATGAATTACAATGTTTAGTCGCTGCTTGAACTTTGGAGGTGCTCTGCATTTATGTTTTGCAATTTCAGAAAGGGCTAGCGAGATACCACTGTTGTCATATTATATCACGATTGTTTTGACAAAGTGTTGGCGCTTGAGATATTTTATTATTGCTCGCTAGTTGCTTATGTCAGTGATATGAGTTAATATAATTTCTAAGAGTTATTGCTGGCATGGTTAGTCATAATCTTTGCTGAAAACATGGGTGCTACTTAAGCATATATATGTAAACAAGAACAAAAGAGTTCGTAAAAGTTTTTCTTTATCACTTTCAGTTTGTCAACTGAATTGCTTGAGGACAAGCAATGGGTTAAGCTTGGGGGAGTTGATACGTCTCCGTTGTATCTACTTTTCCTCACACTTTTGCCCTTGTTTTGGACTCTAATTTGCATGATTTGAATGAAACTAATCCGGACTGACGTTGTTTTCAGCAGAACTACCATGGTGTTGTTTTTTTTGCAGAAATAAAAGTTCTCGGAACTGGACGAAACTTTTTGGAGATTTATTTTACAATAAATAAAAAATACTGGAGCCAAGAACCACCGGAGGGGGGGCCCTGGCTGGGCACAAGACACCAGGGCGCGCCAGCCCCCCCTCCCCCCCGGCGCGCCCTGGTGGGTTGTGCCCACCTCGTGGCCCCACTGATCCTAATTCCGAAGCTATAAAATCCTGTTTTTGGAGAAAAAAATCAGAGAGAAAGTTTCATCATGTTTTACGATACGGAGCCGCCGCCACCTCATGTTCTTCATCGGGACGCCAGATCTGGAGCCTGTTTGGGGCTCCGGAGAGGGGAATCTTCGGTCTTCGTCATCATCAACCCTTCTCCATCGCCAATTCCATGATGCTCCTCACCGGGAGTGAGTAATTCCTTCGTAGGCTTGCTGGTCGGTGAGGAGTTGGATGAGATTCATCATGTAATCGAGTTAGTTTTGTTAGGGCTTGATCCCTAGTATCCACTATGTTCTGAGATTGATGTTGCTATGACTTTGCCATGCTTAATGCTTGTCACTAGGGCCCGAGTGCCATGATTTCAGATCTGAACTGTTTATGTTATCACCATTATATCTATGTTCTTGATCCGATCTTGCTAGTCATACGCACCTATTACGTGTTCTGATCCGCAAACCCCGGAGTGACAATAGTCAGGATACTTTCCGGTGATGACCGTAGTTTGAGGAGTTCATGTATTCACCGTGTGTTAATGCTTTGTTCTGGTTCTCTATTAAAAGGAGGCCCTAATATCCCTTAGTTTCCTAATGGACCCGCTGCCATGGGAGGGTAGGACAAAAGATGTCATGCAAGTTCTTTTCCATAAGCACGTATGACTATTTACGGAATACATGCCTACATTACATTTATGAACTGGAGCTAGTTCTGTGTCGCCCTAGGTTATGACTGTTATATGATGAATATCATCCAACGAGTTCACCGATCCAGTGGCTACGAGTTTTCCACTTATTGTCCTTGCTAAGTTACTATTGCTGCTGCTACTGTTCCAACTGCTACAAAACTATTGCTATCACTGCTACTGTTATTGTTACTGTTGCTACTGCTATCAAAACTATCATACTACTGTGCTACTGATCACTCTACTGCAGATATTTAATCTCCAGGTGTGGTTGAATTGACAACTCGGCTGCTAATACTCTCAAATATTCTTTGGCTCCCCTTGAGTCGAATCTATAAATTTGGGTTGAATACTCTACCCTCGAAAACTGTTGCGATCCCCTATACTTGTGGGTTATCAGTGAAGAGTCCCCTTAACTGCGCCAAGAAAATCGCCACGTTTCGGTTGGATCAAGCCATTGTGGACGCATGGGGTAAAGCAATCGATTGATGATATCCCTTAAAGCGCGGGGCACGATCTTTGTTTTGATATGACATGCCAAGAGTCACCTCGAACGGCGTTTTGAGTAAGTTGTGACCGATATGCATGATGTCTTTAATATGACAATTCGGAAAAAGTTGGCAGTACCTTGCTGCTGGACATGCCTATGCTCCTATTCTTCGAGACTTAATTGTACACTTCGGACCAGGGAGGATAATGCACGGTTTCTTGGGGCTGGGCTGTTGAACTTGCGTGTCGAGCCGAAGACTGTCGATCCGAGAACATTTATCCAAAGTCAGCTGTCATCTCTGGCTTCGAAGACAACTTCGGAGGCTACTGAGGGAGTCCTGGACTAGGGGGTCCCGGTCGAGCTGGTCTAGTCCATGGGCTGGGCTGGAGGCCCGCCGAGGAGGAAGGAATTTAGAGGCCCTAGGACAGGGCGTGAGCACATCGGATTCTATCGAAGACTTGGCGTGTACGCCAAGAAGGGATGATTCGTTCGGCATGTAATCCGTAGATGGTAGCCGACATTCTTGTAACCCTAGATACCCCCCGGTGCCTATATAAGCCGGAGGGTTTAGCCCGTAGAGGATAACCATACACATCATCATCACCCCTAGGGTTTAGACCACAAACATACGTTCTCGAGGTAGATCAACTCTGTACTTGTACAGCGATAATACAACAAGAGCAGGACGTAGGGTTTTACCCCCATAGAGAGGGCCTGAACCTGGGTAAAAACCTCATGTTCCTTGTCTCCTGTTACCCATTGATCCGATCTCACATCTCGGGCCTCCCTACACGAGGTCTGCAGGTTTTGACACCAACACCTGTGAAGACTGTCCTCGGGTACAGCGCTCCCCTCCACCAATCGAGCAAAGGGCTGCCGTTGCGTCGCCCCATTGGGCCGCAGCACCGTCGCCCCGCGGTTCTCCCTGCGGCTGCATCGACCCGCGCTCTGTCGGTGTGTCGCCCCTTCAGGCCCTAGCGCCGCAACGCGCGGTCCCTGCAGCCGCCCGAGGCCGTCCACATGGCTGCACCGACCCGCGCACCGCCGTTGCGTCGCCCCTTCTGGCCGTAGCGCCACGGCACACGGTCCACTCCGTCGTCCCCGCGCGTCGACTTCTGCTATGTGCCACCGTCCGGCACCGGTCTTCGTCATGTTGTTGGGTTCTTCTCGCCTACTTCGAGCACCGCCGCCGCGCTCCTAATATAGCTGCCGTCACCGCATCCTCAGGCCGTTGCCGTCGCTCTTCTTCCTCGGCGCCACTGCCGGTCACTCACTCGAGCCGTGCCATTGTCCACCTCCTTCATCTTTGTCCAGCACCAGCTCATCGCCAGCGTTGCCGTCATCTACCCCGACCACTTCATCTACTCCGACAACTGCGGGCGACATCGGCCCCACGCTGATTGACGTCCCAACCGTCGTCGAGTCCTTCTCTGCTGGCCCCTTGACATGCCATACTAGCTTGTGCAGGTCCCCGTCTATGCATGCCCGGTGCTGGCAACACCAATGTGTGCCTTCATCCCCAGTGTGTTCCCAGGCCTGGCAAGCCTCGAGCTGCGCATCGTCAACATCGACTTCGTCCGTCTACACATGACCGGTGTTGGCAACACCGATGTGTGCCTTCGTCCACGACGTGTCCCTGGGCTTGGCAACCCGGCACGATGCCTTGTCAACAACGTCTTCTTCCTGGCGCACCACTACTTTGACACCACTACACCCATGACTAACTCGGTGCCTTCTTGCGCCCGCGGCTACACGGCGACTACCTCGACACCAGCCACCCCGACCCGACATCGACCACCGCATTTTTTGCACAACTACCTCGACCACGACTACACCACCCTACGCTCTCGACTACCTCGACATCGGCAAAAAGGGCCACTACCTTGCTTGAGCAACCTCATCAGTTTCTACTCCAGCCACGACTTCCGCGATGCATTGACCGTTACCACTAGGGGGATGTTCGTCGGCTTACCTTCGGATTCTTCTCCAGTCTCACCGTCTGCGTCTCTACCGTTGTGACTACTAGGATTTATTCCTATCTTGTCTTGTACTCCAAGTTGGTCATGTACTCCTACATATATGCCCATGAGGCTCAAGCAATACATCAATGATTCCACCAATTCCTCTCTATCTCTTCTACACATCTTATTCTTCGCGTCGGCGTTGCTGCTATCAAGATGCCATCGTCCAGAAAAAGTAACCCTGGACTACCAATTTGGAACACCGAGATCTGCCACCCCACTAGCCGCTGCTGAAGCGGTAGGAGGATGGGGTAGGAATCCACGACCCCGTTTGACTGAACATGACGGGGACTCAGTCGCCTCCTCTTCGTCTTTGTTTGCGGAAAAGATCGGATCTATTGTAAAAGTTATTTAGAAGTACAAAGCGTCTCAAACATAATAAAAATTACATTAAGATTCCGAGACCACTATTGTCGCTAGAATGAGCCGCCGACCCGCCGTTGTCGTTGCTCTCCTACTGAAGCTGAGTTGACCTTGTCGATGATAGACGGGAAGTCTTCGTGCATGTGCCCCTAAGGATCAGTGCCTTGGAGCCACAGTTGTTGTCGTTGAATCTTTGCATAGATCTGAAGCACCTGACACCATAACTCGACACATGATGAGAAACCCTAACCTCACCGCCCCAAGAAGATGGCAAGAATCTACGTCGGAGCTTCGTCGACTACGTCCAAATGGACGAACTTGAGGAGGATCAATATTCGGAAGACAAACTCAAAGAAGAAGTGGCGCCATCCACTCGAACGCTGCACCTGCGAGGACTAAAAAACCCTAACCTGAACTACTAACCGGAGCGGAGGCACCGGGATTCTTCTCCCCACTATCGGTCATCGAAGCGGCAAATAGAGGGGATGTGAATCCACAGACTCATCGGTGAAGTATGGAGGGGAAAGTTTACCCTAGCCGCATAGGTTTAGAAAAGGAAATGAGAGGAAGTCGCCTATCGCCTCCTCTTCGCCTTGAAAGAGGAACAAAAATTAGAACTGCTCGGTTGCGGTTGTGTTGTGTAATCGCCCATAGTTAGGACCTCTTTAGTCCACAAAATTTTCAAGATGCATGAGTCGAGTAAACACAGTAACATGTATTTTTTATATTCCAAGATTGAATTGTTATTTTATTGTGCATAGGATAAATGTAAGATTATTTCGAAGAGATTGCAGTGGATGGGAATTTTCTATGAAATTAAGCATATAATATTTCCAAATGATTTTTAGGGCATGTTTATTTTGTAGGATTTTTAACACATGAATAGGAAAGCACACTGGATTGAAGTTGCATGCCATTTTGAATTCTCTAAAATTAGAAAACGACCGAAATTTGGATCGAAGAGTGTTTCTCACCATAAGGAAAAACAAAGGAATTGGAATCTTTAGATTTTCTTCCTAAGACCTCTTCCAATGCACAAGTGCTTAGATGGCGTGCTAAGGGCATTAAAGTGTTTAGCAACTAAAGTCCCCAATGCATATGTGCTTAGCTTGTTGTTGTTAAGCTTTCTTTATTTAATTACCCAGCAACCAAGCTCTTCCATGCATAGGCTAAACTTCCTTCATTTAATTGTTTTGCATAGGTCCGCGCGCTTGGCATTGGTACTTCCTGGAGTCACCAAAGTGCTCTCTCTCCTCCTTAATTACTTTGCCACATCATTTTTTGCCTATGTGGCATGCTTAGCACCCGTACACGGTGGAGCACTGGGAAGGGCCTTAAGATTGGTTTGCACACTTCCCAAAAAAATATTAATGTCACTATTTTGAAGGGAAGTTTTCATCCACTCAAATCTCTTGGTGGAATTTATCTACAAGCACTATTTTATCCAAATTCATGTACTTCTCTAATCCTATATGATTTGAGGGTACATTACACTTTAATCATGTGTTTTTCTATTTCTGTATTTTGAGAATTCTACAGATCAAATAGGTCCCAAATTAGAGGACCCGGAGGGTTCTAATCCTTGGGGATTCGTATTACAGGTGTTGTTTGATTTGTAGGATTGCAAACATATGAGTTTTTCCTTAGGATTCTCGATTCATGTGATTTTGTTTCTTACATGAGTTGTTTGATTCATGTAGATTGCAAATCATAGATTTCCGTCAAGATTCCTTACTCTAAGTTTCATAGAGAATTTTCCATTGACTCTAACCTTATTGGAAAAGAATCCATATTTCTTATGCACAATCAAACAATCGTTCACTCTTGTTGTATTAAAGATGGCACTACATTTCAATCCTTCATTCAAAGAAATTCCAAATAGTGTAGATATCTAGAAAACCACTTCTTCGATGCCACTATTTAGGGTCCGAATAACCTTGAATATTGGTTGTCGAATGAAGCCAATATCCAATGGTTGATAGGTGGAAAATCCGACTAGATTGGCTCTGTTGCTAAGTTGCTACAGTCTTCTTGAGCATCAATACTAATACAACTAGTCTTGGAGTCGGTGCTAGCGTGAATGCTCTGTGTCAGAAGTTAGGGAACCCTACCATTTAGGGTTTCCCTAGGTGTGACACGATGGAAACTAGTGTTGTTGTGTTTATGCAACTAGTGCCTTCAAGATGAGCTTATGTTTTATGTTGACATGCCTTGTTTTTGTGGTACTAGAGTCTTATTCTGGACTTGGGCATGTTTTAAACGCTCGAGTCACCGGTTTGTACCCGGTGTGTATGGTCACCGGTTGTATCCAGTGTGTACGGGTAGGGATGGTGTTTTATTGAGCAGTGTTTCAAATCTTGGAAGCATCGAGTCAGGTCATTATCAACGTGATATGAGTCTGGAAATGATCGTATGGAGTAAATCATGAATGCCAGTGTGATCTTCTCCCTATCATGAATTGTTGGTTGTGAGTGAAGCCTTTGTCTAGCATACGAAGCCTTAGCGCCGAGCGACATTTGAATTCTAGTTGATCTGACCCACCTTTGGTGCTTCCAAGAAGGGAATCATGAAACATAATGGCTCTTTCATGATGCGTCCCGCCATATAAAGACCCTAACCCCTCTGGGCAGGCACACCAAAGGACTATCCCAAAGGACATTTGTTGATTGAGTGTGTACTCCACACTTGTGTGCAAGCTTCTTCTTGTTCTTGAGTCTCATCTTATGAGAGGAAAATCTTAGAGAGAGGAGAGAGGTTAAGAATCAAGCAAAACCTTATTCGAGCGTAGAGGTCTTGATCCATTACTCTTGGAGATCTTGCGTCTCCCAGATAGCTATGCCTGGTTTGGGAGCTTTCGTCATGTGGATTTGCCTTCAACAAGTATGTGAAGGACCATGGATCACCTCAAGATCCACCAAGAGTATCTGGGGCAAGCTCCTCGTGAAATTGGCTAAAGGAGAAGAAGGTGTAGTCTAAGTGACTTCATAACTACATTAAGGGCTCTCCAACAAACACATGGTGTTGACTTGAACTTTTGTGACTTTGTTCTCTTACTCTCTACTTTACAGCCCCCCCCCCCCCCCCCCTCCTTTCCTCAGGTCAGAATCCAATCATTCATTATCATTGTATCTTTCGTCCATATTACAAATGCGTGATCATATGTAACACACCACTTTTCTCTGAACTTACGTACACTACTTTTTCATATCAACGCACAAGAACAAGATCAATCTGAGGTCTTGCCGATTAATGTGGTTATCCATTTGTACTTGACGATAATGTCAGACCATCAACAATCAAGAGTTCATTTTAAGAAACATCAAGTACAATGTAGACGCTTGCTCGCCACGCGCGCGCACAAACAAATTCTACTAAAAAATGGAGTCGCAAAGTTTCAAGATTGATGAAATCATTAGAAAGCACATGTGCGTCATTATTGACGAGAACAGGTCTTCCACATAAGAATAATCACATTAATGTGGCACATGCCTATAGATGATCCATGGTGAGCTAGAGGCACAACCCTTCTCATCATGCAAGCAAAATGATTGATTATCGGCAACACTTGCATTTAGAAAAAACTCACATTGTATATCATGGAATTCTACCTTGTATGATTTGTGTCTACCAACACAATGACACAACAATGTTATGATACAACAATGTAGCAATTCTTGGAGGGCCCATGAGCACATATTCCCTATGATACAAGATACAAGGCACACCATTCCCAAAAGTGAAATGTTTCTACATCGACAATGTTTATAGAAAGAAATATCTGTACATACAATACCAAATTAGTATCATTAAATCCATTATGAAATATTTCTTCAGTTTTTATTTATTTGGTATTGTAGATGTTGATACATATGGCTAAACATACAAAAGTTTGACTTGTAATTTTTAAATACATTATATTTCGAAACAAAGGGAGTACTGATAACAAATTAAGAAATACAGTAAAACTTTTACACATGTCAAAAAAAGACTGTTTGCACCCTAGGCCAAAAGACAAATTAAGCATCTGTAAGCATTAACCTGAGTTTTCTATACAAATCACAAAGTGTTGTTTCTTTTCATGTAATTTTACAAGCAAATATTTGATTCAAACATTTACAGAAGATATTCCTCAAATGTTTTTTATAACCAGAAATCACCTCCAATTCATGGGTAATAACATGGTGTGTGCACAGTTCTTAGCTATGTGTTGTTGAAATCTTGTCTATTTGCGTTGGATATGATCTTGATGAGAAAAATGTTTAATACCAGAACTGTAATCGACAGACATAAAATAGTTATAGTTGTCATCAGTGCTTAGCCAAACATAAATCATGCTTGCAAACAGTGTCAAGATAGTTGCTCTTATTACAAGTTCATGAAATCAAAACACGGTCACAGGACAGTTTGCAGACTCGTCAAATTTTCAACTTGAACAAGGTTCTGGCCAATGACCAGGCTCACTCACTGAAAGTAACGCCCCAATATCATTTCAGCTTTTCAAAGAGCTTTGGTGCTACCTGCAGATGCATATACTGAGGCATGTTATTTTCAATCTTGGTAGCGCTTTCTTATAGCTGTTTTTTCTAACAATATCCATCTCTGACTTATCGATGCATGACCAATAGTCAAAATATTGCCCAGTGCAGTGCTTGTGCCCGGTATCATCAGCCTCAACTCTCTTGATACATTTCTGTGCATCATACAGCCACCACACAGGTTGGAGAAGTAATCACATAGGAGTATCGTGTTGACATAAATCAAACAGCATGGCAATGAAAAATCAAATTATGCATGAGGAAGAATATTACTAAGTCAATGAAGATCCAAATGGTTCTCAACCTTACAACTTAAGTCGGACATTTGTGTTGTTCCAACAGAGCAAATGATAGTAGTTCTGATCAGTTACCGAATATACTGAGTGTTGGAAACAGCATCATAGAGGAATAGAGGATTATATGAATCCTTCACAGTGCAACCAATCTACAAGCTATTATTTAACTTCCACTGAAATAATTGAACAGTTCGTCACTACAGAAAGTAACAAAATTGAGCCATGCAACTTCTCTTAGGATGTGAAGGGTTGATATTTGAACTGGAAAATTAAAATAAAGCTTCAATACAAAAATAGCATAAATATCACAGCGGAAAAACTTCCAAGGATAAATCTAATGCAGCCCAAGAAGATGTATGTTGGAAACATGGTGGCAAACTTTGAATCGGCTGGTAAACAGCCAAAACTCGCACATTCACATGGCCAAATAGTTTCATAATTATGCTGACCAAAGAGTGTCATTTCTCGTAACTTCCATAATAGAAATAGCAGTATTGTCACATTAAATCCCCCCATCAAAATTAAGAGTGTTACAACAAAAGAAAGTAAGGGCACACCTCGTACTCATACAGTGGCTTTACACACTGTGGCTTGCACCGCTCCTCAAGATACTTCTTGGGATCAACAGGTTCCTCATCCGCCCTGAGATAAAACAACAATAGAAAACAATGAAAGCTGAGAGAATAAAATTGACTGTTTCATAACCTTTTATGAAAGGTGCAACACATGGCCTTTCTGGTACGAAAACCATAAGTCAGGCATCTAATAACTACATAATCAACATAAAGAGCTACGGACGGGATAAAATGCTGCGTAGACAGGTAGCTTGCAGGAGACATATTGTTCTATTCTAGGCTGATTATTTTCTCCTACCTATCCCTGGAACGTCATCTTTTACATCAGAGGATCTATAACAACACAAAGACATCACCAAAGAAGAACACCCAGGGAGACCATGCTATGCTCACAAGAATATGACAAGAACCTCACAATTCCAGATAAGATGAGGTTCAAGTGAAATGCACCTTAACCCTAGAAAATATAATAAGAAAGGGATTCTCATCTCAAAATTATCCATGCAGACATGCGGTGTGAACTGCAATGCACTAGTTCAGAGCCTACTAACAGTCGACATACTAGCAGCATACACATTTCCAATTGTTGATGAAGTTGGAGCAGATTGTACAACACGACTATATCCCTACACCGCAGAAGATAACCTCGAACTCTTGATTCACCAAGTAAAATAAACATCAAGCTGCCCACCATGCCAGAAACTGTCCATCTATCTACGCAGTTATCTTATCTGTGTAGTTCTAATCAACAGCTATAGGGCACACTGAACCCACAAGACAACCAGGCAAGCTTGTTCTTGTCCTTTCTTGATTTGAATCTGTGACCCACCACCCACGAGAGACTATTCATCCTATACACTAACCCGCTGGATTCTTGGTGCGAAATCTGACGCTGCCTCAATCTAGTTCCAATAGAAAGGAGATAAACAATGCAGCTACTTATATACTGCTTTAGTCTTTCTAAACCAAGCACAAGCTAGCCATGTAAAACAGAAGCACAAAACTCTTGACTTCATATAACATAACATGCATAAAGAGCTGCAGATTGGGCATTAATGCATTTGGGGTTCATGTATTATATCCTCCTACGTATCCCTGGAATACCATATCTTCCATCACCATCAGATGCATTCAAGATTAAGCGGTCTCTAAGATGAAACACCTGAGAGTTCAGCAGCGTGATTAAAAGAAAAGGATCTAAGAGCATCTCTAGCCCATCCCCTATAAGTTAATTCCTCATCTTATTCCCCATCCTTTTATTCTCCATATTTTGGGGGATTGAACTTTTGTTCATCTAGCCCATCCCCCAACTTAATCCGCCAAAAGCTCAAATTTGCACGCATGCTTGTGCGGTTCATCGAACACCTGACAACATGCAAGAGTCATGTTGCGATAATTTCCATTGTTACAACACGCAGCAGACACTGTCCCCAATTTGAGTACCGCAAGGCATGAAGCTCAAGGGGAGCAAGCTGTCCAAGAAGCATGTTCTAGCTCAAGAGGTACTCTTTCAATTCCAAAATTCATGGACGACTTGACATATCTTCCCTGTTTCCTGTGATCAAGTGGCTACTAGAAATGTTTAATTGCAGTTCATATATACCTTGTTGTATGCAGAACCTGTCCTCTGAAATGAAACAACTAGTGAAATCCAACATGGACAAGCTGAACGAATGCGGCATATGTGGATAGCGAGCAAGACGGCACCGAGTTGGAGCTATCGAGAGCACGAGCCATGGCAAAGGAGTTGGAGCGCCAAATCAACCAGACCAAGGCCAAAGCAACATCCTAGAGGTCAGGGCTGCAAGCAATGTGGGCACCCATGACAGGAAAGAACGCCATCGAGGAGGCCTCAGACGCCCAGTACGCTGAGGTGTTGCAAGAGCTGGACCACGTCAAAGAGGGAGCTCCGCGAGTTGAAGTAGGAGGTGAAGTACGCATCAAAGGCCAAGGCCAAGGCCGGGAGCGACGTCGTGGCGACGGTGTGCAAGATCGAGTCCAACCTGCAGGCCGCCGACAAGATGAAGCGCCGCATGGACGAGGTGAACGAGCAGCACGTCCTGGTCGTGTTCGCGTGCATTGAGGCCGAGCGGGTGCACCGCAAGCTAGAAGCCCAGCGCGTTGCCGAGGAAGAGCGGTTCACCAAGAGATCGAGACCACGAGGGCCAAGGTGAAGCACACAAGAAGGCGAGCTGCACAAGGGAGTTGGAGGCGCAATGGAGCTGATGCGCGCCATGGAGAAGAACCACGTCCCAAACAATGGGGCGGCGGAGGCTACCGCGACCACGAGACAAAAGAAATAAGAGGCGCAGGACAAGGCGTTGCTGCAGGCTACAGAGGCAGAGTTGTCCATGGCGAAGAAAGTAGTCCTCCACGGCAATGGCGCCGATGACGCCGACGACGGAGGTGAGGTGGCGGAGACAAAATTCAACGCCACCAGCGGGATTCCGGCGCCGAAGGTGCAACACAGATTAGGGGATTAATTTCCGTGGTCATCGGGGCGACAGACGGCCTGTGGCGCGGGTTGTGACAGCGTGTCGGGCGGGAGCCAAGCAGGTCGAGTGGTATTCCTCATTTTTACGAAGTGCCTCTCCCAGAGCAAATATGGGCTAGAGGGAACTTTTTGGGGGATGTAAAGTTTTTTTTGGGGGGGGGGGGGGGGGGGGGGGGGGTTAAAGGAAATGGGGGATGGGCCAGATGAGTGATAATTACCCGAACCAAAAAATTTCGCCCCATATTTAGCTTTTGGGCATGGGCTAGGGATGCTCTAAGACACCCCAATTCTACGTTTGATGGGATTTCATTCAAATGCATTTTAACCCCCTCAATAAAGCAGTAGTAAAAATTATTGCAACACACTGGTTTAAAGCCTACTAGGCACTAGCAGATGCATACACATTTCCATCAGTAGATGCAGTGAATCACCACACATTATAGAAGATAGCATCGAGCTGCCCATACGCACGGAAAGCCACCAGGGCAGCTCACAATCTACCCCCAAGACCATACCCCAAACCCGTTGGATTTCTGGCGTAAATCCGTAGCTCCATCGATATAGCTTCGATCGAAACGAAACAACTAATGCAGCTACACGCATAAAGGACACGCAGCGCACGGATCGCGGGAAGCAGGCAAACGATATTCAGACTCTACCGAGCAACAAACTGGGAAGGTGGGGTCTCGGGGATGGAGGAGTACCCACATGGCGATTACGCGGTCCGAGCGGGTGGGTTCTGCTCCTGGCGAGGGGAGGGAAGGGGAGGGGATCTGGAGCGAGAGGCTGGTCGAAGTTAGGGTTCGCGAGTGGGGAAAATTTGGGAAATGGTTCGTGGACCACGGAAACAACGAGGGGGTGGGGGTGGGTGAGTTTTTTTTTTTTCTTCAGATGAACGGGGTGGATGAGTAGGTGGGGGAGTGATCGTTCTCTTTGGACTGGAGATTGGGCTGTGGACTTTCACTTCTTTTGGCCCACGGGACTCCTATAGCAATTAGTAATCGGTCACGTATTTCTCAAAAAAAAGTAATCGGTCACGTGCATTGCACGTGTTGCCTAATATTATGATCTCGATGCCTTTAAATTATACTGTGGACAGAAGCAAAGTTATCTTGGACTCTAGAAAAAACATTCAAACATTCATTAGAGAGAAAGTAAAAAGGAGTTCCAAAATACAGAGGTGGCACACAGCCGAGCCACAACAGTTATGCTTAGCATAACCTTAAGGAAATCACTATCCATTGTATAAGCTCAAATATAACATCAATAAGACCACATGTATGGTCTGCCAGATTTCTTTAAACAATGTGATAATAAAATTGTTTACAAAGAGGATATTGATGAAAGGGTGCACACATCTTTTTGATATAACAGAACATGACTTTAGTACAATACACAAAGTAAAGATGGATACAGTACCGAACAACAACACACGTGATGGTACAAACTAACTCAAATGTTAAGAAATACATGATGACTTGAGGCAATGCTTCAATAGGTTGCACAACCTTGTTGCATGATGTACACGTAGTCTCTTAGAGCTCCACTTCGTTGGCCTAGCGCGGTGAGTTGGTGACCTCCGACACTGCCGTTGTTGCTGCTACAGGTTCAGCATGTGCATTTTTTCTTCCTCCAGCTCACCATCCAGCGTAACTCTACCATCAACCAATAGTTGTTTTGATTGAGCATGTCTCTAAAATAGACAAACCAAAACTTTTAAAAACAATCAAACATAGAATCTCGGTTTATTACCACAAATGTAATGATACATAGCTAAATGCAGCTGACGTCCGGTCGAAAATAGACAATGGTAAACAACCTGAGATGTCAATAATCTCTTAATCAGGTATCACATACCTCCCGATCTACCTAAGCATGTCAAGCATGTTAGTTTAGAAGATGTGGTCGATGGCCTAAACGCTAACCCGACACTTCTCTGCGACCATATAGTTGTCAACGAATTGGCTTGCTACCAAAATTCTTAAGCAAGTTCAGAGATTATATGAGCAGATATTCCTGCTATTCTTTGGTATTATCTGCTCAACTGTGAAAGAATACGAGAAGAAAAGGGTTGTACATCAGGTTGGGAAGAAAAAGCTAGCAAAGCTCACCTCAGCATGTACAACTATAGTGAAGACCCAACTCATAGCGAAATCATGAACAAAATACTGGAGGAGGAGGTGACAGACCCAACTCATAGTTGTATAGTCTACGGACATAGACCGTAAACAGTAAGCTTGTTGTACTAAACAAAAAATGCTCTACATGCTATGTACTAAACTGAAAATTTTATGTAAAGCAATAAAATATGACGTTCTATATTGTATTACCTGCCGTTTGGGTGAGTGAACCCGTTGCATCATTTACATGTAAGCATTGTACCTCACCATGAAGCTGACCTGCAACAAGAACCTGATCTGCATATTTTTTTGAACACATGAAGATACACCTACAAATTTCGATGTTTTTTTAGGGCGGGAGTTGTTAATTTCGGTGTTGATCTAATATCACTATTTCATACATGTATTTGCATTTCAGAATCATGCGACCTATTTGTTGCAAGTTTAGAACACAGGACCTGATGCAGGTGTTCTGTACAGTTGGGTGACTCCCGATTGTCTAGTAGCCGGTGTATCACATACCATCACTACTGTGGGATGGTCCAAAGACGACACATCAATCAAAGACCCTTCGACGAAATTGTGTGCGATGCATGAATCGCAAACGATATAGTTATAGCTCCATCGTCAATAACGAAAAATATGTGTGATGACGGATCCATCAAATACGATTCAGAAAAAAGTTGCGTATGCGATCTGTGGCAAACAGTTCACCAAGATAAACTGTCTGCGATGGGACAAAATAACGCAAAAGGTTCACAAAATACAAGTGTGTGCGATGTACGTCATATAGTTAACCCTGATAAATTGTTTGCGCTGATCCAACAGAACACAAACGATTGGCCAGATGATTATGTGTGCGATAGACGGCATACAAGTCATCCGGATAAACTGTTTGCGATGACATAAAATAACACAAACGATTACCCAGATCAAGACGTGTGAGATAGACAGCAAACACGTTGTCCGTATGAACTGTTTGCGATGTGACAAAATAACACAAACGGTTGCTCAGATCAAGATGTGTGTGATGTACAGCGTACAGGTCACTCTCGGATGTGTTGTGGGCAAATGGTTGTCGGTAAAGAACTGTCAGCGATTGATGAAATCATCACCGACGTATTCGGTAGTTTAATCCGTATGCGGTGTGATTTGCTCAGTCTGCGCACAAACATCTATACTCTGCGTAGAAGAACATGATTGCATAACCAAATTAAACATCCAAATACATAAGTGACTACACACATAACATTGGCACACCTCAATAAACAATTACACACATAACAACATGATTGCATAACCTAATTAAGCATCCAAATACATAAGTGACTACACACATAAAACTAGCGCACACCTCAATAAACTATTACATGCATAATAAACTTAGCCTACTAAAACTATAAATATTTCGACACGGAGTGAGTATGAGAAACGATCATCAAATCATCTACTTCCTGTGACGCTTGCCGCCACCGCTCTGCTTGTGGCTCGATCCTTCGACGTCTTCAGGTAGGAGGCACTTCCTCATGTCAACGATCAGCCTGAACATCTCGTAGCATGTGTACGCTTCCTTGGCCGCGGTCTGGAGGTGATGTTCATCCAGTCTCTTCACCCAGACCATGTGCCAAGCAGGCTTGTTCTCGTCGCACTCAACCTTCATGCCTCCATAATAGGGATCGATGATGGCCTCGGCCAGGTTAACATGGGAGTCCATGTCCTTCTTGCTGCCCCGGACCTTGTAGTGGCCGTGGATGTCGACAAGCTTCTGGCAGGCTAAGCCCGAAGTCATGAGCACCTTTGGATCGTTGGTGGTGTCCATCGTAGTGAACCTGTAGTCGGGACTGTTGACAAACCTAGTGAAACGCTCGCAAGGCACCGTGGCTAGGCAGTAGTGGCAGAGGAGGACGTGATGGCGCATGCACAACTGGGCGACGGCAACCTTCTAATCATGCCCGGCACGACCGTCGGTGTAAGCAAGGTCGAAGCCGACCCCTGTGTACTTGTCATCCGCAGCAAGCAACCGCTCCATAGTGTTGATTCCTCCACCATGACCGTGTTGTTGGTGTACACCACCGTGAGGTCTGTCTTCCTCATGTGGGTCTCCACATGATGCACGCCGAACCCATTGGAGTGTCGCTGGATATCCTCTCTGTATGCGTCGTCGAGGGTGTGCTTACTGTATTGTGGGGCGCGATCGAAAACGTGAAGAGACTATGGTTAATGGTCGCGGGTATAAATGGGGGTTGGACGTCCTGGAAAACTAACACATCCGGATGGCAATTTTTGCAGCGCGTGATTCAGTCGTGGAGCACGTAACTGCATGGGGTGACGTGCATGGCGCAGCCGCATGCATATGGCGCCCCGAACGTGATCGTGAGCCGGCCCCAACCGCTGGCAAAGCGCGCGTGGGGGGGGGGGGAGAGCAGAGCACGCGGAGGGATGTGAGAGCAGAGCGCCCGGAAGAACGCGAGGTCGAACCCGACCACTTCGTATTTGTCCGCGTCAAGCAACATGTCCACAACATTGATGGAGTTGTCCACCCAGATCGGATGGTTAGTGTACACCACCGAGAGCTCCGCGAACCTTCTGTTCGTGTCCACTACGGTATGCATGGTGAACTGGCGCTCGTCGTCGGCAGCCGCTGGGAGCGCCATTGGAGCCGCGCATGATACCCTCGGTCGTGGTTGTGTTTCTTAAGGTCCAAATATTAATCGTCAATTACATATTAAGGTCCGGATATTAATCCTCCATTCCATATTGAGGAAAAAATAGTACTACCAAAATACGAGTCTCATACGATGACATTTGAATGATTGTATCACAAATGACAGAGATATTACAAAGGTTCAAATTCCAGCATTACAAGGCTCAAATTCGAAGATTACAAGGTTCGAACTGATATTAGAAATGAAATTCAGCTTATGCAGAAACTTGTCATGCAGCTCTAGACACCCACGCTGATCAGCTGAACATGAACATATGAGAGGTTCATGCTGATATTTCAACTAGTTTCGCAACTTCAATATTTCCATAAAGGGGTCCACCACTGACATGTCATGTATGGGCTTCACATAAGGACTTCCGAATAGTCTGTCAACTGAAGTTACAAAATGAAATTGAGCTTTTGCAAAGCCTTTTCCATTATGTCCTAGTCGCTAGAGCTGATCAGCAAACCATTCTTTTTTGCGCAATAAATGTAAGGAAAATCTCATTATCTTTAGCACACTTGCTCTCACAACAAAGAACCTGGCGAATATAATCTCCGGTAAGGTCCCTCGATAGGAGTTCAAAGTAATTTCTGAGAGATGAAGATCGAGGCATTTGATGGGATTGTTATATTGTATCACATTATCCACTACCGGGCCTAAACGTACCTGCAAAAGAAGAGAATGTATTAGTGCTTGGACACACAAGGGACCTCTTTTGATTTGCAGGGTTTCAAATATTGAACTCCCTTGTGGTTAACATTTAACATGAAAGTATCATCACCTCGATATATAGCTTCTCCGGGCATGGAAAGCATCTCAGGAATCTGACAACTTGGTCCAGGTCGGGGCCGATAGATTCTAGTGCCAAGACCTTCACTGTGCGCAGATATGGGGTTGAGCTTGTCGGAATCATTTTCTGAATGACAGACGAACATACATCTTGAATAGAGAAAAATAAATGCTCATTTAAAGAAGGAGAAGAAGGCGACTGTTGTACCTGGACGGTTATGGATCCAATAACAAGTTCAGAGAAGTTGACGGGCAAGTAGCCAAACACTGTCAACTTCGACGCATAAATGACCCTGATTCTTGTTGAACCTTGTTGATCAACTACAAGTAATCTCTCAAGTAAAAGCACGTCCTCAATGACCATTTGGTGATTCACCTTGTGCGATCTCTTGTTGCAGCACCGGCAATACACACAAATTGTCCGGAGCCTCATGGAGGCGATGTGGAGGATACTCAACCCATTGATCGCCTGAAGATGAAGTTACTCGAGCGCAGTACAGCCGTGGAGCAGGCACTCCATGTCATCATTGGGGATGCAGACGGCGACGAGCTCGAGGTGCTTTAGTCGAGGTAGCAAAAGAGAGGGATCGGTGTTAATCTGGGGGGAATGGCAGTTCATGAACCTGGCGATGCGCAGCGTTGGCACGAGGAGTAGCGCGGAGGGTGGCAGTGAGCGCATATGTCCATCATTAAAAGTGAGCTCCTCGAGCTGATCTAGGGCGGTCGATAAGAACCATTCGTCAAGCTTGGCTCGTGTTGGGGAACGTTGCATGGGAAACAAAAAATTTCCTACGCACACGCAAGATCTATCCATGGTGATGAGCATCTACGAGGGGGAGAGTGGATCTACATACCCTCGTAGATCGCTAAGCGGGAAGCGTTAAGAAACACGGTTGATGTAGTCGAACGTCTTCGCAATCCAAATCGCAAGCCGTCCCGCGATCCAATCACGATCCGTCCCGATCTAGCGCCGAACGGACGGCACCACCGCGTTCAGCACACGTACAGCTCGATGACGATCTCCGCCTTCTTGATCCAGCAAGAGGGGGTGGAGAGGTAGATGAGATCTCCAGTAGCACAATGACGTGGTGGTGGTGATGGTGGAGTTATCTCGGCAGGGCTTCGCCTAAGCACTACCGGAATCTATTTGGTGGAGGAACTAGAGAATAGAGAACTAGCACGTGGCCATGTGTTTTGGGGGCTCTATTCCTCTAGTATATATAGGAGGGAGGGGGGGAGAAGGCAGCCTCCCTAGGGTTTCCCCTAGGGGTCGGCCGAACCAGGGCAAGGAGGAGTCCAATCCACTTCCTACTAGGAAGTGGATTCATATTAGGAAGGAGTCCTATTCCTTCCTATCTCCACCTTTTTTCCTCTTGGGCATATGGGCCCTTATGGGGTCGGTTCCCCAGCCCATTAGGGGCTGGTGCGCCACCTCTTGGGCCCATGTGGCCCCCCGGGGTGGGTGGGCCCCACCCGGTGGACCCCCGGGGTGAGTGGGCCCTGAGATACCTCTCCGTCACACGGAGTAACAAATCCCAGTCTCGATCCATGCCAGCTCAACACTCACCCTCGGAGATACCTGTAGAGCATCTTTATAGTCACCCAGTTACGTTGCGATGTTTGATACACACAAGGTATTCCTCCGGTGTCAGTGAGTTGCATGATCTCATGGTCATAGGAACAGATACTTGACATGCAGAAAACTATAGCAATAAACTGACACGATCATATGCTATGTTCATTGTTTGGGTCTTGTCCATCACGTCATTCTCCTAATGATGTGATCCCGTTATCAAATGACATCTCATGTCTATGGCCAGGAAACCTTGACCATCTTTGATCAACGAGCTAGTCTATTAGAGGCATACTAGGGACACAATGTTGTCTATGTACCCACACATGTATTTAAGTTTCCAATCAATACAATTATAGCATGGATAATAAACGATTATCATGAACAAGGAAATATGATAATAACTAAATTATTATTGCCTCTAGGACATATTTCCAACAGTCTCCCACTTGCACTAGAGTCAATAATCTTGTTCACATCGCTATGTGATTCACATTGTTATGAATCTAACACCCAATGAGTTCCGGGGTTCGATCATGTTTTGCATGTGAGAGAGGTTTTAGTCAACGGTCTGCAACATTCAGATCCGTGTGTTCTTTGCAAACCTATATGTCATACGGCAGATGCTACCACGCTCCACTTGGAGCTATTCCAAATGGCTGCTCCACTATACGTATCCGGATTGCTACTCAGAGTCATCTGGATTGGTGTCAAAGCTTGCATCGACGTAACCCTTTACGACGAACTCTTTATCACCTCCCTAATCGAGAAACATTTCCTTAGTCCTCTAGTTACTAAGGATAATTTTGACCGCTGTCCAGTGATCCACTCCTGGACCACTCTTGTACCCCTTGACAGACTCATGGCAAGGCACACACCAGGTGCGGTACACAGCATGGCATACTATACAGAGCCTATGGATAAGGCATAGGGGACGACCTTCGTCCTTTCTCTTTCTTCTGCCATGGTCGAGCTTTGAGTCTTACTCAACTCCACACCTTACAAATCAGGCAAGAACTCTTTCTTTGACTGATCCATTTTGAACTCTTTCAAAATCTTGTCAAGGTATGTACTCATTGAAAGTCTTATCAGACGTCTTGATCTATCTCTATAGATCCTGATGCCCAATATTTAAGTAGCTTCATTCCAGGTTTTCCTTTGAAAAACTCCTTTCAAACAACCCTTTATGCTTTCCAGAAATTCTACATCATTTCCGATCAACAATATGTCATCCACATATACTTATCAGAAATTCTATAGTGCTCCCACTCACTTTATTGTAAATACAAGTTTCTCATAAACTTTGTATAGACCCAAAAACTTTGATCACCTCATCAAAGCGTATATTCCAACTCCGAGATGCTTGCTCCAGTCCATAGAAGGATTGCTGGAGCTTGCATACATTTTAGCATCCTTAGGACTGACAAAACCTTCCGGTTGTATCACATACAACCTTTCCTCACGGAAACCGTTAAGGAAACTATGTTTTGACATCCATCTGCCAAATTTCATAATTGAAAATTGCAGCAACTGCTAACATAATTCCAACAGACTTTAGCATCGCTATGGGTGAGAAAATCTCATCGTAGTCAACTCTTTGAACTTGTCGGAAACTACTTTGCGACAAGTCGAGCTTTATAAATGGTGACATTTACCATCAGCGTCTGTCTTCTTCTTAAAGGTCCATTTGTACTCAACGGCCTTCCGTTCAACGGGCAAGTCTACCAAAGTCCATACTTGGTTTTCGTACATGGATCCTTTCTCGGATTTCATGGCTCCTAGCCATTTGTTGGAATCCGGGCCCACCATCGCTTCTTCATAGCTCGTAGGTTCACTGTTGTCTAACAACATGACCTCCAAGACAGGATTGACGTACCACTCAGGAGCGGTACGAGTTCTTGTCGACCTACGAGGTTCGGTAGAAACTTGATCCGAAGCTTCATGATCATCATCATTTGCTTCCTCTTCACTTGGTGTAGGCGTCGCAGAAACATCTTTCTGCGCCGTGCTACCAACCAACTGAAGTTACGGTTCAATAACCTCATCAAGTTCTACTTTTCCTCCCACTCAATTCTTTCGAGAGAAACTCTTTCTCGAGAAAGGACCCATTTTTAGCAACAAACACTTTGCCCTTGGATCTGAGATAGAAGGTATACCCAACTGTTTCCTTAGGGTATCTTATGAAGATGCACTTTTCCGCTTTGGGTTCGAGCTTATCAGACATAAGTGTCGCATTCCCAAACTCTGAGAAATGACAGCTTAGGTTTTTGCCAAACCAAAATTCATACGGTGGCATCTCAACAGACTTAGATGGTGCCCTATTTAAAGTGAATGTAATTGTCTCTAATGCATAACCCCAAAACGATAGTGGCAAAACGATAAGAGACATCATAGTACGCACCATATCCAATAGAGCACGACTACGACATTCGGACACACCATCACACTATGGTGTTCCATGTGGCATGAGTTGTGAAACAATTTCCACATTGTCTTGAGTTGTATACCAAACTCGTAACTCGGATATTTACCTCCACAATCATATCGTAGACATTTTATCTTCTTGTCACGATGATCTCAAACTTCACTCTGAATTTGTTTGAACTTTTCAAACGTTTCAGACTTGTGTTTCATCAAGTAAATATCCCCATATCTACTCAAATTATCAGTGAAGGTAAGAAAATAGCGATATCCACCGCACGCTTCAACACTCATTGGACCGCATACATCAACATGTATCATTTCCAATAAGTCACTTGCCCGCTCCATCAAGCCGGAAAACGAGGTTTTAGTCATCTTGCCCATGAGGCATGGTCCGCATGTCTCAACCGATTCGAAATCGAGTGAGTCCAAAGATCCATCAGCATGGAGTTTCTGCATGCGCTTTACACCAATATGACCTTTAGGGGCAGTGCCACAAGTATGTGGTACTATCATTATTAACTTTGCATCTTTTGGCATCAATATTATGAACATGTGTAACACTACGATCGAGATTCAATGAACCATTCACATTGGGTGCATGACCATCGAAGGTATTATTCATGTAAACAGAATAACCATTATTCTCTGACTTAAATGAATAACCGTATTGCAATAAACACGATCCAATCATGTTCATGCTCAACACAAACACCAAATAACATTTATTTAGGCTCAACACTAATCCCGAAGGTAGAGGGAACGTGCGATGGTGATCACATCAACCTTGGAAACACTTCCAACACACATCGTCACCTCACACTTAGCTAGTCTCCGTTTATTCCGTAGCTTTTATTTCGAGTTACTAACATTAGCAACTGAACCGGTATCTAATACCCAGGTGCTACTAGGAGTACTAGTAAGGTAAACATCAATAACACGTATATCAAATATACTTCTGTTGACGTTGCCATCCTTATTATCTACCAAGTATCTAGGGTTGTTCCGCTTCAGCGACCGCTCTCCTCATAATAGAAGCACTTAGTCTCGGGTTTGGATTCAACCTTGGGTTTCCTCACTGGAGCAGCAACTGGCTTGCCATCCATGAAGTTTCCCTCCTTGCCCTTGCCCTTCTCGAAACTAGTGGTTTTACTAACCATCAACACTTGATGCTCCTTCTTGATTTCTACCTTTGCAGTGTCAAACATCGTGAATAGCTCAGGGATCATCTCCATCCCTGGCATTTTATAGTTCATCACGAAGCTCTAGTAGCTTAGTGGCAGTGACTTGGAGAACTATATCAATCACTATCTTATCTGGAAGATCAACTCCCACTCGATTCAAGCGATTGTAGCACCCAGACAATCCGAGAACATGCTCACCGACTGAGCAATTCTCCTTCATCTTGCAGGCAAAGAATCTTGTTGGAGGTCTCATACCTCTCAACACGGGCACGAGCCTGAAATCCCAATTTCAGCTCTTAGAACATCTCATATGTTCCGTGACGTTTCAAAAAACGTTTTGGAGCCTCAATTCTAAGCCGTAATGCATGACGCACTGAACTATCAAGTAGTTATCAGAACGTGCATGTCAGATGTTCACAACATCTACAGACGACGCTTGAGGGGGTGGCACACCGAGCGGTGCATTAAGGACACAAGCCTTCTATGCAGCAAATGAGAACAATCCTCAGATCACGGACCCAGTCCGCATTATTGCTACCATCATCTTTCAACTCTATTTTCTCTAGGAACGTATAAAAAAACACATGGGAGCTACAACGCGAGCTAGTGATCTACAACATCATTTGCAAAGACATTTTGACTATGTTCATGATAATGAGTTCAATTAATCATATTACTTAAGAACGCCCACTCAAATTGACATCCATCCGGTCATCCGAGTGTTACATGATCCAAATTCACCAACCCAAGTCCGATCATCACGTGAGATGAGGTGGTTTCAATGGTGAACATCTCCATGTTGATCATATCTACTATATGACTCATGTTCAACCTTTCGGTCTCTTGTGTTCCGAGGCCATGTCTGTACATGCTAGGCTCGTCAAGTTTAACCTGGGTGTTCCGCATGTGCAACACTGGCTTGCACCCGTTGTATGTGAACGTAGAGTCTATCAGACCCGATCATCACGTGGTGTCTCGAAATGACGAACTTTCGCAACAGTGCACACTCGGGGAGAACACAATTTTATCTTGAAATTTTAGTGAGGGATCACCTTATAATGCTACCGTCGTCCTAAGCATAATAAGATGCATAAAAGGATTAACATCACATGCAAATCATAAGTGACATGATATGGCCATGATCTTGTGCTTTTGATCTCCATCTCCAAAGCACCGGCATGATCTCCATCGTCACCGGCATGACACCATGATCTCCATCATCTTGATCTCCATCAACGTGTCGCCATGAGGTTGTCGCGCCAACTATTGCTTCTACAACTATTGCTAACTCATAGCGATAAAGTAAAGCAAAAATGGCGAAAATAAATTAAAGACAACCCTGTGGCTCCTGCCGGTTGCCGTACTCATCGACATGCAAGTCGTGATAATCTATACAAAACATGATCATCTCATACATCACATATATCTCATCATGTAATTGGCCATATCACATCACAACATACCCTGCAAAAATAAGTTAGACGTCCTCTAATTGTTGTTGCATGTTTTACGTGGCTGCTACGGGTATCTAGCAAGAACGATTCTTACCTACGCAAAAACCACAACGGTGATACACAAATTGCTATTCAACCTTCTCAATGACCGCCTTTGTCGAATCCGATCCAACTAAAGTGGGAGAGATAGACACCCGCCAGCCATCTTTATGCAACGAAGTCACATGTCCGTTGATGGAACCGGTCTCTCGTAAGCGCACGAGTAAGGTTGGTCCGGGCCGCTTCATCCCACAATACCGCTGAATCAAGAAAAGACCAAGGGAGGAAGCAATCTGAGCATCAACGCCCACAAACTCCTTTGTAGTCTACTCATGATCTCATCTACGCATAGACCTAGCTCATGATGCCACTGTTGGGGAGCGTTGCATGGGAAACAAAAAAATTCCTACGCACACGCAAGATCTATCCATGGTGATGATCATCTACGAGGGGGAGAGTGGATCTACATACCCTTGTAGATCGCTAAGCGGGAAGCATTAAGAAACGCGGTTGATGTAGTCGAACGTCTTCACGATCCAAATCGCAAGCCGTCCCGCGATCCAATCACGACCCGTCCCGATCTAGCGCCGAACGGACGGCACCTCCGCGTTCAGCACACGTACAGCTCGATGACGATCTCCGCCTTGTTGATCCAGCAAGAGGGGGTGGAGAGGTAGATGAGATCTCCAGTAGCACAATGACGTGGTGGTGGTGATGGTGGAGTTATCCCGGCAGGGCTTCGCCTAAGCACTACCGGAATCTATTTGGTGGAGGAACTAGAGAATAGAGAACTAGCACGTGGCCATGTGTTTTGGGGGCTCTATTCCTCTAGTATATATAGGAGGGAGGGGGGGAGGAGGCAGCCTCCCTAGGGTTTCCCCTAGGGGTCGGCCGAACCAGGGCAAGGAGGAGTCCAATCCACTTCCTACTAGGAAGTGGATTCATATTAGGAAGGAGTCCTATTCCTTCCTATCTCCACCTTTTTTCCTCTTGGGCATATGGTCCCTTATGGGGTCGGTTCCCCAGCCCATTTAGGGGCTGGTGCGCCACCTCTTGGGCCCATGTGCCCCCCCGAGGTGGGTGGGCCCCACCCGGTGGACCCCCGGAACCCATTCGTCACTCCCGGTACACTACCGGAAATACCCGAAACTTTTCCGGAACCCAAATACCACTTTCCTATATATAAATCTTTACCTACAAACCATTCCGGAGCTCCTCGTGACGTCTGGGATCTCATCCGGGACTCCGAACAACCTTCGGTCACCAACACATATATCTCAATACTACCGAAACGTCACCGAACGTTAAGTGTGCAGACCCTGCGGGTTCAAGAACTATGTAGACATGACCGAGACACCTCTATGGTCAATAACCAATAGCGGGACCTGGATGACCATATTGGTTCCTACATATTCTACGAAGATCTTTATCGGTTCAACCTCTATGTCAAGGATTCAGTTAATCCCGTATGCTGTTCCCTTTGTTCTTCGGTATATTACTTGCCCGAGATTCGATCGTCGGTATCTCTATACCTAGTTCAATCTCGTTACCGGCAAGTCTCTTTACTCGTTCCGTAATACAAGATCCCGTGGCTAACTCTTTAGTCACTTTGCTTGCAAGGCTTATTGTGATGTTGTATTACCGAGTGGGCCCTGAGATACCTCTCCGTCACACGGAGTAACAAATCCCAGTCTCGATCCATGCCAGCTCAACAGTCACCCTCGGAGATACCTGTAGAGCATCTTTATAGTCACCCAGTTACGTTGCGACATTTGATACACACAAGGTATTCCTCCGGTGTCAGTGAGTTGCATGATCTCATGGTCATAGGAACAGATACTTGACATGCAGAAAACTATAGCAATAAACTGACACGATCATATGCTATGTTCATTGTTTGGGTCTTGTCCATCACATCATTCTCCTAATGATGTGATCCCGTTATCAAATGACATCTCATGTCTATGGCCAGGAAACCTTGGCCATCTTTGATCAACGAGCTAGTCTATTAGAAGCATACTAGGGACACAGTGTTGTCTATGTACCCACACATGTATTTAAGTTTCCAATCAATACAATTATAGCATGGATAATAAACGATTATCATGAACAAGGAAATATGATAATAACTAAATTATTATTGCCTCTAGGGCATATTTCCAACAGCTTGGTCCTTGCCGTTGGAACGGAACTTTCCCATAGTAAAGCCTCTGATTGGGCCACAGTGCGTGCCGAGGATCTGGGACAATGCATCCAAGCGTTTGCGATAGCCATTGCAGAACATGTGCTCGTTGATGAGGTTGAGAGGGGCATAATGCCATAGGGCGTGCCACCACCAGGAGAGGACGGTTGTGCGCACGCCATCTTCGATTGGGAGGAGGGAGATGATGAATGTCAACATATCGTCGGTGAGGCTGCTGATGAAGTCTAGGCCTGCCGGAGGCGCTTGTGTTTCTGGCTCGGCCCGCCTCCGCTTGTTGGCAACCTCGTCCTCCACCTCCGGAGTATTGGCGGCGGCGACACTTTCTGTCATTAGTAGAGCAGTGGGAGGATAGTGATTATGTAGCTAGATCAGGGCAGAAGAGTAGTGTGTTGTTAATTACAAGTTACTAGGTAGGAACATATTTAATAGATTTAGAAAATGAAATCCCAATTGGTTGCTGAAATACTACACAATTACTTTGATATTACTACGCAAGTCAACATGCAGATACTAGAAAGAACACTTACTTCCAACAAAAGTATGGACGGATGATGTCATCGGGGAAGTTAACATTTATCGTATGGCCAGGCTATTTAAGGTGCAGCGTAATTTTTGTGCCAGCTTTCAGTACATAAAACTTAGAAATTACTGCCCAAAGGCCTATATCAAAATAGGAGTGACAATCTTCATCAAGTTTTACAGAAACAACGATTGTAAATCCATGGTTTGTGCTCAATATGACATTCCTGGAGTCTTCAGTTATGTAAAGGCCAAGATTTAGCGTTACAGATGTTTTTGCAAAGCAAGGGATGTACTGCAGGAATTGATAAGATTGTTAAAGAACAAGGTACCATGCTAGTATGGGAGTAGTAAAAAGAACAACACATCAGTTGATATGAAAGGAGAAAAAATTATAAGTAAACAGATGGTGTAACCATGATGTCATGCAAATATATACGAGAGTAAACGAAAGCACAATACATCATTAATTTGCCTAATATAGAAGAAGAAGAAGAAGAAGAAGAAGAAATCACCTTTGACGTATATGTTGCATGTGGCACCTTTTATCCAAATGTAGCAATATATAGTATAGGTTTAGAAAAAGTATAGGCCATGTCAACCCAGGTAGTTTGTGATTGAACATATCGTGCGCTTCATGAAGTCGTCTGATATGGTGAGATGGAACTCCTCGGCTGTATGGCCGAGGCCGCATAGCCCTAATGTGTCCTTGCATTGTACACTCTATGAACGAAAACCCTCGAATCAACTAGAAGAAACATGAATCCATGGCGATTTCTGACGGGTGATTAAAATGGGCAGACGGACTGGGATCAGAGATGAGCGGAAATATTTCAGTAGATTAGTTACCTGGTTCTCCATGGGGAAAAAACCAATACCGAAGATTCCCCAATCGGGCGAGCTGGGTCAACGGCGAGCAGCGTCAAGAAAGTCAGTGCCGATAGGCCGCGGCAAGCGGTAGTGGAAAAATGCGGTGGCGTTTGGCGGCAGCCAGCGGCGGCGACATGCGTCGAGCTAACTGGTTGCCGCAGGGATAGGTGGTGACATGGAGAGTCGCGGAGGAGTGTAGATGCTACTGGGGACGGGGAGGGGGCGGGTGAGGATTTTGTGATGTGTGGGTGCTGAGGGTTTTCTGTCCTAGAATAATGTGCTTCTGAGGCAATGGTTCGTAGACCTAACCGTGTGTGATAAAGCCTAAATATTACCACTACACTCCAGAATAATGTGCTTCGGAGGCAACGGTTCACTAGACCCAACTATGTGTGATAAATCGTAAATATCACTCTAAAAAAAACTAGCACTCCGGTGTGATGGAGATATGGACAACCGTTGGATCTGTGTACATCCTGTGGTTCAGACGTGCGATCCATGGGGATGCGTTCTGGCCAATCAGAACACAAGTGTCGCGACACAATGAAAGTCATCGCACACAGTTCCAATCTGGGAAAAAAATACCAATGCTAAACATTCACCCTAATATGCACCGTACGTGTTCAATTTTTTTGCCAACTTCAACCCGAAGTTGTGCGTGTTGTGGGCAAACGGTTTCTATTATAAAACTATGTGGAAAGACTGAAAGTAACACAGACGATTCACGCTAATAAGTTACGTGTGTTGTGGGCAATCATAGGTTGGTCAAATTAAGATTGGCATAAAATCAAATAAACCAGACTGATTGTAGCTCAAGACTGCAATTACCTAGCACTATTAGTTCATTACACATAACATTTAGTTCATATATATTCAAGCATAAATATAATACACATAAACTAGATAGATTCAATCCAACATCTCATCTTCATGCTTGATCATTAAGATTCTCCAGGAACTCGGTGTACGCAGCGTGCACCATCCTGCAAGAATACTTCTGCTTGAAGGAGCCAACGACTCGTCCTCTTGCATGCGCCAGAACACTAGAATACACGTTGTTAATCTTATGGTTGCACGGGCATTCATAGCCCCCATTCTTCCAGACACGCCTGTTATGCTTTCTAGCCTTAAGCTCCCTAAGCGTTTGCCTCTTGGACCTCTCCTGGACGTCTTCATCCTGGTTGTCGACATCGTCAGATAGCACCTATACATGGTAAAAAATGGCAGTCATGTATATGCAGGACATTCAAATGGATTGTAATATCTGGCTATGAATTATTAGCACAATCGGTTAATCTAGTCGGATTATTAGCAAAATAATTTGTACAGACAGTCTGTAACCAGAGAAAACCTAGCTACGATTTATTTACCAAAAATGGGTATAGATGACCAACCGGTTCTCCGTAAGAGTCGTTGTCGTCGCCGGAGTGGTCGTCGGAGTCGCTGTGGACCACCGGCTCCGGCTGGGGAAGCACGACGGCGCCGACGACGTCAAGGCCGCGCTGGGGTCCGTGCGACACATCATCTGCGGCGACGGTAATCTCTGTTCCCAGCTTCACGCTGTGCTCGGGTGCTTCGTCGGCCCCGACGTGGTCACTCCCTCCCATGGTGCACTTAGGGGAGGCTGTTGATGACGACTGAGAACGGCGGCGAGGATGCAGGGGGGAGAGGATCAGGTGTGTGTGTAGCGACAATGGGGAATGCGGCCGCCTGTTAAAACCAGCGGCTCGAGCGCCATTAATATGTAGAGCAGTTGGGAGGGAGGCGGGCGGCGACGGTTCAAAGGGGCGGCTCGCCTCCCGGTGAGCCTATGCAGCGGACTGCTGGCATGCGTACCGTCAATTCACACGCCTGACGGCACGTCTACTTGTGAGACTGCACAATGAACACGCCTCCCATCAATTCACACACATGTTCGCATGCCTCTCGGTCAGCCTGCGCGATGGCCTGCTAGCATGCGTCCCGTCAAATCAGATCTACTCGCAGGGATCACGGGGCGTGTATTGTTTTTCTTTTTTGAGGATTAATTCTACCGCTTTATTATTACTTAACCGAAGCTATGGCACGTACAATGTTGTTGTAACGGCAACGGGTTGGATTAATAAACCGTTTGCGATGTTATCGTGACAGTTGCATCTATTAAGCTTAGATGAAAACTTGTCTCAAATTGTACAATTTATTTACCACGACCTATTTGTTCTATATCTTGAAATCATGTCAATGTTTCATTAATTATAGCTTAGCTCGTGATTTGCTGGAATTTGAAAACCAAGACTCTCAATGTTTGCGGCCGAGCCACGATGCCGAGATGTTTGAAATTTATTGCCTTTCCTTGAATGGGGACTAAACATGCACCCAAGACGTAAATTTTGATTTTCTAATTCATTCCGGCGCACAACCGCGTGTGCTTATAGTTCAAATTTGAAATTTATAAATTAAATCTCTAAGGAATCAATTTAATGTATAAAAATGTATTAATGCTCTCTAAAAAAAATCATATTTTACCACGGTACTCTTATTATCACATGTTCACTACAGAAAAAGTTGGACATGCATGCCTCGAAGTGGCGGTGGTGTGGTGGGACGGGTTCGGGTGGGGGGGTCCGGCACACTATGCGTCGTGAGCCACCGTGTGGGGTTGTCCGGTTTGTGAGTCACGTGTCAAATCAAAAGTCGTGCATTGAGTATTTAAAGCATCTCATGCCCTTTTTCATGCATATGTTTGGTGACACATGCAGTGGTGGTCCTCGTACACTCCCTCGTGCGGTTACCAGCGACACACCCATTTGCTGCCCCCGCACGGTCTATCACTTTGAATGGCGCGACGAGGGGGTTTGATCAAAGGTAGATTCGTCTGGTGTATGTTTCGGTGTAGATCATGGTGAGATTCCACATGAAAGTTTGAGCACATGTGTACATGTGCTCCCACCGACTACAAGTAAGTGTACACGTCGTGCACCTCTACGGGGGGGGGGGGGGTCTGGTTTGCGAAGGTGCCACATCAAAGGTGTTCATTGGGTATTCAAAACATCACATATCACCTCCGTACATATGTTAGGACAACATGGAGGCGGTGGTTGTCCTCGAACATCGGGCCCCTCGCGCATTTATCATAGTCGCTCCCATCCGTGGCCTCGTGTGTGGTCCATCACCTTGACTGCAACGAGACAGATTAATTACCGTGGGTTCTTTTTTGGTTTTTGTTTGCGGTAGGTTATGGTGTGAGATTATTACATGGTATAATTTGAGCACATGTGTACGCATGAATGCCTCCCGTCCGCTCAAATTGGGGGGGGCATATATATACTATGTGTCGTGAACCTCGCTCTGCGTGGGGACTTTATGATTAGCGAGGGTGCCACATCAAAGTTTGTCTGTTGGGTATTTAAACATCACACAACATTTCCATACATATGTTGACCAACGCTTAGACGGTGGAGGTTGTCGACGGGAATCCCATTCATGGGCCCGCGTGGATGTCCATCACATTGACTGACAACGAGAGAGTGGTTACCATGGTGGATTCTTCTTGGTTTGTGTTATGGTATATATTAGGTCAATGAGTTTCCTAATTACCAAAGTCTGAGCGCACGACTACGTACGCGTGAATCATTCCCATCGGCGCTCGGTAGACTAGCTATACACGCCATGAACCCTCGTTCTTGTGTGCGGGGGGCGCTTTTCAGTTCCAAAGCATGTGCCATCAAAGTTGCGTATCAGGTATATATACTAATTAATTCAAACGCAACACAACACTTCCATACATATATGTGTGTGCCACATGCATGTGATGGCTGTCTTCGGACACTCCACCGCGTGGTTACCGACATCACGCCCCATTCGTGGGCCTTGGTGGACGTCCATCACTTCAACCGACAGCGAGAGAGGTTTGACCAAGGTTGATTCTTTGGTCCGTGTTAGAGAATGTCTTGGTGAGATGCCCTCCAACCATATCTCTCTCCCCCCCTCTCTCTCCCTCTCCCTCTCCCTCTCTCTGTGTGTGTGTGTGTGTGTGGTTGGGGATGTCCATGTTGCGAGGCGCACGTGCCACCGTCCACCTTCGACCAGAAGCGAGACGGGGGGTGGTTTGACCATGCCGGATTCATGTAGGTTTCATTTCGTGTTACGGCAGGGTGAGACACGAGACCTAGTTAGGGGCATGTATTCGTAGCTAGCATTCCGCGCCGACACGAAGTTGCAGCACAAGAGACATGTGCGACATCAAAGTTGCGCATTGGGTATTTAAACATATCAAACCACCCTTTGCATACATATTTTTGTTCCACATGCAGGTGTGTTTGTGTTCTGACCCATTTCCCGCATTTTTTTGGTGAAATGCTGATTCATATTATTAATTTATTATTATAGGAGTAAATAGCAGACGATTCGAATGAAATGACCGTTTGCGATTGTACACTCAACGGGCACCATTCCCTCCGACTACCCGTGTGCCACGGTGATACGTCTCCAACGTATCTATAATTTTTGCTTGTTCCATGCTGTTATATTATCATTCTTGGATGTTTTACAATCACTTTATAGCAACTTTATATCATTTTTCAGGACTAACCTATTGACATAGTGCCAAAGTGCCAGTTGTTATTTTTTGCTTGTTTTTTACTTCGCAGAATATCAGTACCAAACGGAGTCCAATCGCGACGAACCTTTTGGAGATTTTTTTGGGACCAGAAGACACCCAGTGGGCCAAAGAAGTGCCAGAGAGGTGGGTCGTGGAGACCACAACCCACCAGGGCGCGCCAGAGGCCTCAGGCTCACCCTAATGGGTTGTGCCCTACTCGGGGCCCCTCTCCACCGCCTCTGATGCCTATAAATTCCCAAATATTCCAGAAACCCTAAAGGAGTCGACGAAAAACACATCTAGCCGCCGCAAGTTCCAGGACCTCGAGGTCCAATCTAACACCATCACAGAGGGGTTCATCATCCTCATTGGTGCCTCTCTGATGATGCGTGAGTAGTCCACCACAGACCTATGGGTCCGTAGGCAGTAGCTAGATGGCTTCCTCTCTCTCTCTCTTTTGATTCTCAATACAATGGTCTCTTGGAGATCTATTTGATGTAAACTTTTGCGGTGTGTTTGTTGGGATCCGATGAATTTTGAGTTCATGATCAGTTTCTATCCATGAATATTATTTGAGTCTTCTTTGATCTCTTATATGCAACAACAAACAACAACAACAACAACAACAACAACAACAACAACAAAGCCTTTAGTCCCAAACAAGTTGGGGTAGGTTAGAGGTGAAACCCATAAGATCTCGCGACCAACTCATGGTTCTGGCACATGGATAGCAAGCTTCCATGCACCCCTGTCCATGGCTAGTTCTTTGGTGATGCTCCAATCCTTCAGGTCTCTATTTACGGACTCTTCCCATGTCAAGTTCGGTCTACCCCGGCCTCTTTTGACATTATCAGCACGCTTTAGCTGTCCGCTATTAACTGGGGCTTCTTGAGGCCTGCGCTGAATATGTCCAAACCATCTCAGACGATGTTGGACAAGCTTCTCTTCAATTGGCGCTACCCCAACTCTATCTCGTATATCATCATTCCGGATTCGGTCCTTCCTTGTGTGGCCACACATCCATCTCAACATGTGCATCTCCGCCACACCTAACTGTTGCACATGTCGCCTTTTAGTCGGCCAACACTCAGCGCCATACAACATTGCGGGTCGAACTACCCTCCTATAGAACTTGCCTTTTAGCTTTTGTGGCACCCTCTTGTCACAGAGAATGCTAGAAGCTTGGCGCCACTTCATCCATCCGGCTTTAATTCGATGGTTCACATCTTCATCGATATCCCCATCCTTCTGCAACATCGACCCCAAATATCGAAAGGTGTCCTTCTGCGGCACCACCTGCCCATCAAGGCTAACATCCTCCTCCTCCTCATGCCTAGTAGTACCGAAAGCGCACCTCATGTACTCGGTTTTAGTCCTACTAAGTCTAAAACCTTTTGATTACAAAGTTTGCCTCCATAACTCCAACTTCCTGTTGACCCCCGTCCGACTCTCATCGACTAGCACCACATCGTCCGCAAAGAGCATACACCATGGGATATCTCCTTGTATATCCCTTGTGACCTCATCCATCACCAAGGCAAAAAGATAAGGGCTCAAAGCTGACCCTTGATGCAGTCCTATCTTAATCGAGAAGTCATCGGTGTCGCCATCACTTGTTCGAACACTTGTCACAACATTATCGTACATGTCCTTGATGAGGTAATGTACTTTGCTAGGACTTTGTGTTTCTCCAAGGCCCACCACATAACATTCCGTGGTATCTTATCATAGGCCTTCTCCAAGTCAATGAACACCATATGCAGGTCCTTCTTTTGCTCCCTATATCTCTCCATAAGTTGTCGTACCAAGAAAATGGCTTCCATGGCCGACCTCCCAGGCATGAAACCAAACTGATTTTTGGTCACGCTTGTCATTCTTCTTAAGCGGTGCTCAATGACTCTCTCCCATAGCTTCATTGTATGGCTCATCAGTTTAATTCCACGGTAATTAGTACAACTCTGAACATCCCCCTTGTTCTTGAAGATTGGTACTAATATACTCCGTCTCCATTCTTCTGGCATCTTGTTTGCCCGAAAAATGAGGTTGAAAAGTTTGGTTAGCCATACTATCGCTATGTCCCCGAGGCCTCTCCACACCTCAATGGGGATACAATCAGGGCCCATCGCCTTGCCTCCTTTCATCCTCTTCAAAGCCTCCTTGACCTCTGACTCCTGGATTCGCCGCACAAAACGCCTGCTAGTATCATCAAAGGAGTCGTCCAGATCAATGGTAGAGCTCTCACTCTCCCCATTGAACAGCTTGTCAAAGTACTCCCGCCATCTATGCTTAATCTCCTCGTTCTTCACCAGGAGTTGATCTGCTCCGTCCTTGATGCACTTGATTTGGTCAACATCCCTCGTCTTCCTCTCTCGAATCTTGGCCATCTTATAGATGTCCCTTTCGCCTTCCTTCGTGTCTAACCGTTGGTAGAGGTCCTCATACGCCCGACCCCTTGCTTCACTCACAGCTCGCTTTGCGGCCTTCTTTGCCATCTTGTACTTCTCTATGTTGTCTGCACTCCTATCCAGATATAGGCGTCTGAAACACTCTTTCTTCTCCTTAATTGCCTTCTGGACATCATCGTTCCAGCACCAGGTATCTTTAGCTTCTCTTCTACTTCCCCTAGACACTCCAAACTCCTTTGAGGCCACCTTACGAATGCAAGTCGCCATCTTCATCCACATGTTGTCTACATCACCTCCTTCCTCCCAAGGGCCCTCCTTAATGACCCTCTACTTGAACGCCTGAGCTACCTCCCCCTTGAGCTTCCACCACTTCGTTCTAGCGACTTTGGCACGCTTGTCCCGCTGGACACGAATCCAAAAGCGGAGGTCAGCAACCACAAGCTTATGTTGAGGGACAACACTCTATCCAGGTATCACCTTACAGTCTAGGCATGCACGCCTGTCTTCTCTTCTCGAGAGGATGAAATCAATCTGGCTAGAGTGTTGCCCACTACTGTAAGTCACTAGATGTGATTCTCTCTTCTTAAAGAGGGTGTTAGCTATGATCATGTTGTAGGCTAGCGCAAAGGTTAAGACATCTTCTCCTTCTTGGTTCCTGATGCCATAGCCAAAACCCCCATGCACCCCTTCAAAACCTGTGTTAGATGTACCCACGTGGCCATTGAGGTCTCCTCCTATGAAGAGCCTCTCGCCAATCGGTACACTCCTAACCATGTCCTCTAGGCCTTCCCAGAACTCCCTCTTGGTGTTCTCATTGTGGCCTACTTGCGGGGCATACGCGCTGATAACGTTGAGAACTAAGTCCCCAACTACCAGCTTGACCAGGATAATCCGATCCCCACGTCTCTTGACGTCTACCACTCCATCCTTGAGGCTCTTGTTGATCAAGATGCCTACTCCATTTTTGTTTGCAACCGTCCCCGTGTACCACCGCTTGAAGCCGGTACCCTCCACCTCCTTTGCCTTTTGTCCCCTCCATTTGGTCTCTTGGACGCAAAGGATATCAACGCCTCTCCTCACCGTGGTATCAACTACCTCCCAAAGCTTACCTGTCAGAGACCCTACGTTCCAGCTACCTAAGCGAATCCTCCTAGGCTCGGCTAGATTCCTTACCCTTCGCACTCGTCGAGTCAAATGCGAAGACCCTTGCTCAATTTCCACTACACCCGGGCGCCGATGTAGCGCGGCACTAAGGATGCGACGACCCGATCCTCGCTCACTTGCCACCGTATCCAGATCAAGATACGGCACGCCACCTGGGGGGTGACGGCCCGGCCCTTGCCCATTTTCCACCACACCCGGGTTCCAATGTGGCGCGTCGCTGAGAGGGTTACGCCCCAACGAAAATCTTTTGGGTTCATCTCCATAAGAGTGGCTGAGTTTTGACGTTGGCTCGCCAAGCCTATCACAACCCTCCTCCTTTATCCGGGCTTGGGACCGGCTATGTCGAGACAACATAGGCGGAGTTTCTTTGATCTCTTATATGCATGATTACTTATAGCCTTGTATTTATTCTTCGAATCTTTGGTTTAGTTAGGCCAACTAGATCGATTTTTCTTGCTATGGGAAGAGGTGCTTTGTGATGGGTTCGATCTTGCGGTGTCCTCTCCCAGTGACAGAAGGGGCAGCGAGGCACGCATGTATCGTTGCTATTAAGGATAACAAGATGGGGTCTATTCCTACATGAATAGATCTTGTCTACATCATGTCATCGTTCTTATTGCATTACTCCGTTTTTCAATGAACTTAATACACTAGATGCATGCTGGATAGCGGTCGATGTGTGGAGTAATAGTGGTAGATGCGGGGAGGAGTCGGTCTACTTATCTTGGACGTGATGCCTATATAATGATCATCGCCTTGGATATCGTCATGATTATTTGATCTTCTATCAATTGCCCAACAGTAATTTGTTCACCCACCGTGTGCTATACTCATGAGAGAAGCCACTAGTGAAACCTACGGCCCCCGGGTCTACTTTTCCAACATATTGCTTTCCGATCTATCTTTTGCCTCTTTTGTTTTCAGATCTATTATTCCAAAAACCCAAAAATATATTGCTGCACTTTTTATTTGCTATTTTTATCTTGTGTACTTGAGAGATCTATCTCTCCAATCTATCACTACCTAATCTATCTTTTTATCGTAGAGAGATTGACAACCTCTCTTTCGCGTCGGGTTGCAAGTATTTATTCTTTGTGTGCAGGTGCTGTTTATTAGGTGGTGGTGATCCTCCTACTGCTTCGATACCTTGGTTTCATAACTGAGGGAAATACTTACCGTCGTTGTGCTGCATCATCCCTTCCTCTTTGGGGAAATACCGACGCGGTCTCAAGCCACGTCAAAGGAATTTCTAGCGCCATTGCCGGGGAGGAATCGGTCTCTTCAACGTGCCAATCTCTGGCGCCGAGGAAACACCATCATCGTCTACCAGGTTCCTAATCACAAATCTCATCTCCTTGCAATTACATTATTTGCCATTTGCCTCTCGTTTTCATCTCCCCCACTTCACCCAATTTGCCATTTTATTCGCCCTCTTTTTCGTTTTCCTTTTTCTCATCACATCTCTTCTTTGCCAACCTTGTTGCTATGACTGGCGTTACTACTCCCCCTTTGTCACCAGATTTTGAAGTTCTATACTTCAAACAAAAACAAGGGGAAAATTTGAAAGATGCCTGGTATAGGCTAATGGAATCCTATCGCATTTACAACCTAAAAGGAGATGCAAAAATTTTGCTTCGAAATTTTTACATAGGATTAGCTTTGCATCATAGACAACTCTTGGATTTTGCCGCTAAAGGGAACTTTACTGAGCTTGATGCAAACACCGCTTATGAAATTTTGGAAGGGATATTGGGGGTTCCTCCATCAAAAAAGGGGATTTGTTTTACACAAGAGGGGGTTCAAATTTTAGATAAATTGGGTGATTTACATAAGCACTTGGTTGAGTTGCAAAAATATAATGAACCTCTCAAACATATTAGTGGGAACCTCAATCGCTTGAATACTTTGATTACTCTTTGCAATAAGCGTTTGGATATTTTGGATCTCAAGATGGTTTCTTCTCCTAAAAATTATGGGAAGCATAAAGAGACCCCTGGATTCAAGAAAGCCCTCATGCAAGTAGCCAAAACCAAAGATGACAATACTTGAAACTATGCGTTATGCCTAGCTAGGGGCGTAAAACTATAGCGCTTGTTGGGAGGCAACCCAATGAATAAATTTATTTTTGTCTTTTCCTTTATGTTTTTGAGTGTTGACACAATTATGCCTCTGTTATGATTGTGTTTTTATGTTTTATTTAGTGTTTGTGCCAAGTAAAGCCTTTAGGATGATTCATAAGATGAGTAGAAACAATGCTGAATCTGAAACAGAAACTTTGCCTCCAGTGTTCGAATTTTCATTTTTTACTGGAACGTGGTATTGAGCTGAAATTTTAACACAGTATTGCTATACAAATTATTTACGTTGTCCTAATTTTTCAGAATTGTTAGAGTTACAGAAGTATGGTTAGAGTACAAATTACTACAGACTGTTCTGTTTAAGACAGATTCTGTTTTCGTTGCATTGTGTGCTTGTTTTGATGAATATATGGGTTGTATTGAAGGGTATGAGCCATGGTAAAGTTAAAATACAGTAGATATAATGCAATAATAAAATTTGAATGAGTTTGCAACAATACCTAAAGTAGTGATTTGCTTTATTATACTAACGGATCTCACAAAGATTTTGTTGAGTTTTGTGTGATTGAAGTTTTCAAGTTTTGGGTGAGATCACGATGGATGAAGGAATAAGGAGTGAAAAGAGACTAAGCTTGGGTATGCTACAGCACCCCCAAGATGTATCCAAAGAGAAACAAGCAACTAAGCTTGGGGATGCCCCCGAGTGGCATCTCCTCTTTCTTCTAACGACCATCGGTATTTTACTTGGAGCTATATTTTTATTCGTCACATATCATGAGTTTTGCTTGGAGCGTCTTGTATCATTTGAGTCTTTGCTTGCTTTGCTTGTTAGTTTGTCACTTGTATCCTTGCTGGACACACCTATTTGAGAGAGCCAAAATTACTATGATTTGTTAGAATTGCTCTTTATGCTTCACTTAAACTTTTTGAGCTATAGAATTGCTCTAGTGCTTCACTTATATCTTTTTGAGCACGGTGTGCTTCAAAACTTTTGAAGAAACACTGTCATGCTTCACTTAGATTAATTTGAGAGTTAGTAAATTTTGAAGAAACACTCTCATGCTTCACTTAAATTAATTTGAGAGTTAGTAAATTTTGAAGAAATCCTCTCATGCTTCACTTATACTATTTTGAGAGATGAAATCTCTATGCTCATGTGCTTCACTTAAATTTGTTTGAGCTTGTCAAAAAGCAATGGCAATATATGAAACTAGTCCCAAAGTGATATATATCCAAGGAGGATATAATAAAAACTTTCATGAAGATCATTGGACAAATTAAACTTGATTCTTTGTAATAGTTTTGAGACATGATGATAGTAATATGTGAGTCATGTTAGTGATTAATTATGCTTTAGTAAGAATATTGGTGTTAAGGTTTGTGATACCCTATGCATGCACGAAAGTCAATAGTTATGCAATGAAATTACATTCTACTTATGGTGCATTATTCGGTGTTAGTTATGCTCAATGCTCGCTTATGTGAATTTTCGTTTCTTGGTTGGTTGCTTCTCAATCTATTTGCTAGCCTCCACTTGTACTAAGTAGAAATACTACTTGTGCATCCAAAATCCTTAAACCCAGTTTTGCCTTATGAGTCCACCATACCTACCTATATGCGGTATTTCCATGCCGTTCTAAGCAAATTTGTATGTGCCACCTCTACTTTTCAAAATAAATTTCCTTTTTGTGTGCTCGTACCGCTCATGAAACGTTGGGGGTGTGCAATATTTTTCCATGCTAGATGTGTTATTCTCAAGATGAGTGTTTATTCACTTGTCATTGCACGAGAGTATGGCGGTAATAGGGATGCCCATTCCCGAAATGAAAAAGAAAAAAATTTACTTTATGTTGTCAAATAATAAATTCCTTGGAAAGTGTTGGTATGGAAGGCAACCGTGGATACGGTCGGCCATGGAATGTGAATGAATGGTGGAAAAAGGAATAAACTTTATTTTCTATTTGGGAACCGCCTATGATGTATCTAGCATGGAAAGTATTGTGAACTACTTTGTCGTTTTCGTTGACAGGAAAGGCTTGCCACTCAAAATATTTTTCTCTCTCAATCTAAACTTTGAGCTCTGGCACCTCTAGAAATCTCTACTAACCTCTGCGAAGGGCCTATCTATTTACTTTATGCAAATTTTATTTTTACTTTGAGTCTCCATCTTCTCTTATAAAGCACCAACTAGGGGGCACTATGATCGTACATGAGCATTTGGTATAGCTAATATTTGAGTGTGTTTCATGAATGGATCAATGATTGAGCATTATGGGCTAGGGATAACTTTCTTTAGTGTTGATATTTTGAAAGACATGGTTGCTTGTTGGCATGCTTGAGTATTGAAGTCATTATGTTAAAACTAGACTATTGCTTTGAACCATCTAAAAAGTCCAAATGTCCATGCTACAAAAGAAAAGAATATGAGATGAACATGTTAGGCAACATTCCACGTCAAAAATTCTGTTTTTATCATTTACCTACTCGAGGACGAGTAGGAATTAAGCTTGGGGATGTTGATACGTCTCCAATGTATCTATAATTTTTTGCTTGTTCCATGCTGTTATATTATCATTCTTGGATGTTTTACAACCACTTTATAGCAACTTTATATCATTTTTTGGGACTAACCTATTGACATAGTGCCAAAGTGCCAGTTGCTGTTTTTGCTTGTTTTTTACTTCATAGAATGTCAGTACCAAACGGAGTCCAATCGCGACGAAACTTTTTGGAGATCTTTTTGGACCAGAAGACACCCAGTGGGCCAAAGAAGTGCCAGAGAGGTGGGCCGTGGAGACCACAACCCACCAGGGCGCGCGAGAGGCCCCAGGCGCGCCCTGATGGGTTGTGCCCTCCTCGGGGCCCCTCTCCACCGCCTCTGATGCCTATAAATTCCCAAATATTCCAGAAACCCTAAAGGAGTCGATGACAAACACATCCAGCCGCCGCAAGTTCTAGAACCTCGAGATTCAATCTAACACCATCACAGAGGGGTTCATCATCCTCATTGGTGCCTCTCCGATGATGCGTGAGTAGTCCACTATAGACCTACGGGTCCGTAGGCAGCAGCTAGATGGCTTCCTCTCTCTCTCTCTCTCTCTCTCTCTCTTTTGATTCTCAATACAGTGGTCTCTTGGAGATCTATTTGATGTAAACTTTTGCGGTGTGTTTGTTGGGATCCGATGAATTTTGAGTTCATGATCAGTTTCTATCCATGAATATTATTTGAGTCTTCTTTTATCTCTTATATGCATGATTACTTATAGCCTCGTATTTCTTTTTCGAATCTTTGGTTTAGTTAGGCCAACTAGATCGATTTTTCTTGCCATGGGAAGAGGTGCTTTGTGATGGGTTCGATCTTGCGGTGTCCTCTCCCAGACAGAAGGGGCAGCGAGGCACGCATGTATCATTGCTATTAAGGATAACAAGATGGGGTCTATTCCTACATGAATAGATCTTGTCTACATCATGTCATCGTTCTTATTGCATTACTCCGTTTTTCCATGAACTTAATACACTAGATGCATGCCGGATAGCGGTCGATGTGTGGAGTAATAGTGGTAGATGCAGGCAGGAGTCGGTCTACTTATCTTGGACGTGATGCCTATATAATGATCATCACCTTGGATATCGTCATGATTATTTGATCTTCTATCAATTGCCCAACAGTAATTTGTTCACCCACCGTGTGCTATACTCATGAGAGAAGCCACTAGTGAAACCTACTCCCCTCGGGTCTACTTTTCCAACATATTGCTTTCCGATCTATCTTTTGCCTCTTTTGTTTTCAGATCTATTATTCCAAAAACCCAAAAGTATATTACTGCACTTTTTATTTGCTCTTTTTATCTTGTGTTCTTGAGAGATCTATCTCTCCAATCTATCACTACCTAATCTATCTTTTTACCGTAGAGAGATTGACAACCTCTCTTTCGCGTCGGGTTGCAAGTATTTGTTCTTTGTGTGCAGGTGTTGTTTATTAGGTGGTGGTGATCCTCCTACTGGTTCGATACCTTGGTTTCATAACTGAGGGAAATACTTACCGTCACTGTGCTACATCATCCCTTCCTCTTTGGGGAAATACCGACACAGTCTCAAGCCACGTCACACGGCCGTGTCGTGTCACATCAGCACGGTCACACGATTGGGATCCACGAGACCTCCCTCGCAATCTCAAAAATATCTTCCGCTTTGAGCGATTTGAAAAAGGGCGGCTCCGCGGGTTTTTCCTATGTGATAGCACACACTTATTATGTTTGGGTACTGTGCGATGTTTGTTTCTCCCGCACGCGCTACTTCAATCTCGTAATCTAAATTTTTAGTAGCCCCGGCATCCCAACATTACACTCCTGCCTAGTAAAAATTTTAGTAGTCGTGGCATTTCCTCAAACACCACCTTCCCCCTGCCCCCTCCCCCCCCCGCACCACAAAAACTTTGCTCAAATTACGTCAAAAAAGAAGAGGAAAACCTTTGCTCACACACACCACTCCTCCCTTGCTCGAACCCTAGCTAGCTCGCCGCCGCCACCCGGCCCGACTGTCCTCATGAAGATCCATCACAAGGGGTTGGACAAGAGTCGTGTGTGCATTCGACAGTAGTGCTCATCCATGCCGAATTCACGCAGCACCTAGTCCAACCCCTTGGGCCGGCCTGCGAAACACCCCCTTTCCCAGAGATCCCCATCCCCATCCCCACCTCCACTCCAGAGCATTGCAGCCTAAGCCCGGCTATGCTTCCCGTGGAGCTCAAGGAGCGAATGGCAAAAAAAGAGGTATATCGAGGCTTGTCCGCTGGACGACGACGAGGTGGCCGCCGAGGCCCCCGGTGAAGCTCACTACGATGACTGGTCGGGGCTTTAAATAAGCGGGCTCGCACATGTCTATATGTCGCCACAGCCGGCTATGACATCGAGCTCGTCGACATCGACGGCTTGACATGGGCTATGCCGCAGGTTAAGTGACGCACCCCCACCCCCTCGGGTTCAACCCCCGTGGATCTCCTCCATCGCCCCGCCGCTGATCTACTCTGCTTTGTTGTCAGGAATTTGCCTTCATCGCCAAGTCATGCCTCACTGACGAGGACAACGACGACAAGGGCGCCCTATCCGTCTCTTCCAAGGGGAAATAGCCCATCCACGACATCAGGGAGGGCATCCTGCAGCCATGCTCTTCCAAAGGGAAGGAGCCAAGCTACGACAACAGGGAGCGCACAGTGCGCACCCATCGTCCGGACTCTTCCAAGGGGAATGAGCCCATATGTGACAATTGAGGAAACCCATGATTTGTTTGTCGTGCCTCCTCAAAGGGGGGAAACTTCATATGATCGTGCTTGTAGCTTTTGCCATGCTAGGTTTTAATTATGCCGTGTTAAAAAAAATTCAGTCATGCAAAATGTAATGTTCAAAAGTGCAATTTGATATGCTGGAGTATGAATTGTTCAGTTCAATTTCACGAATGCCTATGTTTGGTTGTCTGTAGTGAGCATATACATTATTTAGCTGTTTTTGGTTGTTTGTAGTGAACATATGTCCAGTTTCAATTGCTAGATTTGGTTGTTCAATCATACACTTGGTTCCTGTTAAAGATGGTGTAATTAACACGCCCATGTTTATTTCTGTTTTCTCACAATGTGATGTTCAATCATACAATTTGATGTTTAAGCACATGGTACGTTCTATGCATTTTCAACAGTACCAATATGAATGACTATTTGGTTGTTGCTAAGTCTGTTGTAGTGAGCATATGCCTCCTTTATAAGTTTTTGGTTGTTTATGGTTAGCATTTGTCTAGTTTCAATTGCTATATTTGGTTGTTTGTAGTATGCCTTTTTTATTTAGTTATTCACAATGTGCAGTACAATTTGATCAATACCAGTTCAATGGCCATATTTGTTTCCTGTTAAGCCTGGTGTAGGTAATCCACCCCTGTTTTTCACTCCATGATGTTCAATTATACAATTTGATGTTTAAGTACAAGCTTTGTTCTATGCAATCTCAACAATACCATTATGAATGACTATATCTGGTTGTTGTTAAGCCTGTTGTAGTGAGCATATGTGACGCCCCCATTTTGATTGTACGCTAATCATACACGCAAATGCGTACGATCAAGATTAGGGACTCACGGGAAGATATCACAACACAACTCTAGACACAAATTAAAGTCATGCAAGCTTTATATTACAAGCCAGGGGCCTCGAGGGCTTGAATGCATAAGCTCGAATACAAACGAGTCAGCGGAAGCAATAATATCTGAGTACAAACATAAGTAAACAAGTTTGCCTTAAGAAGGCTAGCACAAACATCAACATCGATCGAAAAGGGAAGGCCTCCTGCCTGGGAGCCTCCTATCCTACTGTTGGTTGGGGGCAGCCTCCACGTAGTAGTAGGCTCCATTAGTGGTGTAGTAGTCGTCGGCGGGATCATACTACTCCTGGGCTCCATCATCTGATCGCAGTAATCGTATTGAGGGGAAAAGGGGAGCAAAGCAACCGTGAGTACTCATCCAAAGTACTCACAAGACTTACATCAGTTCTATACTAAAATATGCAACAGTATCAAAGGAATGGGGCTATATCTTTGGACTGACTGCGGAAATGCCAGAATAGAGGGGGAAGACCTAGCCTAACGAAGACTAGCATCTTCAGGGTCTTGCAGCATTAGAAGAGTGTAAATTAGCATATTATAAGTAGCAACTTATTTAGTAACGCCCAAAGATTCTTCCTCGACTCCCTGCGAGGAAGCAATCCCGGAGCCAACATTTCTATTTAGTGTCACAAGTATCCAGTTCTAGTTGTAAAAGATCATGATACTTTCTGAACGTCCGTTACCGTGGACACGGCTATTCGAATAGGTATACTTCCCTACAGGGGTGCACAAACTTACCCAACATGCTCGATTAACTCTGGCTAGACATACTTTCTCGGGACATGCCCGGCCTCGGCTGATCGACACGTCGTAATCCTACCTAGGCTCAACAGAGAGGCCACATGCCGGTCTACATCCTAATCGCGAAGGGGTCATGGGCCAATCGCCCTTTGCAATCCCGTGCGTTACGTGGACGACCGGTGTTAGTCCTGACACCTCTTTATACAAAGACGGTGCTTACGCGGGCCACCCGGGCGCGTGCCACTCAACTATGACATCTGAAGAGCTTTTGGGTGAATGTACGACGTAGAGTGCCCATACTGATTCCCGCGTGGTGGTTAGTGCGGAAAAGGCCAGAGGCCTACTCAGATCACATATCCAAACCCGTTAGTGTCTTGACTTGGTGTAGAGACGATCGGTGATCCACGCTCTGTGTCTTGAATTGTTACTGCTTAGATCATATAAATCCCAAGAACGGTTAAACAGACCAATGGAAAGGAAAATGTGATTATCAGATTAAACAGACCAATGGAAAGGAAAATGTGTTTATCAGATTAAACAGACCAATGGAAAGGAAAATGTGTTTAAACATAATTATCAGGAGTATATCCTTCCCAAGGACAAGCAGAGCATGATATCCATGACATGATAGTAAGTAGATAACCATTTAGGTAAAGGGGAGAGGAAATTCATGATGTTACCCATACCACGGGGTTTGGATAACTGATCAGGAAACATTTAGCATTGCGCTTCCAATGTTCTTGTTGATGTTCGGAGTACCGCAGTCATGCTTTGCGGTAGCATTAATACGGTCACTAGATAAAGGTCGGACTTTGGATACACAAAGGATCCATCAGGAACAACTTATAAAATAAGTCATACAATTTCCTCATGGAAGAATGGCTAATCTTGCTGAACAAGATACTATAACCATAGGTCCTTTGGCAAGGCATGCTAGCCATGACATCACCTTACCAGGTTACATAAAGACCAATGTTATAATTCTTGGAAAAAATGTTCCAGCCATCATATATGCCCGAGATTCAGATCTGGTTGGTGTTAGGATACCTCAGACATAGTATGCCTGAGAAGGAAAGGGGGCAACACAAGTCGATGAGACGACATTGCAAGATTCTTAGTACATGGAATACAGAAATGAGCATCCAAAACATTGAGCTGGATTACAAGACGCACGTGAACACATTGTCCAAGACAATCGTGACCACATGAAAGTATTACGACGAAATGCAACCGAATTAAGGCTGGGAACCATCATCGAGGATACAATTCCTTGTATAAGTCTGGATTAGCTCACAAGAAGAACTTCTTTTCTAGACCAGATCAATCAGTGGCTTGGGGTGCTAGGAAATTTATATGGAGTGAAGGTAGCAAAACTTCAAACCATATAATACTTTGCATATGCATGAATGATTTGGGATGATCCCAGAGGAAACGAAACAAAACTTTCTCATATTCACGGCGGCAAAAATGCACGTGAACTTAGAGAAAACACTTCTTTTATCAAACATATACTTCATGAGCTAGGCTCAGTAACAATGCTTTCAGAAGTTTCCAACATTAACTTAAATGTTCATCATGAACCACACAGAAGATGAGGATGTGGCTGATGGGCTCATCACAATTCATCGAGATTTCCATAAAGATGGATCTCCATAGTTAGGTGTACAAGGTGATAGCATTGGTCAGACCAAATGATATAATGACGTATGCTCAAGGAAAACACCCACAATTAAACATTGATCGAAAGGTGCACTCAGAGATATGGACTGAGCAGCACGATCAATTTTAGAATGGTGATTCAACAACCAATGCACTAAGAATGAAATTATCATCCATTAACTTCAAAGCAATAGGGTTGCTAGAAGTATTGAAGTCATACCTCAGAGTTCACTTGTCGGTATTCCGGTTAGAACCAACACGGTGACCAAGAAATGAATGGTGATGGCAAGAAGTATCACTATATCAAAAAAAATTAAGATGTGTGCAATTCTCATGACATTCTCGAAAAAATTGGTAATACTCCAAGATAGAACATAACATAAGTTGGATATCAAGGAACTCAAGGTGCAACACAACACATGAACAAGTTTATGCTGGAGGGAAGGCAATAATGTTGTTGATGATAACACAATTCACCGAGGGGCAAGGATGGTATTTCTCATCATGAATTCGATTGATATCCTGGAAGAGCTCAGAATGTTGATGATGATCATGATGCATTTGTCGAGAAGTTTCATGAAGATGTAATCGATCAGCAACAACATCAAGCAAAGGAATGGTGAAGCGAAAGGTTGTCAGAACCACAGATAAGATTGTTAGCTCAGAATCGAAATTGCCTTTCAAGACAACCAACATGATGTTGAAAGCTCAATGTAAGCTTAGTGCACTCTTGGAATTGTGTTCCGGGGGTGAAGGACATAAATAGCATGGTCAAGCTTTAGCATGACGATGATGTTTGTAGCCAATCAGCTAGGAATGACATGATCGAGTACAGACTCGTAAGCAAGGAGATTACTAAGAGTTGTTGAATTGCAGTGTGGAATCGATTCAGTTAACGGTGTCCTTGAGCGTCTAACAACTCAAAACCTGAGGAAAATTGGAATCAACAAAAAATCATAGTTGATGAAGAGCTCATAAGAAGTTATATAGCTCCGTGATATTCTCGAGATACTAAAGGTAATATTCGGAGGTAGATCAGAATTAAAGGTTGGACTGGTGTATTGATCTGCAGAAGACAAATACTTTAACTTGTCTGAGGAATGGGATCCATGAAGAATGACATGGTCGGAACCACGATTGCAAAGGACAAAATCACAGATACAAGATCAAATTATACCAAGGGAATACTTATTGTTACGAGAAGCTTCCATGATAAGATCTACATCATTTCCATGGGCATGAACACAAAGTTCAAGGTCGACTCCCACTTCTTCAAGGCATAACGTTTCATTCACTTCTCGCTTTCAATGAAGTTGTAGTTGTCGGTGTCAAAACCGGCGGATCTCGGGTAGGGGGTCCCGAGCTGTGAGACTAGGATCGATGGTAACAAAGGGACGAAGGAGACGATGTTTACCCAGGTTCGGGCCCTCCTATGGAGGTAAAACCCTACGTCCTGCTTGATTATATTGATGGTATGAAGGTTACAGAGTTGATCTACATCGAGATCGACTAGCTAAAACCCTAGATGAGTTTCTGTGTCGTATGATCTAAAACCCTCCCGGTTTATATAGACACCGGGGGGTACCTAGGGTTTACACATGTTGGGCCTCCTGCCGAGGATGGAGATGTTGACTTTCTCATCTTGACTTGGAGTGCACGACACGCCTTCGGGGCTCCCTTCTGGAATGTGGAGTCTTGATGTGTCCGGCCCTTCTTTAGAGAATGGCCCATCGAGCCGTCCTATTGAGAGATGAGCCGGCAGCCCGAGGACCCCTTAGTCCGGGACTCCCTCAGTAGCCCCTGAACTAGCCCCCAACGCCAAGGGTCAGCTCCAGCTGCTTCGTATGATCAGAGTCTTCGGCTTGCGGGGTGAGTTCTTCTTCCCTTTCCATGATCGGCTGAGACTAGTTCGATTTCCGATGACACGTATTTCTTCCGATCATATGATCGACCGAACACCATGAATTGCTTAGCCCCGAAGGCTAATCGCCAAAGTGTAAACAGTGTTTTCTGACATCCCCCTCTGACAAAGGGTCATGGCCTACCACGACCGCCGAACCAGTTATGAGAACTCGATTCGCGGTTCGAGGCCATCTTTACAGTGACACGACTTATCAATGCGCGGATCGTGCCCCGTTTCACATGGGATATGATTAATCTTCATGTGCGTATAATGGCACGCATGTCTTGGGAAGTGGAGGGATTTGCGGCGCGATAAGGGAGGCTAATCGACGGTACGTCTCATAAAAAGGGAAAAAACCCAAGGCCTATTCACGCTTCCCATTTGCATCCTCTGCCTCCTCAATCTCTCCAAGCTCCGAGAGCCCAGATCCAGTTCTTCCTCGCCCTTTCCTCCGAGCTTAGCCATGGTGGGTTCGGGCTCCAATGGCAAGCGGGAGGCCTCTACGGTCACCGACCAGGATATCCGGGACCTAAAGCAGGCCAGCTACCTCCCGGCCAACGTCTTCCACCGCGCCCCGGAGAAGAACCAGGTGGTTCCCACCCCCAAAGCAGGCGAGAGGGTGGTGTTCGTCCCCCACTTTATCCGGGGACTGAGCTTTCCGCTCCACCCCTTCGTCAGGGGTCTTATGTTTTTCTATGGGCTGGACTTCCACGACCTTCCGCCGAACTCCTTCATGCACATATCGGCATTCATCATCATCTGCGAAGCCTTCCTGCGGGTCGAACCACACTTCGGCTTGTGGCTCAAGGTCTTCAATGTCAAGACGAAGACCGTGGCCAGCGAGCACGCAGACTGCGGAGGGGCGGTAATCAGCAAACTCCCCCGCGTTGAGTGGCCTACCGGCACCTTCATCGACACAATCAAGATTTGGCAGAAGGAGTGGTTTTACATCACTGAGCCAAGGGATGAGAGCTGGGCGGCGCCTGCCGAATTCAGATCCGGACCCCCAACGAGATTGACCTCGTGGCTCAGGAAGGGCCTTGACTGGGGGTCGGATGCTGAGGTGAAGCTGCTGCAGAAGCGCCTTACCTCGGTGATCGAGGCCAAGGTGGAGCTGGTCAACGTGGTCCAGGTCATGCTCCACCGCCGTATCCTCCCCTGCCAGTGCCGGGCATCCCCCATGTGGGCTTACCGTCCTGACGACGAGCCTACCGTGCGCCAATTCTTCCGCACCACCCCTGAGAAGCTGTGGAGGGCTTTGTTCAAGCCTCAGAAAAGCTGGCCGGCCAAGGAAGAGGATACGGGCCTAAGCGCCGTCAACCCACCGACCAAGGTATGGTATAATTTCAATTCATTGACTCTATTTCTTCGGCAAAAAGTCTGAACGCCTTCTCCCCTACTTTCGCAGAAGTGGCTGAGCAAAGCCGCGAAGGTTAACTGCCCGGCTCCACAACCCGAAGACCCTAGGTCGGAGCTGTTGGTGGCGATGCTTGTCGTGGCGCCGTACTCGGCGCCCGAAAAGAAAGAGAAGAAGAAGAAGGCCAGAGAGGGCCTCCGCATTAAGGACCAGCGAGACGCTGCGTCAGAGGAAACCCATGCCTCCTCGAGTCACGAGGAGGAGCATGAAGACGGAGGGGAAGGCGTTTCCCCCCTCCCAAGGAAGAGGGCAGCATCATCGGACGCCGCGGAGGACGCAGCTCCTCCTGCCCTGAAGAGGGCGCACCGGGCGAGGTTGATCTTGCCCGATGACAGCTCGGATTCTGATGCAGAATCCGAGGAATTTGAGAGGGTTCCCCGAAGGAACTTAAGGGTCAAGCCCCCCACTCAAAGGTATGAATCCGAAGACTCCCGGTTTATTTATGCACGGTTTTTCAATGCTTTAAACACAAGCGCGTCTTTTGATTCGCAGCCCACCACGCGCTCTCCCCACCGACCAGATATCGGATGGGGAGTCTCCGCCCGCCGAGCTGGCAGAGAGCGGGACTGCATCGCACCCCACACCTTCGGGGGCCGCGAAGGACGCCACGGAGGTGTCATCCAGCCAGGCTCCGGTGGAGCCGAACACGGGCGGCGGGAGCGACCATGCCATGGTCGAGGCTAACGCCATGGCCACCGAAGGCTAGGGAGAGGGAATCCCCCAGGCCGCTGAGGACCAGGGGGAGAATATCCCCCTGGCCGCCGAAGAGGAAAGGCGAAAGGATGCCCAGTCCCCTCCGAGGACGTCTCCGGAGCACGCTATGCCTCCGGAGCTACCGACTCAGTCTCCGATCATAGATCGGACTGTCCGGTCAACACCGATGCCACCGACGACTGGGTGGCCGGTAATGGAGGAGGCGCTAGCCAGCGCCCCCATCTCCGAGGATCACCGCACTCTTATGGGTGCGGTTTTACAAGGAATTCAGTCCGTTGATAACGGACTGAAGGAGGCCTTCAATGGTCTCTTGGCGGGCTTCAAGGTGAGTCAAGTAATACCCTTTTCCCGAACAATGCTAATTTTAAGTTTTGTGCTATCTTTATATATGTACTAGCCCCCGAGCCCTGGATGGGTATGCAAAAACGCATCCGGGGGTCAAATAGTGAGGAATGAACAATGATGCACAAGGCACCATTCGGTCCTGTAATGTTCGGAAAATTCCTTGAAAGGACCGAACAGGGAGTCATATCCTTCATAGTTCGGGGGTTTGAACACACATAACTGGATGCATATTTTTTTGTTTTTTGCAGGCCTCGTCATCAGCGGCGGCCGTGAATGCCGCTGAACTTACTGAGCTAAATCGGAAGCTCAAGGTCTCCGAAGAGGAGCTTGATAGCCTGAACAAGAGGTTCGACGAGGCGCAAGGTAAGCCGAATTGTAATTTTCGGGCTATATATCGGTAATGATACGCACTAGTAACCCAGTGTGACCGTTTGTCTATTGCTTCCACAACTTCAGCTGCGGAGGTCGAAAAACTCAAGGCCGAGCTCCAGAAAATGAAGCAGGAGGCCGCGGAGGAGAAGACGGCTGCCGAACAAGCAGCAGCCACGCTTTCCGTTTTGAAAGCTGCATGTGCCAAGCATGAGGCCCGGGTGGAGGAGGTGCAGCAGGAGCTCAAGGATGCCGGCACAAAGTGCGAGGCCCTTGAGCAGAAAGGCAAGGAGCAAGCCACCGAGCTAGCAGCGCTAAAATCCGAGCTCCAAAAGGAGTGGGTGGAGAGGCGGTCCTTTGAAGAGGAGGTTCGCCAAGTCAAGGCTGTCATCGATGGTAAGCCATATTCACTGCAATGCACCTTCGGTGGTAGCAAGTTTGCTTTTCTCACCCAGGTGTGGCGTTCCTTAGGCGTCTGTGCGGATCTCCAGAAGAGTGCAGCGGACGCGAACAAGCTTTATGCTTCGCGGGCGGAGAATGATGAAGGCCGACTATTCTGGGCGCAGTTTGAGTCCCCCGAGCGCTCTCCTCTCCTCATCGAGCAAATGAAGCAACTGATGGAGATGCACAGAGTGGCGGAGCCGGCCATGAAGGACCTCTGCATCCGTCTGTGGCCCGATGAGCCGTTGCCGAGCAGCTACTTCGGCTTAGTGCAGAAACTATGCGAAGCTGCGCCTCGGGTCGACATGCTGAAGCATTCTACGTGCATCGAGGGTGCGCGGATGGCCTTTGCGAAGACCATGGTGCATTGGCCGAAGCTCAAGCCAACCGAGATGGCTACCGCACCTCCACCTCCTGGAAAGGAGTATAGGCGCCCCGAGCGATACTTCTCCGCAGTGATGGAGGGTGCTCGGTCAATAGAGGCTCAATGCTCCAAGGACGTTTTGTATGAATGAGCGCGTTGTAATATGTCCGAAGACTTTTAACGCTTTATAACTAGTGATGCATGGTTTATCATGTCTTATAAGTTTTTGATTTTTATTTTGACTCCTGTGTGGCCGGTTTATCTGAAAGTTGCGAGTCGTCGGCTTCAGCCCCCACGTAGATACTACGCGGGGTGTCTCTGTACCCGCATTGTGACCCTTTAGCCGAAGTATCGGTGCCCGAAGGCGGCAGTGCGGGGGGGACAAGGCAATCGGACTATGATGCTTTATCGCTTTCACTTAGCCGTAGGAGCGTAGAAAAAATGCAGGGGCTGATAACCAGCCCCCAGTGTGATGTTCGGGGCTGAAGCCAGCATCACATGGTTTGTACAAGAACGAAACCCATCGTATAACACGGAATAACCTCTATCAATCTATTAGTATGACACTTATGCTCGGATTTGCAGACCGGTTCTCGCTTACTATGACAGTCAGTTTTCGGCTTTCTCCCCTGAGGTGCTTGACCAGACGAGCTGGAAGCACAATCGCAGTGGTTCTCCCTTTGCCCTTTTAGCCGAACGAGCGGAACGTAAGAGGGCAAGCACAGGAGCCGGGCAACCCAACTATTGACCCAAGACATAGTTCGGATCCGATGCATATAAAGCAAAACCCAAGACGCCGAACACACAACCAGTTGTACTGGGGTGATGTTCAAGGCGATTTTAAATTCGAGCCCCTGGTCTATTAGCCGGTTGCATCATAATATATACCGAACAGTTTTCGCAAGAAGCGTGACCAAGGGAAGAACAAAGGATGTATAAAAGACAATGAAGTGGCCATATATAATGGTTTTGTACTTGTTCAATAATTCTTATAACTTGGATTGCCGAAGCAACTGTTTACAGGTAGATGAAATATAAAATTTGCAGAGAGGAGGCTGTACCAGGAGTCTTCGATTGATGACATGACGTCCTCGATGTGCCTTGTCGCCTGTCCGTTCATGTTCCTCTGTGGGGGTTGCATCCCATTAAGAGTGATGCTATCGCCAAGCGGACCTTGGGAAGAAGGTCTTGAGAAGTTGCCGAAGTATCGATGAGCTTTACGCTTTTTAGCAGGTCCTTGATGGTACCTGTGCTTTTTCCAAGGACGTGTATCGGTATTGGTCGGTCCAGCCAAACACTTACCATTTGATGGTGGTTCCCCATTGCTGCCCATGGAATCTTGAGTGCGAAGTTGTGCCTTCTTGGCACGTATTTGACGGGTGTTAGGGGTGTGCAATGGGGGGCGTATCCCTATTTCTGGGGAGAAGAGGAATCTGGGAGTTGGGATTGAAACCAAACTCGTTTGTCGACCTTACGGGCCTTTATGGCAGATTTAGGTGTTTGCTGACCGTCCTCATAATCGAATTCGGCCGCAAGGGCCAACGCATGTTCCTCAGTTCGGAGGGAACGCTCTGTGTTGCTGTTGACAGTGATGACCCCCTTGGGTCCAGGCATCTTGAGCTTGAGGTATGCGTAGTGTGGGACGGCGTTAAAGCGAGCGAACACTGTTCGGCCCAGCAGGGCGTGATAACCGCTGCGGAAGGGGACGATGTCGAAGATCAATTCCTCGCTGCGGAAGTTATCGGCGAACCGAACACTACTTCCAGGGTAACAGAGCCTGTGCACCGGGCTTCGACGCCTGGGATCACTCCTTTAAAGGTAGTGTTGCTAGGCTTTATCCTTGACGGATCTATGCCCATCTTTTTCACCGTATCTGAGTAGATCAGATTGAGGCTACTTCCTCCGTCCATTAGGACTTTAGTGAGGTGATACCCATCGATAATGGGGTCTAGGACGAGGGCCGCCGAAACTCCGTGACGGATACTGGTCGGGTGATCTCGTCGATCAAAAGTGATCGGGTAGGCCGACCACGGGTTAAACTTCGGGGCTACAGGCTCTACAACGTAGACCTCTCGAAGGGCACGCTTCCTCTCCTTTTTAGGTATATGAGTGGCATATATCATGTTCACAGTTTTTACCTCTGGAGGGAACTGCTTTTGACCTCCATTGCTCGGACCGCGGGGCTCCTCGTCATCCTCGCTGCGTGGGCCTTGGCTCTGCTCCTCGGCTGTGAGTTTGCCAGCCAATTTAAACACCCAACAGTTACGGTTGGTGTGGTTGGCGGGCTTGTTCGTAGTGCCATGGATCTAGCAAGGCCTCTCCATGATCTTGTCCAGCGGGGTGGGTCCGTCGCGGTTGCCTTTAGGAGGCTTCTTCCGCTGCCCGGATCTTGGGTTGCGGAAACCGGCGTTAACGGCCGTGTCATCGGCGTCGCTAGTGCCGTGCCGGTGTTTGTTTTTGTTGCGTCGTGTTTTCCCGTTTCCATCCCGGACTTCGGAAGTACCGGGGTCTTCGGGGATGTGGCTTCGCCTTGCTAGCCAGTTATTCTCGCCCGCGCAAAAGCGGGTCATGAGTGATGTGAGGGCGGACATGGTCCTGGGTTTATCCTGACCAAGATGGCGAGCCAGCCACTCGTCCCGAATATTGTGCCTGAAAGAGGCTATAGCTTTGGCATCTGGGCAATCGACGATCTGTTTTTTCTTGGTCAAGAACCGGTTCCAGAATTGTCGAGCGGACTCTCCTGCCTTTTGCACGACATTGCTTAGGTCGGAGGAGTCCGGGGGCCGTACATAGGTACCCTGGAAGTTAGATCAGAATGCATCCTCGAGGTCCTCCCAGCTCCCGATAGAGTTTTTGGGGAGACTGTTTAACCAGTGCCGAGCTGGCCCCTTAAGTTTAAGGGGTAGGTACTTGATGGCATGGAGGTCGTCTCCTCGTGCCATGTGAATGTGGAGGAGGAAATCCTCGATCCACACTGCTGGGTCAGTTGTGCCGTCGTATTGCTCGATGTTCACGGGTTTGAATCCTTCCGGGAACTGATGCTGCATCACCTCGTCGGTGAAGCACAATGGGTGGGCAGCGCCTCTGACCCGGGCTATATCACGCCAGTAATCGGCGTCTGTTCTGGCCCGGTTTTGGTCCCGAGCTCTATTGTTTCGGTCGAGCCAGGGTCAGGACTCATCCCGTCTAATGGGGGAGTACCCTCTGGATCCGTAGATAGATCTCGTGCGGCATGTTCTATAATTCAGGTCGCGTCGCAGGTCGTACCTGTCATCAGGCTCCATTGGCTCTTTTCCCCTTCTGCGGGGTATCGCCGGCCTTTAACCGGCCTCGCCAGCCGTCCTATCTCGTCCTCGGGGAGGGCGGTCCGGCTGGTCGTATGGAGTGTGCTTGGGGGACGGCGTATTGGGGAGCTCGTTGTCGAATTGTGGCAGCAACCGCCGACGTGGGTAACTCTTGGGTTGGTCCCATAGACCGGCACCGTGTTCTTCCTCGGCTGATAGAACCCTGGTCCATCTATCGTTGAGGGTGTCTTGTTCAGCCTTGAGCTGCCGTGCTTTTGCCTTTAGGCTCCGGGCAGTGGCTAAAAGCTGTTGCCTGAACCGTTCCTGATCCTCGATGGTTTCGGGGACGATGAGGTCCTCGTCTTCCGGGCTGTCCTCCTCCTCTACAGCGGGGAGGTAGTTGTCATCCTCGGAGTCGTTCGGATCTTCGGGGTCGCGCTGGTCCTCCGACCTTTCCTGGTCCTCCAACGGATACTCGGGGATATCGGGATTGCCGAGGTCTTCGGGGGTATCGTTTTCCCCTGTGCCGGCAATAGCTTCCCTTCCCTTTTTTGTCTTTGATCGCTTACGCGGTTTCCGGCGCCTTGACGACGCCTCACCTGAGTCATCGCCATTGTTAACTGGTGTGCGCTCGCCATTACCGGCTGGCGTATCCACCATGTAGACGTCGTAGGTGGAGGTGGCGGTCCATCGCCCGGTGTTAACGGGGGTGGGAGCGCGATCCTCTTCTTCCATGTCTTCTGCCTCCTCGGAGGAGTAGTCCACCATATTGGTTAAGTCTTCGATAGTGGCTACTAAGTGGGTGGTGGGTGGGACGAAAAATTCCTCTTGACCCGCCTCAAGACCGATCTGAGTGTGGATCGGGATTGGGTCATCAGTAGTTTTCATCAAGGATATCCGATCTAGAGCTTCGACGAGTGTCGAGAGCTCGATCGGGTCAATCTGCCCGGTGCCTCTTGAGTTAATCTCTGACGCGTCCGCATGAGAAGTGTATTCGGCAGGGGTTGATGCCTGGCCATCTGGCGCTATAGCTGGATCCGGATTGAAGTCCAGATCATCATCAGGATTGGCCCCGTAAGCGGGATTGAAAACGACATCCAAGGTTAAGGCCCCGGAGTCCTCGGGCGCGTCAGATGAGACTGCAAGCCCGGTGAGCAAGAGGTCGCCCCGAGGGTCTACGGAGAACTCCAGGTTCCCGAATCTGACTTCTTGATCAGGGGCGAAACTTCCGACCCGGCCAAGGCGTTCGGTCGGGTCAGCATGCAGCACGATGCTGCCGAAAGCGAAGATCTGTCCAGGGACAAAGGAGTCCATGTTGCGTACCTCTTCGTTGATGAAGACGCGAGCCATCGATTCCTTGGGCGATCACAGCGGAACTCTCAATGAAAGCACCAATGTCGGTGTCAAAACTGGCGGATCTCGGGTAGGGGGTCCCGAGCTGTGAGACTAGGATCGATGGTAACAAAGGGACGAAGGAGATGATGTTTACCCAGGTTCGGGCCCTCCTATGGAGGTAAAACCCTACGTCCTGCTTGATTATATTGATGGTATGAAGGTTACAGAGTTGATCTACCTCGAGATCGACTAGCTAAAACCCTAGATGAGTTTCTGTGTCGTATGATCTAAAACCCTCCCGGTTTATATAGACACCGGGGGGTACCTAGGGTTTACACATGCTGGGCCTCCTGCCGAGGATGGAGATGTTGACTTTCTCATCTTGACTTGGAGTGCACGATGCGCCTTCGGGGCTCCCTTCTGGAATGTGGAGTCTTGATGTGTCCGGCCCTTCTTTAGAGAACGGCCCATCGAGTCGGCCTATTGAGAGATGAGCCGGCAGCCCGAGGACCCCTTAGTCCGGGACTCCCTCAGTAGTGTTGAAATTTTATCTGGCAAAACACCCCAAGAGTATGACTCGTGAAAACTCTCGGGTTCACAAGGGTTAGGGAAGGCATAGGTTCAACCTACCGGGGCATCTTAGGAACATATACCCCAAACTTCAAGAGTAAATAACACAAGCTCGATAGTAGAGCATGGTTGACAAAGGCAGAGGATACAATTTACCGAAGGCATTATGTATCAGGGGAAGAACTCACAAGAATTTGGAATGTGAAGGACACTGTCGGATAATAATCCAACAAAGGATTTGGCGGTCCACGAAGGATCTAATGTGAGTATATGTACTCAATCAGAGGAAGAAAGAATGCAAAGGCATCGGATCATAGATACATCTGAATAATTCGATGCTTAAATACAAAGAAATTATGATCTCCAGATTCGTTTATCAGAATCGGATGCTCTGATCAAATATGAGTAAGTTGATTAGGTCTAGAGGCACAATCGATCAAGGTTTGATTTATCGAGAACCAGCTCATGTTTGGAAAGACGTCTGAGCTGGAAAGATAATTTATAAGGATCAACTAATGATTGTGTGCATTCCCACACATGTTGAATCAATAAGATTGGAATGACAATCACAAAGGATTTTAATGAATATTGCTAGACATATGGAATTAACCATAATGCAAGCAGGTAAGGAAGGTCAGAAGCAATATGCTATTGAGGATTTTGGAAGATCGAATAGCATTTCGAAGAATTTTGTGAAACACATGACAACTGAGGATGAACGAATCCCCGGTAAATGTGAGGAATTATTCGTAGGTGTATTCGTGCGACTAGAACTGTCAGGTAGTGGCACAAGGGATTTTTTAAAAGTCGGAGAATAATACGATGTATCTTGTAATAACAAGAGCAACTGCGAATGAAAGTATGAACGACAGTTGTATGTAGTTATCCATAGGGGTTGACGGTGGAAGGGAATCGCAAAAGAGATGAGCAGAAGTTCTTGGGGGAACATCAGAGAGTATCTTCGGAGTCTTCTAATGAATCAAGCCATCATCTGGAATGAGGGGTTCTCCGGGAGGAAGTAGTTACGAGAACCTAAGTTTAGAGTTAGCAAATCTTTAACCCGAATAGAAGAGAGATTAGAACCAGGAGTAAAGAAGAGGAATAAAAGATCATATTACCACCCATTTGTGATGTGGGCCCGTAAGCCACTCAACAATGTTAGTAAATAGTTTTTCAATGACTAGACTCAACTTCGACCAAGGAGTTGGAAAGGGACTTCCTACTGGCAGTCGGCTCTGATACCAACTTGTGACGCCCCCATTTTGATCGTACGCTAATCATACACGCAAATGCGCACGATCAAGATCAGGCACTCACGGGAAGATATCACAACACAACTCTAGACACAAATTAAAGTCATACAAGCTTTATATTACAAGCCAGGGGCCTTGAGGGCTCGAATACACAAGCTCAAATACAAACGAGTCAGCGGAAGCAATAATATCTGAGTACAGACATAAGTAAACAAGTTTGCCTTAAGAAGGCTAGCACAAACGTCAACATCAGATCGAAAAGGCAAGACCTCCTGCCTGGGAGCCTCCTATCCCACTGCTGGTCGGGGGCAGCCTCCACGTAGTAGTAGGCTCCATCGGTGGTGTAGTACTCGTCGGCGGGATCATACGACTCCTGGGCTCCATCATCTGATCGCAGTAATCGTATCGAGGGGAGAAGGGGAGCAAGGCAATTGTGAGTACTCATCCAAACTACTAGCAAGACTTACATCAGTTCTATACTAAAATATGCATCAATATCAAAGGAATGGGGCTATAACTTTGGACTGACTGCAGAAATGCCAGAATAGAGGGGGAAGACCTAGCCTAACGAAGACTAGCATCTTCAGGGTCTTGTAGCATTAGAAGAGTGTAGATTAGCATATTATAAGTAGCAAGTTTATTTAGCAATGCCCAGAGATTCTTCCTCGGCTCCTTGCGCGGAAGCAATCCCGGAGCCAACATTTCCATTTAGTGTCACAAGTATCCAGTTCTAGTTGTAAAAGATCAGGATACTTTCCGAGCATCCATTACCGTGGACACGGCTATTCAAATAGATATACTTCCCTGCAGGGGTGCACAAACTTACCCAACACGCTCGATTAACTCTGACCGGACACACTTTCTCGGGACATGCCCGGCCTCGGCTGATCGACACGTTGTAGTCCAACCTAGGCTCAACAAAGAGGCCACACGCCGGTCTACATCCTAATCACAAATGGGTCATGGGCCAATCGCCCTTTGCAATCCCGCGCATTACGTGGACGGCTGGTGTCAGTCCTGGCACCTCTTTATTCAAAGACGGTGCTTACGCGGGCAACCCGGGCACGTAGCACTCAACTGTGACATCTGAAGAGCTTTCGGGCGAATGTACGATGTAGAGTGCCCATACTGATTCCAGCGTGGTGGTTAGTGCGAAAAAGGCCGGAGGCCTACTCTGATCACATATCCAAACCCGTTAGTGTCTTGACTTGGTGCGGAGACGATCCGTGATCCACGCTTTGTGGTCCCGTCGTCCCGTCTCGAGGACTTACGGCAAGGGCAAAGTGACATGGCTTGAGACTACGTTGGTATTTCCCCAAAGAGGAAGGGATGATGCATCACAACGACAGTAAGTATTTCCCTCAGTTATGAAACCAAGGTATCGAACCAGTAGGAGGATCACACAACACTATGTAAGGAGTACCTACACACAAAGAACAAATACTTGCAACCCGACGCGAAAGAGAGGTTGTCAATCTCTCCATGGTAAAAAGATAGATTAGATTGTAGATTGGATAAATAGATCTCGCAAGAACACAAAAGAAAAGAGGCAAATAAAAAGTGCAGCAAGGTATTTTTGGGTTTTTGGAATAGTTGATCTGAAAACAAAAGCGGCAAAAAGATAGATCGGAGAGCAATATGTTGGAAAAGTAGACCCGGGGGCTGTAGGTTTCACTAGTGGCTTCTCTCATGAGTATAGCACATGGTGGGTGAACAAATTACTATTGGGTAATTGATTGAAGATCAAATAATCATGACGATATCCAAGGCGATGATCATTATATAGGCATCACGTCCAATATTAGTAGACTGAAACGATTCTGCATCTACTACTATTACTCCACACATCGACCGCTATCCAGCATGCATCTAGTGTATTAAGTTCATGGGAAAACGTAGTAATGCAATAAGAACGGTGACATGATGTAGACAAGATCTATTCATGTAGGAATAGACCCCATCTTGTTATCCTTAATAGCAACGATACATGTGTGCCTCGCTGCCCCTTCTGTCACTGGGAGAGGACACCGCAAGATCGAACCCATCACAAAGCACCTCTTCCCATGGCAAGAAAAATCGATCTAGTTGGCCTAACTAAACGAAAAATTCGAAGAATAAATACGAGGCTATAAGTAATCATGCATATAAGATATCAAAGAAGATTCAAATAATATTCATGGATAGAAACTGATCATGAACTCAAAATTCATCGGATCCCAACAAACACATCGCAAAAAGTCATTACATCAAATAGATCTCCAAGAGACCATTGTATTGAGAATCAAAAGAGAGATAGGAAGCCATCTAAATACTGCCTACGGACCCGTAGGTCTATGGTGGACTACTCACGCATCATCGGAGAGGCACCAATGAGGATGATGAACCCCTCCGTGATGGTGTTAGATTGGATCTCGCGGTTCTAGAACTTGCGGCGGCTGGAAGTATTTTTCGTTGACTCCTCTAGGATTTCTGGAATATTTGGGTATTTATAGAGCTCATAGGCGGTGGAGAAGGTTCCCGAGGTGGCCACAACCCACCAGGGCGCGTCCGGGGCCCCTGGCGCGCCCTGGTGTTTTGTGGGCGGCCTGGGCTCCCGCCTGGTTACTTCTTTGGCCCACTGGCCTCCTTCTGATCCAAAAAAATCTCCAAAAAGTTTCGTCGCGATTGGACCCTGTTTGCTACTGATATTCTGCGAAGTAAAAAACAAGCAAAAAAACAGCAACTGGCACTTGGCACTATGTCAATAGGTTAGTCCCAAAAAATGATATAAAGTTGCTATAAAATGATTGTAAAACATCCAAGAATGATAATATAATAGCATGGAACAAGCAAAAATTATAGGTACGTTGGAGACATATCCGCATCCCCAAGCTTAATTCCTACTCGTCCTCGAGTAGGTAAATGATAAAAATAGAGTTTTGATGTGGAATGCTGCCTAACATGTTCATCACATATTCTTTTCTTTTGTAGCATGGACATTTGGAATTCTAGTTGGTTCAAAGCAATAGTCTAGTTTTGACATGAAGACTTTAATACTCAAGCATACCAACAAGCAACCATGTCTTTCAAAATATCAACACTAAAGAAAGTTATCCCTGGCCCATCATGCTCAATCATTGATCCATTCATGAAACACACTCAAATATTAACTACACCTAATGCACAAGTACGATCATAGTACCGCCTAGTTGGTTCTTTATAAGAGAAGATGGAGACTCAAATTACAAATAAAAATTGCATAAAGTAAATAGATAAGCCCTTCGCAGAGGGAAGTAGGGATTTGTAGAGGTGGCAGAGCTCAAAGTTTAAATTGAGAGAGAAAAATATTTTGGGTGGCATCCCTTTCCTGTCAACGAAAACGACAAAGTAGTTCTCAATACTTTCCATGCTAGATACATCATAGGCGGTTCCCTAACAAAAAATAAAGTTTATTCCTTTTTCCACCATTCTTTCACAATCCATGGCTGGCCGTATCCACGGTTGCCTTCCATACCAACACTTTCCAAGGAATTTATTATTTGACAATATAAAGTAAATTTCTTTTTCATTTCGGGACTGGGCATCCCTATTACCGCTGTACTCTCGTGCAATGACAAGTGAATAAACACCCATCTTGAGAATAACACATCTAGCATGGAAAAATATTGGACACCCCCTACCGTTTCATGAGTGGTACGAGCACACAAAAAGGGAATTCATTTTGAAAATTAGAGATGGCACATACAAATTTGCTTAGAACGGCATGGTAATACTACATATAGGTAGGTATGGTGGCCTCATAAGGCAAAACTGGGTTTAAGGATTTTGGATGCACAAGTAGTATTTCTACTTAGTACAAGTGGAGGCTAGCAATTAGATTGAGAAGCAACCAACCAAGAAACAAAAATTCACATAAATGGGCATTAAGCATAAATAATACCGAATAATGCACCATAAGTAGGATGTAATTTCATTGCATAACTATTGACTTTCGTGCTTGCATAGGGAATGACAAACCTTAACACCAATATTCTTACTAAAGCAGAATTACTCACCAACATGACTCACATATCACTATCATCATGTCTCAAAACTATTACAAGGAATCAAGTTTAATTTGTCCAATGATCTTCATGAAATTTGTTATTATATCCTTCTTGAATATCTATCACTTTGGGACTAGTTTCATATATTGCCAATGCTTTTGACAAGCTCAAATAAATTTAAGTGAAGAATATGAGCATAAAAGTTTCATCTCTCAAAATTATCTAAGTGAAGCATGAGAGGATTTCTTCAAAATTTACTAACTCTCAAATTTATCTAAGTGAAGCATGAGAGTGTTTCTTCAAAATTTACTAACTCTCAAATTTATCTAAGTGAAGCATGAGAGTGTTTCTTCAAAATTTCAAAGCACACCGTGCTCAAAAAGATATAAGTGAAGCACTAGAGCAATTCTATAGCTCAAAAAATTTAAGTGAAGCATAAAGAGCAATTCTAGCAAATCATAGCATAATTTTGGCTCTCTCAAATAGGTGTGTCCACCAAGGATACTTGTGACAAACTAAAAAGCAAATCAAGCAAAAACTGAAATAATACAAGACGCTCCAAGCAAAACTCATGATATGTGACCAATAAAAATATAGCTCCAAGTAAAATACCGATGGTCCTTAGAAGAAAGAGGGGATGCCACTCGGGACATCCCCAAGTTTAGTTGCTTGTTTCTCCTTGGATATTATCTTGGGGCTGCTGTAGCATCCCCAAGCTTAGGCTCTTTTCACTCCTTATTCTTTCATCCATCGTGATCTAACCCAAAACTTGAAAACTTCAATCACACAAAACTCAACAAAACCTTCGTGAGATCCGTTAGTATAATAAAGCAAATCACCACTTTAAGTACTGTTGAAAAACTATTCAAATTTTATTATTGCATTATACCTACTGTTTTTTAACTTTACCATAGCTTACACCCTTCAATACAAACCATAGATTCATCAAAACAATCACACAATGCAACGAAAACAGAATCTGTCTTAAACAGAACAGTCTGTAGTAATCTGTACTCTAACCATACTTCTGTAGCTCTAAAATTCTGAACAATTAGAACAACGTGAAGAATTTGTATAGAAACACTGTGTTAAAACTTTAGCTCATTATCACGCTCCAGTAAAAAATGAAAATTCACGCACTGGAGTCAAAGTTTTTGTTTCAGATTCAGCATTGTTTCTACTCATCTTATGAATCAGCCTAAAGGCTTTACTTGGCACAAACACTAAATAAAACATAAAAACACAATCATAACAGAGGCATAATTGTGTCAACACTCAAAAACAGAAATAAAAAGATGAAAATAAATTTATTCATTGGGTTGCCTCCCAACAAGCGCTATCGTTTTACGCCCCTAGCTAGGCATATTGCATAGATTCAAGTATTGTCATCTTTGGTTTTCAACTCCTCAATCACACAACTAGATTTCTTCAAGAATTTAGCATGCACAGTTTCAATGATAATACTTCTTGGAATAAGACCAAAAAAATCATTCTTTTAAGTAGGGTCTTTTACAATTTCAACAAAATCAGGTTGAATACTAATCATTTTAAGATCTCCCTTGTGGCTACTAGTATAGCACCTTTGTTCTTAGTGACTTGCGTGGTTTTGCAAATTTTTATGGGAGTTTTTTCAATAATTTTAACAGAAGAAAAGGCCGAACTCAAGTTACTAAAAATTTCTTCCAACTTATCAATCCGGTAAGGACTTTCTTCTATTCTTTCGTTAACTACGATTTCCTTTTCTTTCAACAATTTAAAGGCATCTCCCACTTTTGACCCAATTTTATTAGCAAGATTATGCATTTTCTTATCCAATTTTCAAGATGTTCTTTGGTAATCATCTTCTTTTCAATAGCATCTAGCCTTTCCATAACATGTTCGAGAGTTAAGGTTGTTTCATTAATCATGAGAGATGGTGAACCCACTAAACTTCCCATAGCATTAAAAGCATCCAAAGATGGACACATCAAGAAATTCCCACCGATAATTGTATCAAGGACGAATCTATACCAAGTGGTGATGCCCACATAAAAACTGCGAAGAACAACAACGGTAGATTGCTTATGAATAGATCTATTATGAGCATTGCAAATCCTATACCAAGCATCTTTTAGGTTCTCCCCTCCCCTTTGCTTAAAATTTAGAACTTCATTCTCGGGAGTACACGCAATAGAGGAAGAACTAGCCATAACAACAAGGTAGGCAAACAAGAGATCTGACGAGAAAAAAGCAAACGAAAAAGAGGGCGAAAAAACGGCAAATTTGGTGAAGTGGGGGAGAGGAAAACGAGAGGCAAATGGCAAATAATGTAATTGCAAGGAGATGAGATTTGTGATTAGGAACCTGATAGATATTGATGATGTCTCCTCGGCGCCAGAGATTGGCACATTGAAGAGACTGCTTCCTCCCCGGCAACGGCGCCAGAAATTTCTTTGATGTGGCTTGAGACTGCGTCGGTATTTCCCCAAAGAGGAAGGGATGATGCAGCACAGCGACGCTAAGTATTTCCCTCAGTTATGAAACCAAGGTATCGAACCAGTAGGAGGATCACGCAACACTATGTAAACAGTACCTGCACACAAAGAACAAATACTTGCAACCCGACGCGAAAGAGAGGTTGTCAATCTCTCCACGGTAAAAAGATAGATTAGATTGTAGATTGGATAAATAGATCTCGCAAGAACACAAAATAAAAGAGGCAAATAAAAAGTGCAGCAAGGTATTTTTGGGTTTTTGGAATAGTTGATCTGAAAACGAAAACGGCAAAAAGATAGATCGGAAAGCAATATGTTGGAAAAGTAGACCTGGGGGCCGTAGGTTTCACTAGTGGCTTCTCTCATGAGTATAGCACACGGTGGGTGAACAAATTACTGTTGGGCAATTGATAGAAGATCAAATAATCATGATGATATCCAAGGCGATGATCATTATATAGGCATCACATCCAACATTAGTAGACCGAAACGATTCTGCATCTACTACTATTACTCCACACATTGACCGCTATCCAGCATGCATCTAGTGTATTAAGTTCATGAAAAATGGAGTAATGCAATAAGAACGGTGACATGATGTAGACAAGATCTATTCATGTAGGAATATACCCCATCTTGTTATCCTTAATAGCAACGATACATGCGTGCCTCGCTGCCCCTTCTGTCACTGGGAGAGGACACCGCAAGATCGAACCCATCACAAAGCACCTCTTCCCATGGCAAGAAAAATCAATCTAGTTGGCCTAACTAAACCAAAGATTAGAAGAAGAAATACGAGGCTATAAGTAATCATGCATATAAAAGATCAAAGAAGACTCATATAATATTCATGGATAGAAATTGATCATGAACTCAAAATTCATCGAATCCAAACAAACACACCGCAAAAGTCATTACATCAAATAGATCTCCAAGAGACCACTGTATTGAGAATCAAAAGAGAGAGAGGAAGCCATCTAGCTACTGCCTATGGACCCGTTGGTCTATGGTGGACTACTCACGCATCATCGGAGAGGCACCAATGAGGATGATGAACCCCTCCGTGATGGTGTTAGATTGGATCTCGCGGTTCTAGAACTTGCGGCGGCTGGAAGTATTTTTCGTCGACTCCTCTAGGGTTTCTGGAATATTTGGGTATTTATAGAGCTCAGAGGTGGTGGAGAAGGTTTCCGAGGCGGCCACAACCCACCAGGGCGTGCCCGGGACCCCTGGCGTGCCCTGGTGTCTTGTGGGCGGCCTGGGCTCCCTCCTAGTTACTTCGTTGTCCTACTGGCCTCCTTTTGGTCCAAAAAAATCTCCAAAAAGTTTCATCGCGATTGGACTCCGTTTGGTACTGATATTCTGCGAAGTAAAAAACAAGCAAAAAACAGCAACTGGCTATGCTATAGAGATATCATCTGGAGTGAGGTAGGAGGTATCACCCTCGGCACTCGATAGTAGCTCTGCAGAGTCGTACAACTAAGAAGTGTGTGGTGATGTGTCGGTCTTGTCACATCGATCCCCTGGATCGAACTTTCCGATAATAAAGTGGAGCAACAAGGACAAGAGAAAGGGATCACTGATGGTTCACTAAACAACCTACACTAAGCATATAGGATAACATGTAGGTAAGAATAGCAGGTTACAAAATCAGACTATGCATCAGAGTAGGAACTATCTACAACAGTAGCAAAATCTAATGCAAGCATGACAGAGAAGAATGGGCGATATAGCAATGATCAAGGGGGGGGTTTGCTTTGTGGTTGCCCTGCAGATAGATACGGATCCTCGACGATGAAGTAGTCGATCACCGGATCAACATCGGTCTCGGGGTCTACCGGAAAGAAGTAACGGAGGGGGAAACTAATAAATATGCCAATCAATCTTTTGAGCTTCAAAATCTGAAGTTCTAAGCCTATGGTTAATCAAGTACATTGAGCACCACATATCCAACTTCAAAGGTAAATCTAAAATACGATTTTCCATTCATCTTCACTAAACCACCTATGTTTGTTTTCACATATCCTACATCTAGGCATTGTGATATAGCATCAAGAATATTCATCTTTTCTTTCCCAACATCCAATATCTTGCAAAACCCATTGCTTAGAAATTTGATGGCCTTGGCTTATCCATAACCGTCGTTCTGCTCTATCTAACTTGATTAAATCATTGTGCTTGGAGTTAACAATTGAACCTTAATGTTTGGCAGATAGCAGTTTTGTAGCTTGATAGGCAATCAAATAGGTATTGCAAAATAAATTTGCAGAATCTTAACATTTAGAGGTGGCATAGAATTTGCAGGATAATTCCATGCATCATGAAAAAGATTTAAATCGCTACTAATATGCGGTTTGACAGTTTATACTGAACTAAAAGCCAAATACATTCAATTAGTAAGAACCTGTATTTATTTTGCTTACTCTTCAAAGCAGTATGGCAATAAACGGTACCAGTTATACATTGTACAATTTTCGCCTACAGATTAAGAATCAAATTTCAAAGAAATGCGTGGCAAACTATCAAATATCACGTATCTTGATCCAAATAACTCGAAGGCACAAAATTCTGCAAATTTTAAGCCGTAGAAAGAGCTAGCTAGCAACTCAAAAGACCATAATCAACAACAAAAAATCTCAAACGTGTGGAGAAAACGTGGAAAGGGTCCGAAATTTGATCTAAACAGCGTACGCGCTCACTTGATAGTGGTGTCATGCATGGGAGGATGTCGAGGGCGGCGTTGCCTGCGGCTGAGGCGAGGCCTAGGAGGTGACAACCAGGAGGCTGTGGCAAACATCGTCGTGTTGGGTGTAGGGGACGACGGATACGGCGGCGGCATGCAACTATGTGGCGGTGACGTGTAGGGATCCGGCGACAGAGACGTTCTGGGATCCGGTGGAGGAGATGTTCTGGGATCCGATGATAGAGATGTGGAGGGCAGCCCGTTGAAGCGGCGCCCGGTGGTAGTGAAGCATATGGCCGCGCAGGTCTCCAGCAACAGGCGGTGCGGTGGCGGCGATGACGACCAGGCGGGGCGGGGGTGGCGCTCGCACATGGCGGTGTCGGAGGTAGCGAGGACAGGGCGAGCGGGCGGGGGCTAGCATTTGGGCGGGGGCGGGGGCAGGGCCGGGCGCTCGCGCAGGTGGGCGAGCGGGCGGCTGGGCACTCGGGCAGGGGCGGCGCTCACGCGGGTGGGCAGCTGGGCGGGGGCAGGCATCTGGGCGAGCGGTGGTTCATTTTTTTCTGCATGCGTGTGGCGCTCACGTTCAAGTAGTGGGTGGGAGTTGCTGCTAAACACTAGTTTTTAGACCAAATGTGTTTTAGTGACAAATATGAACCGTACATGTGTGATTAGATGGATATGATTAATTCTTGGATCTCCGCACTTCGTGCTTTTATAGGGGTAGTAGATGAATAAATTCCAAAACAAAATTGAAAGATTTAAATTTATATGAAATCACTTATGGTGAAATGAATACTTAAAAATATATTTTTTGGGAGAGGATCCTCGAAAAAATATAATCGAATGTTATTTCTATGCACCAATTCAATAGGGTTCTTAAAGAGAAGATGCCTCTTGAGAATTCCTATGAAAAAAAGTCCACTAAAACAGACCCCTCAGGGGCGACGGGGGTGGCGGCCAACCCACCGCCGCCACTCATCCATGCTCATGTCCTCGCCATTGCCTGAGCAAGCCGGTGGAAACCTGTCGTGTTTCCTAGGACGATGGCGGCGAGGTGTTCGTCCGACACTAGGATGGGTTGTTGTAGGATCCGAAGTATGTCTAGAGGGGGGTGATTAGACTACTTGACCAAATAAAAATCTAGCCTTTTCCCAATTTTAAGTGTTGGCAAGTTTTAGCAATTGTAGCAAGTCAAGTACACCCAACACATGCAAGTCTAAGAGTATAGCAGCGGAAAGTAAAGACATGCACATGAAAGTAAATGTTGGGAGAGGGGAATCAAATGCAATTGATGACACAAAGATTTTTTCCGTGGCTCCAATAGGTGGTGCTATTGTACGTCCACGCTAATGGAGACTTAAACCCACGTAGGGTAGCGGTCGCGAGAGTCCATGGAGGGCTCCACCCGTTACCGTCCACAAAGTAGCAACCTCATCTATTCCATCACGGCTTCCGTCCACGAAGGACTAGCCTCACTATGGGTAGATCTTCATGAAGTAGGCGATCTCCTTGCCCATACAAACTTCTTGGTTCAACTCCACAACATGAAGAAGGAGGCTCCCAAACAACATCTAACCAATCTAGGAGGCACCACCCTCCAAAAGGTAATAGATGTGGTAACAATGATGAAGTCCTTGCTCTTGTGCTTCAAAAGATAGTCTCCTCAACACACAATCACTCTCTCAGAGATTTGGCTTGGTAGAAGAGGTCGATTGGGTGGAAAGCAACTTGGGGAGGCTAGAAATCAAGATTCATATGGTTGGAGTGGAAGGTCTTGATCTCAACACATGAGCAGGTGGTTCTCTCTCAGAAAAATGGATGGGGCAAGTGTAACTATGTTCTTAGTGCTTCCTCTACGAGTGAGAAGAGGTGGAGGGGTATATATAGGCATCTCCAAAATCCAACCGTTACAAAATTATTTCCCAACTCAGTGAAACCGAAGTAGAAACTCGGTTGTACCGACTAGTGCAAAATGTGGCAACTTTTGGCATTTCGGTGAGACCGATATATAATTCTCAGTGGTACCGATATGGGTGGCCTAGGCAGTTACACAAACTCGGTGGTACCGATTTCCAAATCTCAGAAATTCCAATTCTTGAAAAGGAGATACTAGTAAGTTGGTTACTGTTTTTGGTTGCACCGAAAATGAAAGTTGGTGTCACCGAGAAGCTAGGGTTTGGCTTAGGATCTGTCTGACGCAAAACTCGGTGGGGCCGAATGGAAATAGTTGGTGGCACCGATTTTGGATATTTGGTTTTGGACAGAATATTTGTGGGAGAATTTCATGTATATTTTTGGTGGCTAATCTCTAAGCACTTGAGCAACCAGATCATCATAGACGCCTCATCCCCTTTTAATAGTATTGGCTTTCCTATGGACTCAAGGTGTGATTTCTCACAAAATGTAAAATGTAGAGTCTTTAAGCTTGTTGCCAATAGATGTTCCTTGCATCTAGGGGATCTCCTCACAATCCTTTTGCCAATCCATTCATTGAAATTTCCTGAAATTTACTTGGTGGAAACATTAGTCCAATGAAATATATGTTGTTATTAATTACCAAAACCACCTAGGGAGAAGTTGTGCTTTCAATCTCCCCCATTTTGGTAATTGATGACAACATATAGATCAAAGCTTCGATAGGGATACAACAATGAGTAGCATCGTCGCTTTGAGAGGTATGTGATAAGCAAGAGCTCCCCCTAAATTTGTGTTTGAATGCAAATGCACAATCGATTAGGTGCATGGGTAACTCTTCCATGTCACGTACAACTTGGTGGTGCTCATAAATGATATGAATGGATTACAATGCACATAACACCAAACAAGTGAAGGATCATGATATTAACATCACATAGATAGGAAATAATAGCATCATCAAGCAAGTGTATGATAAAACACAATGAAGTTTAAGAACAGCCAAGTGATAAACCAAATGTTTTTAAAGAGAGCAACAAAAAGCAAAACACTCTCTGTCGAAGCCCTATGATATATACACTTCTCCCTCTTTGGCAACAAGTTACCAAAAAGTTCAAAGTATGTAGAGCTAATCGTCTCTCTGGGCTTGATCTCCTCCGGTAGCAGTTGAAGGAGTCGAGAGAAGGGCGTCGGCGAATGCTTCAGCTGAAGTCCTCTGAGGTGGTGGAGTAGACGCCAAAGGTGTAGAAGGAGCTGAAGGAGCAGTAGCTGGTGCTGACGAAGAAGATCTCAACTCTGGAGCAGGCACTGTAGACGATCTGGATTGAGTCTTGAACTGAGTGTTGGGCCGGAAAGGAGGACTATCATCATCACCGGAGTGGGGGCTGGTTACTGCATCCACTTCCTATTTCAGCTCATTGACAGTCACTGTCGGCTCATCAACTTTGTTGTCTAGATCATGAAACTTTGTCTCCACAATTCTCTTAGGACTTTTCTGGTTCTTGAGGATCTCAGCCACATTCTTCTCGATCCCTTGGAGAGAGTTAATGATAAAGGACATTTGGTCGCTCTTCGTCCTTGGAACCTGAGCACTAGTGGCTCTAGCTGCCTCTGCCTCTGCCTCTGCCTGTGCAGTAGCTGAAGTGGGATGAGAAGGATCCATCACCACAACATTATCCTCGAACTCTGGCAATAGTGGCAGGTGTGGACGATCAAGTGCATATACGCTCTTTCCAACTTTGGAATTTATGAGCATCTGAATGTATGGAGCATATCCACATGATCTCTTTTGGTCAGCAGTTGTCCTCTTGATTGTCTCAACAATCAGATCCATCACTCAGAATCTGGTGTGGGTGTCTACATGATGCAGCATGTTGATGGAGTAACCCCTAATCATCTTGTCATCTCCAGACTTGGGCATCAAAGTATATCTCATGTTTGTGTTGGTAGTGGGTAATCCAGCTTGCAAGAAGTAGACAGAGCCAAACTTGTGTGTTTCCACATAGGCAGTAGGCATAGGGTTGTACATATTGGCCATGGTGTTGTTATTCATCTTGGCCTCAGAATAGACATCAAGATCTCTCTCTTCAACTTGTGGAGCTCCTAAGATGGTAGCCCACTAATCAACTGTAGACTGGTATCCCGTGCCTTTAGTCATCCAAACTATCCTTCCATCTGGATAGAAATGAGTTGTAGAGTAAAACTGCATAATCATCTCATCATTCCATGCAGTGAACTCTCTACCAACAAATGCATCTATGTCAATGGCCTTGAAGTTCTCTAGCACATGAGGAAAATAGTCTTCATTCTCTTTAATGTACTTCCAGTCCACATATCTCATGTCACCGACTGCAGGACTCTTGTCTAATAAGATAGTCTCATAAAAATCTTGTTGCTCCTTGGTGTGGAAGTGAGCATCTACAGCAGTTCTCCTCCTTGTGGCATATGGATCATCGGCTCTACATTTCCTCAATCCACTGTCCTTCCTCTTCTTCATGTCTTCAGCAACTGGGTGATCATTATTGTGTTCAGGAAAATGGGGTCTCGGCTTCCTCAGCACTGAAACATCTTCCTCTTCTTCCATGGTGGAAGATCTCTTGTTCTTCTCTGCAAGAGGAATGTCTCTAGTTGTCTTCTTGGACTTGGGGGCGGATGGATTCTTGGCAGCAGATGGCTTGGCATTAGATGCAGCCTGACTGGTCATTTCATCAGCCATCAGCTTTTTCTTCTTGGAGGGAGGAGGTTGTGCAACTGGTTCTTCCTCTTCCTCTTCCTCCTCTTCATCTAGATATTCTGGAGTGGAGGGGTGAACAATAGCACAAACAGTCTTCTTCCTCACTCTCTTCTGGCCTGCCTTCTTGGGCATGGACTTAGAAGTCCTAAGTGACTCCAGAGTGAGAGTCATACCTGCCCTGGCACTCTCTGGTGCTCTCATAGCTTCTGACCTGGCATACTCCTTCTTGACTGGCCTCTTAGCAGAAGTGGCCTCATTTGCAGATTTCCTAGCAGCTTTTTCTTTCTTCTCTTGCTGCTTTTTGGCTAGAACCTCTTCTGGCACAAAATCTGAGTTCTCTTCATTTGAGTTAAGCTTCTTCCTGGCCCTTGTAGCAGCCTTTGGCAACCCATGAGAACTGGGGGTGTCTGGATCCTCTGAAGATGAAGAACTAGCTTCTGGGCTAGTGCTAGCATCCAAGTCAACACTTTGTTCTTTGAAGTTATTGTCACTGTCCTCTAAACCTGACATACTGACCCTGTGAATAGATATAGATGACTAGAAGGGATGGGCATCACAAAATACAGAGGGTTTTTGCAAATTTGAACTCAAATTCTTAAATTTAATTTTCAGCTAAGTGTGTTTCAGTTCCACCGAGTCAAAAATTTCGGAGCCACCGAGACGTACACTCTCCTTAACAGAAACTTAGCCACTCATTTTGGTTGCACCGAAACGAGCAACTCAGTTTGACCGAGAGCGTTCTCAGTAACCCTAAACCACAAATCGGTGAGACCGATTCATCCAGATTCGATGACGCCGAGACATACATGGCGAAAGATTAAACCTAAAAACTTTTGTTCCCTAATCTCTACGGGATTTCTTGTGGATAGAAGTTGAGCAATCCGTGGAAAGTGGACAAACGAAAACCTAATGCACAAGATTTGGACAGAGAGCGCAAGAGGGGCGAGATCTTTACCCTAATTCGGTGAAGATCTCCTACGGCGGCGACGATGGCGAAGATTCCCGTCGGCGGCGAGGGCGCACGGGAGACGAGAGGGACGTCCGGAGGGTCGAGCGCGGCAGCAAGGGTTTATGGAGGACGACGTTTAAAGAAGTAGTTTCAAAAATTGGGTCCGCTGGATATATATCCTGTTGGGGATATAACCCCATGGTATAACCCGCCCAATTGTGTCGGGTCATCCTGATGGCGGCTTATAAGGTAACATACCAAGTGGGCCGTGATGCTGAGGAACGAGACTAGCAAGGCGGCTTACCAAGTAAGCCGGTTGGCGGCCCAGTACCCGAAGACGGTGGCTCAAGGCCCAGGAGATAGACAGCCGCCAAGAGTTTCCTTGCTTGGAAGGTGATACGTCTCCAACGTATATATAATTTTTGCTTGTTCCATGCTGTTATATTATCATTCTTGGATGTTTTACAATCATTTTATAGCAACTTTATATCATTTTTTGGGACTAACCTATTGACATAGTGCCAAAGTGCCAGTTGCGGTTTTTTTCTTTTTTTTTCTTCGCAGAATATCAGTACCAAACGGAGTCCAATCGCGACAAAAAATTTTGGAGATTTTTTTTGGGCCAGAAGACATCCAGTGGGCCAAAGAAGTGCCAGAGGGGAGGGTCGAAGAGACCACAACCCACCAGGGCACGCCAGGGGCCCCAGACACGCCCTGATGGGTTGTGCCCTCCTCGGGACCCCTCTCCACCGCCTTTGATGCCTATAAATTCCCAAATATTCCAAAAACCCTAGGGGAGTCGACGAAAAACACATCCAGCCGCCGCAAGTTCCAGAACCTCGAGATCCAATCTGACACCATCACGGAGGGGTTCATCATCCTCATTGGTGCCTCTCCGATGATGCGTGAGTAGTCCACCATAGACCTAGATGGCTTCCTCTCTCTCTTTTGATTCTCAATACAATGGTCTCTTGGAGATCTATTTGATGTAAACTTTTGCGGTGTGTTTGTTGGGATCCGATGAATTTTGAGTTCATGATTAGTTTCTATCCATGAATATTATTTGAGTCTTCTTTGATATCCTATATGCATGATTACTTATAGCCTCGTATTTCTTCTTCGAATCTTTGGTTTAGTTAGGCCAACTAGATCTATTTTTCTTGCCATGGGACGAGGTGCTTTGTGATGGGTATGATCTTGCCGTGTCCTCTCCCAGTGACAGAAGGGGCAGCGAGGCACGCATGTATCGTTGCTATTAAGGATAACAAGATGGGGTCTATTCCTACATGAATAGATCTTGTCTACATCATGTCACCGTTCTTATTGCATTGCTCCGTTTTTCCATGAACTTAATACACTAGATGCATGTTGGATAGCGGTCGATGTGTGGAGTAATAGTAGTAGATGTAGAATCGTTTCGGTCTACTAATCTTGGACGTGATGCCTATATAATGATCATCGCCTTGGATATCGTCATGATTATTTTATCTTCTATCAATTGCCCAACAGTAATTTGTTCACCCACCGTGTGCTATACTCATGAGAGAAGCCACTAGTGAAACCTACGGCCCCCAGGTCTACTTTTCCAACATATTGCTTTCCGATCTATCTTTTTGCCGCTTTTGTTTTCAGATCTATACCGACGCAGTCTCAAGCCACGTCAAAGGAATTTCTGGCGCCGTTGCCGGGGAGGAAGCGATCTCTTCTACGTGCCAATCTCTGGCGCCGAGGAGACACCATCATCATCTACCAGGTTCCTAATCACAAATCTCATCTCCTTGCAATTACATTATTTGCCATTTGCCTCTCGTTTTCCTCTCCCCCACTTCACAAAATTTGTCATTTTATTTGCCCTCTATTTTCCGTTTGCCTTTTTGCTTGTTTGCTATCTTTGCTTGTGTTGCCATGTGCCTTCTATTTGCTTGCATCTTCGCTTGCTAAAAATCCATTGATATGGATCCTCATCCACTTGTTAATATTTTTAAAAGGACAAATTATGATGAACCAATTGCTAGTGAGTTGAGTGCACTTTATTATCTCTATGAAGTATTGTTTGAAAATTATGAATCTGAAATTTTTGATGAAGTGTTGAAAGAAGAAATTTATAAGGTGATTCATGATAGGTCCTTGATTGAAAAGCATGATTGCAATGATGTTACTATAAGTTCTATTAATGTCAATTATGTTAATGATATGCAAAACTACAAGCTTGGGGATGATAATTTTGTCATGTCCACTTCTTATTGCAATGATCATGATTGGGGTGATAATGCTTCTTATGATCTTGAAAATTTATTTAAGCCTCATGTTGAATATGTTTTTGATAATAATATTTGCAATAGTATCGAAAGTGGGTTTGGGAGAGCGTCAACTTTAGGTAAAAAGAATCCCATATATTGGAGAGTGTTCAATCTTATGATTTTTTTTATAAAAGTGGGTTTGGAGAGGTCATAACTTTAGTTGATGATAATCCCACTATTTTGGAAGATGATAAAAACTTTATGCATGTTGATCATAAAGAGAGTATTGTTTATGATAGCTATATTGTTGAATTCCTTCATGATGCTACTGAAATTTATTATGAGGGAGGAACATATGCTTGTAGGAATTGCAATAATATCAAGTTTCCGCTCTACGTGTTCAAAGTTTTGAAGTTATGCTTTTTTGCCTTACTATGCTAGTTGATTCTTGTTCCCATAAATTGTTTGCTCACAAAATACCTATGCATAGGAAGTGGGTTAGACTTAAATGTGTTTGTCATGCTATTCATTATGCTCTTTTGCATATTTCATTTACTACTTTTTGTGTGAGCATCATTGAAATCATCATGCCTAGCTAGGGGCGTAAAACGATAGCGCTTGTTGGGAGGCAACCCAATGAATATATTTATTTTCGTCTTTTCCTTTCTGTTTTTGAGTGTTGACACAATTATGACTCTTTTATGATTGTGTTTTTATGTTTTATTTAGTGTTTGTGCCAAGTAGAGCCTTTAGGATGATTCATAAGATGAGTAGAAACAATGCTGAATCTGAAACAGAAACTTTGCCTCCAGTGTTCGAATTTTTGTTTTTTACCAGAACATGATATTGAGCTGAAAATTTTACAAATTATTTCTATACAAATTATTTACATTGTTCTAATTTTTCAGAATTTTTAGAGTTACAGAAGTATGGATAGAGTACAAATTACTACAGACTGTTCTGTTTAAGACAGATTCTGTTTTCGTTGCATTGTGTGCTTGTTTTGATGAATCTATGGGTTGTATTGAAGGGTATGAACCATGGTAAAGTTAAAATACAGTAGGTATAATGCAATAATAAAATATGAATGGGTTTGCAACAATACTTAAAGTAGTGATTTGCTTTATTATACTAACGGATCTCACGAAGATTTTGTTGAGTTTTGTGTCATTGAAGTTTTCAAGTTGTGGGTGAGATCACGATGGATGAAGGAATAAGGAGTGAAAAGAGCCTAAGCTTGGGGATGCTATAGCACCCCCCCAAGATATATCCAAAGAGAAACAAGCAACTAAGCTTGGGGATGCCCCGAGTGGCATCCCCTCTTTCTTCTAACGACCATCGGTATTTTACTTGGAGCTATATTTTTATTTGTCACATATCATGAGTTTTGCTTGGAGCGTCTTGTATCATTTGAGTCTTTGCTTGCTTTGCTTTTTATTTTTTCACTTGTATCCTTGCTGGACACACCTATTTGAGAGATCCAAAATTATGCTAAGATTTGTTAGAATTGCTCTATATGCTTCACTTAAACTTTTTGAGCTATAGAATTGCTCTAGTGCTTCACTTATATCTTTTTGAGCACGGTGTGCTTGGAAACTTTTGAAGAAATCCTCTCATGCTTCACTTAGATTAATTTGAGAGTTAGTAAATTTTGAAGAAATCCTCTCATGCTTCACTTAGATTAATTTGAGAGTTAGTAAATTTTGAAGAAATCCTCTCATGCTTCACTTATACTATTTTGAGAGATGTAATCTCTATGCTCATGTGCTTCACTTAAATTTGTTTGAGCTTGTCAAAAAGCAATGACAATATATGAAACTAGTCCCAAAGTGATAGATATCCTAGGAGGATATAATAAAAACTTTCATGAAGATCATTGGAGAAATTAAACTTGATTCCTTGTAATAGTTTTGAGACATGATGATATTAATATGTGAGTCATGTTAGTGAGTAATTATGCTTTAGTAAGAATATTGGTGTTAAGGTTTGTGATTCCCTATGCATGAACGAAAGTCAATAGTTATGCAATGAAATTACATCCTGTTGGAAATATGCCCTAGAGGCAATAATAAATTAGTTATTATCATATTTCCTTGTTCATGATAATCCTTTATTATCCATGGTAGAATTGTATTGATCGGAAACTCAGATACATGTGTGGATACATAGACAACACTATGTCCCTAGTGAGCCTCTACCAGACTAGCTCATTGATCAAAGATAGTCAAGGTTTCCTGGTCATAGACATGAGTTGTCATTTGATAACGGGATCACATCATTAGGAGAATGATGTGATGGACAAGACCCAAACTATGAACGTAGCATATGATCGTGTCAAGTTTATTGCTATTGTTTTCTGCGTGTCAAGTATCTGTTCCTATGACCATGAGATCATGCAACTCACTGACACCGGAGGAGTACCTTGTGTGTATCAAACGTCGCAACGTAACTGGGTGACTATAAAGGTGCTCTACAGGTATCTCCGAGGGTGTCTGTTGGGTTGGCGTGGATCGAGACTGGGATTTGTCACTCCGTATGACAGAGAGGTATCTCTGGGCCCTCTCGGCAATACAACATCACAAGAAGCTTGCAAGCAATGTGACTAAGGAGTTAGTCGCGGGATCTTGTATTACAGAACGAGTAAAGAGACTTGCCAGTAACGAGATTGAACTAGGTATGGAGATACCGACGATCGAATCTCGGGCAAGTAACATACCGATGGACAAAGGGTACTGCATACGGGATTGTCTGAATCCTTGACATCGTGGTTCGACCGATAAATATCTTTGTAGAATAAGTAGGAACCAATATGGGCATCCAGGTCCCACTATTGGTTATTGACCGTAGAGGTATCTCGGTCATGTCTACATAGTTCTCGAACCCGCAGGGTCTGCACACTTAACGTTCGGTGATGATTTGGTATTGTTGAGTTATATATGTTGGTGACCGAAAGTTGTTCGGAGTCCCGAATGAGATACCGGACGTCACGAGGAGCTCCGGAATGGTTCGGAGGTAAAGATTTATATATAGGAAAGTGGTATTCGGGTTCCGAAAAGGTTTCTGGTGTTTCCGATAGTGTACCGGGAGTGCCGAAAGGGTTTCGGGGTCCACCGGGAGGGGCCCACCCACCCCGGGGGGCACACGGGCCTAAGAGGTGGCGCACCAGCCCTGGTGGGCTGGGCAGCCGACCCCTAAATGGGCCCATGCGCCCAAGGTGGTAGGTGGGGGTGCCTTGGAGAGGAGGGACTCCACCCTAGGGCTTCCACCTCCCTTGTGGGAGGTGGACTCCTCCCCACCTGGCCGGCCGACCCCTCCTTGGAGGAGGGGCTAGGGCTGCGCCCCACCTACCCCCTCCTCCTATATATAGAGAGGAAGATGGAGGGCAGCGACACCCAAGCGATAGGTGCAGACCTCCCTCTCTCCCTAGATCTGTTTCTCCACCGAAAACGCATTTGCGGCAGCGCTTGGCGAAGCCCTGCTGAGATTGCTCCACCACCACCGCCACCATGCTGTTGTGCTGTCGAAGAACTCATCTACCTCTCCGCCCTCGCTTGCTGGATCAAGGAGGTGGAGACGTCATCGAGCTATACGTTTGCTGAACGCGGAGGTGTCGTCCGTTCGGCACTAGATCGGAACGGATCAAGATTGGATCGCGGGACGGATCATGATTGGATCGCGAAGACGTTCGACTACATCAACCGCGTTTCTTAACGCTTCCCGCTTAGAGATCTACAAGGGTATGTAGATCCAATCTCTCCTCTCGTAGATGCTCATCTCCTAGATTGATCTTGGTGAAGCGTAGGAACTTTTTTGTTTCCCATGCAACGTTCCCCAACAGTGGCATCATGAGCTAGGTCTATGTGTAGATGACATCATGAGTAGAACACAAAGGAGTTTGTGGACGTTGATATTCAGATTGCTTCCCTCCTTAGTCTTTTCTTGATTCAGCGGTATTGTGGGATGAAGCGGCTCGGACCAACCTTACTCGTCCACGTACGAGAGACCGGTTCCATCGACTGACATGTAACTTTGTTACATAAGATGGCTGGCGGGTGTCTGTCTCTCCCACCTTAGTTGAATCGGATTCGACAAAGGCGGTCCTTGTAGAAGGTTAAATAGCAACTTGTATATCACCGTTGTGGTTTTGCGTAGGTAAGAATCGTTCTTGCTAGATACCCATAGCAGCCACGTAAAACATGCAATAACAAATTAGAGGACGTCTAACTTGTTTTTGCAGGGTATGTTGTGATATGATATGGCCAACGACATGATGATATATATTTGATGTATGAGATGATCATGTTTTTGTAATAGTTTATATCAACTTGCATGTTGATAAGGCAACCGACAGGAGCCATAGGGTTGTCTTTAATTATTATGTGGCTTGTGTGTCACTTATTAAGCGCTATGTAATGCTTTACTTTATCGCTAAGCGGTAGCAATAGTAGTAGAAGCATGGTTGGTGCGAGAACCCCGATGGCAACACGATGATGGAGATCATGATGATGGAGATCATGGTGTCATGCCGGTGACGATGGAGATCATGCTGGTGCTTTGGAGATGGAGATCAAAAGCACAAGTTCATGGCCATATCATGTCACTTATGATTTGCATGTGATGTTAATCCTTTTATGCATCTTATTTTGCTTAGGACGACGGTAGCATTATAAGGTGGTCCCTCACTAAAATTTCAAGATAAAATTGGGTTCTCCCAGTGTGCACCGTTGTGAAAGTTCGTCGTTTCGAGACACCACGTGATGATCGGGTGCAAGCCAGTGTTGCACATGCGGAACACTCGGGTTAAACTTGACGAGCCTAGCATGTACATACATGGCCTCGGAACACAAGAGACCGAAAGGTCGAACATGAGTCATATAGTAGATATGATCAACATGGAGATGTTCACCATTGAAACCACCTCATCTCACGTGATGATCGGACTTGGGTTGGTGAATTTGGATCATGTAGCACTCGGATGAACGGAGGGATGTCAATTTGAGTGGGAGTTATTTAGTAATATGATTAATTGAACTCATTATCATGAACATAGTCTAAAGTTGTGTTTGCAAAATTATATTGTAGTTCGATAGCTCGCGTTGTAGCTCCCTTAAATTTTGATATGTTCCTAGAGAAAAAGTAAGTTGAAAGATGTTGGTAGCAGTTATGTGGACTGGGTCCATGATCTGAGGATTGTCCTCATTGCTGCACAGAAGGCTTATGTCCTTGATGCACCGCTCAGTGCGCCACCCCCTCAAGCGTTGTCTGTGGATGTTGTGAACATCTGATAGACACATTCTGATGACTACTTGATAGTTCAGTACGTCATGCATTACACCTTATAATTGAGGCTCCAAAGACGTTTTGAACGTCATGGAGCATATGAGATGTTCCTAGAGCTGAAATTGGGATTTCAGGCTCGTGCCCTTGTTGAGAGATATGAGACCTCCAACAAGATTCTTTGCCTGCAAGATGAAGGAGAATAGCTCAATCAGGTGAGCATGTGCCCAGATTGTCTGGGTACTACAATCACTTGAATCAAGTGGGAGTTCATCTTCCAGATAAGATAGTGATTGACAGAGTTCTCCAAGTCACTGCCACCAAGCTACTAGAGCTTCGTGATGAACTATAACATGCCAGGGATGGAGAAGATAACCCTTGAGCTATTCGCAATGTTTGACACCGCAAAGGTAGAAATCAAGAAGGAGCATCAAGTTTTGATGGTTAGTAAAACCACTAGTTTCGAGAAGGGCAAGGGCAAGAAGGGAAACTTCATGGATGGCAAGCCAGTTGCCGCTCCAGTGAAGAAACCCGAGGTTGAAACCAAACCTGATACTAAGTGCTTCTATCATAAGGGGAACGGTCACTGGTAGCGGAACTGCCCCAGATACTTGGCAGATAAGAAGGTCTGGCAACGTAAACAGAAGTATATTTGATATACATGTTATTGATGTGTACCTTACTAGTACTCCTAGTAGCACCTGGGTATTAGATACCGGTTCAGTTGCTAACATTGGTAACTCGAAGTAAAAGCTATGGAATAAACGGAGACTAGCTAAGGGTGAGGTGACGATATGTGTTGGAAGTGTTTCCAAGGATGATGTGATCACCATCGCACGCTCCCTCTACCTTCGGGATTAGTGTTGAACCTAAATAAATGTTATTTGGTGTTCGCGTTGAGCATGAACATGATTAGATCGTGTTTATTGCAATACAGTTATTCATTTAAGTCAGAGAATAATAATTATTCTATTTACATGAATAATACCTTCAATGGCCATGCACCCAATGTGAATGGTTTATTGAATCTCGATCGTAGTAATACACATGTTCATAATATTGATGCCAAAAGATGCAAAGTTAATAATGAGAGTACCACATACTTGTGGCACTGCCGCTAAGGTCATATTGGTGTAAAGCGCATGAAGAAACTCCATGCCGATGGATCTTTGGACTCATTCGATTTCGAATCGGTTGAGACATGCAGACCATGCCTCATGGGCAAGATGACTGAGACCCCGTTTTCCGGTATGATGGAGCGGGCAAGTGACTTATTGGAAATGATACATGTTGATGTATGCGGTCTAATGAGTGTTGAAGCGTGCGGTGGATATCGTTATTTTCTTACCTTCACTGATGATTTGAGTAGATATGGGTATATTTACTTAATGAAACACAAGTATGAAATGTTTGAAAAGTTCAAGCAATTTCAGAGTGAAGTTGAAGATCAGCGTAACAAGAAGATAAAATGTCTACGATATGATTGTGCAGGTGAAGATCTGAGTTACGAGTTTGTTATGCAACTTAAGACAATGTGGAAGTTGTTTCACAACTCATGCCACCTGGAACACCATGGTGTGATGGTGTGTCCGTACGTCGTAGCCGTGCTCTATTGGATATAGTATGTACTATGACGTCTCTTACCGATTTGCCACTATCATTTTGGGGGTTATGCATTAGAGACAACTACATTCACTATAAAATAGGGCACCATCTAAAGTCCATTGAGATGACACCATATGAATTATGGTTTGGCAGAAACCTAAGTTGTCATTTCTTAGAGTTTGGGAATGCGATGCTCATGTGAAAAGACTTCAACATGATAAGCTCGAACCCAAAGCGGACAAATGCGTCTTCATAGGATACCCTAAGGAAACAGTTGGGTATACCTTCTATCTCAGATCCGACGACAAAGTGTTTGTTGCTAAAATGGGTCCTTTCTCGAGAAAGAGTTTCTCTTGAAAGAATTGAGTGGGAGGAAAAGTAGAACTTGATGAGGTTATTGAACCGTCACTTCAGTTGGATGGTAGCACGACGCAGAAAGATGTTTTCTGTGGCGCCCACACCGAATGAAGAGGAAGTTAATGATGATGATCATGACACTTTGGATCAAGTTACTACCGAGTCTCATAGGTCGACAAGGAATCGTACCGCCCCTGAGTGGTACGGCAATCCTGTCTTGGAGGTCATGTTGTTTGACAACAGTGAACCTACGAGCTATGAAGAAGTGATGGTGGGCCCGGATTCCAACAAATGGCTAGGAGCCATGAAATCCGAGATAGGATCCATGTATGAAAACCAAGTATGGACTTTGGTAGACTTGCCCGATGAACGGCAGGCCGATAAGTACGAATGGATCTTTAAGAAGAAGACATACGTTGATGGTAAATGTCACCATTTATAAAGCTCGACTCGTTGCAAAGTAGTTTCCGACAAGTTCAAGGAGTTGACTACGATGAGACTTTCTCACCCGTAGGGATGCTAAAGTCTGTTGGAATTATGTTAGCAATTGCTGCATTTTTCGATTATGAAATCTGGCAGATGGATGTCAAAACAGAGTTTCCTTAACGGTTTCTGTGAGGAAAGGTTGTATGTGATACAACTAGAAGGTTTTGTCGGTCCTAAGGATGCTAAAACGTATGCAAGCTCCAGTGATCCTTCTATGAACTGGAGCAAGCATCTCGGAGTTGGAATATATGCTTTGATGAGGTGATCAAAGCTTTTGGGTTTGTACAAAGTTTATAAGAAACTTGTATTTACAAGAAAGTGAGTGGGAGCACTATAGAATTTCTGATAAGTATATGTGGATGACATATTGTTGATCGGGAATGATGTAGAAATTTCTGGAAGGCATAAAAGGTTGTTTGAAAGGTGTTTTTCAAAGGAAGACCTGGATAAAAGGCTGCTTAAATATTGGGCATCGAGACTATAGAGATAGATCAAAACGCCTGATAAGACTTTCAATGAGTGCATACCTTGACAAGATTTTGAAGGAGTTCAAAATGGATCAGTTAAAGAAGGAGTTCTTGCCTGATTTGTAAGGTGTGAAGTTGAGTGAGACTCAAAGCTCGACCACGGCAGAAGAGAGAAAAAGGACGAAGGTCGTCCCCTATGCCTTAGCCGTAGGCTCTATATAGTACGCCATGTTGTGTACCGCACCTGGTGTGTGCCTTGCCATGAGTCTGTCAAGGGGTACATGAGTGATCCAGGAGTGGATCACTGGACAGCGGTCAAAATTATCCTTAGTAACTTGAGGACTGAGGAAAAATTTCTCGATTATGGAGGTGATAAAGAGTTCGTCGTGAAGAGTTACGTCGATGCAAGCTTTGACACCAATCCGGATGACTCTGAGTAGCAATCCGGATACGTATAGTGGAGCACCATTTGGAATAGCTCCAAGTGGAGCATGGTAGGAGCATCTATAGTATGACATAAGATTTGCAAAGTGCACACGGATCTGAATGTTGCAGACCCGTTGACTAAAAACCTCTCTCACAAGCAAAACATGATAAAACCCAAGAACTCATTGGGTGTTAATCACATGGTGATGTGAACTAGATTATTGACTCTAGTGCAAGTGGGAGACTGTTGGAAATATGCCCTAGAGGCAATAATAAATTAGTTATTATCATATTTCCCTGTTCATGATAATCGTTTATTATCCATGCTAGAATTGTATTGATCGGAAACTCAGATACATGTGTGCATACATAGACAACACTATGTCCCTAGTGAGCCTCTACTAGACTAGCTCGTTGATCAAAGATGGTCAAGGTTTCCTGGCCATAGACATGAGTTGTCAGTTGATAACGGGATCACATCATTAAGAGAATGATGTGATGGACATGACCCAAACTATGAACGTAGCATATGATCGTGTCAAGTTTATTGCTATTGTTTTCTACGTGTCAAGTATCTGTTCCTATGACCATGAGATCATGCAATTCACTGACACCGGAGGAGTACCTTGTGTGTATCAAACGTCGCAATGTAACTGGGTGACTATAAAGGTGCTCTACAGGTATCTCGTCTGTTGGGTTGGCGTGGATCGAAACTGGGATTTGTCACTCTGTATGACAGAGAGGTATCTCTGGGCCCTCTCGGTAATACAACATCACAAGAAGCTTGCAAGCAATGTGACTAAGGAGTTAGTAGTGGGATCTTGTATTACGGAATGAGTAAAGAGACTTGCGGGTAACGAGATTGAATTAGGTATGGAGATACCGACGATCGAATCTCGGGCAAGTAACATACCGATGGACAAAGGGAACTGCATACGCGATTGTCTGAATCCTTGACATCGTGGTTCGACCAATAAAGATCTTTGTAGAATAAGTAGGAACCAATATGGGCATCCAGGTACCTCTATTGGTTATTGACCATAGAGGTGTCTCGGTCATGTCTACATAGTTCTCGAACCCGCAGGGTCTGCACACTTAACGTTCGGTGACGATTTGGTATTGTTGAGTTATATATGTTGGTGACCGAAAGTTGTTCGGAGTCCCGGATGAGATCCCGAACGTCATGAGGAGCTCCGGAATGGTCCGTAGGTAAAGATTTATATATTGGAAAGTGGTATTCGGGTTCCGGAAAGGTTTCGGGTGTTTCCGGTAGTGTACCGGGAGTGCCGAAAGGGTTCCGGGGGTCCACCGGGAGGGGCCCACCCACCCCGGGGGCCACATGGGCCTAAGAGGTGGCGCACCAGCCCCTGGTGGGCTGGGCAGCCGACCCCTAAAGGGGCCCATGTGCCCAAGGTGGTAGGTGGGGGTGCCTTGGAGAGGAGGGACTCCTCCCTAGGGCTTCCACCTCCCTTGTGGGAGGTAGACTCCCCACCTGGCCGGCCGACCCCTCCTTGGAGGAGGGGCTAGGGCTGCGCCCCACCTACCCCCTACTCCTATATATAGAGAGGGAGAGGGAGGGCAGCGACACCCCAAGCCATAGGTGCAGCCCTCCCTCTCTCCCTAGATCTGTTTCTCCACCGAAAACGCATCTGCGGCAGCGCTTGGCGAAGCCCTGCTGAGATTGCTCCACCACCAGCGCCACCACGCCGTTGTGCTGTCGGAGAACTCATCTACCTCTCTGCCCTCGCTTGCTGGATCAAGGAGGCGGAGACGCCATCGAGATGTACATGTGTTGAATGCGGAGGTGCCGTCCGTTCGGCGCTAGATCGGAACGGATCAAGATTGGATCGCTGGACGGATCATGATTGGTTAGCGAATACGTTCGACTACATCAACCGCGTTTCTTAACGCTTCCCGCTTAGAGATCTACAAGGGTATGTAGATCCAATCTCTCCTCTCGTAGATCCTCATCTCCTAGAATGATCTTGGTGAAGCGTAGGAAATTTTTTGTTTCCCATGCAACGTTCCCCAACACATCCTACTTATGGTGCATTATTCGGTGTTAGTTATGCTCAATGCTAGCTTATGTGAATTTTCGTTTCTTGGTTGGTTGCTTCTCAATCTATTTGCTAGCATCCACTTGTACTAAGTAGAAATACTACTTGTGCATCCAAAATCCTTAAACCCAGTTTTGCCTTATGAGTCCACCATACCTACCTATATGCGGTATTTCCATGCCGTTCTAAGCAAATTTGTATGTGCCATCTCTACTTTTCAAAATAAATTTCCTTTTTGTGTGCTCGTACCGCTCATGAAACGGTAGGGGTATCCAATATTTTTCCATGCTAGATGTGTATTTCTCAAGATGAGTGTCTATTCACTTGTCATTGAACGAGAGTACGTCGGTAATAGGGATGCCTAGTCCCGAAATGAAAAAAATAGATTTTTTTACTTTATGTTGTCAAATAATAAATTCATCGGAAAGTGTTGGTATGGAAGGCAACCATGGATACGGCCAACCATGGATTGTGAAAGAATGGTGGAAAAAGGAATAAACTTTATTTTTTGTTTGGGAACCGCCTATGATATATCTAGCATGGAAAGTATTGTGAACTACTTTATTGTTTTCGTTGACAGGAAAGGCATGCCACTCAAAATATTTTTCTCTCTCAATTTAAACTTTGAGCTCTGGCACCTCTACAATTCCCTACTTCCCTCTGCGAAGGGCCTATCTATTTACTTTATGCAATTTTTATTTTTTACTTTGAGTCTCCATCTTCTCTTATAAAGCACCAACTAGGGGGCACTATGATCGAACTTGAGCATTGGGTGTAGTTAATATTTGAGTGTGCTTCATGAATGGATCAAATGTTGAGCATGATGGGCAAGGGATAACTTTCTTTAGTGTTGATATTTTGAAAGACATAGTTGCTTGTTGGCATGCTTGAGTATTGAAGTTATTATGTTAAAACTAGACTATTGCTTTGAACCATCTAAAAGTCCAAATGTCCATGCTACAAAAGAAAAGATTATGTGATGAACATGTTAGGCAGCATTTCACATCAAAACATCTATTTTTATCATTTACCTACTCGAGGACGAGTAGGAATTAAGCTTGGGGATGCTGATATGTCTCCAACGTATCTATAATTTTTGCTTGTTCCATGTTGTTATATTATCATTCTTGGATGTTTTACAATCATTTTATAGCAACTTTATATCATTTTGTGGGACTAACCTATTGACATAGTGCCAAAGTGCCAGTTGCCGTTTTTGCTTGTTTTTTTCTTCGCAGAATATCATTACCAAACGGAGTCCAATCGCGAAGAAACTTTTTGGAGATTTTTTTGGGCCAGAAGACTTCCATTGGGCCAAAGAAGTGCCACAGGGGTGGGTCGAGGAGACCACAACCCACCAGGGCGCGCTAGAGGCCCCGGGCACGCCCTGATGGGTTGTGCCCTCCTCGGGACCCCTCTCCACCGCCTCTGATGCCTATAAATTCCCAAACATTCCAGAAATCCTAGGGGAGTCGACGAAAAACACATCCAGCCGCCGCAAGTTCCAGAACCTCGAGATCCAATCTAACACCATCACGGAGGGGTTCATCATCCTCATTGGTGCCTCTCCGATGATGCGTGAGTAGTCCATCATAGACCTACGGGTCTGTAGGCAGTAGCTAGATGGCTTCCTCTCTCTCTCTTTTGATTCTCAATACAATGGTCTCTTGGAGATCTATTTGATGTAAACTTTTGCGGTTTGTTTGTTGGGATCCGATGAATTTTGAGTTCATGATCAGTTTCTATCCATGAATATTATTTGAGTCTTCTTTGATCTCTTATATGCATGACTACTTATAGCTTCGTATTTCTTCTTCGAATCTCTGGTTTAGTTAGGCCAACTAGATCGATTTTTCTTGCCATGGGAAGAGGTGCTTTGTGATGGGTTCGATCTTGCGGTGTCCTCTCCCAATGACAGAAGGGGCATCGAGGCATGCATGTATCGTTGCTATTGAGGATAACAAGATGGGGTCTATTCCTACATGAATAGATCTTGTCTACATCATGTCACCGTTCTTATTGCATTACTCCATTTTTCCATGAACTTAATACACTAGATGCATGCTGGATAGCGGTCGATGTGTGGAGTAATAGTAGTAGATGCAGAATCATTTCGGTCTACTAATCTTGGATGTGATGCCTATATAATGATCATCACCTTCATATCGTCATGATTATTTGATCTTCTATCAATTGCCCAACAGTAATTTGTTCACCCACCGTGTGCTATACTCATGAGAGAAGCCACTAGTGAAACCTACGGCCTGCGGGTCTACTTTTCCAATATACTGCTTTCCGATCTATCTTTTTGCCGCTTTTGTTTTCAGATCTATTATTACAAAAACCCAAAAATACCTTGCTGCACTTTTTATTTGCCCTTTTTATTTTGTGTTCTTGAGAGATCTGTCTCTCCAATCTATGAGTACCTAATCAATCTTTTTACCGTAGAGAGATTGACAACCTCTCTTTCGCGTCGGGTTGCAAGTATTTGTTCTTTGTGTGCAGGTGCTGTTTACGTAGTGGTGGTGATCCTCCTACTGGTTCGACACCTTGGTTTCATAACTGAGGGAAATACTTACCGTCGCTGTGCTGCATCATCCCTTCCTCTTTGGGGAAATACCGACGCAGTCTCAAGCCACGTCAGAAGGCAAGGCGAGTTAGAAACATAGCCGGTCACGAGTCACAACGCGACTCGGACTCTTGTAAGCCCAGGTTCTCGACCTGTATATAAAGGCGAGTCCCTGAGGCCAATAGACTTATGTTAGAATCGATCAATAGTTAGGTTGAGCGAATCCGCTCCCTTGTAATTAATCATCCAGCAATACACACAAAGCAAAACATAGGCTTTTACCTCCATTGGAGGGGCCGAACCTGGTGATACGTCTCCGTCGTATCTACTTTTCCTCACACTTTTGCCCTTGTTTTGGACTCTAATTTGCATGATTTGAATGAAACTAACCCGGACTAACGCTGTTTTCAGCAGAACTACCATGGTGTTGATTTTTGTGCAGAAATAAAAGTTCTCAGAATTGGACGAAACTTTTTGGAGACTTATTTTGGAATAAATAAAAAATTGGAGTCAACAACCACCGGAGGGGGGCCAGAGGCTAGCCAGCATACACCAGGGTGCGCCAGCCCCCCCAGGAGCACCCTGGTGGGTTGTGCCCACCTCGTGGCCCCACTGACCCTAATTCCGCCACTATAAATTCCTATTTTCGGAGAAAAAAATAAAGGAGAAAGTTTCATCGCGTTTTATGATACGGAGCCACCGCCACCTCCTGTTCTTCATCGGGAGGCCAGATCTGGAGCCCGTTTGGGGCTCCGGAGAGGGGAATCCTCGGTCTTCGTCATCACCAACCCTTCTCCGTTGCCAATTCCATGATGCTCCCCACCGGGAGTGAGTAATTCCTTCGTAGGCTTGCTGGTCGGTGAGGAGTTGGATGAGATTCATCATGTAATCGAGTTAGTTTTGTTAGGGCTTGATCCCTGGTATCCACTATGTTCTGAGATTGATGTTGCTATGACTTTGCTATGCCTAATGCTTGTCACTAGGGCCCGAGTGCCATGATTTCAGATCTGAACCATTTATGTTATCACCATTATATCTATGTTCTTGATCCGATCTTGCCTAGTCATATGCACCTATTATGTGTTATGATCCGTCAACCCCATAGTGACAATATTTGGGATACTTCACGGTGATGACCGTAGTTTGAGGAGTTCATGTATTCACCGTGTGTTAATGCTTTGTTTCGGTTCTCTATTAAAAGGAGGCCTTAATATCCCTTAGTTTCCTTATGGACCCCGCTGCCACGGAAGGGTAGGACAAAAGATGTCATGCAAGTTCTTTTCCATAAGCACTTATGACTATTTACGAAATACATGCCTACATTACATCGATGAACTGGAGCTAGTTCTGTGTCGCCCTAGGTTATGACTGTCATATGATGAATATCATCCAACGAGTTACCGATCCAGTGCCTACGAGTTTTCCACTTATTGTTCTTGCTAAGTTACTACTGCTGTTGCTACTGTTCCAACTGCTACAAAACTATTGCTATCACTGCTACTGTTACCGTTACTGCTACTACTGCTATCAAACTATCATATTACTGTGCTACTGATCACTTTGATGCAGATATTTAATCTCCAAGTGTGGTTGAATTGACAACTCAACTGCTAATACTCTCAAATATTCTTTGGCTCCCCTAGTGTCGAATCTATAAATTTGGGTTGAATACTCTACCCTCGAAAACTATTGCGATCCCCTATACATGTGGGTTATCAAGACCTTTTTCTGGCGCCGTTGCCGGGGAGCATAGCTATATTTGATGAGTCACTTGGGATTTATATCAATTGATCACTATGACGAATCTGAAGGATCCAAAGACCAAGATTTTTCCCTCTAAGATGAGGGGAGGTAAGGAACTACCATCTAGCTCTGCACTTGATTCACCTTCTGTTATGAGTAAGCTTGCAACACCACCACATGCTAGTAATCCTGATATGTCGCAAGTTATTGATGATGCTACTTCTGCTATGAATGATGCTTATGATGCTGCTAGTACCATGCTTGATGATAATGTGCCGCTAGGAAAATTTCTTGATGAACAAATTGCTAGAGCTAAAGAGAATGAAACTACTGAAACTGATGAGATTGCTGAAACTGATGAAGCCTATGAAGCCGATGATGACTATGAAACACCTATTAGTCCTAGCTCTCCTAAATTTGAAATGCCTAAGATACCTAAAGGTTATGTTATGGATGAGGAGGTAACTAGAGAAATTCTTTCTTGCAAGGATAGAAATGATCTTAAGAAATTGCTACGCAAGTATAAGGAAAAGACTTTGAATGCTAGAATGAAATGTGATCCTAAGTTTGCTACTTCACCTATATTTGTTACCGATAAGGATTATGAATTCTCTGTCGACCCAGAGTTAATTACTTTGGTTGAATCTGATCCTTTCCATGGCTATGAAACTGAAACTGTAGTGGCACACCTTACTAAGCTGAATGATATAGCCACCCTCTTTGCTCATGATGAGAAGATTCGCTACTATTACATCCTTAAGTTATTTCCGTTCTCATTAAAGGGTGATGCTAAGACATGGTACCATACTCTTACTCCTGGTTGTGTGCGTAGTCCCCAGGATATGATTCACTATTTCTCTGAAAAATATTTTCCTGCTCATAAGAAACAAGCTGCCTTACAGGAAATATTTAACTTTGTGCAAATTGAAGAAGAGAGTATCCCACAAGCTTGGGGGAGGCTTCTCCAGTTGCTTAATGCTTTGCCTGATCATCCTCTCAAGAAAAATGAAATACTTGATATCTTCTATAATGGACTAACCGATGCTTCTAGGGATTTCCTAGATAGTTGTGCTGGTTGTGTTTTCAGGGAACGAACTGTTGAACAAGCTGAGGAATTATTGAATAACATATTGAAGAATTATGATGATTGGAATCTTCCTGAACCACCACCTAAACCCACTCCGAAGAAGAGGGGTATCTTATTTCTCAGTCCTAAAGATATGCAAGAGGCAAAGAAATCTATGAAGGAAAAATGTATTAAAGCTGAGGATGTCAAGAATTTACCACCTATTAAAGAAATACATGGCCTTGACACACCACCACCTCCACAGGCGATAGAGGTAAATTCTTTATTAAAGTTTGATGAAGGTGATATCCCTTACAATAAACATCCTAGTCAGTGCTTATATGAGTTTGACAACTATATTCTGAAGTAAGATCATTTCAATGCACATGTTCTTAAACAATTGAAATATAACTCTGATATGATTGCTCGCTTGAGTAACTTGCTATTTAGAATCAGTAATGATGTTAGAGGTGTAGGAAAACATGCCTCTATGGTTCAAACTCAGCTAGAACAAGTTGCTAAATCTCAAAAAGATTTGCTTGATGAAATGAATAATAATATGAATGATTTTGCTGCTAGAGTAGTAACTAGAGGAGGTAGAATGACCCAAGAACCACTTTATCCTGAGGGTCATCCTAAAAGAATTGAACAAGACTCTCAGAGAATTAATACTGATGCACCTAGTCCTTCTAGAAAGAAAAAGAAAAAGAAAAATGATAGGACTTTGCATACCTCTAGTAACCTGAGATACAAAAACCTCTTGATAATAATGATGTCTCTGTTTCCGATGCTGAAACTCAGTCTGGTAATGAACATTCACTTAGTGATAATGAAAATGATAATGATGATGTTCATGAAAATGCTCAACTTAACAATGATAAAAAACCAGATAATGATGTTGAAATAGAGCCTTCTGTTGATCTTGATAACCCACAACCTAAAAATAAACGTTATGATAAAAAAGACTTTGTGGCTAGGAGACATGGTAAAGAAAGAGAGCCCTGGGTTCAGAAACCCGTGCCTTTCCACCCAAGCCATCTAAGAAAAAGGGCGATGAAGAATTTGAGCGCTTTGCTGAAATGATTAGGTCAGTCTTTTTGCGTACCCGCTTAACAGATATTTTAAAGATGCCCCCCTATGCAAAGTACATGAAAGACATAATCACTAATAAAAGAAAGATACCTGAAGCTGAAATCTCCACCATGCTTCCTAATTATTCTTTTAAGGATGGAGTACCTAAAAAACTTGGAGATCCGGGAATACCAACTATACCTTGCTCCATTAAAAGAAACTATGTCAAAACTGCTTTGTGTGACTTGGGAGCTGGTGTTAGTGTTATGCCTTTCTCCTTATATAAGAGACTTGATTTGAATAAACTCACACCTACTGAAATATCATTGCAAATGGCTGACAAATCAACTGCCATACCTATCAGTATTTGTGCGGATGTGCCCATTGTTGTTGCAAATGTTACTATCTTAACGAACTTTGTTATTCTTGAGATGCCCGAGGACGACAACATGTCGATTATCCTTGGTAGACCCTTTTTGAATACTGCAGGGGCTGTTATTGATTGCAATAAAAGCAAAGTCACTTTTCATATCAATGGTAATGAGCACACAGTGCACTTTCCGAGGAAACAATTCCAAGTGAATGGTATAAATGTTATTGAAGAATCTCCGACCATCACTATTGGAAGCTTTCAATTACCTCTACCTAATGCCAAAAAGAAATATGACATACTTATTGTTGGGGATATGCACATCCCCATTGAGGTAACTTAGTGTTTTACGAAAGTTCTTCGGTTTCATGCTAATCGGAAGTGGTTCTTAATAAGACTTGATCAACCTTATTAATGGATCATTTTTGAGAGGTATGGAGTCGATGAATCTAGTAGGCACAATCTTCTGCTCCCACCTTTTAATTTCTGTTTTAGTTAGGCAAATAAAATAAAATGCCATGATTATCCCGTTTTCTGTTTTCTCCGTGCAATAAAAAATGACCCAAAAATAAAAGTTCTCAGAATATTCTGAAAATTTGATACGATTTTTTCTGAATATTTCTGAATTTCTGGTGCAAATAATACCAAAGGGGGAGCACCTGGTGCCCACAAGACACCAGGGCGCGCCAACACCCCCAGGCGCGCCCTGGTGGGTTGTGACCCCCATGTGGCCCCCCTCACTTACCTCTTTAGCCCACATCATCCCCTATCTCTAGAAAAAAATCACCACAGCCACCATTCCCGTGTTCTTGCTCTCAAACCCGCGGATTTCGATCTCTTTGCTCGAAGCTCCGTTTCTGAAACTGTTTGGAGGGATTGCTACTTGGTATGTAACTCCTCCATTGCTCCAATTAGTTTTTGATTTAGTGGGTTATTTTTAGAGTAATTAGCTACTCTTGGTGCTGCTGTTGATGAGCTTGCATGTTGAATTCTTAGAGTTCTAAATAGTCTGAATGCTTAATATGGCCTCTATGCATGCTTAGGAGTAGTTGCTATCAATTTCACGAAGTTTTGTTGACAAATTTTTTGTAGGCTAAAATTTTCAGAATTTTTATTATAGGAATAAGATGGATTTCTTTAGAAAGTTTTACTCCAAGAAAAATGCCAAAGGAGTCATTGGGGAATCATCGGACAATGACCTTAACACTCCACGAAGGGTGGAGGTGCGGCCGTGCGAATGGCCGCATGATGCCTTCATGGAGGAAGCCAGATTCCATCAAGAGTTCGCTGAATTTGTTGCAACGCTGGGCTGACCGAGTTCCTCGCAGCTAAGTGTGACCAATATCACATCCTTACAAATTCCTTTGTGCAAAGTTTTCATTTCCTGAGAAAGAATAACCCCCCTGAGGTACAGTTTAACCTTTATGCTGAAACTTACAAAATACCGCTAACTGACTTTTGCAACATATGCTTGATCCCCTCTGATGGGGAATTGAGAGAACCTAGACCAACGGACTTCGAGGACTTTCTCCTCACTTTAACTGTGGGTGAGGATAGGGGCGTGTCAAACACTACTGCTACCAGTTTGCAGTTTCCCTCAGTGCATTACTTTGCTTTCTTCATCACGAAGTGCTTAACCGCTAGGGAGAAGGTAGGCGCACTCAGTGCCCCCGAGCTCGCTATTTTACGCCGTGCACTGTATGATGACTACACCTTTAGTATGGGGGCTATTATTGCACATCGCTTAAACCTCAACAAGACCAAGGGAAAGATACATGGTGGTATTTATGCTACTCGGTTAGCGAGTCACTTTAATGTTCAGATTCGCCCACATGATTATCTCTTGTCCCAAGTCTACCTAGATCACAAGTCTTTGCAAGACCACCAATTTCGTGATGTAACTAATTCTCCCAGTGACATTCATTACAACTTAGTATTCAGCAAAGAAACCCGCGATATTATTCCTTGCCTCCACCTACTCTGTTTGATTCTATTGCCAGGAACGGATACAGGATCATGCCAGATGACATTACAGCCTACCGGAACAACCTAGCAGCTTCTGAGGAAGAGCCCCAGGGGTGGGATGCTGAGGTGCCGCCTCCACCTCACTACAACTTGGGACCGGACGGTGATAACCCACAAGTATAGGGGATCGCAACAGTTTTCGAGGGTAGAGTATTCAACCCAAATTTATTGATTCGACACAAGGGGAGCCAAAGAATATTCTCGAGTATTAGCAGCTGAGTTGTCAATTCAACCACACCTGAAAGACTTAATATCTGCAGCAAAGTATTTAGTAGCAAAGTAGTATGGAAGTAACGGTAACGGTGGCAAAAGAAACAGTAGCGGTTTTGTAGCAATCGTAACAGTGGCAACGGAAAAGTAACTTAGCAAAGATCAATATGTGAAAAGCTCGTAGGCAATGGATCAGTGATGGATAATTATGTCGGATGGCATTCATCATGCAACAGTTATAACCTAGGGTGACACAGAACTAGCTCCAATTCATCAATATAATGTAGGCATGTATTCCATATATAGTCGTACGTGCTTATGGAAAAGAACTTGCATGACATCTTTTGTCCTACCCTCCCGTGGTAGCGGGGTCCTAATGGAAACTAAGGGATATTAAGGCCTCCTTTTAATAGAGAACCGGACCAAAGCATTAGCACTTAGTGAATACATGAACTCCTCAAACTACGGTAATCACCGGAAAGAATCCCAGTTATTGTCACCTTGGGGTATGCAGATCATAACACATAATAGGTGTCTACAACTTGCAAGATAGGATCAAGAACACATATATATTCGAGAAAACATAATAGGTTCAGATCTGAAATCATGGCACTCCGGCCCTAGTGACAAGCATTAAGCATAGCAAAGTCATAGCAACATCAATCTCAGAACATAGTGGATACTAGGGATCAAACCCTAACAAAACTAACTCGATTACATGGTAAATCTCATCCAACCCATCACCGTCCAGCAAGCCTACGATAGAATTACTCACGAACGGCGGAGAGCATCATGAAATTGGTGATGAAGGATGGTTGGTGATGACGACGGCGTCGATTTCCCCTCTCCGGAGCCCAAAACGGACTCCAGATCTGCCCTCCCGAGGAAGAACAGGAGGTGGCGGCGGCTCCGTATCGTGAAACGCGATGAACTCTTCTCCTTGATTTTTTTCTCCCCGAAAAGGGTTATATGGAGTTAGAGTTGAGGTCGAAGGAGTTGCAGGGGGCCCACAAGCCACCAGGGCGCGCCCTAGGGGGGGGGGCACCCCCTGGCTTGTGGCCAATGGGTGGACCCCCTCTGGTTGATTCTTTCGCCAGTATTTTTTATTAATTCCAAAAATATTCTCCGTAAATTTTCAAGGCAACCCGAGAACTTTTATTTCTGCACAAAAATAACACCAAGGCAATTCTGCTGAAAACAGCGTTGCTCCGGGTTTGTTCCATTCGAATCATGCAAATTAGAGTCCAAAACAAGGGCAAAAGAGTTTGGAAAAGTAGATACGATGGAGACGTATCAACTCCCCCAAGCTTAACCCATTGCTTGTCCTCAAGCAATTCAGTTGACAAACTGAAAGTGACAAAGAAAAACTTTTACAAACTCTGTTTGATCTTGTTGTTGTAAATATGTCTAACTGATGTTCAGGTTTTCAGCAAAGATTATGGGCTAACCACATTCACAATAACATTTAGGTCTCACATTTACTCATATCAATGGCATAATCAACTAGCGAGCAATAATAATAAATCTCGGATGACAACAATTTTATCAAAACAATCATGATACAATATGATATAATGGTATCTCGCTAGCCCTTTCTGAGACCGCAAAACATAAATGCAGAGCACCTCTGAAGAACAAGGGCTGACTGGAAATTGCAATTCATGGTAAAAGAGATCCAGTCACAGTCATACTCAATATCAATTAATAACCAAACATACAAATGATGGTGGTGCTCTCTAACTGGTGCTTTTTATAAGAGAAGTATGACTCAACAGTAAAGTAAAATAGATAGGCCCTTCGCAGAGGGAAGCATTGATTTGCAGAGGTGCCAGAGCTCGAGCTTTTAAAACAGAGGTGAGTAAAATTTTGAGCGGTATGCTTTCATTGTCAACATAACAACCAAGAGTTGTCGGTATCTTCCATGCTAGATACATTATAGGCGGTTCCCAAACAGAATGATAAAGTTTTTACTCCCCCTCCACCAATCAAACACACTCCACGGCTGGCCGAATCCTCGGGTACCGTCCATACAAACAACAATCCTGGGGGAGTTTTGTTTCATTATGTTTTGATTTGATTTTTTAGCATGGAACTGGGCATCCCGATTACCAGCCACTTTCTCGTGAATGACAAGTGAATAAACACTCATCGTGAGAATAACCCACCTAGCATGGAGGATACTTACAGCCCCTAATCACTACATGAGCGATTCGGGCATACAAAACAGAATATTATTTGAAGGTCTAGAGTTTGGCACATGCAAATTTACTTGGAACGGCAGGTAAATACCGCATATAGGTAGGTATGGTGGACTCATATGGAACAACTTTGGGTTTAAGGAAGTGGATGCACAAGCAGTATTCCCGCTTAGTACAAGTGAAGGCTAACAAGAGACTGGGAAGCAACCAACTAGAGAGCGACAACAGTCATAAACATGCATTGAGATCAACCAACATTGAATGCAAACATGAGTAGGATATAAATCACCATGAACATAAATATCGTGGAGGCTGTGTTGATTTTGTTTCAACTACATGCGTGAACATGTGCCAAGTCAATCCACTTGAATCATTCAAAGGAGGATACCATCCTATCATACTATATCATGACCATTTTAAAATTCATGTTGGCACTCAAGACAAACTATTATACACTCCTAGCTAATTAGGCATGGCATGAGCAACTACAATCTCTAATTGTCATTGCAAACATGTTTCATCCATAACGAGCTGAATTCAGAACGATGAGCGAATCATATTTACAAAAACAAAATAGGTCGAGTTCATACCAGCTTTTCTCCATCTCAATCATTTCATCATATATCGTCTTTATTGCCTTTCACTTGCACGTCCGAACGGTGTAAATATTAATAAGAGTGCACGTGCATGGGACTAAGATGGAATCTGCAAACAATAACTCAAAGGAGAAGACAAGGCAATATGGGCTCTCTGATAGATAAACAATAATGCATGTGAGATCCACTCAACATTTTCATTGTGGTCTTCTCCTTACGACCCAAAGAAGAAAAGAAAACTATTTACACGGGAAAGCTCCCAACAAGCAAAAGAAGAACGAGAAATCTTTTTGGGTTTTCTTTTAATGCTACAACTAAACAAACTAGAAAGTAAAACTAGAGCTAATTTTTTTTCTTAAGGTTTTTCTGACACACAAGAAGAAAGCGAGAAAAAGAAATAAACTAACAGGGATAATACAATGAAAAAGTATGAACACCGACAACTGGAATGAGTGTGTGAACATGAATGTAATGTCGGTGAGAAATACGTACTCCCCCAAGCTTAGGCTTTTGGCCTAAGTTGGTCTATGGCCACAGCTGGCCTGGTTAATATCCAAAGTCATAGTTGGGGTTGTACTGGGCTGCGGCGGCTACCGCCTGAACGGCTGCAGCGCGAAGGCGAGCAGCTTCCGCCTCTCTCTCGTACTCGTTTGCCTCCTCTCTGGTTATAAAGTGTCTCCGTTTTTCCTGAAAGTTAAAGAAGGCAGGAGCAGGAAGGGTAATATGGACAGCACGCTGTCTATCAAAAATTAGTCGGTATAGGAAGGGCTGTTCGTTCCTCTCAAGAAACTGGTAGCGCACCATAGCCTCATAATCAAGAAAAGCAGTAGGTAACTCAATGTCACTTCCCTTTATGGGTACCCCAAGATAATTAGCTACACGAGTGGCATAAATCCCGCCAAAGAAATCTCCTTTCCTAGCATTTTTATGTAGCCTCCTAGCAATAATAGCCCCCAAGTTATATCGTCTATCACCCATTACCGCACTCTTAAGAATACTAAGATCAGGTACACAAAGGTGGCTATGATCATGTTTACCGTTAATACATCTACCTATGAAGAGAGCAAAATAATGTATAGCAGGAAAGTGAATGCTCCCCAAGGTAGCCTGTGTAATGTTTCTAGTTTCTCCCACAGTGATGCTAGCAAGAAAATCATTATATTCAGTTTTGTGAGGATCACTATGGCTGCCCCATTGTGGAATTTTGCATGCATGGTTAAAATCTTCTAGGTCCATAGTATAAGATTCATCATAAAGACTTAATAAAACAGAATGCGTATTACGCCTGGATGAAAATTCAAACCTCCGCACGAAGGAATCAGTGAGTTGACAATATTGCTTGCATTGGTCTGAAACGAAATCTTCAAGGCCAGCATTTTGTATGTACGCGTAAAATTCTTCCTTGAAACCTGCATGAACCATGAATTGATCCGACGGCCATTCACAAGGCCAAACTTGAGCTTCCCTCGGTGGTTCAAAGTCGGGCTCACGTATCGCGAGTCTCGGGGCCTTCTTGCTCGAGGAACCACCTTGGTATATTCTCCTCAACATCTTTCTTTCTCTGAAATTTTTTCTGAAAATTTAGTAACTCAAAATAAAGGTGAACAAAACTCAACAAAATTCAAAGCAACCACTCCCATAAGTGCCTAGAGGCTAAATCATGCATCTAAACTACTTGGGACCATACAAATTTAACATGCAAGCTCAAGAACAAGGTCACCACAGCAGCAAAAATTTGCAATATATAAAGCACTAGAACAAAAACTAATTGGACCATTGGAGGAGTCACATACCGAAGAACAATCCCCCAAAATAGTTTTGCAAATGGAGCTTTGCACAAGGAGATCGAAAATGGCGGCAAGATGAGCTAGGACACGGGTTTGAGCAATGGTGGGATTTTTTATGGAGGAAGACGAAGTGGATGGGTGCTGGAATAAGTGAGGGGGGCCTACGTGGGACCAACAAGCCACCAGGGCGTGCCCTGGGGGGGGGGGCACGCCCCCTGGGCTTGTGGCTCACTGGTGCAGCCCCCTGGTGTGTTCTCAGTGCCAAATATTCTTAAATATTCTATAAAAAATCATACTAAATTTTCAGGGCATTTGGAGAACTTTTATTTCCAGGTCATTTTTTTGTTGTACGGATAATTCAGAAAACAGAAGTATAATAGTATTTTTGCTTTATTTATTCTAAACAACAGAAAGTAAAAGTTGGGTACAGAAGGTTGTGCTTTCTAAATTCATCCATCTCATGCCCGTCAAAAGGAATTCATTAACAAGGTTGATCAAGTCTTATTAACAAACTTCTTTCGAGTAACATGAAACCGGAGAATTTTCGAATAACACTAAGTTACCTCAACGGGGACAGGCATGTCCCCTACCATGATTATTTCATATTTCTTCTTGACAGTAGGGAGAGGGAATTTAAAACCTCCAATAGCAATTGTTGGAATTTCTCCAATAGAGTTGATACTGTGAACTTGAGGTTGTTTCTTCGGAAAGTGCACCGTATGCTCATTACCATTAACATGAAAAGTGACACTGCCTTTGTTGCAATCAATAACAGCCCCTGCAGTGTTCAAAAAGGGTGTACCAAGGATGATCGACATGCTGTCGTCCTCGGGAATATCAAGAATAACAAAGTCTGTTAAGATAGTAACGTTTGCAACCATAACAGGCACATCCTCGCAAATACCGATGGGTAGAGCGGTTGATTTATCAGCCATTTGCAAAGAGATTTCAGTAGGTGTCAACTTATTCAAATCAAGTCTACGATATAAAGAGAAAGGCATAACACTAACACCGGCTCCCAAATCACATAAAGCAGTTTTAACATAGTTTCTTTTAATGGAGCATGGTATAGTTGGTATTCCTGGATCTCCTAGTTTCTTTGGTACTCCACCCTTAAAAGTATAATTAGCAAGCATGGTGGAAATTTCACCTTCCGGTATCTTTCTTTTATTAGTCACAATATCTTACATGTACTTAGCATAAGGAGACATTTTCAGAATATTAGTCAAACGCATACGCAAAAAGACAGGTCTAAGCATTTCAACAAAGCACTCAAAATCCTCATCATCCTTTTTCTTGGATGGCTTAGGAGGAAATGGCATGGGTTTCTGAACCCAAGGTTCTCTTTCTTTACCATACTTCCTAGCAACGAAGTCTCTTTTATCATATCTTTTATTCTTAGATTGTGGGTTATCAAGATCAACAGCAGGTTCAATCTCCACATCATTATCATTACGAGGTTGAGCATCAACATGAACATCATCATTAACATTATCACCCAGTTCATGTTCATCACCAGGTTGTGTTTCAGCATCAGAAATAGAAATATCATTTGGGTTTTCATGTGTATCAATAACAGGTTCACCAGCAGCATGCAAAGTCCTATCATCATTCTTTTTCTTTCTTTTGCTAGAATGACTAGGTGCATCAGTATTAATTCTCTAAGAATCTTGCTCAATTCTCTTGGGGTGGCCCTCAGGATATAAAGGTTCCTGAGTCATTTTACCACCTCTAGTCACTACTCTAATAGCATTATCATTCATCTCATTAAGCAAATCATTTTGTGCCTTAAGTACTTGTTCTACTTGAATAGTTACCATGGAAGCATGTTTACTGATAAGCTTGAGATCATTAACTGTTCTACTCATATATTCACCTAAACGATCAAGCATGTAAGCATTATGTTTCAATTGTCTACTAACATAAGCATTGAAATTTTCTTTTTTAACAATAAAGTTATCAAATTCATCCAAGCATTGGCTAGCAGACTTATTATAAGGAATATCACCTTCATCAAATCTATGGAGAGAATTTACCTCTACTACCTGTGTCGGGTTATCAAGACCATGTATTTCTTCAATAGGTGGTAGATTCTTAACATCTTCAGCTTTAATACCTTTTTCTTTCATAGATTTCTTTGCCTCTTGCATATCTTCAAGACTGAGAAATAGAATACCTCTTTCTTCGGAGTGGATTTGGAGGTGGTTCGGGAATAGCCCAATCATTATCATTGCTCAATATATTATTCAATAATAGTTCAGCTTGTTCAACAGTTCGTTCCCTGAAAACACAACCAGCACAACTATCTAGGTGGTCCCTAGAAGCATCGGTTAGTCCATTATAAAAGATATCAAGTATTTCGTTTTTCTTGAGAGGATGACCAGGCAAAGCATTAAGTAATTGGAGAAGCCTCCCCCAAGCTTGTGGGAGACTCTCTTCTTCAATTTGCACAAAGTTAAATATTTCCTGCAAGGCAGCTTGTTTCTTATGGGCAGGAAAATATTTTTCAGAGAAGTAATATATCATATCCTGGGAACTACGCACACAACCAGGAGCAAGAGAATTAAACCATATCTTAGCATCACCCTTTAATGAGAAAGGAAACAACTTAAGAATATAGTAATAACGAATTTTTTCCTCATGAGTAAACAGGGTGGCTATATCATTCAATTTAGTAAGATGTGCCACAACAGTTTCAGACTCATAACCATGGAAAGGATCAGATTCAACCAAAGTAATTAACGCAGGATCGATAGAGAATTCATAATCCTTATCAGTACCAAAAATAGGTGAAGTAGCAAACTTAGGATCATATTGCATTCTAGCATTCAAAGATTTTTCCTTCCACTTGCATAGTAATTTCTTAAGATCATCTCTATTCTTACAAGGAAGAAAGTCCCTAGCTACCTCTCCATCCATAACATAACCCTCAGGTATAACAGGCAATTCATATCTAGGAGAGCTAGGTCTAACAGGTGTCTGAAAGTGTTCAATTTCAATAATTTCATCAGTTTCAGAAATATCATCAGTTTCAGTGATCTCATTCTCTCTAACCCTAGCAAGTTGTTCATCAAGAAATTCACCCAAAGGCACAGTATTATCAAGCATAACAGAAGTGGCATCATCAATTACTTGTGACATATCAAAATTACTAGCAGGTGGTGGTGCCGCAAATTTACTCATAATAGAAGGTGAATCAAGTGCAGAGCTAGATGGCAGTTCCTTACCTTCCCTCGTAGTAGAGGGATAGATATTGGTTTTTGGGTCTTTTAGATTCTTCATAGTGATCAACAGATATAGATCCCAAGTGACTCAGAGAATAGAGCTATGCTCCCCAGCAACGGCGCCAGAAAAAGGTCTTGATAACCCACAAGTATAGGGGATCGCAACAGTTTTCGAGGGTAGAGTATTCAGCCCAAATTTATTGATTCGACACAAGGGGAGCCAAAGAATATTCTCGAGTATTAGCAGCTGAGTTGTCAATTCAACCACACCTGAAAGACTTAATATCTGCAGCAAAGTATTTAGTAGCAAAGTAGTATGGAAGTAACGGTAACGGTGGCAAAAGTAACAGTAGCGGTTTTGTAGCAATCGTAACAGTGGCAACGGAAAAGTAACTTAGCAAAGATCAATATGTGAAAAAAGCTCGTAGGCAATGGATCAGTAATGGATAATTATGTCGGATGTCATTCATCATGCAACAATTATAACCTAGGGTGACACAGAACTAGCTCCAATTCATCAATATAATGTAGGCATGTATTCCATATATAGTCATACGTGCTTATGGAAAAGAACTTGCATGACATCTTTTGTCCTACCCTCCTGTGGCAGCGGGGTCCTAATGGAAACTAAGGGATATTAAGGCCTCCTTTTAATAGAGAACCGGACCAAAGGATTAGCACTTAGTGAATACATGAACTCCTCAAACTACGGTAATCAACGGAAAGAATCCCAATTATTGTCACCTTGGGGTATGTGGATCATAACACATAATAGGTGTCTACAACTTGCAAGATAGGATCAAGAACACATATATATTCGTGAAAACATAATAGGTTCAGATCTGAAATCATGGCACTCTGGCCCTAGTGACAAGCATTAAGCATAGCAAAGTCATAGCAACATCAATCTCAGAACATAGTGGATACTAGGGATCAAACCCTAACAAAACTAACTCGATTACATGGTAAATCTCATCCAACCCATCACCGTCCAGCAAGCCTATGATGGGATTACTAACGAACGGCGGAGAGCATCATGAAATTGGTGATGAAGGATGGTTGGTGATGACGACGGCGTCGATTTCCCCTCTCCGGAGCCCAAAACGGACCCCAGATCTGCCCTCCCGAGGAAGAACAGGAGGTGGCGGCGGCTCCGTAGCGTACAACGCGATGAACTCTTCTCTCTGATTTTTTTCTCCCCGAATAGGAATATATAGAGTTGGAATTGAGGTCGGAGGAGCTTCAGGGGGCCCACAAGCCTGCAGGGCGCGCCCTAGGGGGGGGCGCGCCCCCTGGCTTGTGGCCAGGTGGTGGACCCCCTCTGGTTGATTCTTTCGCCAGTATTTTTTATTAATTCCAAAAATATTCTCCTTAAATTTTCAGGTCAATCCGAGAAGTTTTATTTATGCACAAAAATAACAGTAAGGCAATTCTGCTGAAAACAGCGTCAGTCCGGGTTAGTTCCATTCAAATCATGCAAATTAGAGTCCAAAACAAGGGCAAAATAGTTTGGAAAAGTAGATACGATGGAGACATATCAATGCTGAGTCGGCTTGCGCTTTTGAGTAGCTCAAGTTCTATCAAGACAATGTTGACCCGGCTGACATGACCCCCCTCAAGAAGCCCACCACTGAGAAGGACCCTCCCCTCAAGTTCCAATCGGCTAAAGATACAAAGCAAGTTGATTTTTTCCCTGGCGACTCTTGTCAGCAATTCGCCATTGGGACAGGAATGGATCCCAAATAGGAAAGCGCGCTCATCGAGTTCATCCATGAGAATCGGGACATCTTTGCATCGAAACCTTCTGACGTGCCAGGTGTACCGAGAGAACTCACCGAGCACCACCTTAATGTGGATCCTAAGATGAAGCCAGTCAAGCAATTCCTCCGTCGTTTTAACGAGGAGAGGCGTAAGGCCATTGGACAAGAAGTGGCCCGACTCCTAGCTGTCGGGTTCATAGTGGAAGTTTTTCACCCTCAGTGGTTGGCTAACCCGGTGCTTGTGCTCAAGAAGAACGGCACATGGCGTATGTGTGTAGATTATACAGATCTCAATAAGCCTTGCCCGGCTGATCCCTTTGCTCTCCCCCGTAATTACCAGATCATTGATGCAACGGCGGGTTGTGAGCGTCCGTGCTTCCTGGATGCTTATTCTGGTTATCATCAGATAAAGATGGCAGTTGCAGACCAGGAGAAAACAACTTTTATCACGCCCTTTGGATCTTTATGTTATGTGTCTATGCCTTTTGGACTCAAGAGTGCTCAGGCGACTTACCAGCGCTGTGTTCAGAATTGCCTCCATGGGCAAATTGGACGCAATGTTCATGCTTATGTTGATGACATTGTAGTCAAATCACGGAAGAACGAAACCTTGCTTGAGGATTTGAAGGAAACCTTTGACAATCTTCGGGTGTACAAGATGATGCTTAACCCAGCCAAGTGTGTTTTTGGGGTACCTGCAGGAAAACTGCTAGGATTTCTGGTTTCGGAGAGGGGCATTGAAGCTAACCCGGACAAGATTAAGGTTATAACTACCTTGTCTAAGCCAGCCTGTATCAATGATGTGCAACGCCTGGCGGGTCGCATTGCGGCCCTGAGTCGATTCATAAGCCGCCTGGGAGAAAAGGTGATTCCGCTATACCATATGATGAAAAAGACTGATAACTTTGTTTGGAATGATGCTGCTAATGAGGCTTTTGAGGCACTTAAGAGGCAGTTGGCTGAGCCGCCCGTCCTTGCACCTCCAACCGACAAAGAGCCCATGCTCCTATACGTGGCAGCTAATAATCGGGCTGTCAGCGTGGCAGTCGTCATGGAACGCAAGGAGGCACGGAAGGAGTACCCAATCCAATGGCCGGTTTATTATATCAGTGAAGTTTTATCAGAGTCCAAGCAGAGATATCCACACTAGTAGAAATTGATGTTTGGCGTGTTCATGGCTAGTCGTAAGTTAAAACAGTATTTCCTTGGGCATCCAATCACCGTGGTCAGTTCAGCTCCTCTGGGAGATATCATCCAAAACAAAGAAGCTACATGCCGGGTTGCTAAGTGGGCAATTGAGCTTGGGCCACATCATTTGAAATATGTGCCCATGACTGCTATCAAGTCTCAAGCCTTGGTAGACTTCATTAATGACTGGACAGAGCTACACACACCTGAGGAAAAACCAGATAATACATGCTAGACGATACACTTTGACGGATCCAGGCAATTGGAAGGCTCGAGGGCTCGAGTTATTTTATCTTCCCCACGAGGTGCAAGTTTTGTTATGTCCCATGGCTTATGTTTCCCTGTATCAACAATGCAGATGAGTATGAGGCTTTGCTACATGGGCTCCTCATGGCTAAGGAAATGAACTTAAGCCGGGTCAGGTGCTTGGGCGACTCAGAGCGGGTGGCGTAGCAAGTTTCAAGGACGTGGGACTCTAATGACCCGCTCATGGCGGCTTACCGTCAGGCAGTGACTAACATTGCTGGTCACTTTAAAGGATATCAAGTGGATCACATAGATCGGCGGCTTAATGAGGCTGTTGATGCTCTATCTTGTCTAGGTTCTCAGCGTAAGCCAGTTCCCCCCAATGTGTTCCTAGATGTGTTGCATAATCCTTCTGTCAAGTTACCTTTAGAGGAAGATTTGGCTATCCCAGACCCAGAAGGGCAATTGGTGGCGGTTTTACGTGCAACTCCAGAATGGACAATACTTTATCTGGCATATTTAACCCAGGGTGAGCTTCCATAGGAGGAACTTCTGGCCCGGCAGATCATCGGGCGATCTAAATCCATGACTATCATCAATGACGAGTTGCATCGATGTAGCGTCACTGGCGTGTTTCAGCGTTGTGTTTCCCCTGATGAGGGCAAGGAGATTCTATAGGAAATTCATGCAGGAGATTGTGGTCATCACGTCGGGTCACGGTCTTTGGTGGCCAAGGCCTTCAGAGACGTTTTTTTTCCGGTTATCTGCTCATGCTGACGCGGAAGATATTGTTCGCAAGTGTGATGGTTGTCAGAAATTTGCACGACAAGCTCATGTGCCGGCTCAAGAATTGCGGATGATCCCAATAACTTGGCCGTTCTTGGTCTGGGGGCTTGATATTGTTGGGCCATTCAAGAGGTCTAAGGATAAAAAGACTCACCTTCTGGTGGCAGTTGACAAATTCACCAAGTGGGTTGAAGCAGAGCTTGTTAGCAATTGTGAGGCGGCCACTGCAGTTTAGTTTGTGAAAAAGCTAATCTTTCGTTTTGGTTATCCTCATAGTATCATCAATGATAATGGGACAAATTTATCTAAGGGAGCTATGAGAAAGTTCTGTCAGAAAGAGCATATCCGGCTTGATGTTTCGTCTGTGGCTCATCCGCAGTCCAATGGCCAGGCAGAGCAAGCTAACCAGGAGATATTACGAGGGATCAAACCCCGACTCATTGTCCCTTTAGAGCGTACTCCACGTTGTTGGGTTGAAGAGCTTCCTGCAGTTCTCTGGAGCATAAGGACTACCCCCAACAGATCAACGGGTTACACGCCGTTCTTTATGGTTTACGGGGCCGATGCGATTCTTCCAAGTGATATACGTCATGACTCGCCCCGAGTGGCGGCTTATGTTGAGACGGGCAATGAGACGGCTCGACAAAATTCTCTGGACGCCTTGGCGGAGGAACGTGATCGTGCGGCGGCTCGATCTGCAATATATCAGCAAGACCTTCGTCGGTATCACAGTCGAAGAATTCGCAGCCGCAGTTTCCGGGAGGGCGACTTAGTGCTCCATTTGATTCAAGATCAGACGGGCATGCATAAGCTTTCCCCTTCATGGGAAGGGCCCTTTGTGATTAGAAAAAACCTCAATAATGGGTCATATTATCTCATTGATATACGGGAACACAACAAGTCACGCACTTCTGAGGAGGAGACCAACAGGCCCTGGAACATTGCTAATCTTCGGCCTTACTACACTTAAGCCACTGGCTTCAACCGTTGTATATACCTACATCATGTATATACTTTTTATGATCAAGCATTATAAAACAAACATCCCTGCAACTCGAGGCCTCTATCGTTTCATCTCATATATTGTGCATGAGCTTTTATTAACTGATCGTTGGTCACTTGGGGGCTTCCAACTCATTGAGTTTAGCTTTCTCACCCTCTTGACCCGGCACAACGCCACATATTGGGCACTTGGGGGCTTCCAACTCATTGAGTTTAGCTTTCTCACCCTTGTGACCCGGCGCAACGCCACATATTGGGCACTTGGGGGCTTCCAACTCATTGAGTTTAGCTTTCTCACCCTTGTGACCCGGCAAAACGCCACAACATATTGGGCACTTGAGGGCTTCCAACTCACTGAGTTTAGCTTTCTCACCCTCTTGACCCGGCAAAACACCACAATACATTGGTTATTTGGGGGCTTCCAACTCATCGAGTTTAGCTTTCTCACCCTCTTAACCCGGCAAAAAACGCCACAATTTATTGGTTAAACCTGCATGTTCGCAAGATGCTACTCCGAAAAGGTGACCCCGTGTACTCTCGATAAAGTCAATCCATATGGACCCTGAACTTATCCAAGTTAAACCATCGACTTGGTTCACATGAGGGCCGGCTTATAGAAAGCAAGGATAAACCAAGGCTATCATGCCAGCTTCATTAAAGCAAGACTTGAGCCTCGAAAGCCAGTCTTTCTGTCGAGCCTTGAAAGCCGACTCATAATTCCCTCCACGCATATATGGGGACATTGTTTATTTCTGTTTTTCCGAAATTTTTCTATCTAAAATTTTCGGGTCAAAAGGGCTCCGGGTTATGCATGCTCATTATTGAGTTTTACTTCGACCATGAGTCGCCAGATTATTAATCTCAGAACTCTTTTTAATGACTATAAGTCGTCGGTCGATGACTCGCCGGATATTTCTACTTCAAATATTATTTGGTAGAATTTGTTTTTGCAGGTCTACTTTCTACACATGAATGCATGTACGGGCGAGTTATCAAATAATATGTGCAGACAGCAAGTTGTACGGCTCTAAAAACAGAGAAATAAAGGCAAGAGGCCAGACTTGTTGACATACCAATCCTTCATCATCAAAAGAAGGTTGGATCAAAAGTTAAAGGCGTGCACGAAGGCACGGCACAGAAAACCAGGTTTTTGTCTAAGCTATTACATGGCTATAGGAGAGCCCAACATTTCAGATCAAAGTTTTTGAGTACAGATCACTTCTGTAACTTGGCCTCTGTACCGTCCGGGTTAGCCCCGGGCAAACCTCCTGCAGACGATGCCTCCGGGTTATCCTTCACTGCTTCCTCTATGTCTTGGATCTGAAGATTGTCCACATCCCAGTTGACATGGATTAAGGCTTGGAAGACAACTTCTTCATGCAAGATGGGGGATGGGTCAACGTCAGGGGCAAATATATGCTTATGACGTTGAGGAGTTAAATCCATAGCTTCAAAGGTCGACAGCTGAACTCGCGAGTTATCGTCGTTATAAGCCGGCTCGTACTTCTTCAAATCCATCTCAGCGACTAGACGGTTGGCCAGCACTCGAGACACCTTTACACAGTTAGCATAATCACCAACAGTGATTTCTGACCCGTCGTTTATATCGAGGAAATCCCCTGGCCATCTCTACAGGGTCCAGGTCTGCTGAATAAGCCAAATCCCGGCTCAAAGACATCGTGGCGCCTGCTCCGGCGGCTGATCTTTTCAGCTCTTCAAGTTGCTTCCGAAGGGTTGAAAGGTGTCTCAGCACATCTTTGACGAACTTTACTGGCTCTTTGTCGCCCATCACGGCTTTGATAGTGCAGAGGCTTCCAGTGTATAGTTGCTCCGCCAAAGAGTATACAGCTTTTAGTTGCATCAAGCTGTTGTCTTGAAGATTGTGAGTTCGGGCGCCTGCAAGCAATGCAAGTGTGTGAGTCGCCAGGCGAGTTTTATTCATACATCATTGTTTGAGATCAGAAGAAATACTTACCAAAGACGGCTTGGGCCATGTGATTAATGTGCCGCTTCAAGCCGGCCAACTCTTCAGTCACGGGCTTCGGTTTCCCTTCAGCGTCTTCTGCGCGCTTGATTAAGGCGGCCTTTTCAGAGTCGAATGATTCCTTCTCTGCCTTAAAATCCGCCTTGATTTTTTCTATTTCTTCCAAAGAAGTTCGCAATTTCAGTTCAGCCTGAGATCGGGCGGCTTGCTCAGATTCCAGATGTTTTTTCAAGCCGGTCACATCCGACTCGGCTACTTTCAAAGATTCATGCATAACGAGTATTATTGCAGTTGAGGGTTATCACAGGCAAAAACTTGAAAAGTCTCAAGCAGATTGCAAGCAATATACTTGACACTTGGGGGCTAATGCGTATCAGATTTCTTCTAAATACATGGTACGGAAGACCCGGTTCATTTTCAAGAAGATGAGCCGGCCCTTGGGGGCTACAGGTTGATTCTTCAGTTCTATATTAAGAAGATCCGACTCATCTCATGAAGATGAGCTGGCCCTTGGGGGCTACAGATCGAATTTTTCAAACATATTCGTAAGAAGATCCGACTCATCTCATGAAGATGAGCCGGCTCTTGGGGGCTACAGGTTGATTCTTTAAAAGTTACATGTTTACAAGACCCGACTAATCCCAGGAAGATGAGCCGGCCCTTGGGGGATACGCAAGGATATATAGAATACAAGGCAATGGTGCATACCTCATATTTCTTCTTCATCATGCCGACCAGGCCGGCTTCCATGTCCCGGCTTGTTGCAATGCGGCTTAGATAGCCAGCACACAGTTCCTCAGCACTAAAATCTTCATAGCTGGGAAGCTCAAGCTTAGCCTTCCCCTTATCGGGCAAAGGCGCCTTATCATTGGCAATAATTTTTGTCAACACATTGGGGACACCTGGAGAAGTATAACCTGTCCCAGTAATAATAACGTCTTCACTCTTCTCAGGAGGGGCATCTTCAGTTCCCTTTTAAAGACTGGGTGGGTTAAGATCAACTGTCAGAGTAGCTGCAGCATCTTCAGCCTCGGTGCTAGCTGGCTCAGTAGGCTGGGGTGGTATGTCTTGGTGCTCCTGCTGATCTTGAGGATTCTCGGTATAAGCTTCAGGAGTCGCCAACATCGGATCTGCCGGCTCAGGAACCTCAGGATTGGTGGATGACTCGCCAACCTTTCTCTTCTTAGCCTTGGCTTGGGCCCTGCAAACAAAGCAGCAGAGTAAAGCATATGCAAGGTTAAGTATAAATAGGCAATACATAGTATATAGAATTTTTTTTACCCTTGATTGATAACAAGGGGTGGCGGCTTGGTGGCGGTTGAGTCGCCTGATGAAGAAGAGGACTCCTGGTAATTTGAATCAGAAGGATTAAGAGGTTGCCAGAAAAGGTCGGCTTTTGGAAGAGAGGGAGTTGGGCTATGAGGCACATCATGCTATCGTTTGCGGGCGGCTGATTTATCAGGCAAGCCGGCCACAAGGTCACCGGAGCTGCTTCGAGTGTGGCGCCTTGATTAATACTGAATTCTCTTCAAAATAAAATTAGGATCCAAATGAGCATCCGGGTGAGAAAAACGTACTTTGCGAATAACCCGCCTTGTTTTCCCTAGAGACAAGGACTCTGAGCCGGAAGAGAGGGAGATTACCTCAACATCTTCGGCCCGGCTTGTGGCGGCATCACCCTGGGAGTAAGAGGCGTCAGCAAGTTCAATAAAGAGACGGCCAAGGGAGTCAAGTTCTACCTCTGACTGTGCATCAGCTGTTGGTGATTCACCCTGGTTGACGGCTCATCTTCAGCCGCCTTATTCTTCTTATTACTCGCGGTGGCTTTAGGCTTATTTGCTAGAGTTTTCCTCGCTTTTTGCCCCAGAAAGGAGAATCTACCTGCAAGATTATCAACAGAAATGGCAAATAAAGCTTCGAAGTTTATAAAGGTATATAAAATGGATAAAAAAGGTTGTCAAGGATTCTTACTGGAGGAGCCGGGTTAAGAACGCTTTTCAGTCCAGTTTTCTTGCATGCATCTTGGGTTTTTCCCAGCAGCTTCTTCACAATCCGATTTATTTCATCAGTTTCCAAGGTCTCATTGTTGTACCTTTGTGCATCATTTAAGTCGCCGGAGTAGTTGTACATTAAGTCGCCACGAGGACTTAATGGTAATATCCTCCAGGATACCCAACACCGGGTTAAATCAACCCCGGTCAACCTGTTGGCTTGTAGGGCCCTCATTTTTGGATATATAGAAGCAAGTTGAGAACGCTCTTCTTGCGGAGCCCAGCCAGGAAATTCATAGGTCATAGGGAGACGATCTGGTCTGTAACCCGACAGAGGGTTCTCGTCACCAGGAGCCATGTTCCCGAAGTAGAACCAGGTCTTATTCCATCCTTTCGGGTGGCTTGGCAGAATAGCTGCAGGAAAAGAACTCTCTCTTTGCCTTTGGATTGAAATCCCGCCGAGTTCCAGACTGGGACCGTCAGCGCATTCAGTTCGGCGGTTCAAGTAGAAGAATTTTCTAAAAAGAAGGACAGTAGGTTCCATTTGCAGATACACCTCACAGAACACTTGGAATTGACAAAGGTTGGATATAGATGGGACCCAGATCCTGAGGATGAAGGTTGAAAAATTTTAAGACATCCCGGAAATTTTTCGACCCGGGTGGAGAGAAGCCGCGGAGCTGGTGATCTATGAACACTCCTACTTCTCCTTCGCCGGGCCGAGGAATTTCATCTCCAAGAGCAACCCGCCAACCAACTTCCTATTGAAACGGCAGAAGGCCTTGGGTTTTGTAATCTTTAAGCATAAGTTCAGAAACTTGGGAGGGCACCCAGTTGCATGCAGTGGATTTCGACATAATCAGTCGCCTGGATAAAAGTAAACCTGGGCACGGACAGCCCGGCCCGAGCCCGGCCCGAAAAAACCGGGCTTCGGGCTTCAGGCTTGGCATTCGGGCCGGGCTCGGGCTTCATTTTTCAGCCCGAAAGATAGTTTGGGCCGGGATCGGGCTTCTCTTTTTAAGGATTTTGGGCCGGGCTTTCGGGCTTCGGGCCGGGCTTACACGTGCAAACAATAAAAAATAGCATTCGGGCCGGGCTTTCGGGCTTCGGGTCGGGCTTCAGGCCGGGCTCGGGCTTGAAAAAAGAGTGCATTTCGGGCTTGGTTCGGGCTTGGGATTTTATTTTCGGGCTTTGCAAAGCCCGACCCGAACCCGACACGGGCCGACCAATGATCAGGTCTAGATAAAAGTAAAGGAAACTGTTGAAGCATATGTGGTAAGATAAGACGGCTTAATTATTTACCATAAGTGAGTCGCCTCATGTTAAGTTGGCACATTGAGTAAAGCAGTATCTAAGCATGGCGGGTTACGGTTATGGTGATGAGACGGCAAACTAAAGGGGCGTCTTATGATAAGCAGAGATTTCTGGTTTTTTGCTAAGTGTGGAACAAACAAGTTTCTACCAAAATAGCTACAATTATGGATCTACAAATGGTTCAAAAATGGAATAATTACTAAACCTAGATGATGAAGCGTTGAAACAGCAGTGACCTCATGTACAGATTTCTAAAGGAGATTTAAGTACACTGTATACAAAATGATGCTATTACTCGTGTCGCTTCATTTCTATGGGGAGATTCATTAAAACTAGGTTGAACTAGAAGCGGTAATGGAGGAGCTACGAATACCGGCAACTGCGACAAACTATGGCGAGCTCAAAACAGATCTAGGAGAAAGTGAATGGCCTACCCGACGGTTGCAGAAGGCGGCGAAAGTGTCTCGTCGGGTCCTGGTGGAGCTGGAGTGATGCGGCGGTCCTAGTAGAGGGACGACCGGTGATGAACGAACGACAGCGGCGACACAGGAAGGCTCGGGCTCGAGGAAGAAGAAGACACGAGGGGGTGAGGTAAAAGTAAATCTGAGGACCCCCCGCGGGTATTTATAAGGCAAAGGAATAAAAGCAGGCGCGAGAAATAAGGAGGCACAATAAGTTTTCGAAGCCAGAGACGCCTCGATCCTCAGGTTGAGTGACGCCTCGATTTTCGGGCTAAACAGATAAATGCAAAGATCTATTGTGATATCATCATTAATTTCCTGGATTTTCGGCGAGTGATGTCATCAACAGGAGGACAAGAAAAATTACAAGTCTGGGAAGAATCCTAAGCCGGCATTTCGTGACACGGAGAAGATGAAGATGTAATCAAGAAGATAAACCGCCAAGTTAAGTGGCGGAGATTGACATGAATGAATTCAAATCAATCTGCGGCCTAATGTTGGGGATATAACCCCACGGTATAACCCGCCTTATTGTGCTTATAAGGTAACATACCAAGTGGGCCGTGATGCTAAGGAACGAGACTAGCAAGGCGGCTTACCAAGTAAGTCGGTTGGCGGCCCAGTACCCGAAGACGGCGGCTCAAGGCCCAGGAGGTAGACAGCCGCCGAGAGTTTCCTTGCTTGGAAGGCAAGGCGAGTTAGAAACATAGCCGGTCACGAGTCACAACGCGACTCGGACTCTTGTAAGCCCAGGGTCTCGACCTGTATATAAAGGTGAGTCCGTGAGGCCAATAGACTTAAGTTAGAATCGATCAATAGTTGGGTTAAGCGAATCTGCTCCCTTGTAATTGATCATCCATCAATACACACAAAGTAGGACATAGGCTCTTACCTCCATCGGAGGGGCCGAACCTGGGTAAACTCGTGTCTCTCGATTCCGATCAACCCTGACAAGCTAATCACCTAGTTGCGATGGCCTCACGTCTAAGTCCTCACACTAGGACATATGCCGTGGCAAAACCACGACATATCCCCTTACTGTCGGTGACACCGATTGAAACATTTCGGTGCCACCGAGTTTCTTAACTGCCAGGAGACAGTGAAACTCGGTGAAGCCGAGATGGAGAAATCGGTGGTACCGAGGACAAAAACCAGATCAACCCTAGTACTTTAGTGGAACCGAGATTATGGAGTTGGTTACACCGAGTTGCACATGGGAGGTTTTGGAAGCCAGCTCTTTTCGAAATGGAACTCCGAGTGCTCCTCACACAGAGGGTCCGATAAGTGCTTGCTCAATTTTTGTGATGAAGCATGAATAGAATTTTGAGATGAGAAAGCATAGATAGCTAGAGGAGAGTACTTAGGCATTCTTGTATATCCAATTGGCCAAAGAAAATAAAATCCAAATAACAACAATTGGATATCCTCGAATGAATAAAGATATGCATACCAACATGCTCACACAATAAGATGTCAATAGAAATCATGGCAAACATGCACAACTACTCTAGTATCTACCAAGCACTTTGGCGATGACGGAGTCATCTATATATGAGTATATTGACTTAGGAGCCAAGTAAGAATACTTGATCATAGGACATACTCGTCGTTTAAGCACAAGTGGGGTTACCACTTTTAAATAAAGTATTTAATGTGGTCACATCTTATGAGATGCTTTAACTCAAGTCTTAGAATAAAGCTCCCCCTTGATGTGACATCCCCCCAAAGAGGGACAAACTAACCTTGGGTTTTGTCGATTAAGACTTCATATAGGTGATGTAGTAGTGGATGGTCGTTGTTGATGAAGATCATCTTGAGTTGGGAGCAATCCTTGTTGTTTTGTACTCTTCTCACCTACACGGGTTAGTCCCACACAGGGAACAAATACAAGGATATCTATGGGCATGGAGTGAAGCATATTTAGATGATGTCCATTGATTCTTTAATTACCTTGTCCCTTGCTTACCTTTGAGGGAATGTGTGACTCCTTGAACTATTGCATGAGGTTGGAGTTGATTGCAAATAGTCCTTGCCAAAGATGAATGTGAGTGAATTTCATTGGCGGAGTCACCCCTCAAGAACTTCTCTAGTTCTTATTCTTTGGGACCCACATCAAGTTGATGGGAATCCTTGGAGTTGAAGTAGCACTTGTTGAAGTAGAGCTTGTAGTAGCCTTGGGAACCCACTTGACCATGGCTAGGGATTCATTTTCAAATGTGTCAATCTTTTCTTGGAGCTTGTCCTTGCCCTTGAGCTTGTGGTCTTGTGGTGGAAGGTCATCTTGATCTTTTGTTCCCTTGGGGAGAGTAGGTTCATACTTCTCCCTTTGAGGAACAAAATTTGGCTTGGGGTATTGACCTTCTTCCCATTCAACTCCATTGGCGTTGAAGTAGCCGATGCCATGGTTCTTCCGGTATCCTCCATGCTTGCGTACAATCTCCTCAAATTGCTTACATCCGGCAAGACTTTTGTAGACACCTTTCTCTATAATCCCTTTCAATAAATTATTTTCTTGCTCAAGTGTAACTTGGCTAAGAGAATCATTAGTGGAATCAATAGAGGTACTAGAAGCAACATTATTGGATTTAACATTAGTGTTGTTGCTACTAGATGAAGAATCTTTCTTGCCTTTGTTACTAGTTTTCTTAGACTTAACTTGTGGAACAAATGTGGACAAGAGTAGTCGTTTGGCAAGATAAGAAGAACTCTTCTGTCGAATATCGTCATTGATAGCTTTAAGAAACTCATGTTCTTGCTCTAAATTTAGCTTCTCGAAGCGTAGCTTCTCATGAGTTCTTAAGAGCTCTCTATGATCTTCTAGAGTAGATTTATGAGCTAAGTTAAGAGTGTTTAGTTCTTTAGTTAGACGCTCAATCTCCTTCTTATCATCATCACACGACTTATCTTGATTAGCATGATTATCATGAAGTTCATTTTGACTAACATCACTAGTTTTATCAAAGAGCAAGTCATCATCTCCTAATAGATCATCCTCATCACTATTGAAGTCAATGTATTCGGGGTGTGATACCTTGGGGTCTTTAGCCATGAAGCAACTTCCACTTCCTTCATTTGGTGAATCAAATATGTCATAGGAGTTTGAGGTTACAAGTGCTAATCCGGCAACACCTTCATCTTGACTATAGTCGGAGTTGGAGTGGTAGCTTCTCTCGGATTGGTTGTCGGAATCAGAGCCGGAAACCCATTCACCAACATGAGCTTGATGTCTTCTTCTTGTGTAGCCCTTGGTGTACTTGTCCTTCTTCTCCGAGTCATTGCTTCTTCGGGAGGGTCTTTGTTCATAGCGATCTTCTCTACTCCTTCTCTCTCTACGAGGAGATTCATCTCTTGAGCTTCGTCTTCTAGGTGAATCTTCTCTTCTTTTGTGTGTGTGTGGGGGGGGGGGTGGACGTGCACTCATTGGAGTAGTGTCCAGGCCTTCCACAATTGTAACAATTCCGGTCATGACTAGAGGGACGCTTCTCTTCATATATTGAATTGGAGCTTCTCTCTTTGCCTCTACTCTTGTAGAACTTGTTGAATTTCTTGACCATGAGGCTTATCTCTTCATTGGTAACATGGTTGTCACTTGAAGTAGCGAGAGTGTCACTTGTAGCTTTGTATGCACCGCTTGACTTGGTGTGAAGTTCTTCTTTGTCCTTGAGTGACATCTCATGAGCAACAATCCTTCCAATGACTTCCGTTGGCTTGAGATCTTTGTAGTTTGGCATCATTTGGATCAATGTGCACACGGTGTCATACTTTCCATCCAAGGCTCTAAGGATCTTCTTGATGATGAATTTGTCTGTCATCTCTTCATTTCCTAAGCCGGCAATCTCATTGGTGATGAGAGCAAGCCTAGAGTACATTTCTGCGACTCCTTCACCATCCTTCATCTTGAACTTGTCAAGTTGACTTTGTAGCACATCCAACTAGATTCTCTGACGGATTTGGTACCTTCGTGCATATCAACCAAAGTATCCCAAATTTCTTTTGCATTCTCAAGACGGCTTATCTTGTTGAACTCTTCAGTGCATAAGCAGTTGAATAGAATGTCGCATGCTTGAGCGTTGTATTGTAACATCTTCAATTCTTCCGCGGTCGCTTCATGATCCAGTTCCTTTCCATCTCCAATGAATTCACTTTGCAATCCAACACGAACAACAGCCCATACGGCGGGGTTATGACCAAGAATATGCATTTTGATTTTGTGCTTCTAACTAGCAAAGTTTGTACCATAAAAATATGGACCTCTACGATTATAACTTCCCTCACTAGATGCCATACTCTCCTAGGTTGTGAAACCAATGCAGTGGAGACCAAAGCTCTGATACCACTTATAGGATCCGAAGTATGTCTAGAGGGGGGTGATTAGACTACTTGACCAAATAAAAATCTAGCCTTTTCCCAATTTGAAGTGCTGGCAAGTTTTAGCAATTGTAGCAAGTCAAGTATACCCTACACATGCAAGTCTAGGAGTATAGCAGTGGAAAGTAAAGACATGCACATGAAAGTAAAGGTAGGGAGAGGAGAATCAAACACAATTGATGTCACGAAGATTTTTCCCGTGGTTACGATAGGTGGTGCTATCGTACGTCCACGCTGATGGAGACTTCAACTCACGGAGGGTAGTGGTCGCGAGAGTCCACAGAGGGCTCCACCCGTTAGGGCCCATAAAGTAGCAACCTCGTCTATTCCATCATGGCTTCCGTCCACGAAGTACTAGCCTCACTATGGGTAGATCTTCACGAAGTAGGCAATCTCCTTGCCCGTAAAAACTTCTTGGTTCAACTCCACAATACTAAGATGGAGGCTCCCAAGCGAAACCTAACCAATCTAGGAGGCACCACCCTCCAAAAGGTAATAGATGTGGTAATAATGATGAACCCCTTGCTCTTGTGCTTCAAAAGATAGTCTCCTCAACACACAATCACTCTCTCACAGATTTGGCTTGGTAGAAGAGGTCGATTGGGTGGAAAGCAACTTGGGGAGGATAGAAATCAAAATTCATATGGTTGGAGTGGAAGGTCTTGATCTCAACACATGAGCAGGTGGTTCTCTCTCGGAAAAATGGATGGGGCAAGTGTAAGTGTGTTCTGAGTGCTTCCTCTACGAGTGAGAGGAGGTGGAGGGGTATATATAGGCATCTCCAAAACTCCAACCATTACAACATTATTGCCCAACTCGGTGAAACCGAAGTAGAAACTCGGTTGTACCGACTAGTGCAAAATGTGGCAACTTTTGGCGTTTCGGTGAGACCGATATATAATTCTCAATGGTACCGATATGTGTGGCCTAGGCAGTTACACAAACTCGGTGGTACCGATTTCCAAATCTCGGAAATTCCGATTCTTGAAAAGGACATACTAGTAAGTTGGTCACTATTTTCGGTTGCACCGAAAATGAAAGTTGGTGTCACCGAGAAGCTAGGGTTTGGCTTAGGATCTGTCTAAGGCAAAACTCGGTGGGGCCAAATGGAAATAGTTGGTGGCACCGATTTTGGATATTTGGTTTTGGACAGAATATTTTTAGGAGAATTTTATGTATATTTTTGGTGGCTAATCTCTAAGCACTTGAGCAACCAGATCATCATAGACACCTCATCCCCTTTTAATAGTATTGGCTTTCCTATGGACTCAAGGTGTGATTTCTCACAAAATGTAAAATGTAGAGTCTTCAAGCTTGTTGCCGATAGATCTTCCTTGCATCTAGGGGATCTCCTCACAATCCTTTTGCCAATCCATTCATTGAACTTTCCTGAAATATACTTGGTGGAAACATTAGTCAAATGAAATATATGTTGTAATTAATTACCAAAACCACCTAGGAGAAGTTGTGCTTTCACTTGTCACGTTCGGCCGTCACTGGGCGCGCTCGTCGCGCATGCGTCTGCCATCTCTCCCCTCCACACACGCCTCATCCCTTGAGTTCACTCCTTGATGGGTCATCGACCAACACCTGTCGTGTGTGCCTCCTCTCACATGTGTTGCACCTCGTGCGTGCCTCTCTCCTTCAAATAAGGCGTCAAGGCGTTTCTTGAAGGCGTTGTCTTGGTTGCTCGCAGCATGCTCAATGTTGGGCGTCGTTTGGTTTGGGATGCTTCTCGGGGCGAGGGCATTCACAGCGCAATTACAACATCGTCGGCGCTTCCTCCATGGCCTCTTTCTCCGGCCTAGTCGAGTCCTGCTACCCACTTGTGACTCCATTAGGTGCTCAAGGTGGGGATATTGATTCGGTCTGCTCTGGACTCGTGCCCTGTGATGGAGGTGCCTCGTGATGGTCGTGACACGGTCTAGGTTTCATGTGTCTCGGCTCCTCGCCTTCCCTGACTGGAGTTCGAGCTAGGCCGCTTTAGCATTGTCTTCCATTATTTAGTTGTTCTGCGCTTCCCACACACGGTGTAGCGTGCATCCCCCTCTCTTTGATGTGTGATAGGTCTCCAACGTATCTATAATTTTTGATTGTTCCATGTTGTTATATTATTATTCTAGGATGCATTTATATGCTATTTTATATCATTTTTGTGAACTAACCTATTTACCTACTGCACAGTGCCAGTTGTTGTTTTCTGCTTGTTTTTGGCCTTTCAGAAAATCAGTACCAAATGAAGTCCAAATAACCCGAAACTTTTTGATGATTTTTTCTGGACAAAAATAAGACCTGGATGCTTCGAAGGGAGTCCGGAGGCCGCACGAGGCGGTGCCAAAGCAAGTGGGCGTGCCCCGGGGGGCGCCCCCTTGCCTTGGGACCACTTCGTGGCTCCGTTTGACCTACCTCCACCTCTACATATCCTCTAAAATCGGGAAAGCAAAAAAGAGCCACCCGAAACCCTTTTTCTGCGTGCCGCAAGTCTCTGTTCCGCCATGTGCCCATCTGGAGCCCCGTTTCGGTACTCTGTCGGAGGGGGGATCGATCACGGAGGGCCTCTACATCAACTTTGCTGCTCCCATGATGATGTGTGAGTAGTTCACCACAGACCTACGGGTCCATAGCTAGTACCTAGATGGCTCTCTCTATGATCTTCAATACAAAGTTCATCGTATCTTCATGACGATCTATTCGATGTAATCCTCTTTGCGGTGTGTTTGTTGGGATCCGATGAATTAAGGGTTTATGATGAGATTATTCATGAATATTAATTAAGTATTCTCTGAATTCTTTTATGCATGATTGTTATAGCTCCGTATTTCTCTCCGATCTATCGGTTTGGTTTGGCCAACTAGATTGATTTATCTTCAGTGGGAGTGGTGCATTGTGATGGGTTTAATCTTGTGGTGCTCTATCCTCGTGACAGAAGGGGTCAAGACACGTATCGTATTACTGCCATTAAGGGGAAAACGACGGGGTTTATTCATATTAGTTGAGTTTACTTTGTCTACATCATGTCATCTTGCTCAAAGTGTTACTCTGTTTCATACTTAATACTTTAGATGCATGCTGGATAGCGGTTGATGAGTGGAGTAATAGTAGTAGATGCATGCAGAAGTTGGTCTACTTGCTTACGGACATGATGCCTATATACATGATCGTTGCCTTGAATCATAGTCATAACTATGCTCTTTTCTATCAATTTCCCAACAGTAATTTGTTTACCCATCCTATGCTTTCTTCGAGAGAGAAGCCTCTAGCAAACATTATGGCCCTCGGGTCTACTCAAATATAAAAATAAAAAACCTTATTTACCTTGTTGTCCTTTTATTACTTTTATTTTAGGGATAATTAGTTTTATGCCCCTAGTTGTATCCCACTCGTCTGTTTTATCCAACTCACTTTGCAATTCTTTCGTTTTTGCCCTTCTGTCACGGTTCCGCTTGGTCAACGCCATTTGACCATATACGGCGCTCCATTTTGGATATCGATTGCCCCCCCCCCCCCCCCGCTAGGACAGAACCCGGAGGAGCAGGACAATGGAGTTTGTGAAACTGAAGATGAAGATGAGAAACTGGAGGAGCAGGACAATGGAGTTTTTGGAACTAAAGATGAGGATTGGCCTATAATGATGTATGATAGAGATAATCCCTCTATTGAGGAAGGTGTAGTTTTTCCTTCTGCAGTTGACTACAGAAATGCAGTTGCAAATTTCTCAATTAGGAATGAAGCAGAATACATGACTTTGAAAAGTGACCCAAAAAGGTTTACTGTCAAATGTGCCTCTGACAGATGTAAGTGGAGGCTACATGCCTCTTTAATGAGGAGAAGCACATTATTTTAGGTACTTATGCATTTTCTTTCTTCTATAATAATTGTTAAAAAAACTCTGTTGTGTTTACTTACTGTTTGTTCTTCTTTTTTTCAGATTAAGGTCAACCCCTACCCTCACAACTGTCCAAGTGTTAACAGATCTCAGAGATTGAGGGCTGCAAAGAGAAGATGGATAGCAGATGCTTCTATGGCTTGGATTATAAGAAATCCAGGCATAGGTCCAAAGGAAATTCAGCAGAGGTTGAATGAGAAGTATGGAGTGGAGGTGCCATACAGTAGGTGTTATTATGGTAAAGGGATTGCACTAGACAAGATGTTTGGTAAGTACAGTGAGAGTCAATCTTCTTTATTCATTCAAAGCCGAAGTTGACAGAACATCACCAGGCAGTGCGGTTGAAATTGATAAGCACACTGTGGAGTACACAGTGAGAGGAAAGAAAATGTACAAGGAGTGCTTTAGAAGAGTGTTTGTGTGTTTCAAGGCATGTCAGACAGGTTTCTTGGAGGGGTGCAGGCTTTACCTTGCTGTGGATGCAACTGCACTGAATGGTAGGTATAGGGGCCAGCTTGTTTCTGCTTGTGCCCTTGATGCTCACAACTGGTTATGCCCTATTGCCTATGGTGTCATAGAAGCAGAGTCAACTGAGAGTTGGACTTGGTTTTTCCAACAACTGAAGAAACTCATAGGACATCCTGATGGTTTAGTCATACATAATGATGCTTGCAAAGGAGTGGAGACAACTGTTTATGATGATTATGTTGGAGTAGAGAATAGGGAGTGCATGAGACATTTGACTCAGAACTTCGGCAAGAAGTTCAAAGGCAAGTTCTATGATGAGAATTTGTGGCCATGCTCACTTACATACAACATCAAGAAGCACAACTATCATTTGAATCAGTCGCACAACAGGCCCAGAGTCAAAGAATATTTAGAGGAGCACCACACAAAGATATGGGCTAGAGCACTCTTCAATGACACGTGCAAGCTGGACTATGTGAACAACAACCTTGCAGAAGCTTTCAACTCAAGGATCAAGAAATACAAGGGGCTTAACATAGTAGACTTGTGTGACAAGATCATGCAATATATTATGCAGAAATTTGATATAAGGAAAAGGATTTCCATTGACCATTTTGAAGGTCTTTTGATTCTTCCATCTGTAATGAAGGCCTTAATGGCAAAAACAAAAGGTTTAAAGATGACTTTGATTAGGAGAAGCCCAACAAAGGTTGAAGTTACTGCTACTGACAAAGAAAAATGAGAATGGAGGTACCCTGTTAACTTATAGAAGTGGACTTGTAGTTGCAGATAGTGGCAAGTAACTGGTAAGCCATGTACCCATGCTCTCTTCTTTAACACTGCTCTAAGAGGTGAAGCTGTTGCAATAGATCAGTATGTGCACAACTTTTACTCTGTTCAGAAATTCAGAGCTACTTATGCTGACAACCTGCCAGCTTTGGAAGGCAAGCAACGGTGGGAAATTGTGAATCTAGGATTTAAACGTTATGCTCAAATTCAAAACAAAGCACCAAGCAGGCCTAGAAAAAACTAGGATAAGGTCTAGTAGTGAGGGAAGGGGACTTGGTTAAAGGAAGTACAAGTGTGGCAGGCGTGGGAGACTAGACCACCATGCCAACAAGTGCAAAAATTCAGTTGATGCGGCCTTTGGTGAAGATGAACATTGGGGAGCAGAGAATGCAGAAGAGCCAACAGTGCAACAGGAAGCAGTAGATGATGGAACAGATGGAGAGAAAGTACATCCAGCAGTAGATCCACCACAAGAGCCAGCTGGAGATCAACCACCAGGATCTACAGAAGCTAGTGTAATCAGGTATATCCATATGTTTGTTTATTTTTGTTTTCATGCACCAATAGATGACATGTGACATGTTTGCACTTGTCATAGCCCCAGGAAGAATTATAAGAGGGCAACAGTTAGAGGAGCTTCTCCAGCTAAAAAGCAGACAACAACACCTCAAGTTCCTGGTGTGCTAGCCCCCAACCCAGCAAAGAACACCAGAAGCAAAACAAGGCTAGCCCCCAATCCAGCTGAGAACACCACGAGCAAGAAACTCAAGTTCTTGTTCTTGTTGTGCACTTGCTATTATTACTATGTTGATTCTGTGTGTCCTGTTGAAGTATTAGGTGACTTGATGAACTTGTTTGAAGTTGTTGAACTATTGTATGTTGAACTACTGTGATGTCCTGTTGAACTTCTATCAAGTTGTGGAATCATATGTGATGCTTGCTATGTCATGCTTTAATTTGAAGTTGTCATCTACCAATATGAACCAAATTGCCGTCGACGACGACAATTTGGTCATCTACCAATATGAACCAAACTGTCTTCGAAGACGACAATTTGGTCATCTACCAATATGAACCAAACTGTCGTCAACGACCAATTTGGTCATCTACCAATATGAACCAAACTATCGTCGACGACAACAATTTGGCCATCTACCTAGTCATCTACCAAATTGAATTCATCATCCAATACCAAATATCATTACATTAAGATTGATACATTACAAAGTGCATCTCATCCACTAATTTTTTTTTCCAGCAAACAAAGTTCATCTCATCCACTACAACAACAACAAACATACCTGGTTCACTTAGTGGCTTGATTCTGTGAAAGCACAGAAAATGCCAGAAATACAACACATACAACAATTCCAACAAACAACACTACCCAAATATTGAGCATCTCATCTCTCTCCTTCAGTTTCTTCTTCAAAGCACGGTTCTTCTTTGCCAGCTCCATATTGTCCCTCTACAATTTGTGAGACTTGATCCAGCTGCGTTCAATCTGTGCATGTAGATCTTCAAATGCAAGGGCAACACGCAGTGGAGGAGGAGGGTCAATCCAAACCACCCACTTACACTCATCTGGTAACTATACATAAAAAATAAATTTAGAAATTTAATATTAGCACAAACCTAATCACAATCAAATTGACAATATTAGTTGATTACATCAAGAGGGCATCCTAAAAAACGCCGACCAGTGCTAGCCCCTCCCCAAGTGACCCGACAAGCAGGAACCAGGCCATGTCTAGGGCACCGATGCTTGGACCTCGACTCCAAGCCGGAAAAGAATTCGTCTGGGTGATGGTACTCTGAGACGAGCTCCACAATCCCCATCCCATCGATCTAAATCAAAAAAGAGCAGAAAAATCCCCAAATCAAAGAAACCCTAGAATGATATTGGGGTTACAAATGGAGTGCTTCACTTACCTCTACGACATCGAAACCAGCCACTGTCAATGAGTTCGACGACCCAAAGATCGACGTCTGCATCTTCTCCTCCCGTTCTTCACAACCGTCTCTTGATCTATTCTTCATGAGCACCTCTTAATCTGTTTTTTCCATGTGAGCTCGAGGAGGACGATGCGGTAAGGGGCAGTGGCAATAGGGGCAAAATTGTCCAAAATGGAGCGTTGTACATGGTCAAATGACGCCGACCAAGCGGAACCGTGACGGAAGGGCAAAAACGAAATAATTGCAAAGTGAGTTGGACAGAACAGGTGAGTTTCTAAAACTAAGGGTAAAACAAACGAGTGGGACACAACTATGGGCATAAAATTAATTATCCCTATAAATAATAGAGAAATTAGGTTGATTATTGGGGTTCCTATTGCAGACGGTTTCTAAGAAAACACCGTGGGCGATGACCTCAACAAACCCACAAGGTTTCTAGAAAGTTGGCTTGTTGGATCAGTGAACAATCACACACGACTTTCGGTCGACAACTGTGTACATTAGGCCACCATATCACAAACGTTTTCACATAACAAGTGTGTGTGATGGACAACCCTATGCCAAACAGTTTCTTCTAGGCACAGTGAGTGATGTATTGAATAACGCAATCGACAGAATTATAACTATCGTGTGTGATGGCCACCCCTATCACAGACGATGTTATGCAGAAAATTGTGTGTGATGTACAATACGAATGGAAACATATCTTTGGGATTCCCTGTGTGGGATGCTAAGCACATCTCATAGGACTTCTGCAATATATCTGTTTGTGATGGCCCTCCCAATCGCACACGCTCTATTTTTGCCTAGCGTGTGTGATCGGACGGATGGATCACCGACGATTTATCTGTGTCGTGTGGGATAGGCCCCCCTATCGCCCACACATGCAAGGTGACGGTTTAAAACTACATCGCGGAAAGAGGGTAAAAACCGTTTGTATAGGACGTGGTTGCACTAGTGATGTCTGATGAGCGGTCTCTCACATAACATCATCTCTCAAGACGCTCTATGTTGAGATAACTCAACCATCCTACTTCTTGTCTCATACCTGCGGTGGCTAACTTAAAGATATTAAGGTCACGAGGACGGACGAATGCAATAAGTTCTATGGACAATCGTGACTCCTATACTAATTGTGTTCCCCTTAGAATGTCTGCACATGTCACGTCGTAGGTCTGTCGGTTCCCACAATCATCTATCTACTTCATGCGTGACCTGGGGAGTTGGATGTGTCCAACTACGCCAATGGAAAGGACATCTCCAATCACTAAATTACCAGAGGTAAATAAGCAACACGAAGCAACATATATAATTAGACAACACATATCAAATAACCACTTACTAATCGACCGACCCATAGCCAACAATTACTAAAATAACATCATATAAAAAGGTGGTTCGAGTTGTTGCAAGCAATCAAGGATACCATGATGGAGGAGGAAGAAGGGATGGTGATCATGTTGATGATGGCGGCGACGCGAATGACGTTGGTGATGATGGTGGCGTGGCGGCGACGGCCCATGGTCGCGCCCCACCGGTGGCTGCTCCCTTCCGGTCTTTTTATAGGTTTCAACAATGGTGTTCTTGATGTGGACGGTGGCTAGATGTGGAGATGAGATGACGAATGACGGATGATGAAGATGACGACGATGGCTAGGGTTGATGGTGTATATAAAATGGCTTTCCCATAGCCTCCTTCGTTGATGTAACTTCTCTCCTTTGATCCAAGGGCTCTAGGTGTGCCTTATCCTCTCCCAAAAAAAACATCCCTTGAAGGCCAAGGAAGTCATATGAACAAATGGAGATGAAATCGGTGAAGAACCCCATGTGGCTAGGCAACTTTTGGGCATGATTCCTTCCATATTACACTGCATACGACGAGCCATGCTCGCATAAAACACCATCTTTGGTTGTGATCCTCTTAGGTAAACCAGCCGCCATTTGTTCATACGAACTTGGAATTTGACGTTCTTGGGCTTGTTAGATTTGTATGAACAAAGTCGATCCATTTCTGGCATTAGATTTTGGTTTTGGGTATTTAAAAAATGATTTTTTCACTCTCCGAAACGGCTAATTCTCGGCCTTGGATGTCCACCGTTTGAACTCCTTTTATCTTGCTAAGTGCATAGGAAGTCCACATCACCTAGAAGACACACAAAGACAAAGAAAACTAATAAAAACTAACAAAGAATATAGATTATGCAATGCTAGCAGTGAAAAGGATAAAAACTGGAAATCATTCATATGGACATGTAATTGGCTCAATGAAACATGATATACAGAGATAATGTCCAACAAATGAGCTCTAAAGATGCGTAAAATATGGAGCCATCATTCGATCGGACAAAAAGGAAGAAGGCGGGGTTAGGTTTCTAGACGCTCCAGATATGTAATTTTCTTGTGCTCATGGGAAGGATGTGCTCTCATGTGGCAAAGTACACTCATTAGTTTTGATTTAACGAGCCATCTTCCAGGACCTTCCATTCTGTTCCCCCTGTCACACCAACGCACCTGCCAATTTCACACAACCCGAACGTTGTCCGCCATTGCCTTCGTGCGCCCTCCCTCCTGTCCTGGCTGTCCGACCGGACATATAGGGAGGAAGTGTGGGTCCAACTTCTAGAAGCTCTAAATATGTGATTTTATCATGCTCGTGGGAAGGATATGCACTTGTGTGGCATGGTATACTCATTAATTTTGATTTAACGAGCCATCTTTCGGGACCTTTTGTTCCTGCCACTGTTGGAAATATGCCCTAGAGGCAATAATAAATTGGTTATTATTATATTTCCTTGTTCATGATAATCGTTTATTATCCATGCTATAATTGTATTAATTGGAAACTTAAATACATGTGTGGGTACATAGACAACACTGTGTCCCTAGTAAGCCTCTAGTTAAACTAGCTCGTTGATCAAAAGATGGTGAAGGTTTCCTAGCCATGGACATGAGATGTCATTTGATAACGGGATCACATCATTAGGAGAATGATGTGATGGACAAGACCCAAACTATAAACGTAGCATATGATCGTGTCAGTTTATTGCTATTGTTTTCTGCATGTCAAGTATCTGTTCCTATGACCATGAGATCATGCAACTCACTAACACCGGAGGAATACCTTGTGTGTATCAAACGTCGCAACGTAACTGGGTGACTATAAAGATGCTCTACAGGTATCTCCGAGGGTGTCTGTTGGGTTGGCATGGATCAAGACTGGGATTTGTTACTCCGTATGACGGAGAGGTATCTCAGGGCCCACTCGGTAATACAACATCACAATGAGCCTTGCAAGCAATGTGACTAAAGTGTTAGCCACGAGATCTTGTATTACGGAACGAGTAAAGAGACTTGCCGGTAACGGGATTGAACTAGGTATAGAGATACCGACGATCGAATCTCGGGCAAGTAACATACCGAAGAACAAAGGGAACAGCATACGGGATTAACTGAATCCTTGACATAGAGGTTCGACCGATAAAGATCTTCGTAGAATATGTAGGAGCCAATATGGGCATCCAGGTCCCGCTATTGGTTATTGATCGTAGAGGTGTCTCGGTCATGTCTACATAGTTCTCGAACCCGCAGGGTCTACACACTTAACGTTTGGTGACGGTTAGTATAGTTGAGTTATTGTGTTGGTGACCGAAGGTTGTTCGGAGTCCCGGATAAGATCCCGGACATGACGAGGGTCTCCGGAAGAGTCCGGAGGTAAAGATTGATATATGTGATAATAGTGTTTTGATCTCCGAAAGGGTTCCGGAATTCACCGGAAGGGGTTCCGGATGTTTACCGAAGTGTTCGGGTGCAGCAACACTTTATATAGGCCAAAGGGGTAAAGCCCACGAGGTATTGGAAAGTGCAAAAGGAAGTTTTGCTGCTGCCTTAAGCGGTACTACCGCTGGTAAGGCAGTACTACCGCGTAAGCGGTACTACCGCTGTGAAGCGGTACTACCGCTCGTGAGCGGTACTACCGCTTGTACGCGGGACTGTTGGGATCCGAGTTGGACTCTTTCCCTGCAGGCCAAACCGACCTTGTGCGGGCAAAACCGACCTGGAGGAGGCTTTTACTCCAAGTTTAGACCCCAAGGCTCAACATATAAATAGAGGGGAAGGGCTAGCACACAGGACACATCAAGATTTCCCAAGCCGTGTGCCGGCAACCCTAACCCTCTAGTTCCTCCCATCATAATCTCCGTAGTGCTTGGCGAAGCAATGCAGAGATTGTTCCTCACCACCATCACCACGCCGTCGTGCTGCCGGAACTCATCTACTACTTCATCATCGCTCGCTGGATCGAGGAGGTGAAGGCGTCATCAAGCCGTACGTGTGTTGAACGCGGAGGTGCCGTCCGTTCGGCACTAGTTCGTGATCGGATCGAGGGACGACTTGCGATTTGGATCGCGGAAACGTTCGACTACATCAACCGCGTTTCTTAACGCTTCCACTTAGCGATCTACAAGGGTATGTAGATTCACTCTCCCTCACGTAGATGCTCATCACCATGGATAGATCTTGCGTGTGCGTAGGAAATTTTTTGTTTCCCATGCGACGTTCCCAACAGTGGTATCAGAGCTAGGTCTATGCGTAGATGAGATCTCGAGTAGAACACAAACGAGTTGTGGGCATGGGTGTATACATATTGCTTGCCGTTACTAGTTGATACTTGATTCGGAGGTATTGTGAGATGAATCGGCCCGGACCAACATTACTCGTACGCTTACGAGAGACCGGTTCCTTCAACTGACATGTAACTTCGTTGCATAAAGATGGCTAGCGGGTGTCTGTCTCTCTCACTTTAGTTGAATCGATTTCAATGAAGAGGGTTCTTTTAGAAGATCAAAAAGCAATCACTACACCACATTGTGGTTTTGCGTAGGTAAGAACGGTTCTTGCAAACCCGTAGCAGCCACGTAAAACTTGCAACAACAATTAGAGGACGTCTAACTTGTTTTTGCAGGGTATGTTGTGATGTGATATGGCCAATTACATGATGAGATATATGTGATGTATGAGATGATCATGTGTTGTATAGAATATCACGACTTGCATGTCGATGAGTACGGCAACTGGCAGGAGCCATAGAGTTGTCTTTAATTATTTTCGCTGTTTTGCTTTACTTTATCGCTATGAGTTAGCAATAGTCATGGAAGCAACAGTCGGCGCGAGAACCTTATGGCGACACGTTGATGGAGATCAAGATGATGAAGATCATGGTGTCATGCCGGTGACGATGGAGATCATGCCGGTGCTTTGGAGATGGAGATCAAAAGCACAAGTTCATGGCCATATCATGTCACTTATGATTTGCATGTGATGTTAATCCTTTTATGCATCTTATTTTTCTTAGGACGACGGTAGCATTATAAGGTGATCCCTCACTTAAATTTCAAGATAAATTGTGATCTCCCCGAGTGTGCACCATTGCGAAAGTTCGTCGTTTCGAGACACCACATGATGATCGGGTGTGATAGACTCTACGTTCACATACAACGGGTGCAAGCCAGTGTTGCACATGCGGAACACTCGGGTTAAACTTGACAAGCCTAGCATGTACAGACATGGCCTCGGAACACAAGAGACCGAAAGGTCGAACATGAGTCATATAGTAGATATGATCAACATGAAGATGTTCACCATTGAAACCACCTCAACTCACGTGATGATCGGACTTGAGTTGGTGGATTTGGATCATGTTACACTCGAATGACCGGAGGGATGTCAATCTGAGTGGGAGTTTTAAGTAATATGATTAACTAAACTCATTATCTTGAACAATAGTCTAAGTTGTCTTTGCTATATTTATGTTGTAGATCATGGCTCGCGCAGTAGCACCCCTGAATTTTAATGCGTTCCTAGAGAAAGCTAAGTTAAAAGATGATGGAAGTAACTTTGTGGACTGGGCCCGTAATCTAAGGATTATCCTTACGGCTTCCCAGAAGGCTTATGTCCTTGATGCACCGCTTGGTGATCCACCCGCTCCAGTTGAGTCTCTAGACGTTGTGAACGCCTGGCAGGCTCGTTCTGAAGATTACTCAATAGTTCAATGTGCAATATTGTATGGCTTAGAACCGGGACTTCAAAGACGTTTTGAACGTCATGGAGCATATGAGATGTTCCAGGAGTTGAAGTTTATCTTTCAGAAGAATTCCCGGATCGAGAGGTATGAGATCTCCGATAAGTTCTATGCTTGCAAGATGGAGGAGAACGGGTCTATCAGTGATCACGTACTCAGAATGTCTGGGTACTCCACCCGTCTGGCTGAATCGGGGATGCCCCTTCCGCCAGAGGCTATCACTGACAGAGTTCTTCAATCATTGCCACCTAGCTACAAGAACTTCGTGTTGAACTATAACATGCACGGGATGAACAAGTCAGTCGCCGAGCTGTTTACGATGCTCAAAGCCGCTGAGTCTGAAATTCAGAAGGAGCATCAAGTGTTGATGGTCAATAAAACCACTAGTTTCAAGAAAAATGGCAAGGGTAAGAAGGGTAACTCCAAGAAGAGTGGCAAAGCAGTTGCTCCTCCCGTGAAGAAACCCAAGGCTGGACCCAAACCAGAAACTGTGTGCTTTCATTGCAAGGGAACTGGACACTGGAAGCGGAACTGCCCCAAGTATTTGGCTAACAAGAAGGCGGCCAACAACAAACAAGGTATATATGATATACATGTTATTGATGTGTACCTTACCAACTCTCGTTGTAGTGCCTGGGTATTTGATACCGGTGCGGTTGCTCACATTTGCAACTCTAAACAGGAACTGCGGAATAGACGGAGGCTGGCAAAGGACGAAGTGACGATGCGCGTGGGAAATGGTTCCAAGGTTGATGTGATCGCCGTCGGCACGCTCGCTCTTCGATTACCATCGGGATTAGTGATGAACCTAAATAAATGTTATTTGGTGCCTGCGTTAAGCATGAACATTATATCTGGATCTTGTTTATTGCGAGACGGTTACTCATTTAAATCAGAGAATAATGGTTGTTCTATTTATATGAGTAATATCTTTTATGGTCATGCACCCGATGTGAGGGGTTTATTCTTATTGAATCTCGATAGTAATGATACACATGTTCATAACATTGATGCCAAAAGATGTAGAATTGATAATGATAATACCACTCTCTTGTGGCACTGCCGTTTAGGTCATATTGGCGTAAAACGCATGAGGAAGCTCCATGCTGATGGACTTTTGGAGTCACTTGATTTTGAATCACTTGACACATGTGAGCCATGCCTCATGGGCAAGATGACTAAAACGCCGTTCTCTGGAACAATGGAACGGGCAAGTGACTTGTTGGAAATCATACATACTGATGTGTGCGGTCCGATGAGCATTGAGGCGCGCGGTGGTTATCGTTACTTTCTCACCTTCACTGATGACTTAAGTAGATATGGGTATATTTACTTAATAAAACACAAGTCTGAAACATTTGAAAAGTTCAAACAATTTCAGAGTGAAGTTGAGAATCATCGTAACAAGAAGATTAAATTCCTACGATCTGATCGAGGAGGAGAATATCTGAGTTATGAGTTTGGCAGTCACTTAAGACAATGTGGAATTGTTTCACAACTGACACCGCCTGGAACACCACAGCGTAATGGTGTGTCTGAACGTCATAATCGAACCTTATTGGATATGGTGCGATCTATGATGTCTCTTGCCGATTTGCCACTATCATTTTGGGGTTATGCATTAGAGACAGCTGCATTCACTTTAAATAGGGCACCATCGAAATCCGTTGAGACAACGCCATATGAACTTTGGTTTGGCAAGAAGCCAAAACTGTCGTTTCTTAAAGTTTAGGGATGTGATGCTTATGTCAAAAAGCTTCAGCCTGAAAAGCTGGAACCCAAAGCGGAGAAATGCGTCTTCATAGGATACCCAAAAGAGACAGTTGGGTATACCTTCTACCTCAGATCCGAAGGCAAAGTGTTTGTCGCTAAAAACGGAACATTTCTTGAGAAAGAGTTTCTCTCGAAAGAATTGAGTGGGAGGAAGATAGAACTTGATGAGGTTGTTGAACCTTTACTTCAACCTGAAAGTAGCGCAGCGCAGAAAGATGTTTCTGTAGAGCCTACATCAGCTGAAGAGGAAGTTAATGATGATGATCATGAAGCTTTGGATCAAGTTGCTATCGAACCTCGTAGGTCGACAAGGACGCGTACTGCTCCTGAGTGGTAAGGCAACCCTGTCTTAGAGGTCATGTTGTTGGACAACGATGAACCTACGAGCTATGGGGAAGCGATGATGATCCCGGATTCCGAGAAGTGGTTAGAGGCCATGAAATCCGAGATGGGATCCATGTATGAAAACAAAGTGTGGACTTTGGAAGTATTACCTGAAGGGCGTAAGGCCATTCAGAACAAATGGATCTTTAAGAGGAAGACGGACGCGGACGGTAATGTCACCGTCTATAAAGCTCGACTTGTGGCAAAGGGTTTTTCACAAGTTCAAGGAGTTGACTACGATGAGACCTTCTCACCCGTAGCGATGCTTAAGTCCGTCAGAATCATGTTAGCAATAGCTGCCTTTTTCGATTATGAAATTTGGCAGATGGATGTCAAAACAGCATTCCTTAACGGTTTCCTTAAGGAAGAGTTGTATATGATGCAACCAGAAGGTTTTGTCGATCCAGAGAATGCTGACAAAGTTTGCAAACTCCAGCGATCCATTTATGGACTGGTGCAAGCATCTCGGAGTTGGAATCTTCGCTTTGATGAGGTGATCAAAGCGTTCGAGTTTGTACAAGTTTACGGAGAAGCTTGTATTTACAAGAAAGTGAGTGGGAGCTCTATAGCGTTTCTAATATTATATGTGGATGACATATTACTGATTGGAAACAATATAGAAATGTTGGAAAGCGTGAAGGAATATTTGAACAAGAGTTTTTCAATGAAGGACCTAGGAGAAGCTGCTTTCATATTAGGCATCAAGATCTATAGAGATAGATCAAGACGCTTAATAGGACTTTCACAAAGCACATACCTTGACAAAGTTTTGAAGAAGTTCAAAATGGATCAGTCCAAGAAGGGGTTATTGCCTGTTTTGCAAGGTGTGAAGTTGAGTAAGACTCAATGCCCAGTGACTGCAGAAGATAGAGAAAAGATGAGTGTCATCCCCTATGCTTCAGCCATAGGCTCTATCATGTATGCAATGCTGTGCACAAGACCCGATGTCAGCCTTGCCATAAGTATGGCCGGAAGGTTTCAAAGTGATCCAGGAGTGGAACACTGGGCGGCGGTCAAGAATATCCTGAAGTACCTGAAAAGGACTAAGGACATGTTTCTCGTTTATGGAGGTGATCAAGAGCTCGTCGTAAAGGGTTACGTCGATGCAAGCTTTGACACTGATCCGGATGACTCTAAGTCACAAACCAGATACGTATTTATTCTTAACGGGGGTGCGGTTAGCTGGTGCAGTTCCAAGCAAAGCGTGGTAGCTGATTCTACATGCGAAGCGGAGTACATCGCTGCCTCGGAGGCGGCGAAGGAAGGTGTCTGGATGAAGGAGTTCATGACAGATCTTGGAGTAGTGCCTAGTGCGCTTAACCCAATGACTCTGTTTTGTGATAATACTGGTGCCATTGCTCTAGCCAAGGAACCAAGATTTCACAAGAGGACCAGGCACATAAAGCGACGTTTCAATTCCATCCGCGATTACATCAAGGAGGACGACATAAATATTTGCAAAGTACACACGGATCTGAATGTTGCAGATCCGATGACTAAACCTCTTCCAAGGGCTAAACATGAACAACACCAGAACTGCATGGGTGTTCGATTCATTACAATGTAAATCACATAGTGATGTGAACTAGATTATTAACTCTAGTGCAAGTGGGAGACTGTTGGAAATATGCCCTAGAGGCAACAATAAATTGGTTATTATTATATTTCCTTGTTCATGATAATCGTTTATTATCCATGCTATAATTGTATTAATTGGAAACTTAAATACATGTGTGGGTACATAGACAACACTGTGTCCCTAGTAAGCCTCTAGTTAAACTAGCTCGTTGATCAAAAGATGGTGAAGGTTTCCTAGCCATGGACATGAGATGTCATTTGATAACGGGATCACATCATTAGGAGAATGATGTGATGGACAAGACCCAAACTATAAACGTAGCATATGATCGTGTCAGTTTATTGCTATTGTTTTCTGCATGTCAAGTATCTGTTCCTATGACCATGAGATCATGCAACTCACTGACACCGGAGGAATACCTTGTGTGTATCAAACGTCGCAACGTAACTGGGTGACTATAAAGATGCTCTACAGGTATCTCCGAGGGTGTCTGTTGGGTTGGCATGGATCAAGACTGGGATTTGTTACTTCGTATGACGGAGAGGTATCTCAGGGCCCACTCGGTAATACAACATCACAATGAGCCTTGCAAGCAATGTGACTAAAGTGTTAGCCACGAGATCTTGTATTACGGAACGAGTAAAGAGACTTGCCGGTAACGGGATTGAACTAGGTATAGAGATACCGACGATCGAATCTCGGGCAAGTAACATACCGAAGAACAAAGGGAACAACATACGGGATTAACTGAATCCTTGACATAGAGGTTCGACCGATAAAGATCTTCGTAGAATATGTAGGAGCCAATATGGGCATCCAGGTCCCGCTATTGGTTATTGATCGTAGAGGTGTCTCGGTCATGTCTACATAGTTCTCGAACCCGCAGGGTCTACACACTTAACGTTTGGTGACGGTTATTATAGTTGAGTTATTGTGTTGGTGACCGAAGGTTGTTCGGAGTCCCGGATAAGATCCCGGACATGACGAGGGTCTCCGGAAGAGTCCGGAGGTAAATATTGATGTATGTGATAATAGTGTTTTGATCTCCGGAAGGGTTCCGGAATTCACCGGAAGGGGTTCCGGATGTTTACCGAAGTGTTCGGGTGCAGCAACACTTTATATAGGCCAAAGGGGTAAAGCCCACGAGGTATTGGAAAGTGCAAAAGGAAGTTTTGCTGCTGCCTTAAGCGGTACTACCGCTGGTAAGGCAGTACTACCGCGTAAGCGGTACTACCGCTGTGAAGCGGTACTACCGCTCGTGAGCGGTACTACCGCTTGTACGCGGGACTGCTGGGATCCGAGTTGGACTCTTTCCCTGCGGGCCAAACCGACCTTGTGCGGGCAAAACCGACCTGGAGGAGGCTTTTACTCCAAGTTTAGACCCCAAGGCTCAACATATAAATAGAGGGGAAGGGCTAGCACACGGGACACATCAAGATTTCCCAAGCCGTGTGCCGGCAACCCTAACCCTCTAGTTCCTCCCGTCATAATCTCCGTAGTGCTTGGCGAAGCCCTGCAGAGATTGTTCCTCACCACCATCACCACGCCGTCGTGCTGCCGGAACTCATCTACTACTTCATCATCGCTCGCTGGATCGAGGAGGTGAAGGCGTCATCAAGCCGTACGTGTGTTGAACGTGGAGGTGCCGTCCGTTCGGCACTAGTTCGTGATCGGATCGAGGGACGACTTGCGATTTGGATCGCGGAAACGTTCGACTACATCAACCGCGTTTCTTAACGCTTCCGCTTAGCGATCTACAAGGGTATGTAGATTCACTCTCCCTCTCGTAGATGCTCATCACCATGGATAGATCTTGCGTGTGCGTAGGAAATTTTTTGTTTCCCATGCGACTTTCCCCAACAGCCACACCAATGCATCTGCCAACTTCACACAACCCAAATGGACGCTCAGTGACTGACACGCAGGACCAATGTGTCGTGTCCCACCTGCCATCAACAACCCACCGAATTCAACAGGTACAAAACAACATACATCGTTTCGCTTGGAGCCAGCCAGTAGAGCACACTCGTCGACCGTTGTCCTCGTGTGCCATTCCTCATGCCCGGGATGTCTGACCGGACATAGAAGGAGGAGGTGTGGGGCCGGTTTCTAGAAGCTCTAATTTTTTTTCTTGTGGTCGTGGGAAGGATATCCTCTCGAGTGCCATACTCATTAATTTTAGTTTAACGAGTCAACTTCTAGGACCTTCCGTTACTACCACACCAATGGATATGCCAACTTCACGCAACCTGAACATTGTCGATCGTTGCCCTCTTGCGGCCTCCCTCCTGTCCGGGATGTCCGACCGGACATATGGGAGGAAGTGTGGGTCTAGATTCTAGAAGCTCTAAATATGTGATTTCCTCATGCTCGTGGGGAGTATATGCTCTCGTGTGGCATAATATACTCATTAATTTTGATTTAGCGAGCCAACTTGCGGGACCTTTCATTCCTGCCAAATCAACCCACTTGCCAACTTCACGCAGCCTGAATGGACTCTTACTGACTGACACCCGGGACCGATGTGTTGTGTCCCACCTGCCATCAACAACCCACCGAATTCCACTGGTACAGAACAACACATGGCGCCTTGCTTCAAGCCAGCCAGTAGAGCACACTCGTCGTTCGTTGTCCTCGTGTGCCATCCCTCATGTTTGGGCTGTTCGATTGGACATAGAGTGAGGATATGTGGGGCTGGTTTCTAGAAGCTATATGTATTTTTCTCGTGCACTAAGGAAGGATATCCTCTCGAGTGGCATACACATTAATTTTGATTTAGCGAGTCAACTTCCGGGACCTTCCAAAACCTTCCGTTACTGCCACACCAACGCACCTGCCAACTTCACGCAACCCGGATGGACGTTGAGTGGCTGACACCTAGGACCCCCTATGTCGTGCCCCACCGGTCATCAACAGCCCATCGAATTCCACCGGTACAGAACAACACGCAACATTTCGCTTTGAGCCGGCCGGTAGAGCACGCTCTTCCGCCCTTTTTAAGTCCCTTGTTCGACACACACCCACGACAACCAGGAGAAAGAAAGAGAGGGAAAAGGAGAGGTGGACCCTTGAAGACTGGAGGTGGGAGGGTGTCTGTCAGCCCTTCCTCGAGCCCCAACGATTTCTCGTACCGCCGCCATAACTCGATCGTGAGCTCTTCTCTCACCTTTTCCTTTTCGCAACACGTCGATTCTTTCCTGTTTTGGGGGGGGGAGAAATAAAAATTCCCGCCCATTTGTGTTCTTGTTTCTAAGTCAGATAAGTTGTCCGTGGTGCCGCCGTGTAGCTAAAATCCTGGGTGGACTAGGAGTTCCGTTTAATCTGCCCCTTTGCCCCCTAAAGGGGTTAGACATGTGGTGGATCTTACGGCGCAGGTGTGATCTTGCGGCACATCCTCCTATCCGGCTTGTCTGACCAGACATATAGGGAGGAGGTGGAGGTCTGATTTCTAGATGCTCCAAATGTGTAATTTTCTCGTGCTTATGAGAAGGATGTGCTCTTCTAATAGTATACTCATTAATTTTGATTTAACGAGCCATCTTCTGGGACCTTACTTTTCCTTCCCCTGCCACACCACCGCACCCGCCAACTTTACACAACCCGAACATTGTCTGCCATTGTCCTCGTGCACCCTCCCTCCTGTCCGGGCTGTCCGACCAGGCATATAGGGAGGAAGTGTAGGTCTGGTTTCTAGAAGCTCTAATAAATATGTAAAAAGAAATCGTGCTCGGGGGAAGGATGTGCTTTCTGCCGTAGTTTACTCGCCAATTTTCATTTAACGAGCCAGCTTCAGGGACCTTCCGTTCCACACCAACGCACCTGCCAACCTCACGCAACCCCAATGGACGCTGAGTGGCTGACACCCAGGACCCGATGTGCCGGGCCCCACCTGCCATCGACAGCCCACCGAACTCCCACGGTACAGAACAGCACGCAACGTTTCGCTTTGAGCCAGCCAGTAGAGCACACACACTCCTCCGCACTTGTCCTCGTGCGCCCTCCCCTCGAGTCCTCCTGTTCGACACACGCCCACGACGGCCACGAGAAAGAGAGAGAGAGAAGAGGGGGAGCTGGACCCTGGAAGGCTGGAGGTGGGAGACTGTCCGTCAGCACTCCGTCGAGCTCCCGCGATTCCTCCCAGCGCCACCAGAACTCGATCGTGAGCTCTTCTCCCACCCCCTTCCTTTCCGCAGCAGGGCGATTCTTTCCTATTTTGGGGGAGAAAAATAAATAAATCCCAGCCCATTTCTGTTTTTCTTCTCAGTCCGATAGGTTGTCCGTGGTGCCGCCGCGTAGCTAAAATCCTGGGTGAATTAGGAGCTCCGTTTAATCTGCCTCTTTTCCCCCGGAAGGAGTCAGACCTGTGCTGGATCTTGCGGCGCAGGTGTGGTTTGTGGTGTTCCAGATGATGTAATTTTGGCCCGGAGATTTATGCCCCGCACCGCAATCCTGGGCGCGTGCCCGGCCGTGCGAATTGGATGCTTGCTGTGTTGGGGAAGATGGGTACTGTTCGATGGTTATTTGATTGGGCAGCGTCGTCGCTGTCCGCATGGTCAGTGCGTAAGCATTGAGTTCCAGTTTGCTGTCAATAAGTGCTTGGCTCCCTTACCTCACAATGCTACAGTGGTATATTCAGTCTCACATGATGTGCCAGTTGAGTGTGTTCAAAAATACCTTATCAGAATTTTTATTTAGGTGCTTGCAAAAAAAATAGGAATTTTTATTTAGGTATTCCTGATGAAACTCGATCTCTATTTGTTCAGCAACATTGAGAAATATACAGGCGTGCAAATATGCGTTTCCGGCCGGGGCTTTAATAATTTGTCCAAATTTACTATGCAGGGTGATATTGAAGTGAAGACGTGTGACGCCTCCTATACCTTTTGTATGGTATTGACAAGAGGTACGGACGCCTGGGTGATCTTTCTGGGAAAATGGAAGGCAGCAACCTACCTACTCGAAACATGATGCAAGGAACTCCTTATGGTAGTTTGAATGTACACGGTAACTCCATGCAAATGCATGCTTCAAGCTCAGGAAAACAGCTCTTCAACCAATCTCAGATGCTAGGGAGTTTTGCAATGCCTATCAACCGGGCTACAGAGCCTGATAACCCTGGATTTCAATTTGGGGAACATGAAAAAAAGGATCACCACCACCACCACCACCACCACCACCAGCACAGTCATCACTCAAAGAACTCAATCAGTGATGAGGAGGAGCATGACATGACCGAGGATGCCGCTGATACCCAGAATGTCAAAGGCAAGAAGGGTTCAGCATGGCATCGGATGAAGTGGACAGGTTCGATGGTTAAACTTTTGATTACCGCAGCATCTTACACAGGGGAGGATCATGGGGTGGATCTAGGTGGAGGGAGGAACATTACAATAGTGCAGAAGAAGGGCAAATGGAAAGCAATATCAAAGGTCATGGGCGAAAGAGGCTGCAGTGTGTCACCACAACAGTGTGAGGATAAGTTCAATGACCTTAACAAGAGATATAAAAGGCTTACAGATATCCTTGGTCGTGGTACTGCTTGCTGTGTTGTGGAAAATCCAGCACTTCTTGATAGCATGCATAATCTTTCTGATAAGATGAAAGAAGATGCAAGGAAGACATTGAACTCTAAGCACTTATTCTATGAGCAGATGTGTTCCTATCATAACAACAACCGTGTGAATTTACCTGAAGATCTCGCACTTCAGCACTCACTACAAGTTGCTCTTAGATCTAAAGAGGAGCATGATTTGAGGAGGGATACAAGTGGAGATCTTGGAGAGGATGAGCAGAGTGCAGATTCTGATTACGAGGAGCATAACGAAGAGCATCAAACAGTTCATACCAACTTGAGGGATTCTTCCATGAATAAAAGAATGCGTCATGCGGTGGATCATGGTGATGTGGGTTTTGTCACTTCAAGCTCAAACGGTGTTAGTGGGTTCGATCCGCATGGCATCACATTGGATATCAACAATGCTTTTCCAGGTGGAGCCAACTTGTCTTTTGTGCAGAAGGACATCACTTCACAACGAGTAGAGCTTCAGAAACACCGCTTGCAGATCCGAGGACAAAAACTGGAAGTGGCAAAACAACGTCTCAAGTGGGAGAGATTTAGGATGAAGAAGGACAGGGAAATTGAAAGGATGGCATTGGAGAATGAACAAAAGATGCTTCAGCATAAGCGTTTGGAACTTCAGCTAAGAGACAAGGAGCTAGAGCTTGGGCTAAAAGGCAATGCAAATCATGCATGATGGTTGTTTGATCAGAGTTTTGGTTTGCAATATGGTAAGCATGAAAGTTCTTGATATTCATCACTTCTAAATAGCTTCTGCTTGGTGCTATCGGCACTGTTTCATATTGATATAATCTGCACTTCGTATTTATGTTTCAAAGCACTGTCAGTATTTCACATTTTGTGGAGTATTACATGCACTTATCTCATGTTTTAGTTCATGTGATATTCGTTATGCATGAGGTATCTTTGAGGATGTTCATTAAGGGTTTTGGATAAATAAGAAAAGTGTCAGTTAGATCATCAACTTGTGAGTGATTTGCACTAACATGTTTGAATGATTGCTGCCATGTACATGGTGTTCCTGGGTGATACATAGTTGGTGATTTTTTAAAGAAAATGGAAGCTTTCATCACCCCCGTCCTCGACATCAAAGGCGCATAACCTTATTACAACATTTATCCGAAGATATAGTCAAATCAATGAAGTGTACTGACAAGCCACACTGAGAATTTAAGCATTAAGAAGCCTAGTAGTAGCACGCAGCCACCTATAGTGATAGTGCCCGGATTCAGTGTTCTTGTGCTATGCGGTGTCAATTTTGCACTTACATAGGGTTTCACTATCCAAATATTGTGGTTCAGCTTATGTATGACTATTCTTACTTCTGTCTGCAGTGGTTAGCTTCACACGGTTAGTAAGCGTATACATTCTCTGGGCTGTCATTGTTTGTTCTATTGCATAGCACATGGTTTCAATTTATTAGGGTGTAAAGAATACCATTACTACATAGAGCTTACTCTAAGTTTAGTTTTGAACGCATGGAACTCCCAAGTCCCAACCATAATAAGTGAACTGGTCTGTTACTTATTGCTTAGTTTTGCTTGGGCTGGGTTGGTTGGCATGTGAGATGCTACAGAACTACACAGGCAATGTTCTCGCATAACCAGTCTACTTTTGTTTTGTCAAACGATAGACCGGCTGTCTTTTTTTTTCTGGGGGAGATAGACCAGCTGTCTGATCGTGGCTAACCACTAAATAGAATACCTTTTTGGTATGGCAGTCTAAATGTTAAATTTAAACTGCTGCCTACTTTCCTTTAGGGCTTTCAGCAAATAGATTTTGTAATAGTTTGTCTGATATCACTCGTTCTGATTGTTTCAGGTCGAAGGTGGTTTTTGCCAAGAGTATGGTTGTTCAAGAAAGAACCCTCAAGACCGATCGATGCGTTAGACTTGGTTTAGTGATCTTCTGATTGCCCGTCGTTGTTGTAACATCCTTTGTACTCCTGGGCTTGGTCTGTTCTGCGAACCTGAAATGATTTTCTTGTTCTTTTTTCTTGGAAGTTTTTTCTGCTTTCTAGCCAATGGGTGAACTTTGTTGACTATAGATTAGTGCTAGAAGTCTGGTCAGAAGGGCATCCTACTCAGTGTCAGTTGCCGCCGGAACTTTGTGCACATTGTTTGCCTTTCTGCAATTCGAGGTTATATTTGTACCAGTCCATTTTATGGTATTCTGAAGGTAAAGCATGCATGGTGAGCCACAATGATATGTGAATTGCAGTGTTCTTTACCAGCTCATGAAAGTTGCCGGTTCCTCTTATTGATGATCACCAGCCAACTCTTATTGGGGATGACTTCAACCTAGTTCGGTACCGGAAAGATAAAAGTAATGGTAACATCAACCACTCATGGAGTGACAAATTCAATGTCTGGGCCGAAATCTGGAGTCTCTAAGAGGTCAGAATGTTTGGCAGGCAATTCACTAGGAGAATTTGATCATGTCCATCTCGATTGAATTTTTTTGCACTACTGAACTAGATGCTATTTTCCCATTAAGTAACTCTCAAGCTCTGCCTATGCTATTTTCCCATTAAGTAACTCTCAAGCTCTACCTAGAACAGGTAGTGATCACACTCCTCTTCCATGGGACTCGGGGGCTGGCAATCCCCCAAAGAGCATATAAATTTGAAAAATGGTGGTTACTTTGAAGAGCTAGTGGAGAAGAACTGGAATGCTCCTGTTAAGAGTGTTAGGGCTATTGTTATATGGCAGGAGAAGGTGCGGATGTTTAGGAAAATCTCCAAAGGGTGGAGTAGTAATGTTAATGCTGAGATTAGGAAAAGTAAAAACTCATTGACAACTGAATATGATGAGCTTGATATCAAGTCAAAGAACCTCTCTCTGATTCTGATATAGATAGAATGAAAGTAATTCTTCAAGAGCTTCAGAAAATATGGCTTAACGAAGAAACTTATGCTAGGTCTAGAGTGAGATATACTTTAGGGGGGCGGGGGTAAGAAATACTAGATACTCCCTCCGGTCCTTTTTAGTCTGCATATAAGTTTTGTCTGAAGTCAAAGTAACTCTAATTTGACCGACTTATAGAAAAAATATCAACATTCACAATACCAAATAAATATCATTAGATTAATTAGAGAATGTAGTTTCATATTATATAAATTTGGTATTGTAGATGTTGATAGTTTTTAAGATAATTTTGGTCAAACTTTACAAAGTTTGACTCGACTCAAATCTTATATGCAAAGTAAAAAAGGACCGGTGGGAGTATTTCCGTGCATTAGCTAATCAGGGAAGAAGGAAAACTCTCATTAATGCTCTAGATGGCCCAAATGAGACTGTAACTGATGTAAAAGGAATGCTGGATATAGCAGCTTCCTATTACAAAGTCCTTTTAAGAAAAAGATAAATCAAGTTTTACTTTGAATCGTGACTTCTTCTCTCAAGGAGAAAAAGTTACCAATAGGAGTAATATTTCCTTACGGAAACCTTTCTCTGAAGAGGAAGTAAAAGAGGCAATATTTGGCTCTTATGCGGATGGAGCTCCTGGGCCAGATGGCCTCTCCTTCCTCTTCCTACAACACTTTTGGGAGATCATCAAAAAAGACATTATGGCTATGTTTGATGATTTTCACAAAGGTGAATTAGATTTGTATAGACTAAATTTTGCTGTTCTAACTCTTATTCCTAAAGAAAAAGGTGCAACTAGTATGAGGAAATTTAGGTCAATTAGTCTTCTTAATTGCATCTTTAAAGTCTTTACCAACTCCTGACTAACAGGCTTGCCCTTGTGATGAACATTTTGACCTCTAGTAATCAAACTGCTTTCATCATGGGGAGTGTCAGGGATATTACCCCGCGGTATAACCCGGCCGGAAGTATGACCCGGCCGGGACTCGACGACTCACTGCTGCGCCAGCCGAGCTTGGCGACTCATTGGTAACCCGGCTGGAGGTATGACCCGGCCCATCGTATGGCGGCTCATAGGTCACCTCTATTACCGGGTCACAGGACGACCAGGCCCAAGGCCCAGCATGTAAGCCGGCGCAGGCGGCTCACAGAGAAGGCCCAAAGGAGAGGAAGGATTCCCCTAGCAAGAGAAACAAGACCCGGATTAGGACTCAAGAGAGACTAGTCCTAATCCTACTCCTAGTAAGACTCTACATGTAAACCTACCCCTTCCACTTATATAAGGAGGGGTAGAGCACCCCTAGAGGGACAACTTAAAATCATTAGAGATAGACAGATTAGAGGCTCTCGAGATTAGAGGTAGCGATCCCGCACCCTTGTAATCGAGATCATCCTCATCTTCAATATACACAAAGCAGGACGTAGGCTTTTACCTCTATCGGAGGGGCCGAACCTGGGTAAACTCGCGTCTCTCGATTCCGACCAACCCCTCTCAAGCCGCCACATAGTTGCGATGGCCTCACACCTAAGTTCTCTCAGCGAGGACATCTTGCCGTGACAAAACCACAACAGTTGGCACCCACCGTGGGGCCAGCGCATGGTGGAATTGTGTTCTTGAAGGGAGCTCTCGCAGGGATCAAGAAGCTCGTGATAGGTCAGATAAAGAAGAGCTGACACGGAATGATCGTGCGCGATGACCCGTCATGGGACCGCCGCGACTCATGTGCATGGACAAATTCAACAACCACGGACACGAGAACTCGATGCCACCCCATGCCGCGGATCAAATCAGATCGAGATTTGGAGGCATGTTTTACAAGAAGCTCTGCGTGATCCGATTCGTAACTCGCCGAAAACAGTTGGAGTCTCCGTTCTATACAACGCCGGTTCATCGAGTCCAAAAATTACCAACTATACAAAGCGCCAAAACACGGGAGGACAAGCTCTCGAGGGAATTACCAAATCCTATGACAGATCGGACAAGCAAGAGGGCAAAAAAAAACTGGGCCTGTCACGGATTGGACAGACCAGCCTTGACCCGGAAGCGGATACAGGCACGGACTCGTCCTCTGCCGCTGTGGCCTCGAGCCGCCGCCTCCGTTGAGGCCCCGCCGGCTGGCCAGGCCAAACCGGCCTTCTCTTCGGCCGCGGCCGCCGGTTCCGCTCCGCCAGCCTCCGTCGCCTCGCCCGCCCGCGGACGCCGGTTCTACCCCGCCAGCCGCCGTCGCGCACGCCGGTTCCGCTCCGCTCTGCCGCAACCCGCCGCCGGCTCTGCCCCGCCAGCCGCCGAGCCGGCCGGCTGCTGCCGCAACCCGCCGCCGGCCGCACCGCGCCCCGCGCTGAGTCGCCCCATCCGCATCCATCGAGCCGGTACTCCGCCGCCTCGCCGCCACGCGTCTGAGTCTCCCCCGGCTCCGCCTTCGCCGCGTTGAGCCGCCGCCATGACCTCGCTCCGCCTGCGACCCGGATTCGCGCCGGCTTCGCCAAGCCGCCTCGCTCCGCTTGCGACCCGGATCCGCGGCGGTTTTCTACAAAGCCGCTTCACCCTGCGACCCGCCCGCCGGATACTTCCTCGCCTCGCTGGCAACTCGGGCCGCCTTCGCCGGCTCAGCGCACGCGCCGACCACTGCCTCTTTGCTTGGTGGCCTCGCCTTACCTGCTGCGACGTACCAGCTCCACCCCGCTTGCCTGCATCTCTGCTGGCCTGGACGAGCCGCCGTCGCGAGCGCCGCCTCTTCCGCGGGCCGGCTTGGATGAGTCCCCACCGCGAGCTCCGCCTCAGCTGCGGGCCGGTGCCGCCGAGCCACCGCCGCGAGCTTCGCTTCTGCCGCGGGCCAGCACCGCTCCGGCCCCTGCGCGTCGCTGCTCCGGGCGGCTCTCGTCTCCACTGCACCTACCGGCTCCGGCCTCTGCGCGCTCCCCTCAGCGCCGGCTCCCGAAGGATTCGGCCAGCCATTCTTCTACGCCAGGCCTGCCAGCTCTGTCGCGCGCCGCTCCGCCCCGTCAGCCCCTCCGCACTTCGTCTCCGCCACTGGCTCGTTTTCCCTATGCCGGCTCTGCCGCCTGGTCGCGCGCCTCCGCCCTGAGCAGGCCTCGCCTCCACCTCACCTGCTGCCGCGTCGCTCCGCCCCAGCCGCCACCGCCAGCCGCCTCTGCTCTGACCGCGCGCCGCGCCCCCGGCCGCCGGCTTCGCCCAAGCCTCTCCTTGCCGCGGGCTCATCCTGCGTCTCCACTGAGCCGCCGGGGGCCTCTCCAAGCCGCCATCGCGAGCCGCCCCTGCGCCTCCGAGCCGCTCCAGCCGCGCTCTGCCTACGCCGCCGCCAGCTCCACGCCGCGCCTCCGCAAGCGCCGGCCGCAGCCGCACCTCGTCCCGGCTCAGCGCGACCACCGGCCGCAGCCGCGCCTCGCCGCTGGCTCCGCCTCGCCGATCCCCCTGTGCCTGCCGGCTCAATGCCCCTCTCGGGCCCGTTTGGATGGATATAAGAGGTAGGGGGAGCCGGTTAATAAAAGTGTGGTGGGTAAAAAAAAACCAGGAGAATTGCTCAGACGAAAGCGGCGTCACATTGCCAGTATGGAGCCGCCGCCCCTATTGGTCCAGGTTATATCAACCTGCCACGGGCGACTCACCGTCCGCGCTGGCCTACAACGACACAGGCGACTCACCGCCCGCGTCGGATTACAACGCCGCGGCCGTCTCTCGCGGCCGCACCGGCTTACAACGCCGCGGCCGCCTCTCGCGATCGCAATGGCTCACAATGCCGCGACCGCACCGGCTTACAACGCTGTGGCCGTCTCTCACGACCGCGCCATCTTCAAACGCTGCGGCTGACTTCTACGTATACATTAACATACCGGTGCGGTGCTCGCCTATCTGAGCCGCCCAACAGACGCGCCTTCAGCACATTCAAGTGTTTCCGGTGTCAACTATATGCCGGTTTATGCCACGGTCCAGTATGGAGAATCTCAAGCCAACTCTTCGAGTCAACTTAAGACTCGGGGGCTACAGACATGGCTCGACACATTTGGTCGTTTTCAACAAGAACCCCGGGTCATTGCAAGGAAGTTAACCCGATCCCGGGGGCTACTACATTATTGGCGGAACAATTAAAAGTTGCCCAAGAGGACGAACCGCCGTGATGCACCATTCAAACATGGGTGCCCGGATTTATTGGGTTATCATAAAGTCACTTGGAGGCTTCTGCCGTTTCTTCATACAAGATGGCGGCTTACAAGATGGTGCAAAAATGTTGACTCCGTCGACAAGGTCATTTGGGGGCTTCCAACCCGCCGGGTTTAGCTTACACACCCTCTTGATCGGCTCTTCAGCCACCGTAAGGCCGGGTTGTATACCCAAAAAGTTGACTCCGTCAACAAGGTCATTTGGGGGCTTCCAACCCACCGGGTTTAGCTTACACACCCTCTTGATCGTCTCTTCAGCCACCGCAAGTTCGAGTTAAACCTGCCTGTATGCTGCTGCTGCTCCACTAGGTGACCCGCCGAACTCTTACCAGTTAATCTCGGCTAGAGACCCTGAGCTGTTCAAAGTATTTGACAGTCACTCTCACTAGAGACCCTGTACTAGTCAAGGTTAAACCGGTGGCTCTTGTCACGTGAGGGCCGGCTTACGGAAAGCGAGGATAAACTCACCCATCTGCTGCATACTCTCTGCTATGTGGCCCGTTCGTACTCTTAAACAGTTACTCTTTTAAAGACCCTGCACTGTTTAAGGTTCAAACGACGGATTTATGTCACGTGAGAAGTAGCTTATGGGCCCGGGGGGTACTCATGCCCTGCCGCGCCTCTCTATGGTTCGTTGTGCTCTTACCAGTTAATCTCGCCTAGAGACCCTGAGCCGCTCAAAGGAGTTGACGGTCACTCTCACTAGAGACCCTGTACTGTTAAGAGTTCAAACAACGAGTTCATGCCAGGAGAGCCGGCATATGAGTTTTCGAATAAGAAAAAGCAAGAACATCATACATTGCATCATACATTGCATCATCATTGCATCATCTTACCATGCATCATATATGCATGGATATCCTGGTCTACATTGCAGGAACCGGTTCTTTCAAACCGGGTTATATTATTCAAATCTCAAATAGCCAACATGGCTGGATTTTTCATTATGGTTGTCATAACCAACATTGGATGATTGAGGTTTTCAAAGCCCCTTCAGAGTAATGGCTATTATTCCTTCATCCCAAAAATACCAGCTTACAGCAAGGAGCATGGTTCAACATTGATATGCAAGATTTTCAGCAAACATCATCTGGACAGTGGATAAAATTTTATTCTACAATGAAAGGAATAGTCCCGAATCGTTGCAGGCATACGACCGGCACTTGGGGGCTACATTCAAGTCCTGTTTATATCAAGTATGCAAGTCCCATGTCACTGCAAGCATGCACCACGGCACTTGGGGGCTAATGCAGGCTGTTTTTCAAGTCATTATGTTGTCAAAAGACCCCGTTATCTCAAGGAGATGAGCCGGCCTTTCTATCTTTTTCTAAGTCCCAGCCCAGTATTGTCTTACTGAGCCGGCCCTTGGGGGCTACACATTGCTCCTCAAGTCTATATGATCAGATCTATAAAAAGTTCCTGCTCATTATTGCATAATGACCCGGCCCTTGGGGGCTACACTGGCTGAAGTTTTATGAGCATAAGATACTTACAAGTCCCAGGTTGCTGCAGGCAAGACAACCCGGTACTTGGGGGCTACATATGTGGAACATTCAACTTATGACTGGGAACTCAGATAAACAATTCGGATTTCTTTAGGGTTGCAATATTTTGAAGCAAGTCTTAAGGCTATCACTACATTTCCCCTCTTAAGACTTGGGGGCTACACAGTCCAATATATTATTTCAAAGATCCAAGTCATCATGGATAAACTTGGAGCTTGGGGGCTACAGGTAATATGGAAATAAAAAAAATAGAAGAACATCTTCAAGCTATCAATTTTGAGTGAGCTAGGTCTCATGTTTTGGTGGAGCTAAAGCATTGAAAGCCGGCTCAGCATCACCCGGGTTTCTTTATTCCCAATAATGTTATCAAGTCAACTGGATTCCACTTGTTTTGACCCGGCGTCACCAACGATCATGACCCGGCATTGTCAAAAATCATGACCCGACAGATTCTATATAAACAACCCGGCTCCACAGGTTGAAGTGGTTTAACAATGGATGAAATTCTGTTTCCCAATATTTTCATCAAGCCAAAGCATTGGCGGCCGACTCAACGGCATATGGGTGTTTTATCCTTAATATTTTGCAAATGACGTGGATCTGCAGTATGATCGTGAAGACGGCTCGTTAATATGAAGAAATCCGGATCTTCAAGGAGCTACTTCATTAAGCCGGCCAGTGGAGCAGGCCGGTCCTTTAAAATATTTGTTATTCTTATTTCAGCAGCTTACCATGAATAAATTCAAGCTAACCTGGGGGCTAATGTCGGGGATATTACCCCGCGGTATAACCCGGCCGGGACTCGACGACTCACTGTTGCGCCAGCCGAGCTTGGCAACTCATTGGTAACCCGGCTGGACGTATGACCCGGCAGGAGGTATGACCCGGCCCATCGTATGGCGGCTCATAGGTCACCTCTATTACCGGGTCACAGGACGACCAGGCCCAAGGCCCAGCATGTAAGCCGGCGCAGGCGGCTCACAGAGAAGGCCCAAAGGAGAGGAAGGATTCCCTTACAAGAGAAACAAGACCCGAATTAGGACTCAAGAGAGACTAGTCCTAATCCTACTCATAGTAAGACTCTACATGTAAACCTACCCCTTCCACTTATATAAGGAGGGGTAGAGCACCCCTAGAGGGACAACTTAAAATCATTAGAGATAGACAGATTAGAGGCTCTCGAGATTAGAGGTAGCGATCCCGCACCCTTGTAATCGAGATCATCCTCATCTTCAATATACACAAAGCAGGACGTAGGCTTTTACCTCTATCGGAGGGGCCGAACCTGGGTAAACTCGCGTCTCTCGATTCTGACCAACCCCTCTCAAGGCGCCACATAGTTGCGATGGCCTCACACCTAAGTTCTCTCAGCGAGGACATCTTGCCGTGACAAAACCACGGCAGGGAGGTTTATACTAGAGAGTGTGGTTATAGCACATGAGGTGTTGCACTCCACTTATCATTCTGGAAACCCAGGGCTTGTCCTAAAACTAGATTATGAAAACGCTTTTGACAAAGTCAATTTAGATTTTCTCATGGATCTATAAGAGAAAAGAGGTTTCGACCCACTTCGGATAAAATGGATCAAACAAATTACACATCTAGGATTCGTGGGAGTCAAAATTAATGGGCTAGAAGGAAACTTCTTCACAACCAGCAAGGGTTGAGGCAAGGAGACTGCTACTTGAGATGCGTTAGGATTTTCCCGAAGAGGAAGGGTGATGTAGTAAAGTAGCAAAAAGTATTTCTCTTAGTTAAGAACCAAGGTTTATCGAACTAGTAGGAGTACGCCATGCAATCGGTCAACAACACCTACACACAAAAGAACAAATACTTGCACCCAACGCAGGCAAGAGGGTTGTCAATCCCCTTGTACTTGTTGAATAGCAAGGATTAAATCTCATAATGATAGATGGATAATTGCAAAATAAAATAAAGATAATAAAATTGCAGCAAGGTATTTTTGGTTTTTATATTATGATAAAGGCAGACCCGGGGGCCATAGTTTTCAGTAGAGGCTTCTCTCTTTTAGCATGGCATACGGTGGGTAAACAAATTACCGTTGGGCAATTGATAGAAACGCGAATAATTATGATGATATTCATGGCATGATCATATATATTGGCATTACGTCTGTGACAAGTAGACCGACTCCTGCATGCATCTACTACTATTACTCCACCAATCGACCGCTATCCAGAATGCATCTATGGTATCAAGTTCATGAAAAACAGGGTAACACTTTAAGCAAGATTACATAATGTAGACATAGAAATACATGCAAAATGTTTAGACCCCATCGTTTATCCTTAATGGCAACAATACAAATATGTGCCTCGCTACCCCTTCTGCCATGAGGTGAGGACACCGCAAGATTGAACCCACTACTATGCACCATTCCCTATGATGATCTACTCATCTACTTGGCCAAAGCAAACTCATAGATCGGAAAGCATACATAGCTATAACAAGCACACATAATTGAATTCAGAGAATACTCAATTTAGAATTCAGAGAATACCCAATTACTTTTGAACGAATAATCTGATCATAAACTCACGATTCATCGGATCCCAACAAACACACCGCACAAAAGGATTACATCAGATAGATCTCCAAAGAGAACATGGTATTAAAGATCCAAGAGAGATAAGAAGCCATCTAGCTAATCATTATGGACCCGTAGGTCTGTGGTAGACTACTCACACATCACCGAAGAGACAACAAGGTTAATGTAGAAGCCCTCCATGATCGACTCCCCCTCCAGCAGAACGCCGAAAAAGGGTCTAGATTGGATCGTGGAAGAACAGAGACTTGCGGCGGCGGAAAAATTGTTTTGGGTGGCTCTTTGTTTTTTTTTTTTGGAATATTTGGGAATTTTTAGAAGTGGAATTAGGTCAGATGGAGCCACGAGGGGCCCACAAGGCATCAGGGCGCGCCCTGTTGCCTTGTCGTCTCCTCATCTGTCGTCTGGTCTCTCCCCGAAGTTTCCGAGGTCTCTTTTGTTCCAAAAAAAATCGTCAAAAAGTTTCATAGTGTTTGGACTCCGTTTGGTATTGATTTTCTGTAAAACCAAAAACAGGCAGAAACATCATCTGGCACTAGGCACTTGGTTAATCGGTTAGTTCCAAAAATTGATATAAAATTGCATAGAAAGTATCTAAGATTGATAATATAATAGCATGAAACAATAAAAAATTATAGATACGTTGGAGATGAGACCTACTATCCCCCCCCCTTGTCTTTAACCTAGTGGTAGTTGTTTTGACTAGAATACTCATGGGATGATTAGTGCCTTACGCTATGAACTTATCCCTCGAGGTGTCATCTGCTTACAATATGCAGATGCCACCATCATGTTTCTAGAGAACAATGAGCAAAAAGCAACTAATTTGAAAATGGTGTTGACATGATTTGAAAAAGTTTCTAGTATGAAAATCAACTATGCTAAGAGTGAGTTGATTCCAATAGATTTGTCCCCTGATGATGTTGTTAATTTGTTGATATCTTGGGATGCATTGTAGGTGACTTTCCCATTAAGTATTTAGGAATTCCCTTGCACTATGATAAACTAAGGAGAGAGGACCTCCAACCTTTAATTGACAAAATTCTAAAAAGAATAGTAGGTTGGAGGGGGAAAATTACTCTCCTACTCACCCAGATTAACTTGATTAAAGCCTGTTTATCTAGTATCCCGGTAATTTTGCTATCTTTCTTTAAATTCCTCATGTGGGCATTGGACTTATTAAATAGTCAATTAGCACATTGCCTTTGGAGTGATTTTGTGGGAAACATAAACTACACCTGGCCAATTGGCACCTAGTATGCATGAAAAAAGAACACGACATACTAGGGGTTCATAATATCAAAGATGTTAATCTTTGTTTATTGGGGAACTGGGTGAATATGTATATTAAGGATGAATGGAATATTTGGAGAGACACTATAGATAAAAATATATTAGAAACTCTCCCAATATCTTTGTTAGTAACACTGAGAACCCCTCCAAATTTTGGCAAGGGATTATGTGGGGTGCTAGAGCTCTTAAGTTTGGCTATAGATGGGTGGTAGGGAATGATACCAAAATTAGATTCTGGGAGGTATATGGTTTGGACATCCTCTCTATGAGTCCAATACTAGCCCATCTATATTTTATGTCAACAACAATGTGCCACTCTAGTTGAGGTTTGGAATGGTCAAGAGATTAGATTGACCTTTAAAAGAACCTTCTCTGCCCTAATGACGGAACACTGGATCATCAAAGGGACACACTTCTCTAGGGAGTGTGACTCCCTGGTCTAGCAATATGAATCCAAGGGAGAATACACCAGAAGCTCCCTTTAGAGTATAATTAACTTTAGAGGTGTGCAACATGTCTACATTCCTTCTATTTGGAACATAGTAACTCCCCCCCCCTAGAGTGCCGGTTTTCCTATGGTTGTTATCTCACAAAAAACTAATGACTAAAAACAATCTAGCTAAGAGATGGATCATGAAACCTTCTGAATGTGTTTTCTGTAATGAAACTGAAAGCATCAACCACTTGTTCTTTGATTGTGTAATAGCCAAACAAATTTGGCGTTTAGTCTCTGAGTTCCTTGATGTTAGCTCGGGAACCTACTATTTCTCCATTGCTAAGTTTTTTATAGAAATTAATAAGCATAGTGCTTTGAACTCTATCTATTCATGCGTACTATGGAGCATTTGGAAGTTTAGGAATTCATTAATCTTTGACAATGTGTGTTGGATTGATATCAATCAGGTGTGGTGGCAGATTCTGAGGACAATGAGGAAATGGGTGATTCTCTACAAATAGGATCCCATAGTAAAAGTGGATACCTTATGTGGGAAGTTCTCGTGCTTCCTCACGGCCCCTCTCCAAATCTCAGTGGGGTGATAGTCGATGACAGAAACACTGAAGGTGTTTTCAGTTAGGTCCTCCAATCCAAACTGAATTGGGGGAGCTTCGACCTACCTACCAACTACAAGATGGAGCATAATTCCCTTACCAGATGCCTAGAAAGTGGCCTTCCAAGAAGAGCATCCTCAGCCCCGTCAAGTTGTTGGAACTTCCTTGCTCACCTGATGCACCAGTCATGAAGAGGCTCAGAGGGTCAGGAACTCATCCAACGATGCTAGAAGGAGTTGCACGCCTGGTAGCCCAATAAGGTGTTGAGGGGGTGGTTAAAATGCTAGTGTGCCATACTTATTTTAATTTACCTTGTCTGTAATAAAACAAAGTGTATCTGCTCTTGCTATTCGTCGGTCTATTGGCCGACTGAATGAACTAGAATGTTGCTTTAGTTAGCTTCATGTTAGACTTTAGAGAGCACCTGATTGGCAGTTTTTAGTATTTTTTGGAACATGTTGAACATGGTATGCGTGATGTTGGTACTCGCTTTGCCTGATTTCATTTAATATAATGGGAACATGGTTTTTCCCTCCCGATGATCTAAAATTTAACCGGTTCCTCGGGCATGAAAGTGATTTGTGAGCATTAATAAGCAAACTGGTAATGAAGACGCCGCCGCCTGGTGGTAGTTACGGCATGGTTTTTTTTGGGGTGCGCCAAAACACGGTTTATTAATTGTCAACTATAGTGTTTACAGGTACATTCAAAGGATCATAAGGAAGACCCAACCAAGCATGTCTACCAACACCTAAAGAACTCATGCTTTTTGCAAGGCTATGAGCCTCAAAGTTGAAGTTCCTTCTGAAAGGACGTGGATGTCGCCTAGAGTTGTTCTGGTTTGAGAAAGGAGCACCGCCAGGGGGTGAATAGGAATCTAAAAAATATGGTTTAGGCTTGAATAAATGCAAAATAAAACTAGCATTTAATTTACCAAGCACAAAATCTAAATAAACTAGGGTCAACTATGTGCACCATCAACTTATGATAAACAAGATAAACAACTATGTGATAGCAAGATATATAACTTGAAGCGCGAAGGCTATCACAAAGTAAGTGCATAATTAAAGGTGAGAGGATCGAGATGGACCTAGAGGGGGTGAATAGGTACACATACAATTTTTATTTGTTACTTAGCAATTTTAGGCAATAATGTGGAATATGAAAGTGAGCCTAACAATTGCAAAGGGGAGTCTAGTGCTAGGCAGTGTAAATGACAACAACAAATAATGGATTAAGCAAGCACAAGGTAAAGTAAGTAAAGACAAAGAGACAAGTAACCACATGTAAGGAGTTAGGGTTAGGAATAACCGCAACTCTGTGAGGCTAGGATGTATGCCAATGTTCACTTCCTTGGAGGGAAGCTAGCCACCATTAAAGAGGTGGATGTTACCACAAAGGCACACCAACGTCACGAAGGCTCACCCTATTCTCCCCTCGAGACAACACCACAAAGGCGTTTCTCAAACACTAGTGGTAGACCTTGAGGTGGTCTTCAAACCTTCACAAACTTTTCGGGGATAATCACAATGAATGATTCCTCTCCGAAGAACTCCCACCGCCTAGGGTCTCCAACCTCCAAGAGTAATAAGAACGATGGGGAAAAGCTCAAGACTTGCTCAAATCATGAATTCCTTTGGTTGAGAGAATAATAAGGAGTGGATCTACCACTTGATTGGATAACATATCAAGAACTCTCACAAATCACTCCTGGATCTAGGATTTGGTGTAGGATGTGTGTGAGAGGGTACTTTGTGTTCTAGGGTTAGCTCAAAGTGAATAGTCAACCCTCTACCAGATGTGTAGAGGTGTATATATAGTGCCACTAGAAATATAACCGTTTCAGTGTAAGTGGCTGAGACGGGCTGGACATCCGGCAGCTGAGAAACAACACACAAAATGCACGGGCTCAGTGAGAAAAACTGGGCGCCCGGATATCCTGAAGTCCCGGACATCCGACCTGGTGTCGGGTATCCGGACAACACACCCACGATTTAAACCAGGTTCTGGACAAGGGCAACCAGATTTCTAGGGAGTACCAGACATCCAGGGGTATCATGAGATCCTAGACATCTGGGAGGGAGCCGGACATCCGGCAGTCAAGTGCCAAGATTCACCATGGTACTGGACACTGGTGGTCGGATATCCAGGAAGGCCCTGGACATCCGAGATAATAGTGAGTGCCCGGACATCTGGCATCCCTTGACATCCGACATGGTAGTGTGTCCCATACATCCGGTAGGGTACCGAACATCAGGGCTATTGGGGTTATTTTCAGCATAGGTTATGTGATGAACAAGCCGGATTTCAGGCTAGATCCTGGACATTCGGCTATCCAGAGTAGAGTTAGAGCCCACAAAACTTGACTGGGTGTATATGTGTTATATTGGTTGGACATACATTTGATATAATATGATGGGGTTTTGGTGGGATGGCTAGATAGAAGAATCTGGAAATCGTGATGATTTGAATAATCTTTTACTAGCCCTACCTATCCCCTCTTAATAGTGTGGGATCCCTATACTCAAGAATAAACAAAAACGAAACTCGTAAGCCTTTTGTTTCTCCCTCCTTGAATCATATCCAATCCATTTTTCTGGGATCCACACACATCTTCACACGGGGACTAACACCTGAGATTTACTTGACAAACATAGTTAATCCCCTACATGTATATTGTCATCAACATCAAAATATGATGTAAGGACATGATTGTAGTTTCAATCTCCCACTTTTTGTTAGTTGATGACAACATACATGTAGCTATCAAAATATAATGCAACGTACCAATGAGAGCAAAGCACATCAAATTTTATTTCGGTGAGCTCCCCCTTAATGTTTGCATAAGTGGATTAACATGAGTATAATGCACATGTTATGTTTGCCCATGGGAGAGTATTTAATGCACAAGCATTTTGCATAATACCCATGAAGAAAATACTTATGGCAGAGAAAGTTGGGGCTGTGGGGGGTTTTCCCTACAGTGCACAGTCAAAAAAATATAGCATGAAAGACATGATGATAGCATACTCAATAACGCATATAAATCTCACCATAACATAGTCCCACACATAAGGATATAAAGTCTTACAACCAAGTTCCATGCATGACAAAGAGAGTTTTCAATCGAAATAGCAAACATAGATCCAAATGAAAAACGCGAAATAGGCACCCAAAGCACACGAGAACCTAATATACTACTTCTCCCCCTTCGGCATAAACAACCAAAAAGGGCGAAGAGAACTAGCGACCCCCATGAGTCACTCCTGGTGGATGCCGGCGGCGGCGGCCACCTCATAAAAAAATTCGTCGTACTCATCCCCGGACGGGAAACTGAAGTCAGAGGTAGAAGGTGCGGCAGGAATAGAATCTTCCTCACTCACCGGACTGCCATGAGCGCAAAGACGTTGCTTGAGTTGGTTCTTCTGAACAACGAGGCGTGTCTGAACATCATGATTTTGCTTGCATTGAAGGAACTAGACTGCATGATAGCAAACTGAGCCTTCTCCACGAACTTGGCAATGCGCCCGATAGGCTCCCTCAAAGATGGAGGCAATGCATATGGCCTCTTGGTACAAGTAGGAGCCTTTCCCTTGACAGTGGCTGCCTCAGACATGTGAGCAAGAGGTCTCCACTTTTGCTGATCAACCGTCTTAGCAATCTCAAAGGAGGCAGTGTGATTGATCAGCGCCTGAATATATGGAGCGTGAGGGAACCATTGTGACTACAGGACGCTCACCAAATGGATCTCACGCCAAATTTAATGAGCCATGTCAAGAGGCTCGGTGGGCTCATCATGCATGCGAACCATCAAGTCAATGCAATAATTGCGAGCCCTCAAGTGATCTCCCTTCTTGGGATAGTGTGTGAAGCACACACTGATAGAGTATGAAGTATGGAGATCAAAAGATTGATACCTCGTTGGGCGGATATTCTTGCTCCTTGTCGGTCAGCTGACTGGTGCGCTTGACAAGGCACATGCATGCATCAATACCCTTCGGCTTGTGCTATGGATCCATACTATGAATTTGATGGCCGATACCAGACAATCCCAAATCCTGAACAAACCTATCATAAGTCACCCTCATCTGAACATCATCAGTCATCCAAGAGAGAGTATGACCAGGTCTGAAGTAGAAAGTAGCATAAAACTGAAGAATAGTAGATTCCTTATAGTCACATTTGAATAGCATGGTCGGACCACGATCCATGGTGTGAATGATCTTGACAGTGTCATGAGGGAAGAGCTTTGGATAGGCACACATGTAAGTGAAATCAACATAGCGATGAGGAGCAAGGCCATGACTCCGGACCAAGCTAGTGTAGACATCCTACTGCATACTAGTATGGAAATGAAGGTCCTCCACATCAATGACCATATCAAACTAATTGATGTCTCTCCAAAACTCAAGATACAAACCAGCGCCCATGGTCTTAAAGTCATGACGACGATGGCCTCCACTGTCGGGGACCTCCAATGAAATATGACGACCATGAGAAGCAGGCATAGCAGAGCCTTGGACTTGAGGCATGGGAGCATTCGGGCCCCTCCTCCTTGTTCCGGTCTTAGGATTTCCAACGAGGTGTCTAGGAACAAGGTCATCGATCTCATGAACATAGTACTCATCATGCGAATCAGAGACATAGGAGGGGTAAGCATGGCGCTTCATACGGCTGCCACTCGGCACTTCAGAACACTGAGTGGACTTCTTCTTGGGACAGACATTCTCCTCAGAGTCGGCGGAGCCCTATCAATGAATGATATGGGTGAGGAGCTAGATCAGGGGAGACGAAGGTGGGGGAGATCGGGGGTCCGAGGACGGAGGAGGCGGTGGGGAATGGCGGGGAAGTGCCCGCTGGTGGCACATGCGACTAGGGGGTCGCGGGGGGAGACACGGGGAACAACCCACAAATCCCCACGACCCCCAATTTTAAGTCAGTCGGGGATGTCGGGCCAGACATCCGGGGTAAGCTCGGATATCCAGTAACTCGGAACTACGCATCGAGCACCCAACCAAAAAATTCTAGGGCCCAAAAATCTTGCAGGGGGTTGGATGTCCGCCCCCCTGCCAGATGTCCGGTCACTGAAGATGTGTGGAAGGGTTGGGCCCGAAAATCGGGTGGCATCCCGGATGTCCGGTGATACGTCTCCAACGTATCTATAATTTTTGATTGTTCCATGCTATTATATTATCAATCTAGGATACTTTATATGCAATTATATGCTATTTTATATCATTTTTAGGAACTAACCTATTAATCCAGTACCAAGTGCCAGTTGCTGTTTTCTGCCTATTTTCGGTTTTCCAGGAAATCTGTACCAAACGAAGTCAAAACGCTACGAAACTTTTTGACATTTTTTTTCCGGACAAGAGAGACCCAGGAAGCTTGGGGAGGAGCAAGGAAGCTGCACGAGGAGGCCACAAGGTACCGCGGTGCGCCCAGGGGATAGGAGCGCCGACCTGCCTTGTGGGCCCCCTGTGGCTTTGTTTGACCTAATTCCACTTCTATAAAGTCTCAAATATCGGGAAACCAACAGAGAGCCACCCGAAACACTTTTTTCGCCGCCGCAAGCCTCTGTTCCAACAGGAGGCCATCTGGAGACCTTTTCCGGTGATCTACCAGAGGGGGAATCGATCATGGAGGCCATCTACATCAACCTTGTTGCCTCCATAATGATGCGTGAGTAGTCCACCACAATCCTACGGGGCCATAGCTAGTACCTAGATGGCTTCTTCTCTCTCTTTGATCTACAATACAAAGTTCATCGCGATCGTCGTGGTGATCTATTTCATGTAATCTTCTTTTGCGATGTGTTTGTTGGGATCCGATGAATTGTGGGTTTATGATCAACTTATTCATGAAAAGTTATTGAGTCCCCTCTGAATTTCAATATGCATGATCTTATAGCTTCGTATTTCTTTCCGATCTATCAGTTTGGTTTGGCCAACTAGAATGATTTATCTTCAGTGGGAGTGGTGCATTGTAATGGGTTCAATCTTGCGGTGCTCTATCCTCATGACAGAAGGGGTCAAGACACGTATTTTGATTGGTGCCTGATACTTGTGATATGCGTTGGGTTTTCCGTGAAGAGGAATGGGTGATGCAACACAATACAGATAAGTATTTCCTCCAGTTAAGAACAAAGGTTTATCGAACCAATAGGAGTATCACGCAACCCCCATCTTCAGCGGCTGCACACAAAGGAACAAACACTTGCACCCAACGCGGGCAATAGGGTTGTCAATCCCCTTGGACTCGTTATTTGCAAGCTAGTGAAGTATATGGATGATAAATGAATATTGTAAATTGCAAAATAAAATAAAATTAAATAAATAGCAGCTAGGTAATGAAGGCTTTTGTAAATTTATAAGTGAATAGACCTGGGGGCCGTAGTGTTCTCTAGTGGCTTCTCTCATGTAGTAGGAATACGATGGGTAAACAAATTACTGTTGGGCAATTGATAGAAAAGCGCATAGTTATGCAATATTTATTCACGGTAATGATCATGTATATATAGGCATCATGTCCATAAGAAAATAGGCCGACTCCTGCCTGCACCTATTACTATTACTCCACCCATCGACCACTATCCAGCATGCATCTAGAGTATTTAGTAAAACAGAGTAATGCTTGGAGAACAATGACATGATGTAGACAAAGAGAATTCAATCAATATGAATTAACCCCATCGTTTTATCCTTAGTGGTGACAACACAAAGACATATCTTGTCCCCTACTTTGTCACTGGGATATAGAAATCCGTCAGGTTGAACCCACTACAACACACCCCTCTCACTGAAGAAATATCAATCTAGTTGGCCAAACTATTTCAATAGATCGGAGAGATTTACGAAGCTATAATAATCATGCAAATAAGAATCATAATAGAAATCAGAGAAGACTCAAATCTTTTTCATGAATAATTTGAACATAAACCCACAATTCATCGGATCCCAACAAACGCACCGCACAAAGTGATTACATCGAATAGATCACCGTGAAGATGCGATGAACTTTGTATTGAAGATCAAGAGAGAGAGAGAGAGATAGCCATCTAGGTACTAACTACGGACTTGTAGGTCTGTAGGGAACTACTCACACATCACCATGGGAGCAGCAAGGTTGATGTAGAGGACCTCTGTGATCGATCCCCCCTCCGGCAGGACACTGGAACACGGCTCCAGATGGGCACACGGCGGGACAGAGACTTACGGCAGTGATAAAAGTGTTTTGGGAGGCTCTCTAGGGTTTTTGGGAATGATAATAATTTATAGGCCAGAGAGGGGCGTCGGGGGCCACCTGAGGGAGGCAGCACACATCAGGGCACAGCCACCCCCCTGTGCGCACCCTGTCGTGTGCTCCTTCCCTCTTGCGGCCTCTGGTCTCCTCCCAAAGCTTCTAGGTCTTCTTTTGGTCCAGAAAAAATCATAAAAAAGTTTCGTGGCAATTGGACTTTGTTTGGTACTGTAAACCTGAAAAGTCAAAAACATGCAGAAAACAGCAACTGGCACTGGGTTAATAGGTTAGTGCTCAAAAGTAACATTAATTGGTATATAAACACCCAAAAGGCATCCTAAAATGATAATATTTTAGCATGGAACAATCAAAAATTATAGATACGTTGGAGACGTATCAAGCATCCCCAAGCTTAATTCCTACTCGTCCTTGAGTAGGTAAATGATAAAAACAGAATATTTGATGTGACATGCTACCCCACATGTAATCTATTGCAGGTACGATCATTGAGAAATGATGAATTAACAAACATTAACATAGTAATACTTATAAACATAAGCAACATAATCATCAAGTTTCAAAATATACGATCCTTAAAGAATGTTCACCCCCTATTCATTTTATCATATAAGAATAGCATGGCTCCGTCTTCACCACATAAATACAAATGTCAAGCACCACGGTGTCAAGTCAGGAATAAGATCGTACTTCTTAACGTGCTTCAGCTTTTTATTACTGACACAATATATGAGCGTGAACCATGGATATAGCATAAAGGTGGAATAGAATATGGTGGTAGGTTTTAAAGGGGTAAAAGTGGAGAAGAAGGTCTCGCATCAACTAGGCATATCAACGGGCTATGGAGATACCCATCAATAGATATCAATGCGAGGAGTTGGGATTGCCATGCAATGAATGCACTAGAGGTATAAGTGTATGAAAGCTCAAATGAAGCTAAGTGGGTGTACATCCAACTTGCTTGCTCTTGAAGACCTCGGGCATTTGAGGAAGCTCGTCATCGGAATATACAAGCCAGGTTATGTATAATGAAAAATTCCCACTAGCATATGAAAGTGATAAAACAAGAGACTCTATATATGAAGAACATGGTGCCACTTTGAGGCACAAGTGTGGAAAAAGAGGTAGTAGCATTGCCCCTTCTCTCTTTTTCTCTCATTTATTTTTTTCTTTTTCCTTTTCTCTTTTTCTTTCTTTCTTTCTTTCTCCCTTTTTCTTTTTCTTTCTTTCTTTCTTTTATTTTTCGTCCGGAGTCTCATCCCGACTTGTGGGGGAATCAGTGTCTCCATCATCCTTTCCTCACTAAGACAGTACCCTAATAATGATGATCATCACACTTTTATTTACTTACAACTCAAGATGAAAAACTATAATATGACTCTATATGAATGCCTCTAGCAATGTACCAAGAAGTGCAATGATCAAGCATAACATGTATAAAAATGATGAACGATGGCTTTGCCACAAATACTATGTCAGCTTATATGATCACGCAAAGCGATATGACAATCAAAGTACTAGTCATATGAAGTAACGGTGGAAGTTGCATGGCAATATATCTTGGAATGGCTATGGAAATGCCATGATAGGTAGGTATCATGGCTGTTTTGAGGAAGATATAATAAGGCTTATGTGCAACAGAGCATATCATATCATGGGGTTTGGATGCACCGGCAAAGGTTGCACCGATCCTCGAAGTGAGAATGGGCAATGCACGGTACCGACAAGGATAGCAAATATGAGAAGGTAAGAGTGCGTACATCCATGGATTCACATTAGTCATAAAGAACTCACATACTTACTACAATATTTTATTAGCTCTCTCGAAGCAAAGTACTATTCGCATGCCCCTAGGGAGGAGGTTGGGAGGAGTTAACCATCGCGCGCTTACGACTTAAACAACACTAGGATTTCAATGAGGAATAAGTATGTTCACACATCATCACCATGCTATAAAAAATATTTAGATGAACAGCAAGTTAACACCCTCTAATTCACAATACTTTTACTAACCAATGATCATCCACTCATGCCCTTTCATGTTACCGCATCAATATCATTAACCCACAATTTCTCTTTTATGTGCTACATGTGGTTTTGATTATACACTCGTTGGACACCTATTATTTTTGGACTAGTCTTATAGCCCATGCAAATTACTGCCACTATTTATTAACTCTCAAACAAATATAAGTGAAGAACGAGAGTGCAAATATTTCTATAAAATCTATACGCCACCGTGCTCTAAAAGATATATGTGAAGTACTAGAGCAACTGCTAAGCTCAAAAGATATAAGTGAAGCACAAAGAGTATTCTAATAAATTATGGTGATCTTGTGTCTCTCTCAAGTGGGTGGGTCCAGCAAATAATGATTGTGGAAAAGCAAAAATAGACAACAAACTAAAGCAAACGACGCTCCAAGCAAAACTCATATCATGCGATGAATAAAAATATAGCTCCAAGTGACATACCGATGGATTGAGACGAAAGAGGGGATGCCTTTCGGGGCTTCCCCAAGCTTAGACGCTTGAGTCTTCCTTGAATATTACCATGGGGTGTGATGTCTACTATGCAACTTTATTCTTGTAGACTTTGTTGGGCCTCCAAGCGCAGAGTTTTGTAGGACAGTAGCAATTTTCCCTCAAGTGGATGACCTAAGGTTTATCAATCCGTGGGAGGTGTAGGATGAAGAGTGTCTCTCTCAAACAACCATGCAATCAAATACAGGAAATCTCTTGTGTCCCCAACACACCCAATACAATGGTAAATTGTATAGGTGCACTAGTTCGGCGAAGAGATGGTAATACAAGTGCAATATGGATGGTAGATAAAGGTTTTTGTAATCTGAAAATATAAAAACAGCAAGGTAGCAAGTAACAAAAGTGAGCACAAACGGTATTTCAATGCTTGGAAACAAGGCCTAGGGTCCATACTTTCGCTAGTGCAATCTCTCAACAATGCTAATATAATTGGATCACATAACCATCCCTCAACGTGCAACGAAGAATCACTCCAAAGTTCTTATCTAGCGGAGAACATAAGAAGAAATTGTTTGTAGGGTACGAAACCACCTTAAAGTCATCCTTTCCAATCGATCTATCCAAGAGTTTGTAATAAATGACACCAAGTTATCCTTTCCGATCAATCTATCTAGAGTTCGTACTAAAATAACACCATATGATACGCATCAACCAACTCTAAGGTCACCTAGATACTCCAATGTCACCACAAGTATCCATGAGTTAATTATACGATACACATCAAACAATTTCAGATTCATAATACTCAATCCAACACAAAGAACCTCAAAGAGTGCCTCAAGATTTCTATCGGAGAACATGGTATGAAAACTTGCAATCAACCCCTATGCATAGATCCCCTAGGTCACCGAAATCCGCAAGTTGATGCCTCAACATATATCAAGTGAATCAATAGAATACCCCAATGCCACTACGGGTATCCCTCGCAAGACGTACATCAAGTGTTCTCAACCAAGATATTCAATCCAACATAACGACATCTCAAAGGGAAAGATTCAATTCATCACAACATGATAGCAAGGGAATAACATCATATGATCCGACTATATTAACAAAGCCCGTGATACATCAAGATCGTGACTTCTCAAGAACATGAGAGAGTGAGATTGAACACATAGATACTGGTACATACCCTCAGCCCCGAGGGTGGACTACTCGCTCCACGTCATGGCCTCCGCCGGGATGATGAAGATGGCCACCGGAGATGATCTACCCTCTCCGGCAGGGTACTAGAACGCCTCCAGATTGGTTTTTCGCTGATACAGAGAGTTGCGGCGGCGGAACTTCTCGTCTAGGGTTATTTCTGGGGGTTTCTGAATATATAGGATTTTTGGGCGTCGGTTTCACGCGAAGATGGGCCACGAGTGGACCATAAGACACCAGGGCGCGCCAGAGGGGCCTGGCGTGCCCTGGTGGGTTGTGCCCACCTCATGGCTCTTCTGGCGCTCCAACGAAGCTTCTAGTGCCTTTTTTGTTCCAATAAAAATCGTCAAAAAGTTTCGTTGCATTTGGAGAACTTTGATTTCTGCACAAAAAACAACACCACTGTAGTTCTGCTGAAAACAGCGTCAGTCCGGGTTAGTTCTAAATAAATCATGTAAAGTGCATCAAAACCATATAAAAGTATTATAAACATAGGTGAATGTTGCATGAATACTTCATAAATTATCGATACGTTGGAGACGTATCAGGGTTCCTTGGGCATCCCCAAGCTTAGGCTCTTGGCGCTCCTTATTCCTTCATTCATCGTCATAGCACCCAAAACTTGAAAACTTCAGCACACAAAACTCAACAAAACCTTCCTGAGATCCGTTAGTATAGAAAACATATGTAAGAGCACATTTATCCATGTGTCGTTTTGGTAATTGATGACAATCCCTATGGACTAATGGTTGCCTTGAGTTATATTCGAAGGATTTGTCCATAGGCACTTCTTGAAGTACATCTGTTGGTTTCAAGGAGTTTATATGGTGACCAAGGTGGTATTCATGGTTTTATCCAAAGATTGGTCATGTGAGAGTTGAGCTTATTGCAAGCATGTCTTGAAGAAGAAGATTGTGTGAGCATTCATGTTTACCGTCAAGACATCACCTTTATGAAGAGAGAAGATAAGATACTAGGTTGATCAAGACTAAGTCAAAGAGTGAATCAAGTTGATCAACATACAAAGCGTACAAGATGTACCGAGAGGGATCAAGTGATCCCATGGTATGGTAAGCATTGTGCATTACGCTTTGTGTACTAACCCATGGTCTACGTGAGAGTTCTATGTGGGGTTAGGTATGTGTCCATGGGATTGCGTCAAGAGGAAGATCTCATACAACCCATGGAGGATGACATCAAGTGAAGATCGTCATCAAGTTTGCGGTGTGCAAGTTCAAGTGGAGCATCACGAAGAGATCATGCTTGAAGCTTGTGATACGTCTCCAACGTATCTATAATTTTTGCTTGTTCCATGCTGTTATATTATCATTCTTGGATGTTTTACAATCATTTTATAGCAACTTTATATCATTTTTTGGGACTAACCTATTGACATAGTGCCAAAGTGCCAGTTGCTGTTTTTGCTTGTTTTTTTACTTCGCAGAATATCAGTACCAAACAAAGCCCAAACATCGCGAAACTTTTTAGAGATTTTTTTGGGCCAGATGACATCCAGTGGACCAAAGAAGTGCCAGAGGGGAGGGTCGAGGAGACCACAACCCACCAGGGCGCGCCAGAGGCCCCGGGCGCGCCCTGATGGGTTGTGCCCTCCTCGGGACCCCTCTCCACCGCCTCTGACACTTATAAATTCCCAAATATTCCAGAAACCCTAAAGGAGTCGACGAAAAACACATCCAGCCGCCGCAAGTTCCAGAACCTCAAGATCCAATCTAACACCATCATGGAGGGGTTCATCATCCTCATTGGTGCCTCTCCGATGATGCGTGAGTAGTCCACCATAGACCTATGGGTGTGTAGGCAGTAGCTAGATGGCTTCCTCTCTCTCTTTTGATTCTCAATACAATGGTCTCTTGGAGATCTATTTGATGTAAACTTTTGCGGTGTGTTTGTTGGGATCCGATGAATTTTGAGTTCATGATCAGTTTCTATCCATGAATATTATTTGAGTCTTCTTTGATCTCTTATATGCATGATTACTTATAGCCTCGTATTTCTTCTTCGAATCTTTGGTTTAGTTAGGCCAACTAGATCGATTTTTCTTGCCATGGGAAGAGGTGCTTTGTGATGGGTTTGATCTTGCGGTGTCCTCTCCCAATGACAGAAGGGGCAGCGAGGCACACATGTATCATTGCTATTAAGGATAACAAGATGGGGTCTATTCCTACATGAATAGATCTTGTCTACATCCTGTCACCGTTCTTATTGCATTACTCCGTTTTTCCATGAACTTAATACACTAGATGCATGCTGGATAGCGGTCGATGTGTGGAGTAATAGTAGTAGTTGCAGAATCGTTTCGGTTTACTAATCTTGGACATGATGCCTATATAATGATCATCGCCTTGGATATCGTCATGATTATTTGATCTTCTATCAATTTCCCAACAGTAATTTGTTCACCCACCATGTGCTATACTCATGAGAGAAGCCACTAGTGAATCCTACGGCCCCCGGGTCTACTTTTCGAACATATTGCTTTCCGATCTATCTTTTTGCCGCTTTTGTTTTCAGATCTATTATTCAAAAAACCCAAAAATACCTTGCTGCACTTTTTATTTGCCCTTTTTATTTTGTTTTCTTGAGAGATCTATCTCTCCAATCTATCACTACCTAATCTATCTTTTTACCGTAGAGAGATTGACAACCTCTCTTTCGCGTCGGGTTGCAAGTATTTGTTCTTTGTGTGCAGGTGTTGTTTACGTAGTTGTGGTGATCCTCCTACTGGTTCGATACCTTGGTTTCATAACTGAGAGAAATACTTACCGTCGCTGTGCTGCATCATCCCTTCCTCTTTGGGGAAATACCGACGCATTCTCAAGCCACGTTAGCTTGCCGTTCATTATGGTGACAATGGACTTGTGAAGATGTGCTGAAGAGTGGCTCGCCCATAGTGGAGTATGGGGGAGCAGTCTACTAGTCTTCATCGAGCTGGCGCAATCAAGAGAGGTGGTCCATCTTGAGGAGGACGAGATCATCATCATCTAGCTCAAGTGGACTATGCGCAAGGCAAAGGTTTGACCTTGATAGGGTTTTCTATTTTACCGGTCTCATGGTGGTAGTTGGGAGACCGGGTTATAGGATCGATAACCGTACTATCAAGGGGGGCTCTCAAGTGAGTAGCTTGATCGTATCGTTCGTTGAGAGCTCAAACCATTGCATTCTTGGCATCATCATCTTTCTTGGTTCCTGGTTAGCTTTTTTCTTTGTGGGGTTTAGAGCTTATGGTCATCTTCATGACAAGCTCGAGTTCATCGAAAACGGAGTCCATATGCATCTTCTATGATGTTTTCGATGTTGAAGTTTTTGCCGGTTCTTCATTGATAGAGGTTTCACATCTCTATATCATTGGCATTGTTATACCGCCTCTCCTGTTGGATAGCTCTTGTCTTCCTGAATCCAACAAGCTTGAGTTTGCTCAATTCGGAGCTCGTATGCGAATGTTATGGCAGCTTTAGTGCCAGAGCAGTTTTGTCTGATTAGGCGGTAGTACCGCTCGGTACCATGGTAGTACCGCTTGGGCGGTACTTCCACCGTGTACTACCGCTGCTACTTCCACTTATATTTTGCTCTCTGGATAGGTTAGTTTTCTGGGCGGTTCTTGAGCGGTGGTAGAGGATGGTAGTAACGCCCGCACGGTACTACCGCCCCCGAGTACCGCTGCTACTACCGCTTATATTTCGGTTCTGGAGTCTTACTGCATCCCCAGCGGAAGTACCGCTGGGTAGGCCGGTAGTACCGCTCCGGCGGCACTACCACCCCGAGCTTTCTACCGTTTTGCACGCTTTTCCTGAAACTACCGCGCTAAGCGGTTGTACCGCTCAGCCGAGCTGTAGTACCGCTTGTGCATGACCTATGCACATAACGGTTGGATTTGGGGAGGCCAATAAAAGTTGGTCTTCTTCCCCATTGCTCCCTAATCCTTTGAGCTCGTGTTCTTCCCCCATTGTTGACCTTCTTTGAGCTTGCTACCTCTCAACCCCTCCAATGATTCTTGCTAGTTCTTGAGGGAAAACAGAGAGGAGATCTAGATCCATATTTCCACCAATCACCTTCTCCTCTATGTGAGGGGAGCCCCTTGGATCTAGATCTTGGAGTTCTTCGTGTTCTTCTTTGTTCTTCCTCTCATTTTCCTCCATAGTATTAGTTGTTGTGGTGGGATTTGGGAGAGAAGGACCTGGGCACTCCGTGTGCCCTTGCCATTGCATTTGGTGCATAGGTTTGAGTTCTCCACGGTGATACGTGGAAGTGAGAAGTTGAGAAGCTTATAACTCTTGGGTGTTTGAGCACCCTAGAGCTTGTTTCTCTTGGGTGCTTTGGTGCCCTGGACGGTTGGTGGTGCCTCGGAGCTCAATCATTGTGGTGCAAAGCTCCGGGCAAGCGTCGGGGTCTCCAATTAGGTTGTGGAGATTGTCCCGAGCATTTGAGGTCACCTCGGAGCCATAATCCATTGTGGTGAAGCTTCATTGTGTTGTTGGGAGCCTCCAATTAAGTTGTGGAGTTTGCCCCAATCTTGTTTGTACGGGTTCGGTGACCACCCTCAAGGGCCCCTTAGTGGAATCACGGCATCTTGCATTGTGCGAGGGCGTGAGGAGATTACGGTGGCCTTAGTGGCATCTTGGGGAGCATTGTGCCTCCATGCCGCTCCGAACGGAGATTAGCATCCGCAAGGGTGTGAACTTCGGGATACATCGTCGTCTCCGTGTGCCTCAGTTATCTCTTACCCGAGCCCTCTACTTATGCACTTTACTTTGTGATAGCCATATTGTTTCATGCTATATATCTTGCTATCACTTAGTTGTTTATCTTGCTTAGCATAAGTTGTTGGTGCACATAGGTGAGCCTAGTTGTTTTAGGTTTTGTTCTTGACATATTAAACATTAGTTTTATTCCGCATTTGTTCAAGCCTAAACCGTAATCTATAATACCTAAATAGTTCATCCCCACTATCCTATTTCTCTTGACATGCAGCCTATCCACATCACCAACCAACATGCAACCATTCACCTCACTCCACCTCAACAGTCTAGCCACATCATCAATTTCAAATCCCTTTCTTAATTATTCTTGTGATTTAATTTCCATTCCACCCGCTTCCTTACGTAGGTTGTACCATGCAACGTGACCAGGCAGTAATACATATCCATTAGTAGAATATTTGAAGGGGCTGTTGATTATTGCCTAACCTATGGTGTATGTCATTCTTTTGTAAAAAGGTGATCGTGCACCTTGTCTGTCTGGTCCAATATTTGTTACGTAGGCTGTAGCCCATGATGTGGACTACCGATCTAAAAAAATTCACAACAATCGCACTAGGTCACTCACCGTCATTTTCTCCTTTGCGAGTCTCTCATCTCCGCCACTGTCTCTTCGACCTCCACGACGGAAGCTCTTCCATTCGTGAATGCAGCCACAAAAGAACATCAAATCGCAGAATTCGTCCCCTCATCATCTCACCCTCCACTACCCTGTAATTTATGAGCTTCCGTTAATTTGTCGATCTATCTCTCTCCCCACAATTCGCCTCTGAACATTTCATTTCTGTGCACACCATTAGACAGCCTCTTTAACACTGACGACGACCTTCATCCCTCTCATATCTGCGAGGTTGATCGATTAAGCCTATGGCGTGAGTACGCTGTGCGGCAATCCCACCACGACATGAAGCTCCATGTGTGCGCCTGCCGGAACGAGCTATGCTTCTGCTCCACTCTACCGCTGCGACTGCTTCTTCTTTTCATCTACCCCACCATCCCAACGTCTAACATCACCTCAGCAAGCTAAGCACTGGCCATGGAGGTGTATGAGGAGGCGCCCCTCCACGACGACTATGTTGAGTTGTTCCACCTGAGCCACCCCGGGGAAAGAACACCCGGCACCACGCTATTTGTGATCGTCATCGGGCCGGAACACGGCACAGGCGAAAATACCTACTCGCCGTTGCCAACAAAAAGGTCATGGTACCTACTCCAACTCCCTATCTTTCCTTCTGCCGCAAGCTAGGTACCAATTTGTCTGTAAATAACACTCTTACCTTTTGTAGTGGAAGATCAGAAGGTGATGTTGGGGTCATTCAGCCCTCGGCAGGGCATTACAATTACAAGAAGTTGGAGTAGGAGTAGTTTCTGAACTATACTTACAAGGAGGAAGTTGGAGAAGGTATCGTGAAGGTGATGTCCTATGTTCTTGATTATACTTACATTTTATGCCCATTGTATCATAAATGCCATCTTACTCATTTCATGTGTTGTCATTCTTACTGAATGGAATGTTGCCTCCCTGTTTTTGATTGGTCATACAACATTGAGAGGTGAGGACAAATAGAAGATACATACACATATTTGTGTCATAGTTAAGATGACAAAATGTAACTTAAGATTGTACTACGAAACAAGAAAAGCAAAGCCAGTGTAGGCAACATCAAAGGAGCAAACTAACACACTGTTCAAGTAATCAGTTGGCTAGATGCATTGTGTGTGTTTCTCATGTAACAAGCAATCATGATTATATATACTTTTCTATTATTTTTCTAATGATTATTTTGGCTTGAATCCCCGCAGCAACGCGCGGGGTATCATCTAGGTATTTTAAAGCGCCTATTCACCCCCCTCTAGGCGACATCCACGTCCTTTCAACATATCAAATACTTTAAGTACTGTTATAAACTGATTCTTATTTCATTATTGCATAAGGTACTGTATTATAACTTATCCATGGCTTATACCCCCGATACAATCCATAGCATCATCAAAACAAGCATGCAGGCAAAAACATAATCTGTCTAAAATAGAATAGTCTGTAAAGATCTGTAGAGAACCTATACTTATGTAACTCTAAATATTCTGAACAATTAGGACAACCTGAATAATTTGTATAGAAATACTTTGTAAAAATTTCAGATCAAAAAGACGTTCGAGTAAAATCATAGAAATTCTGCACTGGACGCTAAAGTTTTTGTTTTTGCACCGTATCAATTCTACTCATCTTGTGAGTCATCCCAAAGGCTTTACTTGGCACAAAAACTAATTAAAACATAAAAACACAATCATTACAGAGGAAATAATCATGTTATAAAAAAACAAACAGAAAGTAAAAAGAAAAATATAAACATAACTATTAGGTTGCCTCCCAACTAGCGCTATTGTTTTACGCCCCTAACTAGGCATATTACATAGTTTCAAGTATTGTCATCTTTGACACTCCACCCATAAGTAGCCCTCATGATATATTCATAAGGTAGTTTAATTATCTTCCTAGGGAAGTGTTCCAACCCTTTCTTTAATGGAAATTGGAACCTTATGTTTCCCTCTTTCATATCAATAACGTATAGTTCGTAAGAAATGCCTTCCAAGTATTATTGGACAAGTAGGATTGCATTCAATATCAAGCACAATTAAATATAGGCACATAATTTATATTTGCAATAATAAGCACATAATTTATTCTACCCAAGGGTTTCTTGATGGTAGAATCCGCAAGATGCAAGTTTAGGGAACAATCTTGAATACTAGTGAGACCAAGCACATCACAAAGAGACTTCGGTATTGTTGAAACACAAGCACCAAGGTCACACAAAGCATTGCACTCATATTATTTCAGTTTTATTTTGATATTAGGTTCCCCTTCATCATGCAAATTTCTAGGAATAGAAACTTCAAGTTCAAGTTTCTCATCATAAGCTTTTATCATCGCTTCTACTATATGTTGAGTAAAAGCTTTATTTTTTCATAAGAATTGAGTGAGCTAATAATGGATTGCAACAAGGAAATACATTCTACGAAAGAGCAGCTTTCATAATTAAAGTCCTTGTAATCCAAGATAGTGGGCACATCACTAGTTAAAGTTTTAACCTCTCCAAACCTACTTTTTTCAATTTTATCATTACAATCATCACCCTCCAAGCAAACGGGGCGCTCTCTAGCTAGAGTTTAATCATCTTTAGTCCCTTTATCATTTACTTTCAGATTAGTAAATAAAGATTCAATAGGAGAAGTACCAATCATTTTAAGATCTTCATCATGATTCCGGTAAAGACCGGGTGGAAGAGCTTTTTCTAAGAATTCTCGCTTAGATTTCAACTTAGCGGTCCTCTCCTTACTTTCATTAATATATATTTGGATAGATTTAATAGTCTCATTAAAATCATGCTTGGGTGGCAAAGTTTTATTTTTAAGAGTTTCCACATCAAGAGCAATCCTATCCATGTTTTTAGCCAAATCATAGACTTTATGCAACTTTTGTTATACCATAGTATTAAAAATATTTTGAGAACTAATAAATTCTTTAATGGTATTCTCAAGATCATAGGATATCCTATTATTATTTGTAGAAGCATTTCCATAAGAATTACCATAAAAGTTTCCGTAATTATTAGAGGAATTATCGGGATACCGTCTAACATTGAAATTTCCTCTATAACCATTGTTGTTGAAATTGTTTCGCGAGATAAAGTTCACATCAATAGCATCATCATTTTGATCAATCAAGGTGGACAAAGGCACATCATTGGGATCAACATGAGCATTTTTACTAGCAAACATTTTCATAAGAGCATCCACTTTTTCACTCAAAGTAGTCATTTCTTCGACAAAATTTACTTCTTACCAGTTGGAGCTCTTTCGGTATGCCATTGAGAGTAGTTTGTCATGATGTTGTCCATAAGTTTGGTGGCCTCCCCTAAGGTCACCTCCATGAAGGTACCACCTGCAGCAGAATCTAGAAGATTTCTAGACACAAAGTTTAGTCCAACATAGAAATTTTGGATAATCATCCATAAGTTTAAACCATGAGTAGGGCAATTTCTAATCATCAATTTCATCCTCTCCCAAGCTTGTGCAACATGTTCTTGGTCATGTTGTTTAAAATTCATAATTTGATTTCTAAGGGAGATGATCTTAGCAGGAGGAAAATACTTGGCAATAAAAGCATCTTTATACTTATCCCATGTTCCAATACTATTACGTGGTAAAGATGAAAACCAAGCCTTAGCTTTATCTTGCAGTGAAAAAGGAAATTATTTTAATTTGACCACATCATTATCCATATCCTTTTTATTTTGCATATAACATAATTCAACAAAGGTATTAAGATGAGTAGCGGGATCCTTAGTAGGAATTCCCAAAAATTGTTCTTTCGTGACAAGATTCAGCAATGCAGCATTAATATCATAAAACTCCGCACAAGTGGCGGGTGGTATTGGAGTGCTAATAAAATCATTGTTATTAGTATTTTAGAAGTCACACAACTTATTAGTATCTTGAGACATGGTTACCGAACAAGCATAGTAACAAGTAGGACAAGTAAACTAGCAAGCAAAGAAGTAAACTTGTAACTAGCAAAGGTACATATTTTTGTATTTTTGATTTTTTATGAAACTAATAAAATATAACAGCAAATAAAAAGTAGAACAAGTGAATGATAATTTGTGCAAAGTTACTTGATAGTAGGTTGGTGATACTCACCGGCAACGGCGCCAGAAATCCTTCCTGATACTTGTGATCCGTGTTGGGTTTTTCGTGAAGAGGAATGGGTGATGCAGCACAATACAGATAAGTATTTCCCTTAGTTAAGAACAAGGTTTATCGAACCAATAGGAGTAGCACACAACCCCCGTCTCCAGCGGCTGCACACAAAGGAGCAAACACTTGCACCCAACGCGGGCAAGAGGGTTGTCAATCCCCTTGGACTCGTTATTTGCAAGATAGTGATGTATATGGATGATAAATGAATATTGTAAATTTCAAAATAAAATTAAATAAAATTAATGGCAGCAAGATAATGAAGGCTTTTGTAAATTTATAAGTGAATAGACCCGGGGGCCGTAGTGTTCTCTAGTGGCTTCTCTCATGTAGTAGGCATACGGTGGGTAAACAAATTACTGTTGGGCAATTGATAGAAAAGCGCATAGTTATGCAATCTTTATTCACGGAAATGATCATGTATATATAAGCATCACGTCCATAAGAAAATAGGCCGACTCCTGCCTGCACCTATTACTATTACTCCACCCATCGACCGCTATCTAGCATGATCTAGAGTATGAAGTAAAACAGAGTAATGCCTGGAGAACAATGGCATGATGTAGACAAAGAGAATTCAATCAATATGAATTAACCCCATTGTTTTATCCTTAGTAGCAACAACACAAAGACGTATCTTGTCCCCTACTTTGTCATTGGGATATAGAAATCTGTCAGGTTGAACCCAATACAACGCACCCCTCTCACTGAAGAAATATCAATCTAGTTGGCCAAACTATTTCAATAGATCGGAGAGATTTACGAAGCTATAATAATCATGCAAATAAGAATCATAATAGAAATCAGAGAAGACTCAAATCTTTTTCATGAATAATCTGAACATAAACCCACAATTCATCGGATCCCAACAAACGCACCGCACAAAGTTATTACATCGAATAGATCACCGCGAAGATGCGGTGAACTTTGTATTGAAGATCAAGAGAGAGAGAGAGAGAGAGAGAGAGAGAGAGATAGCCATCTAGGTACAAACTATGGACCCGTAGGTCTGTAGGGAACTACTCACACATCACCATGGGAGCACCAAGGTTGATGTAGAGGCCCTCCGTGATCGATACCCCCTCCGGCAGGGCACCGGAACAGGGCTTCAGATGGGCACACGGCAGAACAGAGACTTGCGACGGCAGAAAAAGTGTTTTGGGAGGCTCTCTACGGTTTTTGGGAATAATAAGAATTTATAGGCGAGATAGGGGCGTCGGTGGCCAGTCGAGGGGGGCAGCACACATCAGGGCACGACCACCCCCTGGGTGCACCCTGTTGTGTGCTCCTTCCCTCGTGTGGCCTCCGGTCTCCTCCCGAAGCTTCCAGGTCTTCTTTTGGTCCAGAAAAACTCATAAAAAAGTTTCATGGCAAGTGGACTTCATTTGGTACTGTAGACCTGAAAAGTCAAAAACATGCAGAAAACAGCAACTGGCACCGGGCACTGGGTTAATAGGTTAGTGCTCAAAAATAATATTAATTGGTATATAAACACCCAAAAAGCATCCTAGAATGATAATATTATAGCATGGAACAATCAAAAATTATAGATATGTTGGAGACATATCATTGCCATTAAGGATAAAACGACGAGGTCTAAACATATTGCTTGTCTTACTTTGTCTACATCATGTCATCTTGCTCCAAGCATTACTTCGATTGTTATGAATTTAATACCATAGATGCATGCTGGATAGCGGTCGATTGGTGAAGTAATAGTAGTAGATGCAGAATCTTTTCGGTCTACTTGTTTATGGACGTAATGCCTATATACATGATCGTTTTCGTGAACAACCACTCATAACTATGCACAATTCTATCAATTGCCCAATAGTAATTTGTCTACCCACCGTATGCTACCTTCGAGAGAGAAACCTCTAGGGAACACTATGGCCCCCGGGTCTACTTAACCATAGAAACAAAAACATCTTTATTAACTTGCTGGACTTTATTTACTTTTATTTTATTTTGCATTTACAATATCTATTCTATCAAGATTTAATCCTTGGGAGTAACGAGTTCAAAGGGCTTGACAACCCTCTTGCCCGCATTGGGTGCAAGTGTTTGGTTTTGCGTGTGTAGGTGCTGTTGAAGGGAATTTGTATTGGTTCTCCTATTGGTTCGATAACCTTGGTTCTCACTGAGGGAAATACTTATCTCTACTGTACTGCATCTCATCTCCTCTTCGTGGAAAATCCCAACGCAGCTCATAAGTAGCAGGAAGAATTTCTCGCGCCCTTGCCGGGGAGCATCATCAAATTCTTGTTAGGTCCCTACACATAAATTATCTTTCACGTGTTCTACTTTTATTTTCTGTTATATTTTACTTTATATAAAAATAAAAAATACAAAAATATTTCTATTTGCTTGTTTGCTTAGTTATCTAGTTTACTTGTTTGCTTGCTTGCTTGTCATTATGGCTAGTTCCCCTCTTATTCTGTGTACTCCCGAGAATGAAGTGCTTAATTTTCAACAAAGGGGAGGAGAGATTTTAAAAGATGCTTGGTATAGGATTTGCGATGCTCAAAATAGATCGACTCGTAAGCAATCCACCACTATTTTGCTTTGTAATTTTTATGTGGGTGTGACTTGGTATAGATTCGTGTTTGAGACCATTGCTGGTGGTAATTTCTTGACGAGTCGCACTCTGGATGCTTATAATGCTATTGAAAATCTTGTAGGATCACCCCCTACTACTGTTAATGGAACCATTTTGACATTGGAAGATGTTATGCATAGGCTAGATGCTATAGAAAATAAAATGCCTACTATTGAGCATATTGAAAATCTAGACAAAAAGGTCCATAATCAAGTAACTCAAGTTGGTTCCGAAGTAGGAATTATTCTAGAGATGTTAAAAGAAAATGAGCCAAAGATTAGTAAAGAGTTAGGACAAAGTCCTTCCCAAATCAATAAGTTAGAAGAAATCCTAAACAAAGTGGGTTGCGCTTTTGTTCCTACTAAAAATATTGATAAAATTACTACAAACAAGAGCCCCAAGGTTATGTATGTTCCTAAGACTACAAGTGGTACACCTAGTAAAAATAATGAGGAACTTAAAATGAGTAGTGTGCACCCCAATTTCATAGATGTAATAAAGGAGCCTATCCTTAAGCCTCCTCTTTTTGTCCCTGGGAGCGTGATTATTAATAACGTATGTACTGAAACTCCAAGGAAGCATGGTTGCATAATTGAGGAGTTGGATTTTAAGGATAACAATACTTGATACTATGCATTATGCCTAGCTAGGGGCATAAAACAATAGCGCTTGTTGGGAGGCAACCCAATAGTTATCTTTAAATTTTTGTATTAATTTCTATTTTGGTGTGTTGACATGATTATTGCTACTGTAATGATTGTGTTTTGTGTTTAAATTAGTGTTTGTGCCAAGTAAAGCCTTTGGGATGATTTGTAAGATAGTAGAACTGATACGGTGCACAAACATAAACTTTTGCATCCAGTGCAGAATTTCTGTAATTTTACTGGAACATCTTTTTGATCTGAATTTTTTTACAGAATATTGGTATACAAATTTCCCAGCTTTTCCTAATGTTTCTGAATTTTCGGAGTTACATAAGTATAGTTTTTCTATGATCTTTACAGACTGTTCTGTTTAAGACAGATTCTGTTTTTTTTCTTGCATAGTTTGCTTGTTTTGATGATGCTATGGATTGTATCGGAGGGTATAAGCCATGGAGAAGTTAGAAGATAGTACCTATTATTCGTATTTGATATGTTGATTATACTAACGGATCTCACAAGGTTTTGTTGAGTTTTGTGTGCTAAAGTTTTCAAGTTTTGGGTGAGAGACTGATTGATAAAGGAAGAAGGAGCAGCAAGACCCTAAGCTTGGGTATGGCCAAGGGACCCCAAGCTAATATTCAAGGAAGACCCAAGCGTCTAAGCTTGGGGATGCCCCAGGAAGGCATCCCCTCTTTCATCTCCAATCTATCAGTATGTCACTTGGAGCTATATTTTTATTCATCACATGATATGTGTTTTGCTTGGAGCGTCTTGTGTTTTATTTTGTTTTTTTACTTTAGTTTGGAACAATCATTGTTTGCTCGACACAAATATTTGAGAGAGACACGTGGTTATCATAATTTGTTAGAATACTCTATATTATGCTTCACTTATATCTTTTGAGTTTGGTAGTTGCTTGATAACCCACAAGTGCAGGGGATCGTTTGTAGCCTTTTTCGATAAATAAGAGTGTCAAACCCAACGAGGAGATAAAGGTAGAATTAATATTCTCTCAAGTTCTATCGACCACCAATACAACTCTACGCACGCTAACGCTTACTTTACGTAGAACAAGTATGAAACTACTTTGCGGGAAGGAAACTAGAAGTACTTAGTAGGTGTGATAGATAGGTTTGTAGGATAATAAAGAATGTGGAAATAAAAGTTAGGTGTTGTTTTAATAAAATTACAATAAAGTAAATATAGCGAGTGTGGAAAAGTGGTGATAGGATTTGCGATATTGCCCTAGGCAATTGATAACAAGATCAGTAATCATTATTGCAGTTTTATATGAGAGAGGCATACGCTAACATACTTTCCGTACTTGGATCATATGCACTTATGATTGGACCTCTAGCAAGCATCCACAACTACTAGAAATCATTAAGGTAAACCCAACCATAGCATTAAACATCAAGTCCTCTTTACTACCATACGCAAACAATCCCCTTACTCGGGTGTAAGCTTTTGTCACTCTAGCCACCCAATATAAGCGAATCATGAACATATTGCAAACCCTCCAACGGGATTCCTTCACGTGTGCGCCTCACCGAAGGCACCTTAGGACAGCACCAAAATAAACCACACAACTCAAACCAATCAAGATCATCAATAAACACATAGGACAAAAAGGAACTACTCAAACATCATAGGATAGCCACACGTCATTGGATAATAATATATAGCATTAAGCACCATGTTCAAGTAGGGGGTACAGCGGGATGCGGGAGAGTGGACCGCTTTAGATAGATGAGGGAAGGTGATGGTGGTGGTGATGACGGTGGCAAAGTTGTTGGTGTAGATCGTCATCACGATGGTTGCCCCGGCAGCGCTCCGGCACCACCAGGAGAGAGGGGGAGAGAGCCCCCCTCCTTATTCTTCTCGTTGGCCCCCTCCTTAGGTGGGAGGAGAGTTTCCCCTCTGGTCCATGGCCGCCATGGCTCCCGGAGGGCAAGAGCCCCTCCGAGAATGGATCTATCTCTCTGTTTCTCTTCTGTTTTCGCGAGTGTTTTCTGGCCTTCACCGTTTCTTAAATATCCGGAGATCCATTACTCCGACCGGGCTGAAATTTTGAGGGGATTTTTATCGTGAAAATATATTTCTTGCGGCGGAAGGAGAGCCTCAACCGACTTAAGGGATGGGCACAAGCCATCAGGCCGCCCCCCCAGGTCGCGCCCTGTTGGCTTGTGGGGCCCTCGGGCATCGTCTTGCGTTGATTCCGACTCCCAAAATTCACATATATTCCAAAAAATCTCCGTAAATTTTTATCGCATTTGGACTTGATACGTCTCCGTCGTACCTATTTTTCCTAACACTTTTGCTCTTGTTTTGGACTCTAATTTGCATGATTTGAATGACACTAACCCCGACTGACGCTGTTTTCAGCAGAACTACCATGGTGTTGTTTTTGTGCAGAAATAAAAGTTCTCGGAACTGGACGAAACTATTTGGAGATTTATTTCACAATATATAAAAATACTGGAGCCAAGAACCACCGGAGGGGGTGCCTTGGTTGGGCACGATACACCAGGGCGCGCCACCCCCTCGGGGCGCGCCTTGGTCGGTTGTGCCCACCTCGTGGCCCCACCGACCCTAATTCCAGCACTATAAAATCCTATTTTCGGAGAAAAAAATAGGGGAGAAATTTTCATCGTGTTTCACGATACGGAGCCTCCGCCACCTCCTGTTCTACATCGGGAGGCCAGATCTGGAGCCCGTTTGGGGCTCCGGAGAGGGGAATCTTCGGTCTTCATCAACATCAACCCTTATCCATCGCCAATTCCATGATTCTCCCCATCGGGAGTGAGTAATTATTTCGTCGTCTTGATGGTCGGTGAGGAGTTGGATGAGATTCATCATGTAATCGAGTTAGTTTTGTTAGGGCTTGATCCCTAGTATCCACTATGTTCTGAGATTGATGTTGCTATGACTTTGCCATGCTTAATGCTTGTCACTAGGGCCCGAGTGCCATGATTTCAGATCTGAACTGTTTATGTTATCACCATTATATCTATGTTCTTGATCTGGTCTTGCTAGTCATATGCACCTGCTATGTGTTATGATCCGTAAACCCGGAGCGACAATAGTCGGGATACTTTCCGGTGATGACCGTAGTTTGACGAGTTCATGTATTCACTATGTGTTAATGCTTTGTTCCGGTTCTCTATTAAAAGGAGGCCTTAATATCCCTTAGTTTCCTTATGGACCCTGCTGCCACGGGAGGGTAGGACAAAAGATGTCATGCAAGTTCTTTTCCATAAGCGCGTATGACTATTTACGGAATACATGGCTACATTACATTTATAAACTGGAGCTAGTTCTGTGTCGCCCTAGGTTATGACTGTTATATGATGAATATTATCCAACGAGTTCACCGATCCAGTGCCTACGAGTTTTCCACATATTGTTCTTGCTAAGTTACTATTGCTACTGCTACTGTTACACTTGCTACAAAACTATTGCTATCACTTCTACCGTTACTGTTATTGTTACTACTGCTATCAAAACTATCATACTACTGTGCTACTGATCACTATGCTGCAGACATTTAATCTCCAGGTGTGGTTGAATTGACAACTCAACTGCTAATACTTGCAAATATTCTTTGGCTCCCCTTCTGTCGAATCTATAAATTTGGGTTGAATACTCTACCCTCGAAAACTGCTGTGATCCCCTATACTTGTGGGTTATCAAGATTTTTTTTGTGGCGCCATTGCCGGGGAGCATAGCTATATTTCTTGAGTCACTTGGGATTTATATCAATTGATCACTATGAAGAATCTGAAGGATACAAGAACCAAGATTTTTCCCTCTAAGACGAGGGGAGGTATGGAATTGCCATCACACTCTGCACTTGATTCACCTTCGGTTATGAGTAGACTTGCAACACCACCACATGCTATTAATCCTGATATGTCGCAAGTTATTGATGATGCTACTTCTGCTATGAATGATGCTTATGATGATGATGCTAGTACCATGCTTGATGATAATGTGCCAATAGGTGAATTTCTTGATGAACAAATCGCTAGAGCTAATGAGAATAAAATTACTGAAACTGATGAGATTACTAAAACTGATGAAGTCTTTGAAACTGAGAACTATGAAACACCTATTAGACCTAGCTCTCCTAGATTTGAAATGCCTAAGATACCTAAAGGTTATGTTATGGATGAGGAGATAGCTAGAGAAATCCTTTCTTGTAAGGATAGAGATGATCTCAAGAAATTACTACGCAAGTATAAGGAAAAGACTTTGAATGCTAGAATGAAATGTGATCCTAAGTTTGCTACTTAACCTATCTTTGTTACCGATAAGGATTATGAATTCTCCGTCAACCCAGAGTTAATTACTTTGGTTGAATCTGATCCTTGCCATGGCTATGAAACTGAAACTGTAGTGGCACATCTTACTAAGCTGAATGATATAGCCACCCTTTTTGCTCATGATGAGAAGATTCACTATTACTATATCCTCAAATTATTTCCGTTCTCATTAATGGGTGATGCTAAGATATGGTACAATACTCTTGCTCCTGGTTGTGTGCGTAGTCCCCAGGATATGATTTACTACTTCTCTGAAAAATATTTTCCTGCTCATAAGAAACAAACTGCCTTATAGGAAATATTTAACTTTGTGCAAATTGAAGAAGAGAGTATCCCACAAGCTTGGGGGAGGTTTCTCCAGTTGCTTAATGCTTTGCCTGATCACCCTCTTAAGAAAAATGAAATACTTGATATCTTCTATAATGGATTAACTGATGCTTCTAGGGACTTCCTAGATAGTTGTGTTGCTTGTGTTTTCAGGGAACGAACTATTGAACAAGCTGAAGAACTATTGAATAATATATTGAAGAATTATGATGATTGGGCTCTCCCTGAACCACCACTTATACCCACTCCGAAGAAGAGGGGTATCTTATTTCTCAGTCCTGAAGATATGCAAGAGGCAAAGAAATGTATGAAGAAAAAAGGTATTAAAGCTGAGGATGTTAAGAATTTACCACCTATTGAAGAAATACATGGCCTTGACGCACCACCACCTCAACAGGTGGTAGAAGTAAATTCTTTATTAAAGTTTGATGAAAGTGATATCCCTTACAATAAACATCCTAGTCAATGCTTATATGAGTTTGATAACTACATTATGAAACAAGATCACTTCAGTGCAAATGTTCTGAAACAATTGAAATATAATTCTGATATGATTGGTTGCTTGAGTGACTTGTTATTTAGAATCAGTAATGATGTTAGAGGTGTAGGAAAACATGCCTCTATGGTTCAAACCCAATGAAAACAAGTTGCTAAATCTCAAAAAGAATTACTTGATGAAATTAATAATAATATGAATGATTTTGCTGCTAGAGTAGTAACTAGAGGAGGTAGAATGACCCAAGAACCTCTTTATCCTGAAGGTCATCCTAAAAGAATTGAACAAGACTCTCGGAGAATTAATATTGATGCACCTAGTCCTTCTAAAAAGAAAAAGAAAAAGAAAAATGATAGGACTTTGCATACCTCTAGTGAACCTGAGATAGAAAAACCTCCTGATAATAATGATGACTCTATTTTTGATGCTGAAACTCAGTCTGGTAATGAACATCCACCTAGAGATAATGAAAATAATAATGATGATGTTCATGAAGATACTCAACCAAACAATGATAAAGAACTAGATAATGATGTTAAAATAGAGCCTGATGTTGATCTTGATAACCCACAACCTAAAAATAAATGATATGATAAAAAAGACTTTGTGGCTAGAAAACATGGTAAAGAAAGAGAGCCATGGGTTCAGAAACCCATGCCCTTTCCACCTAAACCATCTAAGAAAAAAGATGATGAAGAATTTGAACGCTTTGCTGAAATGATTAGGCCAGTCTTTTTGCGCACCCGCTTAACTGATATCTTAAAGATGGCCCCTTATGCAAAATACATGAAAGACATCATCACTAATAAAAGAAAGATACCTAAAGCTGAAATCTCCACCATGCTTGCGAATTATTCTTTTAAGGATGGAGTACCTAAAAAACTTGGAGATCCTGGAATACCAACTATACCTTGCTCCATTAAAAGAAATTATGTCAAAACTGCTTTGTGTGATTTGGGAGCTAGTGTTAGTGTTATGCCTTTCTCTTTATATAAAAGACTTGATTTGAATAAACTCACACCTACTGAAATATCATTGCAAATGGCTAACAAATCAACTGCCATACCTATCAGAATTTGTAAGGATGTACCCGTTGTTGTTGCAAATGTTACTATCTTAACAGACTTTGTTATTCTTGAGATGCCTGAGGACGACAACATGTCGATTATCCTTGGTAGACCCTTTTTGGATACTGCAGGGGCTGTTATTGATTGCAATAAAATCAAAGTCACTTTTCATATCAATGGTAATGAGCATACGGTGCACATTCCGAAGAAACAATTCCAAGTGAATGGTATAAATGTTATTGAAGAATCTCCGATACTCACTATTGGAAGTTTTCAACTACCTCTACCTACCACCAAAACAAATATGACATACTTATTGTTGGGGATATGCATATCCCCATTGAGGTAACTTAGTGTTCTACGAAAGTTCTTCGGTTTCATGCTAATCAGAAATGGTTGTTAATAAGACTTGATCAACTTTATTAATGGATCATTTTTTAGAGGTATGAAGTTGATGAATCTAGTAGGCACAACCCTCTGCTCTCACCTTTTGTTTTTATTCTTCTTAGTCAAATAAAATAAAATGCCATGTTTATCATGTTTCCTGATTTCTCCGTCCAATAAAAAATGACCCAAAAATAAAAGTTCTCAGAATGTTCTGAAAATTTAACACGATTTGTTTCTGAATATTCCTGAATTTTTGGTGCAAATAACATCAGCGGGGGTGCACCTGGTGTCCACAAGACACCAGGGCGCGCCAGCAGCCCCAGGCACGCCCTGGTGGGTTGTGGTCCCCACGTGGGTTCCCTCACTTATCCCTTTAGCCCATGTCATCTCCTACCTCCAGAAAAAAATCACCATAGCTCTCACTCTCGTGTTCTTGCTCTCAAACCCGCGGATTTCGATCTCTTTGCTCGAAGCTCCGTTTTCGAAACTATTTTGGGGGATTGCTACTTGGTATGTAACTCCTCCATTGCTCCAATTAGTTTTTGATTTAGTGGGTTATTTTTAGAATAATTAGCTACTCTTGGTGCTGCTGTAGATGGGCTTGCATGTTGAATTCTTAGAGTTCTAAGTAGTTTGAATGCTTAATATGGCCTCTATGCATCCTTAGGAGTAGTTGCTATCAATCTTATGAAGTTTTGTTGACAAAAAATTTGTAGACTAAAATTTTCAGAAATTTAATTATAGGAATAAGATGGATTTCTTTAGGAAGTTTTCCTCCAAGAAGAATGCTAAAGGAGTCATTGGGGAATCATCGGACAATGACCTCTACACTCCGAGGATTGCGGAGGTGCGGCTGTGCGAATGGCCGCATAATGCCTTTATGGAGGAGGCCGGGTTCCTTCAAGAGTTTGCCTAATTCGTTGCAAATGCTGGGCTGACCGACTTCCTCGCAGCTAAGTGTGACCAACACCACCTCCTTACAAATTCCTTTGTGCAAAGTTTTCATTTTCTGAGTAAGAATAATCCTCTTGAGGTACAGTTTAAGCTATATGCTGAAACTCATAAGATACCGCTCACTGACTTTTGTGGCATATGCTTGATCACTTCTGATGGGGAATTAAGAGAGCCTAGACCAGCGGAGTTTGAGGACTTTCTCCTCACTTTAACAGTGGGTGATGAAAGAGGCGTGTCAAATGCCACTGCCACCAGTTTGCAGTTTCCTTCTGTGCATTACTTTGCTTTGTTCATCGCGGAGTGTTTAACCGCTAGGGAGAAGGTTGGTGCACTCAGTGCCCCCGGCTTCGCCATTTTACGCTGCGCTCTGCACAATGATCACACCTTTAATATGGGGGCTATTATTGCACGTTGCTTACACCTTAATAGGACTAAGGGCAAGATACATGGTGGTACTTATGCTACTCATTTCGCGAGACACTTTAATGTTCAGATTCACCCACATGATTATCCCTTGTCTCAAGTTTATCTAGATCACAAGGCATTGCAGGATGATCAATTTATTGATGAAGCTGACTCTTTTCATAACATTCGCTACAACTTAGTATTCAGCGTCAGTACCCGAGATGTTATCCCGTTGCCTGCACCTGTTTTGTTTGATATTACTGCCAGAAACGGATACAGGATCATGCCAGAGGACATTACAACCTACCGGAACAACCTGGCAGCGGTTGAGGAGGAGCCCCAGGAATGGGACGCTCAGGTGTCGTCGCCACCGCACTTCGACTTAGGACCGGATGGCTATTATGGATGGTGATTACCAAGCTAGGCCAAAAGCCTAAGCTTGGGGGAGTACGTATTTCCACCGACATTATATTCATGTTTACACATTTCATCCGAGTTGTCGGTGTCCACACTTTTTCATTGTATTATCCATGCTAGATTTATTTTCTCGCTTTCTTCTTGCGTGTTTGAAAAACTTTGAGAAAATCCAAAAATATTTCCTACTTATCTTCGGTTTTTCTTTCTAGTTTAAATTAATTATAGTAGCAAAATAAAACCCAAAAAGATTTCTTGTTCCTTCTTTTACTTGTTGGGAGCTCTCCCATGTAAATAGTTTTTCTCGTTTCTGTTTTTCCCTCTTTAATTTTTTTTCTTTTTGAAAAAACAAAAAGTCAAAAAATATTTCAGTGTATTTCTCTGAAATTCTTTTCATTTTATTTGAGTCGTACCAAGGAGAAGACACAATGAAAATGTTGAGTGGCTCTCATATGCATTATTGTTAATCTAACAAAGAGCCCATGCTACCTTGTCTTCTCCTCTTGAATAAAATGTTTGCAAATTCCAGCTTAGTCCACGGCACTCTTGCACTATTATTATTTTCCTTATCATTCAGTCGTGCAAGTGAAAGGCAATAATGACGATATTTGACGAAGTGACTGTGGCAGAGAGAAGCGGGTATGAACTCAACTTGTTTTTGTTTTTGTAAATATGTTTAACCTAGTATCCATGATTCATCATATTATGATCAAACATGTTTGCAATGGCAATTAGAGATTATAGTTGCTCATGCCATGCTTAAGTAGCTAGGAGTGGATAATGATTTATCTTGGATGTCAACATGCATTAAAATGATTGTGATGTAGTATGATGATATGGTATCCTCCTCTGAATGTTTCAAGTGGCTTGACTTGGCACATGTTCACGCATGTAGTTGAATCAAAACCAACATAGCCTTCATGATATTTATGTTCATGGTGTCCATATCCTACTCATGCTAGTATTCAATGTTGATTATGCATAATGCATGTTCATGACGGTTTTCGCTCTCTAGCTGGCCGCTTCTCAACCTATTTGCTAGCCTTCACCTATACTAAGCGGGAATACTGCTTGTACGTCAAAACCCTTAAACCAAAGTTATTCCAGATGAGTCCACTATATCTACCTATATGCGGTATTACCCTGCCGTTCCAAGTAAATTTGCATGTGCCACCTCCAAAATTTCAAATGAACAACTGTTTTGTGTGCCTAGACCGCTCATGGAGCGACATGGGGCAGTTAGTATCTTCCATGTTAAGCGGGTTATCCGATGAGTGTTTATTCACTCGTCCTTACACGAGGGGTGGTAATAGGGATTCCCAGTCCCGGAATAAAAAATTGCAAATAATTAAATAAAACTCCCCCAGGAATGTTGTTGGAATGGACGGTACCTGTTGGGGATATAACCCCGTGGTATGACCCGCCCAAGGAGAGGGCGTGTTAGGAAGTTGGCGACTCTTACAGTGAGGCCTTAAGAAGGCTTAAGATCAAGACAAGGCTTGGAAGTAACTTGCCAGATGGGCCGGGCGGAGGCCCAGGGCCGGAAGGCAACGTATGACCCGGAGGCGTAAGCCGCCGAGAGACAGCTTGCCAGACAAGGCAAGAATAGTTAGAGATGAGGTCGGTTACTAGATGTAACCCGGCCCGGACTCTTGTAAGCCTAGGGCCTCGACCTGTGTATATAAAGGCGGGTTCCCTGGGGGGCTTAGGCCACGAAACCTTTGATCGAGCACTAGGTCAAGCGAATCCGCTCCCTTGTAATCGATATCCAATCAATACAACACAAAGCAGGATGTAGGCTATTACCTCCTTCGAGAGGGGCCGAACCTGGGTAAACCTGTGTCTTTCGTCCCGATCAACCCCTTCGAGTTAACCGCCGTAGCGATGGCTTCACCCCTAAGTCCTTGCACTAGGACATCTGCCGTGATAAAACCACGATAGTTGGCGCCCACCATGGGGCAGATGCACGGTGGTTTGGAGTACTCGAAGGGCTCTCTCCCAGGGATCGAGGGATACGCCGTGGGCAGGATGACTAAGAGTCGCCGCGGCAAGCTCTACATCGACGACGCTGGCTGGGGCACCGAGGCCGACTCAATCGAGTACGGGTACCGGGTCCCCTTCGGCGGAATTCACGTTTTCATCGGCAAGATCGACGGATCTAAGCTCGGGCCGGACATCTACACCAACGTCGTCGAGTCGGCCCGGCGCGTGCAACCTGCCCGGATCAAGCCGGGCCGGAAGCACGTCTTTGTCGGCTTTACCCAAGGCGTGGAGCTTGAGGATGGCTCCATGTCACGAGAGGAAACCCTAATCTGCTCAAAGGATGGATCCTCGAGCGGAGAGGCGGAATCAATCTACCAGCTTCATAACGGCGGGCTTGGGGGCTACTTCGATGGTGACAGTATTCCGGAGCCCTATGAGCCGCCGAGCCAAGCCGCCGTCTTCATGGCTGGTTCGGCGCCGGCTTCTGGCAGCACGGCGGCCGGGACAGCGGCGGCCGGCGCAGCAGGGTCCGGGTCAGCCAGGCCCCCGGCTCAAGTTTTGCTGGATCTGATGAACGAGCTAACAACTCTGATGGGAACCGAGGTCACAGCGGAAAACCAAGCAAATCGTAACGCTGAGATCGCAAGGCTGAAGGACCAGATGACCAGGGCCCAGGAGGAGATCAATGCGTTACAGGCTCAGATGGATGCTGAGTCGGAGCGTCTCAGGGCTGAAGCTTTTCGCCTTAGTCTGGATCAACAAGCCTCAGAGGCAGTTCTTCGGATGAGGCATCAGTCCCGCTTGCCTGATCAGTATGAGCCCAGAAATCTTTTTAACACGCCGGGAGCAGGACCGAACGCGCCTTTGACCATGACCCGAACGGCGGGAGTACCTGGGAATAGGGCGGCGACTCAGCATCGGCAGCCAGACCCGCCCCGCAGGAATCAGACCCCGCCGCAGCGTTTTCTGACACCACCTGGTCATTACTCTAACTCGGTGGAGAACATGATAGCAGCGGCTGCCAGGCTCAATGTGCTCCCCCTCGCTGAAGGGACGCCTTTCGCGGAAGAAGCACATAGTGCCATTGGATATCTACAGACGGCGGTGGATCAACAGGAGATGTACACGTACAGCCGGAGTCGTGAGCATTCAACCCCCATTCCAAGCCGCAGTTATAGCCGGCATTCGGAGTCGCCGGCGGTCTCCAGGAGCGAGCGACGTCGAAACCCGCCCCGTGATGACCCGCCCGTGGTCGATGCCCAAGCGATAGTGGATAATGCTAGAGCTCAGCGGGAGGCGGTGCCCGCGGCGGCTTACCATGAGCCGCCCCCGATGACCCCCTCAGTTTCGGTGGGAGCCGGAGTCACCTCCAGAGCTCTGGGAGTGCCGTGTTTAGCACCGGCTCTGCGGAACGAGCGCCTGCCGAAGGACTTTAAGGGTCCGTGCAAGGTGCCTAATTATACGGCTGACCTGCCTCTAGAAGCCTAGATCGAGAGTTACGAGCTAGCCATGGAGATGTTAAACATCAGTGATGCAGTCTGTGTTAAGTATTTCATCATGATGTTGGAAGGACCGGCTCGTACATGGTTAAAGGGTTTGCCGCCCAATACCATTAATTCCTCGGCCGAGTTGAAAGCAAAGTTCATCAAGAATTTTCAAGGGACGTGCAAGCAGCCTATGACGATCACTGATTTGGATCATTGTGTGCAGCGTGAGGATGAGTCGGCCCATCATTGGGTCTGACGGGTCTCAACCATTATTCACTCGTCTGACAACATCACGGCGGCTCAGGCGGTTCTAATTCTGGAAAAGAATTGTCATTTTTTGCCCCTTAAGCAGAAGCTTGGGTGGCTTAATCGCTCTTGCCAGGACATGGGTGAGCTCATGGCGGCTCTCACCAAATATGCAGATTCTGATAGCACGAAGGATCCTGGGTCTGATGATGAGAAATCGGCTAAGGGTAAGAAGAATGGCAGCGGCAAGGGTCAGCAGCAGAATGGGTCAGGAAATAATAATCCAGGCAATGGCGGTAAACGGAAGCATCCAGACGGCGGGTCAGATCTGGTAGCCAATACCAACACTGGGAACAACCGCGGCAAGGGCAACGGTAAACCACCTTTCGGCAAAAATAAGCCTTTCAACATGGAAGCGATGCTTAACGACCCCTGCCCGAAGCATAGTCTTCCCAACAAGCCATCCACTCATGCTTGGAAGGATTGCTATATCATGCGGGAGTTCCGGAACTACAGCCTTAACCAGCATCACGGTAACGGCAATGGACCGCCTGGCGGGTATGGATCCGGTTCTCATGGGTCAGGTTTTGGTGCCGGCGGCTCTAGCTCTGGTTATCAAGGTCAAGGTAACCATGGAGGTCATAATCAGCAGTCTGGCAATGGCGGTCAGCAGCAAAATAATCAATCAGGATATCAGAGTAACCCAAAGCAGCTTAATGGAGGACAGTATCACGTCTTCACAACAAGCCTTGATAAGCGTGATTAGAAAATGCGCAAGAGGGCGGTTAATGCAGCCATGCCTGCTCTTCCGCAGTATTTAAAGTGGTCTGAGCACACGATATCATGGAGCAGGGAGGATCACCCGCCGCTAGTTGATAACCCGGGGCACTTGGCCCTTGTGGTAGCCCGTCAGGTAGGAGGCTACATGTTCACCAAGGTGCTGATGGATGGTGGCAGCAGCATAAACATCCTTTACTATAACACTTTCCGTCGAATGAACCTGGTTGACAAGGATCTCAAGCCGTCATCCACAATTTTTCACGGGGTGGTGCCCGGAAAATCGGCTTATCCTGTTGGAAAAATTGCCCTTGAGGTCGCTTTTGGTGATGAATTCAACTACAGAGTGGAGACCTTATGGTTTGAGGTGGTTAAAATCAAGAGCCCATATCATGCTCTGTTTGGACGGCCGGCTTATGCCAAGTTCATGGCTCGGCCCTGTTATGTTTACTTGCAGCTCAAGATGCCTGGTCTAAAGGGGACGATTACGGTGCATGGTGATCGGAAGATTGCTCTTGAGTGCGAGGAGGGCGATGCTGCGTATGCAGAGTCAAGTTGTGCTGAGGCGGAGCTCAAATTCTATAAAGATAATGTTGACCCGGTAGATATGACCCCGTTGAAGAAGCCAAGCACGGAATCTGGCCCGCCCCTGAAGTATGTGGCAGAGGATACCAAGTTGGTGGACTTTATCCTGGCGACTCATCGCAGCAGTTCACTATTGGGGCCAATATGGACCCCAAATAGGAAAGTGCGCTCATCGAATTCATCCGTGAGAATCGGGACATCTTTGGATGGAAGCCTTCTGACATGCCGGGTGTACCGAGAGAATTTGCTGAGCACCACCTTAATGTGGATCCTAAGTTTAAGCCAGTCAAACAGTTCCTTCGTCGTTTCAATGAAGAGCGGCGTAAAGCTATTGGGGAAGAGGTAGCCCGGCTCTTAGCAGCAGGGTTTATTATAGAGGTTTTTCACCCAGAGTGGTTAGCCAACCCCGTGCTCGTACTCAAGAAGAACGGCACATGGCGAATGTGTGTAGATTACACATATCTCAACAAGGCGTGTCCGGTTGATCCGTTTGCTCTCCCCCGTATCGACCAGATCATTGATGCAACGGCGGGTTGTGAGAGTTTATGTTTCTTGGATGCTTATTCGGGTTATCATCAGATCAAGATGGCAGTTAAAGACCAAGAGAAGACGTCTTTCATCACGCCATTTGGAGCTTTCTGCTACGTGTCCATGCCTTTTGGACTCAAAAGTGCGCAGGCGACTTATCAACGTTGTGTGCAGAACTGTCTTCATAGTCAAATTGGACGCAATGTTCATGCTTATGTGGATGATATTGTGGTCAAGTCAAGGAAGAAGGAGATTCTACTTGACGATTTGAAGGAGATTTTTGATAACCTGTGGGTTTACAAGATGATGCTTAATCCGGCTAAGTGTGTTTTTGGTGTACCTGCAGGCAAACTTCTGGGATTTTTGGTTTCAGAACGGGGCATTGAAGCTAACCCAGATAAAATAAAGGCCATCACCTCATTATCTAAGCCGGTGTGCATTAATGACGTCCAGTGATTGGCGGGTCGTACTGCCGCTTTAAGCCGGTTCATAAGCCGCCTGGGTGAGTGAAAGTGCAATCATGCCCTTACATCAAGTTTTGATGTTGATGACAATATACATGTAGGGGACTAACTATGTTCGTCAAGTAAATCTCAGGTGTTAGTCCCCGGATGACAAAGGTGTGTGGATCATGAACATATGGAGTTGATATTACTCAAGGAAGAAATACTAGATCAAAAAGATTGTATATTTGTTTGTTCTTGAGTATAGGGATCCCGCACTATTAAGAGGGGATCGGTAGGGGTAGTGAAGGACTTGCTCATGTTACAAAAACCTTGGTTCTCCATCTTAGGCACATACACAAAAAAACTGCAGGAGAAACTCTGCCTCTGCTCCCATGCCGGATGTCCGGCCTGCTCGCCGGATGTCCGGCCCGCACGACGGATATCCGGGCTGCTCCGCCGGATATCCGGACCTTGCTATCCAGAATACACCGAACGGGTGGTGAAATCCCCGGATGTCCGGCCTCCTTGCCGGATGTCCGAGCTCTCCTGTGTCCCCAGATATCCGGGATAACCTGCCGGATGTCCGGCTCTTTGCTGTCCAGAGAGCATCTATTCTGTGATGTTTTCTCCGGATGTCCGGGCACCAAGCCGGATGTCAGGGACTTCCAGCCATGCCGGATGTCCGGGCTTTACCCCGGATGTCCGGCCTAGCTCTGTCACTTACACTACAACGGCCATATTTGCTCCAATACTATATATAGCCTTCTTCCTCCACGGGAGAGGGTTGACCATTCACTTCAAGCAATCCCTAGAACACATTTCACTCACTCTCTCTCTCTCACTCTCATACACCAAATCTGAGATCCCGAAGGGATTTGAGAGCATTTGTGAGAAGTTGTCCAATCAAGTGATAGATCCACTCCTTCCCTTTTTTTACACCAAAGGAATTCGTGATTTGAGCAAGTCTTGAGCTTTTCCCCATCGTTCTTGTTGCTCTTGGAGGTTGGAGACTCCTAGGCGGTAGGAGTCCTTCAGAGAGGAATCGACCATTGTGATTACCCTCAGAAAGTTTGTGAAGCTTTGGAGACCACCTCAAGGTCTACCACTAGTGGTTGGGAATCGCCTTCGTGGTGATATCTCAAAGAGAGAATAGGGTGAGCCTTCGTGGCGTTGGTGTGCCTTCGTGGTAACACCCACCTCTCTAAACGGTGACGTAGCTTCCCTCCAAGGAAGTGAACATCGGCATACATCCTCATCTCTCGGAGTTGCGGTTATTCCTAACCCTAACTTCCTACTTGTGGTTATTTGTCTCTTAGTCTTTACTTATATCATATTGTGCTTGCTTACTTATATGCTTGTGGTACTTGTTTACCTTGCTTAACTCTTAGCATCATACTTGCAATTGTTAGGCTCACTTTCATATTCCGCATTATTGCCTAAAATTGCAAAGTAACAATTAAAATTTGTAATTGTACCTATTCACCCCCCCCCCCTCTAGGTCCCTCTCGATCCTTTCAATTGGTATCAGAGCCTCGCGCTCTATTCTTGTGGCTTAACCGCCCTAGAGCGAGATGAACCCCGATGGGACTCCCCTTGTTGCGGATCCGAAGGTTAATGGCGCGGCTTCCACGGAAGCCAAGTCTTTCACTTCTGAGGATCTGGAACGGGCTCTTGCTAAGCAAAAGGAGGAGCATGATGCTTCTCTTGAGGCCTTGGTCCAAATGAGATTAGCCACATTAACCACGATGCTTGCATCACCTTCGGGTGGTGCGGCCTCGAGGCCAACTGTGCCTACTCCTTCACTTGGTCAACAACCTCCAAGCAATGATCAAACTAGTGTTCCATGGCTTTATGCTAGACCTCAAGTTGAGAAACCTAAGTATAATCCTGGAGGTAAACCTCCTTTGCTTGATGACAGTTCCGACTTTGCTTTGTGGAGAGTTGGTATGCAGGACCATCTTAGGTATGCCAATGATGAAATGTTGGACATTCTGGAGCATGGCTACCACCCTGTCGACCCAAAGAATATCACTCCAAGAGAAACTTATGACAAGCATCTCAACGACACCGCAATCATGTGCATAAGAAAAGGAATGAATGATAAGCAAAGGAGACCCTACATACACATCACAAGTGCCAAGGAATTATGGGACAGCATTGTAAGGACCAAGACCGGTACCTCCACTCTCCGGCTTGCTCAGTATGAAATTGCCAAGGGTCAATTGCAAAACTTTTGTATGGAGAAAGGTGAATCCCCCAAGCAGCTCCTTGAGCGTCTCATGACTCTCACCGCCGACATTGAGTCCTGTGACTGTGACAAGACACAAGATGGATTCAACTTGACTAAGAGGCTTCTCGTGGACAAGCTACTTCATGCTCTTGCTCCATATCATCACCAAATGGTGTGGGACATAAGACAACATCATGGATTCAAGGAAATGACTTCGGATGACATCATATCCACTTTCCAACTATTCGAAGAGTCAAAGGCAAATGCTACAAAACATCTTGCCATGCATGGTACCTCAACATCAAAGATCAATATTGCTTTGAAGGCCAAGCATGTATGTGAGGAAGAGCAAAGTGAAGAAGAAGATGATGATGATGATGATGAAGATGGTGATGAGATTGACTCCGATGAGAGCCCTTCATATGAAGACATTGCCCTCTTTGTCAAGAAGTTTAGCACGGGGAAATTCAAGGGAAAATTCCAGAAGAAGAAAGTGAGAAAATGCTACAACTGTGAAGAAACCAACCACTTCTCCAACGATTGCCCATATGAGAAGAGAGAAGATAAACCAAGGTTTCCCAAGACCTTTCCAAAGAAGAAGTTGCCAAATCCTATGAACTCCAAGCTCAAGAAGAGAGATCGGAAAGCAATGGTTGCTCATGAAGAATCCGATCCAAATGATGTTGGTGGTGTTGCCGGAGTAGCTCAAGATTCTCAAAACACCTTGAGGCTAGTTAACAAGAGTGGTGATGTTGTCACCTACAACTATATGAAAGACTACAAGGGCAACGCTCACAAGTGCTTAATGGCAAAGGCCGTGATAGAAGATGAAGAGGACCAAAACTCTCCTGACAAGGTCAAGGTAACCCCACGCTAAAATCCTCCTCTTTTCACTCCGTCTACTCCTTGTGATGAGTATCTTGATGCGGAGGATAATTATGATGATGACGATATAGATGATCATATGCTTGCTAAACTAAATAAGTTCATGTGCTCCCTTAAAGGAAAGAAGCTCACTATGTTTCGTATGCTTATGGAGATGGTGAGTAAGCACACCATTACCATTAAGGAACTCGAAACCCTCATCACCAAGGAAAAAGAAAAGTATGAAATCCTTGAGCGGAAAGTCCAATATGAGGAAGCACGAAATGATGAACTATGCTTAAAAATTGGTGCAAACATTGATGATCATGCTAAAAAACTTGCCTCCTTGAAAAAGGCCAAGAACTCTTGCAAGGAGTTGATGAATGATAAAAGTAAGCTTGTGGAATCTCATGCTTCTCTCTCTAAGGATTGTGAGCTTCTATCCGTGTCCCTCAAGACTAAGGAAGAGGAGCTCACTCTTCTTACAAAGAGCTTTGAGACGCTCAAACTTACTTATCTTGAAACTCTAGCCAAGGTTTACTCCTCACCTATTATCAATGTTGATCCTTGTACTACTAACTCTAGTGGTGACCTAGCATCTATTCTTGAGGAAAACCGTTTTCTAAAGGCACAACTCGAGAGAGGACTCATGACATGTGCTCAAGGACAAAAGAACCTTAATGAGGTACCGAGCCAACACAATGAGGTGTTTGCCAAGGAAGGGCTCTGGTTTGACCCAAGCACAAGCAGGAAGAAGACGTCTTCTCAAAAGTGCACCACCCCTCTCAAAGAAACATATGTATGAGAAGGGCACAAGGAGAAAGGTAAGGTTGTGAGTGGGAAGGCCACTAGGGGCATGCCCACTCTCAACAAGCCAAAAGAGTTCATGCCTCCATCCTATGTACTTCGTAAAACAAAGGATGGAGAGGTTTATGCTAAATTTGTTGGTCCTCGTAATGCATTCCGGTTTTATGCTATTTGGGTCCCTAAGACCCTTGTGACTAACTTGAGAGGTCCCATTGCAAAATGGGTGCCTCTAACCAAGTCATAAATTGTGTGTAGGTTGCTTTCTCTGGTGGAGTCAAATGGGTGATCGATAGTGGATGCACCAACCATATGACCGGAGATAGCAAATTGCTTTTTGATTTCATGGAAGCTATTCAACCATTTATGAGCATTGTGTTTGGTGGAGGATCAAAAGGACAGGTACTCGGGTTGGGCAAGGTGGCTATCACAAATGACATGTCTCTTGCAAATGTCATGCTTGTCCAATCCCTTAAATACCATTTGCTTTCTGTTCACCAATTGGCTTCCGTTGGTTATGATACACTATTTGGACTAACGGATGTGAAAGTATATAAGAGACATACTCTCAAAGTGGCTTTTGTTGGAGAGTTGGATGGCAACCTTTACACGGTTGATTTCTCGAAACAGAGCACATTCCATGCAATTTGTCTAATGGCCAAGGCCGACAAGGGGTGGCTATGGCATCGCCAGCTAGCCCATGTCGGCATGAGAAATCTTCAAGATCTCTTAAAGGGTAATCATATCCTTGGACTAACCAATGTCTCTTTTGAGAAAGATCGTGTGTGTATGTGGCACCCCGATAGAGGGCCGACGCACGCCAGCCCCAGGATAAGACCTGGCGCACGTCAAAGACATGATACAACAATTCCAGGCATAAAAATGGCTTTATTAATTATATTGGAGTGTTACAATACTGTTACTTACAACAATATTACATAACTCCAAGGCTAACTAAATGGCAGCAGGGGTCTTGGTTCAGGGGCAACGACATCTTTGGCTGGGCTCCATAACGCACAGGACTGGCTTGGTTACGCTCTAGCACGACAGATCTTCTCCTGCAACTGGCCACGTGCAAGGCCAGGTGAGTACTTTGAATGTACTCGCAAGACAACCAAATACATAGCATCCAAACAAGCAGATAACAAAGCAAGCCCTATGCTACGCATGAATTAATCCTAAGCATGGCATGAATGCTAACAAGGCAAGCATCAATCAAGCATGGCATATCAAGGATCAGGCATATAATCTATGGCAAGGTCATACTAAGTGCTTAGAATACTTACTGTACCGGATACCAACTTACTCTCTTCTGGGTTGTCCCACAACCTTCGACATACTCATGATCCAACCTGACCTGACTCAAATCCAATCATGTGGTCATCCGACCACTCATCATATAGCCATACCTTGGCTAACATACCATATTCCTGACATCATCTGATGTCTACCCAAGATGAGTTCTCCCATCATTACTAACACTGCTACGGTTGACCACCTAGTGAGGTCTGGACGGGCTGTCCAATACCGTGGACTCGGCTATTCGAATAGATTTTGACACTCTGCAGAGGTTGCACACTTTACCCACACCATGAAGCGCCTGGCCTCGTGATCCCATTCGGGTGGACCAGCGTTGCTTCAACAAAACCTGCCTGACCCGTGACTCTTTCATCGTACCACTGGCACTCTTCCTCCCCCAGAGGTCAGCCTTGGGTGGCCCCTGTGTCCTCATGACACCTGCCACCGTCGTGGCCGAACTATGTAGACCCAAACGGGGTTCTACTGTCCCAAACGAAGACCACGCGCAAAACTCAACAACAACTGGGCTCACAGGGTTATCACCGCCTACCTGATCAGGGTAGCGCACGTGCATAACCCCCCCTCTTTGGAGGTACCGGTGAAAGATCACACAATCAAGCCCGGTCAGGGCCGTCCCATACCGGCAAATGTGGTTTCACGAGTATGCCCGGACAGGTGACTCAAGATCAACCGACTAAATTTCCTTTATTCAATCCACTCAACATATCCATCATCGTACTATTCCACTGACAAAAGTAAGTGCTATCATAGCCAGATCATAGTACTGATAATCATGGCATGAGATTAATCATAATACTAACATGGCAATAATATTAACAATATCATTATTATGGCAATATGGAAATAATACATGGCACTAGATGAATGGAAATGCTAGTGTCTAATACCGATGTCACCACCGGTGCATGCAAGTGCAGCCTAACAGGCGATACAGATAAACACACAGGTGCAAGCAAAGTCATCATGCAAGTCCGGAGCTCATGGTAAGAGGTTGGCTTGCCTGGGGGTCGAAGAATATGCCGAGAGGAAGAGCGATCACCTCGCGGAAGAATTCGCCGGAAAGGGTTCTCTCTCAGAGGGCTCGATCAGAGGGCAAGGGCAAAACGGTCATTTCTACTGTGTTAACACATTATGGAAATAATGCTATCGGAACGGGCTCGACGAGACGAAGACGTGGGCGCTGGTTTTACCTCGATCGGAGCTACGGTCGCGGAGATATGGGCGTTTAAAGCTCAGGGACCAATCTATAGTAAAAATATTCACAAATATGTCCCTGGCTGATTAAACCGAACGCGCCTCCGGGCCGGGTACGCTTTCTAAAGGCGAAAGCGTATTTCTGAGAATACGCTTCCACTTAAAACTGGCTAGGCCCGGGTTGACTTCTCTCTCTCTCACTGACGGGCGGGACCCGCCTCATCTCTTTCTCTCTCCTCCCTCTTCTTTTCCCCTGGTCGTCTTCTTCCCCCGACCGAAGACAGGGGAAGGGGCTGGGTGCTCGGCCGTCGGCTACAGTGGCCACACGGCGGCGCAGGAGGGCTGGCCGGCGTGCGCAAGGGCACCGCCGCTCCCTACCGCGTCTGAGTGTAGCCGCAGCCTTGCCTGGGATGGCCCATGGCGCTGCCGCCACCGACCGGAGCGCGGCGGTCGACGAGCAGCAGAGGTGCCACTCCGGCGGCACTTCCCCAACGGTAATGGAGGCGGCGGTGGCTCGTGGTTGCCAGAGGAGGGCTCGGGAGCAGAGAAGAGAGGGAGGGGGAAGGCCTGGGTGAGGGGCTCGGCCGCGGGATCGGCGACAGACATCTCTAGCAATGGCGAGACTGGGGGCTCCAAGGGCTTGGGGAGGGCTAGAGGGCTCGATGCCGGACGGGAGGGGCTCGGGCACGCCCTTAAATAGGTCAGGGAGAAGCTTCGCGGTGGTGCTCGCCGGCGACCGAAGCTTCGGGCTACGCGGTGCTGCGGCCGCGTCTCCACAGCGCTCCCCCAGCTAGGAAACAAGGGGGAGAGGGATCTAGATGGATCCCGCACACGGTGGGAAGCTTCTCGACACTCGCGGATAAGGCAAAGCTCGCTGGAGACGGGCTCCCGAAGCGTACGGAGTACAGAGCGCGGTTTTCGCATGCTCTGCCCGTGGTCACCGCGTGGCCACAGCGTTGCCACGCCCTGCTCGACGCCAAACTATGTCTAGGGTCTTCTCCACGCTACGCTGACTTGACCTATGCTCCTGAATGACTCAAGAGAGGACCGAGGTGACTGCACCATGGTCAAACAGTTGCCAACAGCAACCTGTTTGTGCTATGGTGTGGCCACCACAGTGCTCACCTTGGCCTGATCCTGGGCAGGGGGGATCATCTACTTGGGTCACTATCCTGGCAAAATCTCAGCTCAAACAAACCATTCTAGAGAGCACTTCCTTTGTAACTTGGCAGTCTGACCAGATTTGGAAATGAGAGGGCTGGGGTCAAATGGCTAGATGGATATGGATGATTTTTGGTGTAGGGAGATGGTTTGGTCATGAGAGATAGCTGAACAAGTTTCAGATCAAATTGATCATCTATGATGGTACTTCCTTCACAGAGATGCAATCTGGTCAGAAACTTGAGAAAATTATGGGAAAAGATTGGCTTGATGGAATGGGCTAAATTTTGGAGGACAAGGGTAATTTATCATAATTAATTACCCTGCAAAGTTTTAGCCCAAGGAGATCAAGTAATCATGCACTTCCTTTGCAAATGGGAAATCTGGACAGAATTTGCAAATGGAAGTGGTGCTCAAAATTTGAATTGGGGAACTTGATATTTTGATGGAAATGGGGAAGATATGGATATGAGAAGCTCCACAAATTATTTGGGATTTTTCCTAGCTACCAAAATGGTAGTTCCTTTGGAAAGGCCCCAAATTGAAATATTGGCTTTAAATAGGAAAAGGAAATTTCCCCTATTTAATTGTGGCCAATATTTTTATGAGAGCTCAATATATCCACAAAGAATATCTCCACAGATTTTCAGGAACTCTGGAGGTGGATAGATATTTTCTTGGATTTAATTCCTCAGAAAGGCAGAATAAGGAATTAATTCGGAGGGAAAATATTGCATATGACTTGGCAATATTTTTGCACATCTAGGGTTTATGAGGGAATAAGGGTCTCTGGAAATTTTGGGAGGATTAACAGAGCAAGGAAAATGATAGCTCCTTTGTAGACACAAAGGCAGGATTTCTAGTTCCAAGATTTCGGAACTAGGGTTTGAATGAGATTCGGGGTTTACTGACGGAGGGTTGACTGGCACATGGGCATAGGAAAAGCACTAAGAGGTTGCGGATTGATTGGATATACCTGGTCACTTGCCAAATTCCAGAGGAAAAATTCGGGAGAGAAAAGCTAGGAAGGAATAACAGAACAAAAATCGATAACCCGATTTTTGGGGTGTTACAAACCTTCCCCCCTTAAAAGAATCTCGTCCTCGAGATTCCTAGGGTTAGCTTAGAACAAAACTACTACGCCTCTAAAAAAACCTCTGGGCTAGGTCTTAACCATGTGGTTGAAAACAACCGGGTTAAAAGTACCGAAAACTGGTACACCCAGATCGAGATACGGATATCGCGGGATCTACTCCACAGGTAGGGGCCGCTGGGTAGCCCTGGCATTTTTAGAAAAAGCAGAATTTCCTTTTTTCCAAAATGCTCGGGGTACCACAATGCTCGGGGTACCACAATGCTCGGGGTACCCAGTCCGAGTGCCTCTGATCCGGATGATGAGGACTATGTTGTTGAGGAAGAGGAGGACATTGCTCCTCGGTGCTCCGTTGGTCAGTCGAAGCCGGGCACACGGAGGGCACCCATGCCTCCGGTCCGGGGCTCTGCGATGCCCATTGCCCATGGTCGTCACATCTCCATGGAGATCCCTATCTGCGGTGATCGCCCCATTCATGATTTCAAGACGGTGGGTGCCGGCCCATATCTTGAGTTCCGGCGAGATACAAACCAGTTTGAGATGGTGGCTGATGCAGAGGATCCTAGGTTCCGTACTCGCATGCAGCAGGATCTCTACTCTAGCTTCGTCCGCGGTTGTGGACTTGCTCCTCATAAATATTGGATCTTCAATTCATGCATGATCATCCTGCCATGTTTCCTGACAACACTGTCAAGATCATTGATGATATGACTCTCGGTCCGGCAATGACCTTTAAGTGTGACTGGAATGAAGCTGCCATCCTTCAGTTCTATGCCACTTGTTTCTTTGGCCCAAACAACACTCTCACCTGGATGACCGACGATACTATGCTGATCACCACCTACGACCGTTTTGTTCAGATTTTGGGCTTCTCTGGTGTTGGCCATCAGATCCACAGTCAAGATCCACTGCATTAGCCCAAGGGAATTGATGCTTGCATGCCTCTTGTTAAGCCTATCACTCAGCTCACCCCGGAGGAACGTGGGTATCCTCCCAATGAGGTATCCATCTTCAGGTCTCCCTACTACGTACTATTTCAGTGTGTGCTTCGCACTCTCTACCCTAAGAAGGGAGATCGCTCGAGGGCTCGCAACTACTGCATTGATTTGATGGTACGTATGCATGATGAGCCTACAACGCCACTTGACATTGCCCATTTCATTTGGCATGAGATCCGTGTATCCAGCTTTCTTCAGTCGCGTCAATTCCCTCATGCTCCTTTCATTCAGGTGCTGATTGATCACACTGCCCCCTTTGAGGTTGCCAAGCCTGTTGTGCATTCCATTTGGAAACCTCCGGCTCATATGCGCATGTCAGCTCCTGCCCCGTCTGCTGCTCCTACTCAGCCCAGGAGGTCCGCTGTTGGGACTCGGCCCAAGGTGTCTTGCCTAGATGTCGGACTCTATGTTCTCTATTATTCTAACTTTATATGTATGCTACAAGTGGTACTTGGTTGCGTAAGACTATCCTATCATCTATGAGTCTATGGGTTGATGATGTATCTCATATACTTGCATGCCATATCTCTGTTTGGTTGGTATTTTGTCCTCACTTTTGTGTCATATGCAAACATGTAATGTGTGCATTGAATTATAATTAATCATCTTATGCACACATTGAGGGGGAGCAAAATCAAATAGGAACATATTGTATAATGCTCTCATGTATTACACTGCAAAATGTATTTTCTTTTTTTGAGTGGTACTACATGTATGATTGTCATCAACAAACAAAAAGGGGGAGATTGAAAGTGCAATAATGCCCTTACATCAAGTTTTGATGTTGATGACAATATACATGTAGGGGACTAACTATGTTCGTCAAGTAAATCTCATGTGTTAGTCCCCGGATGACAAAGGTGTGTGGATCATGAACATATGGAGTTGATATTACTCAAGGAAGAAATACTAGATCAAAAAGATTGTATATTTGTTTGTTCTTGAGTATAGGGATCCCGCACTATTAAGAGGGGATCGGTAGGGGTAGTGAAGGACTTGCTCATGTTACAAAAACCTTGGTTCTCCATCTTAGGCACATACACAAAAAAACTGCAGGAGAAACTCTGCCTCTGCTCCCACGCCGGATGTCCGGCCTGCTCGCCGGATGTCCGGCCCGCACGATGGATATCCAGGCTGCTCCGCCAGATATCCGGCCTTGCTATCCAGAATACACCGAACGGGTGGTGAAATCCCCGGATGTCCGGCCTCCTTGCTGGATGTCCGAGCTATTCTGTGTCCCCAGATATCCGGGATAACCTGCCGGATGTCCGGCTCTTTGCTATCCAGAGAGCATCTGTTCTGTGATGTTTTCTCCGGATGTCCGGGCACCACGCCAGATGTCCGGGACTTCCAGCCACGCCGGATGTCCGGGCTTTACCCCGGATGTCCGGCCTACCTCTGTCACTTACACTACAACGGCCATATTTTCTCCAATACTATATATAGCCTTCTTCCTCCACGGGAGAGGGTTGACCATTCACTTCAAGCAATCCCTAGAACACATTTCACTCTCTCTCTCTCACTCTCATACACCAAATCTTAGATCCCGAAGGGATTTGAGAGCATTTGTGAGAAGTTGTCCAATCAAGTGATAGATCCACTCCTTCCCTTTCTTTACACCAAAGGAATTCGTGATTTGAGCAAGTCTTGAGCTTTTCCCCATCGTTCTTGTTACTCTTGGAGGTTGGAGACTCCTAGGCGGTAGGAGTCCTTCGGAGAGGAATCGACCATTGTGATTACCCCCGGAAATTTTGTGAAGGTTTGGAGACCACCTCAAGGTCTACCACTAGTGGTTGGGAATTGCCTTCGTGGTGATATCTCAAAGAGAGAATAGGGTGAGCCTTCGTGGCGTTGGTGTGCCTTCGTGGTAACACCCACCTCTCTAAACGGTGACGTAGCTTCCCTCCAAGGAAGTGAACATCAGCATACATCCTCGTCTCTCGGAGTTGCGGTTATTCCTAACCCTAACTTCCTACTTGTGGTTATTTGTCTCTTAGTCTTTACTTATATCATATTGTGCTTGCTTAATTATATGCTTGTGGTACTTGTTTACCTTGCTTAACTCTTAGCATCATACTTGCAATTGTTAGGCTCACTTTCATATTCCGCATTATTGCCTAAAATTGCTAAGTAACAATTAAAATTTGTAATTGTACCTATTCACCCCCCCCCTCTAGGTCCATCTCGATCCTTTCAGCGAGAAGGCTATTCCTTTGTGTTAGATGATGAAGAAGACAGATGATTTTGTGTGGAGTGATGCTGCCAATGATGCGTTTGAGGCGCTCAAAAAACAGTTGGTTCAGCCGCCTGTCTTAGCTGCTCCCGTGGAAAAAGAGCCTTTGCTCCTGTACGTGGCGGCTAATAATAAAGCTGTGAGTGCTGCAGTTGTGGTAGAGCGCAAGGAGGCAGGCAAAGAATACCCAGTCCAGCGGCCAGTTTATTATGTCAGCGAAGTTTTGACAGAGTCCAAGCAAAGGTACCCGCATTGGCAAAAGCTGGTGTTTGGAGTGTTCATGGCAAACCGCAAGTTGAAGCATTATTTCCTTGGACATCCAGTCACGGTGGTCAGCTCTGCTCCTTTGGGAGATATTATTCAGAATAGAGAAGCCACCGGCAGAATTGCTAAGTGGGCAATTGAGCTTGGGCCTCTTAATTTGAGGTATGTGCCTCGAACAGCTGTCAAGTCTCAAGCCCTGGTGGATTTTATCAATGACTGGATGGAGTGTCAAGCACCTGAAGAGAAGCCGGACAACACATATTGGACAATTCATTTTGATGGATCCAGACAATTGGAAGGCTCGGGGGCTGGACTTGTTTTAACTTCCCCTAGAGGTGAAATTTTTTGTTATGTATTAAGGCTAATGTTTCCTTGTACTAACAATGCAGCTGAGTATGAAGCCTTGCTTCATGGGCTCCGTGTGGCCAAGGAGATGAATTTGAGCCGGGTCAGATGTCTCGGCGACTCAGACCTTGTGGCCCAGCAAGTCTCGGGCACGTGGGATTCCAAGGACCCTCGTATGGTGGCTTATCGCCAGGCGGTTCATGTCATCGCTGGTCACTTTAAGGGCTATCAGGTGGATCATATTGATCGTCGGAAGAATGAGGCGGCTGATGCATTATCGCGTTTGGGGTCTCAACGTAAGCCGATGCCGCCTAATGTGTTTCTGGATGTCCTACATCACTCGTCCGTCAAACTGCCTTCTGAGGAGGATCTTGCTATACCTGACCCGGAGGGACACTTGGTGGCGGCTCTTCGTGCTATTCTTGATTGGACGCTGCCTTATCTGGCGTATCTGACTCGCGGCGAGTTACCCGAGGATGAGACTTTGGCACGGAAAATTATAAGGCGATCTAAGTGCTTGACTACTGTCAATGGCGAGTTGCACAGATGTAGCGTGACTGGTGTTTTTCAACGATGCGTTTCTCCTGAGGAGGGCCGTGAAATCTTGCAAGATATACATGTCGGCGATTGTGGTCATCACGCCGGGTCAAAATCCTTGGTGGCCAAAGCCTTTCGGCACGGTTTTTACTGGTTGACCGCTAATGCAGATGCGGAGTATTTGGTCAGCAGATGTGATGGGTGTCAGAAATTTGGACGACGTGCCCATGTGCCGGCTCAAGAATTGCGGATGATTCCAATCACCTGGCCGTTCGCGGTCCGGGGGCTTGATATGCTTGGGCCGTTTAAAAGGTCCAAAGATAAGAAGACCCACCTCTTGGTGGCGGTTGATAAATTTACCAAGTGGGTTGAGGCAGAGCCGGTCAGTAAGTGTGACGCAGCAACAACAGTTCAGTTCGTCAAAAAGCTGATTTTTCGGTTTGGTTACCCTCACAGTATCATTACTGACAATGGTACAAATCTGTCCAAGGGGGCTATGAAAGAGTTTTGTGACAATGAACACATCTGCCTTGATGTCTCCTCTGTAGCACACCCACAGTCTAATGGTCAAGCAGAGCGTGCTAACCAGGAAATTTTGAGAGGAATAAAACCCCGGCTTATGGTTCCTCTGGAACGAACGCCGGGTTGTTGGGTGGAGGAGTTACCTTCAGTCCTTTGGAGCATTAGAACCACCCCCAACAGATCAACAGGCTACACGCCTTTCTTCATGGTTTATGGCGCAGAAGCTGTTCTCCCGAGTGATATCCGTCATGACTCGCGCAAAGTGGCGGCTTACGTTGAAACTGATAATGAGACGGCGCGTCAGGACGCACTGGACGCTTTGGATGAAGAATGGGATCTAGTAGCCACACATTCGGCGATTTATCAACAAGATTTGCGCCGCTATCATAGCCGCAGAGTCAAGACTCGGACATTCCAAGAGGCGACTTAGTGCTTCGTCTGATTCAAGACCAGACAGATATGCATAAGTTATCACCCCAATGGGAAGGACCTTTTGTGATTAGGAGAAATCTCAACAATGGTTCCTATTATCTCATTGATGTGTGGGAGAGCCACAAGTCACGCACTTCTGGGGAAGAGACTACAAGACCGTGGAACATTGCTCATCTTCGGCCTTACTACACTTGAGCCACCGGCTCTCATCAATGTACATACTTCTATCATTGTATATACCACTTTTTATAATATAATAAAGCCGGCATCCCCATAATTCGGGGCCTCTGCCGTTTTCATGCAACAGTTGATGGTGCAAAGAGTTGATTATTCATAAGGTCACTTGGGGGCTTCCAACCCACTGGGTTTAGCTTTCATACCCTCTTGACCGGCTTAAAAGGCATATTTGAGTTAAACCTGCCTGTTTGCAACTTGCAACTCCGCCAGGTGACCCGCCAAACGTTTGACAGTCAATCTTTTTCAAGACCCTGAACTTGTCAAAGTTAAAACGATGGCTTATGTCACGAGAGAGCCGGCTTACAGAGAGCTAGGATAAACTCACCTATCTGTTGTAGTCTCTCCGCTATGTGGCCCATTCGTACTCTTAACAGTCAATCTTTTTTAAGACCCTGAACTGGTTAAGGTTAAAACGAGGGATTTATGTCACGTGAGAGCCGGCTTATGGGATTTTGGGCACTTACGCCTAGCTTCTTTGAAGCAAAAAAACTTGAGTTTTCTCAAAAATATAATGGGTTGATCTGTTTTGGGCTGTGCCTTCAAAGCCGCCTAAACAATAATGAAAGATATACATATATTTTCTGCTTGTTATTTTGCAGGAATTTTTTTCATGATAAGATTCTAAGTCTTTGGGTAAAATCTTATCCCGGATTAGTATTGCTCATGGATTATAACCCGCCAGTGGGAATTGATGAATTGATACTAAAGCATATGATCATATCAAGACATTCACACTGTAGAAAATTTTTGAAGCACCGGAATATGAGTTGTTCAAGCTCAAAACATGCACGAAGGCACGGCACAGGCAATCAAGTTTTTACTACGGCTATTACAAGGCTCCAGCGGCCCAAAATGTGTGGACTTAAGTTTTTCGCACAACTTATAACCTGGCGGCTCAGCATGCCCGGGTTAACTTCATCCGAGGCCGGCTCCTCGCTTAACTCGTTGACGGGTCATCCAGCGCCGGGTCTTCGTTTTCCTGGATTTGAAGATTGTCCACATCCCAGTTGCAATTGAGTAAGGCTTCGAATTCGGCTTCGTCATGCAAGATTGGAGACGGGTCAACATCAGGGGCAAAGATGTGCTTACGGTGTTGGGGAGTAAGGTTCTTCGCCTCAAAAGTGGGCGCCCGGACTCGCACGTTGTTTTCATCATAAGCCGCCTGATACACTGTCAGATCAGCCTCGGCGGCCAGCCGGCTAGCCAATGCTCGCGATGCTTTGATGCAACGGGCATAGTCTTCTTGAGTGAACTCTGACCCGTCATCCTTCAGCTGCGGAAAGCCGCCACTCACCTCTTCTGGGGTAAGCTCGGGTGCGTAAGCCAACGCCCGGCTCAAAGCAGCTACTACGCCTTTCCGGGCAGCTGATTTCTTCAATTCTTCAAATTGTTGGGGGATGGTGGAGAGGCACTTCAGCACATCTTTGATAAGTTTGGATGTGCCCTTCTCACCCATGAAGGCCCTGATGGTGAAGATGCTTCCGGCATACAGCTGCTCAGTGAAGGCATATAAAGCCTTCAGCTTCAGCAAACTATTATCTGGCAGCTGGCGAGTTCGTTGGCCTACAAACCGATCAAATTCGCAAGTCGCCGGGTGAGTCTTTATAACACTTTGAAAAAGAATGCTCATAACATAATCGATAAACACTTACCAAAGACGGTCTCAGTCATCTGAGCCACATGGCGTTTCAGACTGGTTAGCTCTTCCATAACGGGCTTAAGCCGGCCCTCGGCGTCTTCTGCACGTTTGGTTAAGGCGGCTTGGTTAGCTTCAGCAGATTTTTTGTACGCCTCAAAATCTGTTTTGATCTTTTCCAGTTCCGTTGCGGAGAGCCGCCACTTTGTGTCAGCTTCAGCTCGGGCATCTTGATGCAAGGCCAGATTTTTCTTAAGGTCGGTCAAATTAGACTCGGCCACATTGAAAGCACATTTGCTCCCTTGATGGTTTTGGTAATTAATAACAACATATATATCATTGAACTAAAGTTTCCACTAAGTAGATTTCAGGAAAAGTTCAATGATAGGTTGGCAAAGGATTGTGGAGAACCCCCAAGATGCAAGGAAATGGATTGGCAAAGCTTCAAGCAAGAGGACTCTACATTTTACTTTGTGAGAAATCACTTTGAGTCCATAGGAAAGCCAATCCTATTAAAAGGGGGTAAGGTACTGTTGGTGAACAAGATGCTCCACGTGCACAAGTGATAGTCACCAAAAACACCCACAAGGTCTTCCACAAATACTCTGTCTAGAACCCTACCACTAAAATCGGTAAGACCAACAATTCCTATTCGGTCTCACCGAGATTCAAACCCTAGACAGATCCTTAGCCAGACCCATCTCGGTTCTACCAACATTCCACTTCGGTGCCATCGAGTTCTGTTGCCAACTTTCTGGTTATCTATTTTCAAGCATCGGTACCACCGAGTTTTGCCAATCGGTCTCACCAAGATTTGGACCAACTTCCTGGTTAGCCATTCTCAAGAATCGGTACCACCGAGTTTTGTGAATCGGTCTCACCGAGTTTTTGGGCCAACTCTCTTGTTAGCCGTTGTCAAGAATTGGTACCACCGAAATTTGAGAATCGGTCTCACCAAGTTGTGCATTCTGACCGTTGGTCATCTGATCGGTACCATCGAGAGTTATGTATCGGTCTCACCGAGATTCAAAAGTTACTACCTTTTGGTCACTTCGGTACCACCGAGTTTTATACTTCGGTGTCACCGAGTTGGTCACTTTAGGTGCAACGGTTGGATTTTTGGGGATGCCTATATATACCCCTTCACCACCACCCACTCGAAAGAGAAGCACTCAGAACTATTCCATACTTGCCCCATCCTATTTTCTGAGAGAGAGCCACCTACTCATGTGTTGAGATCAAGCTATTCCACTCCATCCATATGAATCTTGATCTCTAGCCTCCCAAGTTGCTTTCCACCAAATCAATCTCTTCCACCATAGCCAAATCTGTGACAGAGTGATTGTGTGTTGAGGAGTCTATCATCTTGAAGCACAAGAGCAAGGAGTTCATCGACATTACCGAGCCTATTACCTTTTGGAGGGTGCTGCCTCCTAGATTGTTTAGGTGTCGCTTGGGAGCCTCCTACTTCGTGTTGTGGAGTTGAACCAAGAAGTTTATACGGGCAAGGAGATCACCTACTTCGTGAAGATCTACCCATAGTGAGGCTAGTCCTTCGTGGACGGAAGCCGTTATGGAATAGTCAAGGTTGCTACTTCGTGGACCCTTATGGGTGGAGCCCTCCGTGGACTCTCGCGACCGTTACCCTCCGTGGGTTGAAGACTCCATAAACGTGGACGTACGATAGCACCACCTATCGGAACCACGGGAAAAATCTTCGTGTCTTCAAATTGCGTTTGATCTTCCTTCCTACCCTCTACTACATATGCTTGTTGTTACTTTCCGCTGCTATACTCCTAGGCATGCATGTGTAGGGTGTACTTGACTTGCTATCATTGCTAAAATCTACCAACACTTAAAATTGGGAAAAGGTAGAATTTTTATTTGCTTAAGTAGTCTAATCACCCCCCCTCTCTAGACATACTTTCGATCCTACAAATGGTATCAGAGCTTTGGTCTCCATTGCATTGGTCTCACAACCTAGGAGAGTATGGCGTCTAGTGAGGGAAATTATCACCATAGAGGTCCATACTTTGATGGCACAAATTTTGCTAGTTGGAAGCACAAAATGAAAATGCATATTCTTGGTCATAACCCGCAGTTTGGGCTGTTGTTCGTGTTGGCTTGCAAGGTGAATTCTTTGGTGATGGAAAGGAACCGGATAGTGAAGCGACTGCAGATGAATTGAAGATGTTGCAATACAATGCTCAAGCATGTGACATTCTCTTCAACTGCCTATGCCCCGAAGAATTCAACAAAATCAGCCGTCTGAGAATGCAAAAGAGATTTGGGATACTTTGGTTGATATGCATGAAGGTACCAAATCCGTGAGAGAACCCAAGTTGGATGTTCTTCAAAGTCAGCATGACAAGTTCAAGATGAAGGATGGTGAAGGAGTCGCAGAGATGCACTCTAGGCTAGCTCTCGTCACCAATGAGATTGCCAGCTTAGGAAGCGAAGAAATGACCAACAAATTCACCATCAAGAAGATACTTCGAGCTTTGGATGAGAGATACGACACCGTGTGCACATTGATCCAAATGATGCCCAACTACAAAGATCTCAAGCCTACGGAAGTCATTGGAAGGATTGTTGCTCATGAGATGACACTCAAGGACAAAGAAGAGCTTCACAACAAGTCTAGCGGTTCTTACAAAGCCACAAGTGATGCTCCCGCAACCTCAAGCGACAACCTTGTCACCAATGAAGAGATAAGCCTCATGGTCAAGAAATTCAACAAGTTCTACAAGAATAGAGGCAAAGAACGAAGCTCCAACTCAAGATATGAAGAGAACCGTTCGTCAAGTCGTGACCGAAACTGCTACAATTGTGGGAAGCCCGGACACTACTCAAATGAGTGAACGGCTCCCTACAAACGAAGAGAAGAGTCACCTAGAAGACGAAGCTCAAGGAATGAATCACCTCAAAGAGAGAGAAGGAGTAGAGATGATCGTTATGAACGAAGAAGCTCAAGGAGAAGTAGGGACTCGAAGAAGAAGGACAAGTACACCAAGAGCTACTCAAGAAGAAGACATCAAGCTCATGTTGGTGAATGGGTTTCCGGCTCCGAATCCGACAACAACTCCGAGAGAAGCTATCACTCCAACTCCGACTATAGTCAAGATGAAGGTGTTGCCGGACTTGCACTAGTGACTACCAACTCCTATGATCTATTTGATTCACCAAATGAAGGGAGTGGAAGTTGCTTCATGGCTAAAGGCCCCAAGGTATCACACCCCGAGTATCTTGATTTCAATAGTGATGAAGATGATTTACTTTGTGATGATGACTTGCTCTTTGATAAAACTAGTGATGTTAGTCAAAATGAACTTGATAATTTTCATGCTAGTCAAGATAAGTCGGTTGATGATGATAAGATGGAAATACAACGACTAACTAAAGAATTAAACACTCTTAAGTTAGCCCATGAATCTACTCTCGAAGATCATAGAGAGCTTGTAAGGACTCATGAGAAGCTACACTTCGAGAAGCTCACCTTGGAGCAAGAACATGAGTTTCTTAAAGCTATCAATGACGATCTCCGAAAGAAGACTTCATCTTATCTAGCCAAACGATTACTCTTGTCTACATTCATGCCACAAGTTAAACCTAGACAAACTAGTAACAAAGGCAAGAAAGGTTCTTCATCTAGTAGCAACAATAAAAATGCTAAATCTAATGATGTTGCTTCTAGTAGTTCTATTGATTCCACTAATGATGATTCTCTTAGCCAAGTTACACTTGAGCAAGAAAACGATTTATTGAAAGGAATTATAGAGAAAGGTATCTACAAGAGTCTTGCCGGATGTAAGCAATTTGAGGAGATTATACGTATGCACGGAGGATACCGAAAGAACCATGGCATTGGCTACTTCAACGCAAATGGAGTTGAATGGGAAGAAGGTCAATACCCCAAGCCCAAGTTTGTTCCTCAAAGGGAGAAGTATGAACATACTCTTCCCAAGGGAACAAACACTCAAGATGACCTTCCACCACAAGACCACAAGCTCAACGGCAAGGACAAGCTTCAAGAGAACATTGACTCATATGAAGATGAATCCCAAGCTTTGGTGGAGTGGGTTCCCAAGGCTACTTCAAGCTCAACTTCCACAAGTGCCACATCAACACCAAGGATCCCCATCAAGTTGATGTGGGTCCCCAAGAAGAAGAACTAGAGAAGTTCTTGAGGGGTGACTCCGCCAATGAAATTCACTCACAATCATTATTGGCAAGAACTAGTTGCAATCAACGTCAACAACATGCAATAGTTCAAGGAGTCACACATTCCCTCAAAGGTAAGCAAGGGACAAGGTAATAAACAAATCCATGGACATCATCATGTATGCTTTGCACTCCATGTCCATAGATATCCTTGTATTTGTCTCTTGTGTGTTGGGACTAACCCATGTAGGTGAGAAGAGTAAGGAAACAACAAGGATGCTCCCAACTCTTGGTGATCTTCATCAACCTTGAGCATCCACCACTACATCACCCACATGAAGTCTTCTACGACAAACCCAAGGTTAGTTTATCCCTCCTATGGGGGGATGTCACATCAAGGGGGAGCTTTACTCTAAGACTTGAGTCAAAGCATCTCATAGTATGTGACAACATTAAATGCTTTATGTAAAAGTGGTAACCCCACTTGTGCTTAAACGATGAGTATGACCTATGATCAAGTATTCTTACTTGGCTCCTAAGTTAATATACTCATATATAGATGACTCTGTCATTGCCAAAATGCTTGATAGATGCTAGTATGTATGTGCATGTTTGCCATGATTTCATTTGACATCTTATTGTGTGAGCATGTTGGTCTGCACTTCTTTACTCATTCGAGGACATCCAATTGTTGCTATTTGGCTTTTGATTTTTCTTTTGCCAATTGGATGGACAAGAATGCCTACGACCACTCTCTAGCTATCTATGCTTTCTCGTCTCATATTCTATTCTTGATGCATCACAAAATTTGAACAAGTACTTTTCGATCCCTCTGTGTGAGGAGCACTCGGAGTTCCGTATCGACAAAGGACGGACCATTAAAACCTCCCAAGTGCATCTCGGTGGAACCAATACCAAAATCTCGGTCTCACCGAATGCATAGGGTTGATCTGGTTTTCAATCTCGGTAACACCGATTCCTTATTCTCAGTTACACCGAGTCTCCCTGTCAACTGACAGTTGAGAAACTCGGTGGCACCGACAATTTCAAACCGGTGTCACCGACATCAAAGGGAATATTACCTGGCGGACCCAACTTTTGAAATTCAACCACAAAAGTCCGTTTTCCTCCAACCCTAAGCTGCCGCTCCGGACCCCCTGGTCGTCGCCCTTGCCTCCCCGTGCGTCTCCGCCGTTGGGAATCGACGCCGCCGACGAAATCTTCACCGCCATCGTCGCCTTAGCGGATCCTTCACCGAGTTAGGGTATGGATCCGGCCCTCTTTGCACTCCCCTTCCGATTCACGCGCATTAGAGTAACTTTTATCGAAAATCCACCGATTGGAATCCTCTCAATCCTCTAGAAATCTCATTAGCTTAGCGAACGAAAAAAAAATTAGGTCTAGTCGTCCGCAAAATCGAATCTCGGTGATACCGAGTTAGAAAAATTGACTCTACCGATTTTGTTTTGGGCCGCCGAGGACAGTCTCGGTGAAACCGAGTGGCAATTTTGGGTACGACCGAAATTGCTGCCAAGTTTCTGTAAAGAGTTCTGTGCGTCTCGGTGGTACCGAAATTTTTGACTCGGTGACACCGAAATCCCTTTTTGCTGAAAGCTATATCTAAGAATTTCTCAGTTCAAACCTTTGAAAATCTTCTGCAATTTTGTGATGACTCAACCCTTCCACTCTTCTATACTCTATTTCACAGGGTCGGAGATGTCAGGCTCAGATGACAGTGAGAACAATTTCAGAGAGCAAAGTGTTGACATGAGCTCAGGCACTAGTCCTGAGGGGAGCTATGATGATGTTCCTAGCTCTCCTGATCTGCCCAAGGCTGCAACCAGGGCAAGAAGGAAGCTCAACTCAGATGAAGAAGATGAGGACTTTATTCCTGAGGAGCTGTCCAAGAAGGATGATGCTGCAAAGAACACCACTGCTGCTGCCTCTTCATCCAAGAAGAAGAAGGCAATAAGGAAAGAGTATGCTAGCTCAGGGACAGCAAGAGCACCAGAGAGCTCTAGGGTAACAATGTCTGTTGAGCCCTCCAAGAAGTCCATGCCTAAGAAGGCAGGAGAGAAGAAGAGAGAAAGGACAAGATTTGTTAAAGCTAAAGTTCTTCCTTCTACTACAGAGTGTCTAGATGAGGAAGAGCCAGTTGCTAAGGCTCCTCCTAAGAAGAAGAAGAAGCTCATGGCTGATGCTATGCCTAAGACCACCTCATCCAAGGGCACCAAGACTGCCCCCAAGAAGGCTGCTGCAGACAAACCCAAGAGGTTCTCCAGAGAGATCCCAGCTTCTTCCAAGAACAAGACTTCCACTTTCAGGGAAGCTGAGGATGATGCTATGTCAGCTTTGATGAAGCTAAGACCACACCTTCCAGAGCACAATGCCAGCCATTTGTTAGCTGAGGATATGAAGAAAAGGAAGGACTCTGGTTGGAGAGAATGGAGAGTTGTTGATCCATACTCACAAAGGAGGAAGACTTATGTGGACTACAAGTTCTATACCAAGGAGCAACCAGATTTCTATGAAACAATTTTGCTTGATAAGAGCCCTGTTGTGAGTGATGTGTGGTTTGTGGACTGGAAGTACATCAAGGAGAATGAAGATTACTTCCCAAGTGTGCAAGACAACTTTCATTGCATTGGACTTGATGAGTTTGTTGGTAAGGAGTTCACTACGTGGAACGATGAAATGATCATGCAATTCTACTCCACTGCTCATTTCTATGGAGATGGTAGAATTGTGTGGATGACTGAAGGAGCAAGATATGAATCCACAGTTGAGGAGTGGGCTGCCATCTTAGGAGTCCCAGAAGTGGAAGATGGTGACATTAATGTATACAATGAGCCCAAGGCAAGCCACAATGTCATGAAGAACATGTACAATGAGATCCATGCTACACATCTGAAGTCTCACAAGCTAGGATCTATTTACTTCCTCCAGGCTGGTCTATGCACTATCAACACCATATTGAGGCATACCATGATGCCTAAGTCTGGAGATGAGAAGATGATTCGAGGATACTCCATCAATATACTGCTCCATCTAGATCAACATACGAGATTCAGAGGGATGGATCTGATAGTGGAGACTGTGAAGAGGATTGCTGTTGATCAAAAGCGTTCATGTTGCCATGCACCCTACATTCAGATGCTTATCAACTCCAAGTTGGAGAAGCACATATTTGCACTTGACCGACCACATTTGCCACTACTGCCAGAGCTAGAAGACAACGTTGTGGTGATGGACCTAGATCATCCCACTTCAGCTACAGCACAGGCACATGCAGAGGCAGCCAGAGACTCCAGTTCTCAGATGCCCAGGTCTAGGAGTGAGCAGATGGATCTCCTACTTAGCTCTGTGCTCAGCATGCAGAAGGACATCAACGAGATATTGAAGAACCAGGCGAGCCTCTCGAGGATTGTTGACAATAAATTTCATATTCTCAACAACAAGGTGGATGAGCTCACAGTGACTGTGAATGAGCTCAAGAAGGAAGTTGACGCAGTGCCTAGCCCTCATTCTACAGATGATGATGATGAGGATCATGCACCTCTCAGGCCAAGCACTCAGTTCACTACTCAGGCTAGATCAGCTACGGTGCCAGCTCCAGAGTTGCGACCTTCTTCATCAGCACCTGCTATAGATTCTTCAGCTCCATCAGCTCCTCCAGTTCCTCCAGTTGCTACACCAAATCCGTCCATGACGTCTGCAGACATCTTCGTTGAAGTCCTTCTCTCGACTCCTTCATCGGCTACCGGAGGAGATCAGCCCCAGAAGAGCGCTTAGATATATACCTTTGAACTTTTTGGTAACTTGTTGCCAAAGGGGGAGAAGATGTATATAGATCTTTAGGCTTCAAGAGAGAGAGCGTTGCTTTTTATCGCTTTTCAAAACATTGATCTTTTGGTTGGTTTGCTTGTGTTAAACTTTGTTGGTGTTTGATCATACACTTGATGTGCATTGCTACTATTTTCTATCCTTGTGATGCTTATGAGATGATCATTCACCTTTGCTTGATTGTGTTGTGCTATGATATTCATTCTTATTATTCTCGCACACCACCAAGTTGTATGTGACATGAAAGAGTGCCCCATGTACCTAATCGATTGTGCATTTGCATTCAAACGCAAATTCAAAATAATGCACAAATTTAGGGGGAGCTCTTGCTTATCACATACTTCTCAAAGCGATGATTATATTCATTGATTATATCATAAGTCGAAGCTTTGATCTATATGTTGTCATCAATTACCAAAAATGGGGAGATTGAAAGCACATTTGCTCCCTTGGTGGTTTTGGTAATTAATAACAACATATATATCATTGAACTAATGTTTCCACTAAGTATATTTCAGGAAAAGTTCAATGATAGGTTGGCAAAGGATTGTGGAGAAACCCCAAGATGCAAGGAAATGGATTGGCAAAGCTTCAAGCAAGAGGACTCTACATTTTACTTTGTGAGAAATCACTTTGAGTCCATAGGAAAGCCAATGCTATTAAAAGGGGGTAAGGTACTGTTGGTGAACAAGATGCTCCACGTGCACAAGTGATAGTCACCAAAAACACCCACAAGGTCTTCCACAAATACTCTGTCTAGAACCCTACCACTAAAATCGGTAAGACCAACAATTCCTATTCGATCTCACCGAGATTCAAACCCTAGACAGATCCTTATCCAAACCCATCTCGGTTCTACCAACATTCCACTTCGGTGCCACCGAGTTCTGTTGCCAACTTTCTGGTTAGCTATTTTCAAGCATCGGTACCACCGAGTTTTGCCAATCGGTCTCATCGAGATTTGGACCAACTTCCTGGTTAGCCATTCTCAAGAATCGGTACCACCGAGTTTTGTGAATCGGTCTCACCGAGTTTTTGGACCAACTCTCTGATTAGCCGTTGTCAAGAATTGGTACCACCGAAATTTGAGAATCGGTCTCACCGAGTTGTGCATTCTGACCATTGGTCATCTAATCGGTACCATCGAGAGTTATGTATCGGTCTCACCGAGATTCAAAAGTTACTGCCTTTTGGTCACTTCGGTACCATCGAGTTTTATACTTCGGTGTCACCGAGTTGGTCACTTTAGGTGTAACGGTTGGATTTTTGGGGATGCCTATATATACCCCTTCACCACCACCCACTCGAAAGAGATGCACTCAGAACTATTCCATACTTGCCCCATCCTATTTTCTGAGAGAGAGCCACCTACTCATGTGTTGAGATCAAGCTATTCCACTCCATCCATATGAATCTTGATCTCTAGCCTCCCCAAGTTGCTTTCCACCAAATCAATCTCTTCCACCATAGCCAAATCTGTGAGAGAGTGACTATGTGTTGAGGAGTCTATCATCTTGAAGCACAAGAGGAAGGAGTTCATCGACATTACCGAGCCTATTACCTTTTGGAGGGTGGTGCCTCCTAGATTGGTTAGGTGTCGCTTGGGAGCCTCCTACTTCGTGTTGTGGAGTTGAACCAAGAAGTTTGTACGGGCAAGGAGATCGCCTACTTCGTGAAGATCTACCCACAGTGAGGCTAGTCCTTCGTGGACGGAAGCCGTTATGGAATAGTCAAGGTTGCTACTTCGTGGACCCTTATGGGTGGAGCCCTCCGTGGACTCTCGCGACCGTTACCCTCCGTGGGTTGAAGACTCCATAAACGTGGACGTACGATAGCACCACCTATTGTAACCACGAGAAAAAAAATTGTGTCTTCAAATTGCGTTTGATCTTCCTTCCTACCCTCTACTACATATGCTTGTTGTTACTTTCCGCTGCTATACTCTTAGACATGCATGTGTAGGGTGTACTTGACTTGCTATCATTGCTAAAATCTGCCAACACTTAAAATTGGGAAAACGTAGAATTTTTATTTGGTCAAGTAGTCTAATCACCCCCCCCCTCTAGACATACTTTCGATCCTACACACATTTATCGCCTCCTGCACAAGACAATTGTCAAATTTATCAATTTTAAGCTGCCAGTCCGGTTTATAATAGCACTTGGAGGCAATACAGAAGTTTGTTACAAGTCTCAAGCAGATTGCAAGCAATATACTTGACACTTGGGGGATAATGTGTATCAGTTCTTTCAAAATCTACAATACACACAAGACTCGGATCATCTTCACGAAGATAACCCGACTCTTGGGGGCTACATGTTGCTCCTCAAGTTTATATGATCAGATCTACAAGAAGTTCCGGCTCATTATTTACATAATGACCCGGCCCTTGGGGGCTACATTTGGCATTTTGTTTCTATCAATACAATAAGTGTCGGATCATTATTTACATAATGACCCGGCCCTTGGGGGCTACATGTTGGTCTATTTAAATCTACATATTACTGAAGACCCGGATTATCTTCAAGAAAATAAGCCGACTCTTGGGGGCTACGTAAGGATATACTGAGAGTAGGGAAGGTAGAGTACCTCGTATTTTCTCTTCATCATGCCAACTAAATTGGCCTCCATGTCCCGGCTTGCGGCGAGGCGGCTCAGATATCCCGAATGCAGCTCGTCAGCAGTAAGCTTCTCCAGATTAGGAAGGTCAAGTTTAGCCTTCTCCTTCTCAGGTGAAGGCGCCTCATCCTTGCTAACGTGCTTGGTCAGCACATTGGAAGGGGATGGAGCTGTATAGGCTGTGCCGGTGATAGTAACCTCTTCTTCATGAGCAGTCACATCTTGAGCTGTCGGCAGAGGGCTGGGCGGCTTCGGGTCAGCCTCCGGGTTAGCCTCAGGAATCACAATGTCAACATCCGCCGGCTCAGTAGGCTGGGGAGTCTTATTGTGAGCGCCTTGATCAGCTTCAGAGGGCTCGACTTGAATTTCAGGAGTTCCAAGCTTTGGGTTCTCCGGCTCTAAGACATCCGTATGGGAAGATGACCCGCTTAATTTCCTCTTCTTAGCTTGGGCTCTGCAAACAAAGATTTCATTATTAGTCATATGCAAGGACAGATTATTAGTAAGCAGTAAGGGGATGCAAAGAAATTTACCCCGGGTTGATAACAAGAGGAGGCAGTTTGGAGGCGGTTGAGTCGCCAGACGAAGGAGGTGTTTCCTGACAAGGTTAAATTGAGCAATATGAGCAAATTATAGCACAAGACTAATATGCAGAAGAAGTGAAAATATAAGTTATGAAATACCTCGTTACGGCGTTTCCGAGGAGCCGGAGCGTCAGGTAAGCCGGCCACTAGATCTTCAGAGCCGTCGCTCCGGGTCTGACGCCTGGAGTTGTGTTGCTGCTTCTTCAAAAGAAAGTTGGGATCCAAGTGAGCAAGGAGGTGTGAAAACTTTACTTTCCGGATGATCCGCCGTATTTTCTCTCTTGGCACGGGTTCTGAGTCGGAGGAGATGATAGTTACCTCTGCTGCGCTGGCTTGGCTTGCCTCCGCGTCACCCTGAGATGAGTCAGCGTCAATAAGTTGCATGAAAAGAAGGCCAAGAGAGTCAAGTTCTACCTCCGAGTCATCTAGCCCAAGCAGCTCCTCAGCTGATTGTTTCTTCTTACGAGCCGGGGCCCGGGTCTTAGTTGCCTTTGACTTCTTTTTGGAAGTGGAGGCCGTGTTTAGTCTTTTCTTCCAGAAGTAAGAGCCGGCCTGCATATAATAAATGGATTTGCAGGAAGATTAAATAAGGCACATGAAATACAGTATTTAAAGGAAGAAGAGCGAAGATTTAAATAGAAAGTTTCACCTCAGGAGCCGGGTTAAAAGCATAAAAGGGGCTTAACCCTGTCTTGTTGCAAACTTCTTGAGGCTCTCCCAGCAGTGACTTGACGATTGCATTAAGGTCTTTGTCTATCAGTGGTGTCTGGTTGAAGCGCTGAGGGTCATTCACCTCACCAGTGTATTCACACATTAAGCCGCCGCGTCGGCTCAATGGTAAGATCCTCCAAGAAACCCAGCAGCGGGTTAGATCAACGCCAGTCAGCCCATTGGCCAATAAGGCTCTTATCTCTAAGAACGTTTGAGCGTATTGGGCGCGCTCTACGGCAGACGGCCGGTCTGGGAGCTCGGTGTTGGGAATGAGTCGGTAAGGACGATAACCCGGCAGTGGATTTTCTCCTTTTGGAGAAGTATCCTTGCAATAGAACCAGGTATGATTCCAGTCCTTGGGATGGCTAGGCAGAGTCGCCGAAGGAAAAGACACGTCTCTCTGCCTCTGAATTGAAACGCCTCCAAGTTCAAGGCTGGGTCCATCTGCGATCTCCGTTTGGCGGTTGATGTAGAAAAAATCTCTGAAGAGGTCAACGGTGGGCTCTTGTTGCAGATATGCTTCGCAGAAAATTTGAAACTGGCACAAATTGGTAACAGAATTGGGGCCAATATCTTGAGGATGCAGCTTGTAGAAATGTAGGGCGTCCCGGAAAAACTTTGATCCGGGTGGTGAGAAGCCACGGAGAAGATGGTGTGCAAAGGCAATAATTTCCCCATCCTTGGGTTCGGGAGTGATCTCATCACCGGGGACCCGCCACTGGATGACGTCCTGAGCCGGTAAAACCCCCATGACTACGAAGCCATTGAGAATCTCCTCGGTGACACCGGAGCCTACCCAATCGCAAGAGGCGGGGGCTTTAGCCATAACGACGGGTTAAACGTTGTGGAAAGGCATGGAGACACGGCGGGTTAGGAACGCTGCATAACTGAAACAGCTATGACTCTAAAGCAACAGTGCTACTTGGTGAGTCATTACTAAACTATGAGCCGCCACCAACTACAGGAATGAGGCGGATTACATCGCTACAAGGAGAGCCGGCAGTATGATGGCGGGTTAAATAGACAGTACAATTTGAAAATATTGCTAAGTATGGACAAACAACTTCCACCAACTACAGCTGCAGTCACAACATCTACGGACGAAGATAAAAGGGAAGTATTTTCTAAACCTAAAAACGTCTGTGGAAAGAACAGACAGTTCATACATGAGTTCCTGTGAAGGGATGATCTACACCGGATATAGAATACATGCTAAGAGAAGCGCCGCGCGATTTAACCATCGCTCCAGAGCCCAAAAGGTACTTTCTTTCCAATCAATGATGAACAAACCGACGAACAATGATGAACTCGGAAGAACACCAGCGAGCTAATGCAGATCTAAGAGAAGAAACGAAAAGAACCTGAAAGATGCAGGAGATGCGGGCAAGCGCCAGCGAGCTCTGGACACGTTCAGGGTGATGCAGCGGTGTCGTGGTTTTGTCACGGCAGATGTCCGAAGACTTAGGTTCGAGGCCAACGCCATGGAAGTGGACTCAAAGGGGTTAAACGGGACAAGGGACACGAGTTTACCCAGGTTCGGCCCCTCACGGTGGAGGTAAAAGCCTACGTCCTGCTTATGTTGTATTAACTGGTGTATCGATTACAAGGGGCGGCTTGCTTGCCCTAGCTCTCGACTGCTTGGTCTCTCTCGCCGTAAGGCTTGTCTGTCTGTCTTAACCTGTCCAACACGCCGCAGGGGCTCACCTTTATATACATAGGTCGAGGCCCTGGGCTTACACGAGTCCGGGTCGGGTTATACAACGTAACCGATCCTGGTTCCAACTCTTTAGTCTTACAGAACAAGTCATCTTATGGCGGCTTACATCTTCTGGCCCATGAGTCGCCTCATGCCTCTTGGGCCTTGACCTCAGCCCATCTGGCAAGCCGCCATATGGCCTGGTCTTCATGTCTTGTCTTCCTCTTGGCCCACTTGGTAACCCGCCATGTGGCTTGGTCTCCGTCTTCTGGCCCACCTTATGGGTCTTAACTATGAACCGCTAAGCTGGTGACCGGGTCTTCAGTGAATCGCCAAGTCCTGACCGGGTTATACTCCGGCCGGGTTATATCACGGGGTTATATCCCTGACATTAGCCCCCAGGTTAGCTTGAATTTATTCATGCTAAGCTCCGTCTTCTCTATTGTCAGTGTCCTCCGAAATAATATTCTGGAAATACAACACCCATATGCCATTGAGTCGGCCTCCAATACTCTCGGCGGGTTACCACCACCGGGTTATAATCTTTGATGACGTCGGGTCATGTAATGTTGGTGACACCGGGTCAAATAACCAGTCTCTAGAATTGACATCTTGAACACTCTTTTCAATTTTGATATATCCTTATTACCTGTAGCCCCCAAGCTCCAAGTTTATCCATGATGACTTGGCGCTTTGCAATAATATCTTTGACTGTGCAGCCCCCAAGTATCAGGTTGTCTTGCTTGCAGCAGCCTGGGACTTATAACTGTCTTATACCTTATAAAGCTTCAGCTGGTGTAGCCCCCAAGAGCCGGCTCTTCAGTATGTGATGGGCGGGTCTTCAATGGGAACCTTATAGTCTGCTTTGAACAGCTGAATACTGTAGCCCCCAAGTGCCGGGTCGCATGCCTGCGGCGACTTGGGACTTTAGAGAATTTGATCTGAGCGGTGTAGCCCCCAAGTGTCGGGTCAGTAATATGTACTGGGCCGGGACTTTAGAAGGATTGTAGAAAACCGGTCATATCCTTGAAATAACAGGGTCTTGCTTGATAATGTACTGTCTTGAAAACCGGCTTGCATTAGCCCCCAAGTGCTCTGGTGCATGCTTGCAGCGACAGGGGACTTGCGTACTTGATATAAGCCGGATTTGAATAATGAAATCCCTGCTCGTGGTTGCGGTGCAACCCGGAAAATATATGCTTGAGAAATCCATGAATGTTGTAGTATACTACATAGTACTGGTTGAAGAAATCCAATAGCCGGTCGATCTAGATAACCCGGCATTATAATCAATATGACGGCTCTTCAAGAATAGCCAGCCATGTCGGCTATTTCGTGTCTTTATGATGCTTGCAGAGGTTACGATGTAACCCGGTATGGCGGGCGGCTTGAAAACTCAGGCTTTTATCTTGTAAAGACTTTATGCATGATTGCCACTCATGTGCCGGCTCTCATATGGCACAGATTCGTCGTTTTAACCTTAACCAGCTCAGGGTCTTATTGCGAGATTAACTGTCAAGAGACAAGTTCAGGGTCTCTAAAGATTGACTGTTTAAGAGTACAACAATTTATAAAACCGACTCTTTTGACAAGTTCAGTGTCTTATAGATTGACTGTCAAAGAGAGGTAAATCATAATCCGGCTCTTGACAGTTCAGGGTCATATAGATTGACCGTCAAGAGACGTAAATCATAAGCCGGCTCTTGACAGTTCAGGGTCATATAGATTGACTGTCAAAGAGACGTAACTCATAAGCCGGCTCTTGACAGTTCAGGGTCATATAGATTGACCGTCAAAGAGAACGGCGGGTCACCTGTTGGAATGTGGCGGCAATCTCCAGGACCAGGTTTTATCTTCTTTGAAATAACGATCTTTGCCGAGTCATAACTGCATAGCCCCCAAGTCTTTAAGATGACTTGAGGAGTCGGCTTAATAATCTCCACTGAAGGTTGAAGTTGCCCATTGCGGGTTATAAATGATCCCGTTTGAGGTGTTTTAGTAATCCTCGTTAAGGCGTTTCGGGTTCCTCTGATACCCTGACTGGTTATTCTGCCGCTGGCCTCCGCCGCGAGGCTGTTGATTATGACCTCCATGGTTGCCTTGACCCTGGTAATCGGACCCTGAGCCACCAGCATCAAAGCCAGCTTCTGAGCCGCCCGGACCTGAGCCGCCCGATGGGCCATCACCGTTATCACGATGTTGTTGAATGATGTAATTCCGGAACTGTCTCGTAGTATAACAATCCCTCCATAGATGGTTTGCCGGCTTATTCGGCCGGGTATGCTCTGGACAAGGTTGGCTAAGCCTCTCCTCCAGGTTGAAAGTAGTTTTTCCCTTGTTAAAAGACTGCTCGAAGTTCCCGTTGCCCTTAGCACGGTTGTTCCTGACGTTGGTGTTTGCCACCAGTTCTGACCTGCCATCTGGGTGCTTCCGCTTGCCATTGCTACCTTTCTTCCCCTGACCTGATTTCTCATTATCAGAGTCCGGGTCCTTCGTGTTATCAGAATCTGCGTACTTGGTGAGAGCCGCCATGAGCTACCCCATGTCTTGGCATGAGCGTTTGAGCCGGCCAAGTTTCTGCTTCAAAGGCGTGAAGTGACAATTCTTCTCTAGAATCAAAACCGCCTGAGAGGCCGTAATCTGCTCAGAAGAGTGGATGATTTCGGAGACTCGCCGGACCCAGTGATGAGCCGACTCGTCCTCACGCTGCACACACTGGTCCAAATCCACAATCGTCATGGGCTGCTTGCATGTTCCTTTAAATTTTTTGATGAATTTCGCCCTTAACTCGGCCCAGGAGTTAATGGTGTTGGGTGGCAAACCCTTCAACCATGTGCGAGCCGGCCCTTCCAGCATCATGATGAAATACTTGGCGCAGACCGCATCACTAACGTCCAACATCTCCATGGCTAGCTCATAACTTTCAACCCAGGCCTCTAGAGGTAAATCAGCAGTGTAATTGGGCACCTTACGAGGACCCTTGAAATCCTTCGGCAAACGCTCATTCCGCAGAGTCGGCACCAAACAGGGCACTCCCACAGCCCTGGAGGTTATTCCTGCTCCTAATGAGATGGAGGGTGCAACTGTGGGTTCTTGATGAGTCGCCGCCGTCGCCTGAACCGCCGCTTCTTGCTGTGCTTTTGCCCGTTCCACCCGTGCTTGAACATCTAGAGCCGCCCGATCAGCTTGAGGCGGGTTACTGCTAGAGACCGTCGGCGACTCATAACGCCGGCTGTAGCTACGGCTATGGATGGGGGTTGAGTGCACGTGACTCCGGCTGTAATTATATTTCTCCTACTGGGCCATCGCCGTTCGCAGGTATCTGATGGCATTCCGCCCCTCTTCTGCATAAGGCGCCTCATCGGGGATTGGGATTGTATCAAGCCTGGTTGCCGCTGCCACCATGTTCTCCGCCGGGTTAGCATAATGACCCGGCGGTGTTGCATAAAGTGGTAGCGGGTTTTGGTTCCGTCGGGGCGGGTCTAGCTGCTGACGCTGAGCCGCCGCCCGGTTTCCAGGTATTTCCGCCGTCCGGGTTACGGTCAAAGGTACGTTCCGTCCCGTTCCTGGCGTGTTAAAAAGATTCCTAGCTTCATATTGCTCCGGCAAGCGGGATTGATGTCTCATGCGATAAACCGCCGCTGCTGACTGTTGTTCTAACTCAAGGCGAAAAGCGTCCGCCTTAAGGCGTTCCGCCTCAGCATCCATCTGAGCCTTCAGCTCATTGATTTCCTGTTGGACTCCGGCCATCTGATTCTTTAACCTCGCGATCTCCGCATTACGGGCCGCTTGGTTTTCAGTAGTGACCTCAGTCTCCATTAGGGTTGTAAACTCGTTCATCAGATCCAGAAGAACCTGAACCGGGGGCCTGCCTGACCCAGACCCGGTCGCACCGGCGGCTGTACCGCTCGGAGCCGCCGCGGAACCCGCCATAAAAATGGCAGCGCGGTTTGGCGGCTCATCCTCCTCCGGCTCATGATACTCTGACTCGGGGTAAGGCTCGTCGTAGCCCCCAAGTCCACCATTATGAAGCTGATAGATCGATTCCGTCTCTCCACTCGAGGATCCTTCCTCTGAGTAGACCAGAGTTTCCTCTTGTGACATAGAACCTTCAAGATCCATGCCTTGAGTAAAGCCAACGAAGACGTGCTCCCTGCCTGGGTCAACACAGGCGGGTTGCATGCTTTGGGCGCTTTGCTCATGCCGGGCCGGCTCGACGATGTCGGTGCAGATGTCCGGCCCGGGTTCAGATCCACCGATCTTGCCGATGAAGATGTTGACTCCACCAAAGGGGACCCGGAAACCATGCTCGATTGAGTCGGCCTCAGGACCCCAGCCGGCGTCGTCGAGGTAGAGTCTCCCATGGCGACTCTTGGTTATCTCACCATTGATGTACCCTTCGCTCCCAGAGAGAGAACCCTTTGAGAACTCAACACCACCGAGCGCTTGCCCCACGGTGGGCGCCAACTGTCGTGGTTTTGTCACGGCAGATGTCCGAAGACTTAGGTTCGAGGCCAACGCCATGGAAGTGGACTCAAAGGGGTTAAACGGGACAAGGGACACGAGTTTACCCAGGTTCGGCCCCTCACGGTGGAGGTAAAAGCCTACGTCCTGCTTATGCTGTATTAACTGGTGTATCGATTACAAGGGGCGGCTTGCTTGCCCTAGCTCTCGACTGCTTGGTCTCTCTCGCCGTAAGGCTTGTCTGTCTATCTTAACCTGTCCAACACGCCGCAGGGGCTCACCTTTATATACATAGGTCGAGGCCCTGGGCTTACACGAGTCCGGGTCGGGTTATACAACGTAACCGATCCTGGTTCCAACTCTTTAGTCTTACAGAACAAGTCATCTTATGGCGGCTTACATCTTCTGGCCCATGAGTCGCCTCATGCCTCTTGGGCCTTGACCTCAGCCCATCTGGCAAGCCTCCATATGGCCTGGTCTTCATGTCTTGTCTTCCTCTTGGCCCACTTGGTAACCCGCCATGTGGCTTGGTCTCCGTCTTCTGGCCCACCTTATGGGTCTTGACTATGAACCGCTAAGCTGGTGACCGGGTCTTCAGTGAATCGCCAAGTCCTGACCGGGTTATACTCCGGCCGGGTTATATCGCGGGGTTATATCCCTGACAAGCGGCCTGGTTGATGACGGCGTGGTCCGGACGGCGCGGTGGAGCTTCGATCGCATGGGCGTCTGGAGGAAGAAGAAGAGAGAAGCAGCGGCGGGGGAGAAGTGAAAAGGATGGGACCCCCACCCGCGCCTATTTATAAGGGAGATGGAACAACAACAGTCTGGCACGGGAATCGAGGAGACAAAATGATGATTGACCAAGAAAACGCCTCGATTCTCGGGTTGACCAGTTAATGCGAAGATCCGTTGTGATGTCATTAAGATCTTTTGGATTTATCAGAGATGACGTCATCCATTTTCACATGGAGGGTCATGCAGATTTATTTCAGGTCAGGTGATTATGAAGAATGCAAGACTCGCCAACCAGAAGACTTGAAGATTGACATGAACAGGTTAAAATCAATCTGGGGCCTAATGTTGGGGATATAACCCCGTGGTATGACCCGCCCAAGAAGAGGGCGTGTTAGGAAGTTGGCGACTCTTACAGTGAGGCCTTAAGCAGGCCAGAAGATCAAGACAAGGCTTGGAAGTAACTTGCCAGATGGGCCGGGCGGAGGCCCAGGGCCGGAAGGCAACGTATGACCCAGGGGCGTAAGCCGCCGAGAGACAGCTTGCCACACAAGGCAAGAATAGTTAGAGATGAGGTCGGTTACTAGATGTAACCCGGCCCGGACTCTTGTAAGCCCAGGCCTCGACCTGTGTATATAAAGGCGGGTTCCCTGGGCGGCTTAGGCCACGAAACCTTTGATCGAGCACTAGGTCAAGCGAATTCGCTCCCTTGTAATCGATATCCAATCAATACAACTCAAAGCAGGACGTAGGCTATTACCTCCTTCGAGAGGGGCCGAACCTGGGTAAACCTGTGTCTTTCGTCCCGATCAACCCCTTCGAGTTAACCGTCGTAGCGATGGCTTCACCCCTAAGTCCTTGCACTAGGACATCTGCCGTGATAAAACCACGACAGTACCCATGGATTCGGCTAGTCGTGCAGTGTGTTTGTTGGTGGAAGGGGGAGTAAACCTTTACTTTTACCGCTTGGGAACCACCGCTAATGTGTTTGGCATGGAAGATATTGATAACTCTTGGTCATAACGTTGACAGGAAGGGTGTACCTCCCAAAATTATATTTATCTCTGATTTAAGCTTTGAGCTCTAGCACCTCTGCAAATCCCTGCTTCCCTCTGCGAAGGGACTATCTATTTACTTTTATGTTGAGTCATCACCTTCTCAAATAAGAGCCAGATCTGAGAGCACTATTGTCATCCTCATGCATTGTGTATAGTTAATGTTGGGTGCAGCATGACTGGATCTTTTCTACCATGAATTACAATGTTTAGTCGCTGCTTGAACTTTGGAGGTGCTCTGCATTTATATTTTGCGGTCTCAGAAAGAGCTAGCGAGATACCACTGTTGTCATATTATATCATGATTGTTTTGACAAAGTGTTTGCATTTGAGTTATTTTATTATTGCTCGCTAGTTGCTTATGCCATTGATATGAGTTAATATAATTTTTAAGAGTTATTGCTGACATGGTTAGTCATAATCTTTGCTGAAAACCTGGGTGCTACTTAAACATATATATGTAAACAAGAACAAAAGAGTTCGTAAAAGTTTTTCTTTATCACTTTCAGTTTGTCAACTGAATTGCTTGAGGACAAGCAATGGGTTAAGCTTGGGGGAGTTGATACGTCTCCATCGTATCTATTTTTCCTAACGCTTTTGCTCTTGTTTTGGACTCTAATTTGCATGATTTGAATGAAACTAACCCGGACCGATGATGTTTTTAGCAGAACTACCATGGTGTTGTTTTTGTGCAGAAATAAAAGTTCTCAGAACTGGACAAAACTTTTTGGAGATTTATTTCACAATAAATAAAAAATACTGGAGCCAAGAACCACCGGAGGGGGTGCCCTGGTTGGGCACGATACACCAGGGTGCTCCAGGCGCGCCCTGGTGTGTTGTGCCCACCTCGTGGCCCCACTGACCCTAATTCCAGCGCTATAAAATCCTATTTTCAGAGAAAAAAATAGGGGAGAAAGTTTCATCGCGTTTGACGATACGGAGCCGCCGCCACCTCATGTTCTTCATCGGGAGGCCAGATCTGGAGCCCGTTTGGGGCTCCGGAGAGGGGAATCTTTGGTCTTCGTCATCATCAACCCTTCTCCATCGCCAATTCCATGATGCTCCCCACCGGGAGTGAGTAATTCTTTCGTAGGATTGCTGGTCCATGAGGAGTTGGATGAGATTCATCATGTAAATGAGTTAGTTTTGTTAGGGCTTGATCCCTAGTATCCACTATGTTCTGAGATTGATGTTGCTATGACTTTGCCATGTTTAATGCTTGTCACTAGGGCCCGAGTGCCATGATTTCAGATCTGAACCGTTTATGTTATCACCATTATATCTATGTTCTTGATCCGATCTTGCTAGTCATATGCACCTGCTATGTGTTATGATCCGTAAACCCCGGAGTGACAATAGTCGGGATACTTTCCGGTGATGACCGTAGTTTGAGGAGTTCATGTATTCACTATGTGTTAATGCTTTGTTCCAGTTCTCTATTAAAAGGAGGCCTTAATATCCCTTAGTTTCCTTATGGACCCCGCTGCCACGGGAGGGTAGGACAAAAGATGTCATGCAAGTTCTTTTCCATAAGCATGTATGACTATTTACGGAATACATGCCTACATTACAATTATGAACTGGAGCTAGTTCTGCGTCGCCCTAGGTTATGACTGTTATATGATGAATATTATCCAACGAGTTCACCGATCCAGTGCCTACGAGTTTTCCACATATTGTTCCTGCTGAGTTACTATTGCTACTGCTACTGTTACACTTGCTACAAAACTATTGCTATCACTGCTACCGTTACTGTTACTGTTACTACTGCTATCAAAACTATCATACTACTATGCTACTGATTACTCTGCTGCAGATATTTAATCTCCAGGTGTGGTTGAATTGACAACTCAACTGTTAATACTTGCAAATATTCTTTGGCTCCCCTTGTGTCGAATCTATAAATTTGGGTTGAATACTTTACCCTCAAAAACTGTTGCGATCCCCTATACTTGTGGGTTATCAGGACTTCATTTGATATAGAACTTCTGCGAAACAAAAAACACACAAAAAACAGGAACTGGCACTGGGCACTGGGTCAATAGGTTAGTGCTCAAAAATAATATAAATTGGTAAATAAAATTACTCAAAAAGTATCCTAAAATGATAATATAATAGCATGGAACAATCAAAAATTATAGATACGTTAGAGACATATCAAGCATCCCCAAGCTTAATTCATGCTCGTCCTCGAGTAGGTAAATGGTAAAAACAGAATTATTGATGTGACATGCTACCCAATATGTAATATTTTGCATGTATGTTCATTGAGAAACGATGAATTAACAAACATTAATATAGTAATACTTATAAGCACAAGCAACAAAATCATCAATCTTTCAAAGTAAGTGATTCTCAAAGAATGTTTACCCCCATTCATCTTATTATATTAGCAAGGCATGGCTCCGTCTTCACCACGTTAATACAAATGTCAAGCACCACGGTGCCCAAGTCAGGCAATTGGATCGTACTTTTTCAATATGCATCAAATTTTTATTCTTCACGCAATAGATGAGCGTGAACCATGGATATAGCATATAGGTGGAATAGAATGTGGTGGTAGGTTTCAAAGGGGTAAAAGTGGAGAAGAAAGTCTCGCATCAACTCGGCGTATTAACGGTCTATGGAGATGCCCATCAATAGATATCAATGCGAGGAGTAGGGATTGCCATGCAATGGATGCACTAGAGCTACAAGTGTATGAAAGCTCGACTGGAGATAAGTGGGTGTGCATCCAACTTGCTTGCTCATGAAGACCTCGGGCATTTGAGGACGCCCGTCATCAGAATATACAAACCAAGTTCTATAATGAAAAATTCCCACTAGCATATGAAAATGACATAACATGAGACTCTCTATATGAGGAACAAGGTGCCACTCCGAGGCACAAGTGTGGTAAAGGATAATAGCAAAGTCCCTTCACTCTTTTTCTCTCATTTATTTGTTTTTTTTTCATGGTGGGCTTTTTCTTTTTTTGCCTCAATAATTTTTTTTATGGTGGGATCATTTGGCCTCCCCCATTTTTATTTCCTCACTGGGACAATGCTCTAATAATTATGATCATCACACTTTTATTTACTTACAACTCGATATGAAAAACTGATAGGATTATATGACTCTATATGAATGCCTCTGGCAGTGTACCACGATGTGCAATGATGTAGCGTAGCAAAAGATATCAAAAAATGGACAAGCCATGTAAATATCATGCTAGCTATCTTACGATCATGCAAAGCAATATGACAATGGAAATGCAAGTCATATGAAGTGACGGTGGAAGTTGCATGGCAATATATCTCGAAATGGCTATGGAAATGCCATGATAGGTAGGTATGGTGGCTGTTTTGAGGAAGATATAATGAGGCTTTTGTGCAACAGAGCGTATCATGTCACGGGGTTTGGATGCACCGGCGAAAGTTGCACCGATCCCCGAGGTGAGAATGGGCAATGCACGGTACCGAAGAGGCTAGCAAATATGTGGAGGTGAGAGTGCGTATATCCATGGATTCACATTAGTCATAAAGAACTCATATACTTATTGCAGAGTTTTATTAGTTTTATCACAAATCAAAGTACTACTCGCATGCCCCGAGGGAGGAGGTTGGGAGGAGTTAACCATCGCGCGCCTCCGACCCGAAACAACACTAGGATTTTAACGAGGAATAGAAATGCTCACACATCCTCACCATGCTTTTTTTAATTTTTAGACAAACAAGAAGTTAACACCTCTTAATACCAACACTTCTACGAATCAACAATGATGCACTCACACCCTTTCACATTACCACATCAATATCATTAACCCATAATTTCTCGTTAATGTGCTACATGAAGGTTTTGATTATCACTCCTTGAATACCTATTATTTTTGGACTAGTCTTATAACCCATGCAAATTACCGTCACTGTTTATTACATCTCAAACAAATATAAGTGAAGAACGAGAGTTTAATTATTTCTACAAAAGACCTGGACATGCTCTAATAAATATAAGTGAAGCAAAAGAGCATTCTATAAATAACGGTTTTCTATATGTAGAGAAACAGGCATCCAACTTCAAATGATATAAGTGAAGCACATGAAGCATTCTATAAAGCCATACTCAAAATATATAAGTGAAGTGCAAAGAGTATTCTATAAATCAACCATGGACTTTCCCAAACCAGCATTGTGCATTGCTAAAAGGAAAATAAAAGGCACACGATGCTCCAAGAATTTACGCATATCATGTGAACAAAACAAAAACCGAGACATACCGATAATTGTTGAAGAAGAAAGATGGGATGCCTTCCGGGGCATCCCCAAGCTTAGACGCTTGAGTCTCCTTGAATATTTACTTGGGGTGCCTTGTTCATCCCCAAGCTTGATCTCTTGTCTCTCCTTATTCTTGTCACATCGACACCTCCTCGATCTTCGAACACTTCATCCACACAAAACTTGACAAAACTTTTATTAAAAACATTAGAACACATAACACCAAATCCCATCATGTCTTGCCATAACATTATTGCATAATTATAATCTAACATTACCCACTGTATGCTATCACAATTCTATGGCTCCCAAGTCAATGGGCCTCAACAAGAATTCAAACATAAGCACGCAAAGCAACTATAACAGCAATCTGTGAAAAACAGGACAGTCTGTAAAGATACAGATGGAACGTATACTTCTGTAACTCCAACAATTCTGAAAAATTATAATGTAATAAATAATTTGTATAAAAGTATTGTGTAAAAATTTCAGAATTTTTGCACGCTCGAGTAAAATACTAAAATTCAAACACTACAGCAAAAGTTTCTGTTTTTACACAGCACATATCAAACAAGCAATTCAAACATCCTAAAGGTAATTCTTGGCACATTATTTTTATAATACAATGGATTTGTAAAAGGGGATAATTATTTTTCTTGAAAATTTTCTATAATCAAGATTCACACAATTTTCATGGGCATGAACAAAGTTCAAGGCTAGCCCCCACTTCAACGATGCTCGTCTTTCTCACTTTCACTTGTCTTTTTGAAAAGATTTTATGTTCCCCACTTTATTTTTTTGTTTTTAATGATTTTAAAAGCACACAACAGAAATAAAGTACTCTCTAAAACTTCCAGGTTTTCTCCCTGGCAGCGCTTTCTTTAAAGCCATTAAGCTAGGCATATAGTGCAAGTAATTGATCCACCCGGATCCCAAGGTATATCAAAGCCAATTTTTATTAACAATGATTTGTAATTTATTAGTGAGTACAAAGTAATATGTATAATATAACAATCAAGTCTAACTCTCTTCCTATGCATTGGCATGTCATACAAGAACAATTCATGCACATCAAGTAAAGGCCAATACATAGCATAAGTAGTTTCTTGCAATTTTATAGTATTGGAAACATAGAGAGGTGAAGATTTGGTTCCTCTATCATAATAATTGCAAGTAGGAGCAGCAAGCACATGCATATTATATTCAGCAAAATCATCATGTGTAATATTAAAATGCAACCCATCAATATAATCCTTAATAAGTGCAAACTTCTCCGATATAGTGTAGTTGGGAGAATTCAAGAAGATAATAGGACTATCGTGTGTGGGTGCAATAGCAACAACTTCATGCTTAACATAAGGAACTATAGCAAGTTCATCTCCATAAGCATAATTCATATTGGCATCATGGCCACAAGGATAGCAAGCATCAAGTTCATCAAAAGGCGATATTTGAAATGAATCTAGGGGATCATAGCAATCATCATAGCATTCATCCTTCGGTATGTACGAAGGGAAATTAAACAATGTATGAGTTGAAGAGTTACTCTCATTAGAAGGTGGGCACGGGTAGCTAATCCGCTCTTCCTCCTTTTGTTCTTCACTCTCCTCCTCATCTTTTTCATCTAATGAGCTCACAGTTTCAGCAATTTCTTCTTCCATAGATTCCTGCAAAATTTTAGTCTCTTCCAAGGCAGCGGTCATTCTTTCAATAAATTCTTTAACATAAGCATTATAAGCATAGTTTTCATAGCAATATTTAAGTATGGCAAAATTTTCAGATTTGTAAAGAGTAGCATCATACTTTTCAATCAAAGTAGCAATTTCATAAGCACCCTTAAAAGCAACAAATTCTTCAATTTGTTCAACATCATAATAACTATAGGCCTCCATGGCATAAGAAGATAGTATTTCAATATCATTAAATCTACATTGGTAGGGTAGGTGTTTTTTAGTTTCTTCATAACAACAAGTAAAATCATGTATTTTGCATAAATTCCAAGCATAGCAAAACAGAGTATTAATTTGATGCCACGAGAGTTTCCATTTTTTAGATATGCGGTGTTGCACATAATAAGCATGCTCATTTAGGAATTTCCCTCAGATAAGCTAGTTGGGCTTTCAGCACGAGCACAAAGGGATCGAAGATGATCCAAGTAATAAGCTCCGGTAGTACGGAACACTAGTGGTTCCTCAACTTTTGGAGCAACAAGTACAACTAATTTTTTTGGTATTTTGCGTTTCCTACCCATATCTAAAGATAGAAAACAACTTAGAACGGAAAATAAAATTACTTAGTGATAAAGAAAACAACCACACACGAGAATATCAACCACTACGCTATTGCTCCCCGGCAACGGCGCCAGAAAAATGTCTTGATAACCCACAAGTGTAGGGGATCGTTTGTAGCCTTTTTCGATAAATAAGAGTGTCAAACCCAACGAGGAGCTAAAGGTAGAATTAATATTCTCTCAAGTTCTATCGACCACCGATACAACTCTACGCACGCTAACGCTTACTTTACCTAGAACAAGTATGAAACTACTTTGCGGGAAGGAAACTAGAAGTACTTAGTAGGTGTGATAGATAGGTTTGCAAGATAATAAATAACATGGAAATAAAAGTTAGGTGATGTTTTAATAAAATAACAATAAAGTAAATATAGCGAGTGTGGAAAACTGGTGATAGGATTTGCGAGATTGTCCTAGGAAATTGATAACAAGATCGGTAATCATTATTGCAGTTTTATATGAGGGAGAGGCATACCCTAACGTACTTTCCGTACTTGGATCTTATGCCCTTATGATTGGACCTCTAGCAAGCATCCGCAACTACTAGAAATCATTAAGGTAAACCCAACCATAGCATTAAACATCAAGTCCTCTTTACTCCCATACGCAAACAATCCCCTTACTCGAGTGTAAGCTTCTGTCACTCTAGCCACCCACTATAAGCGAATCATGAACATATTGCAAACCCTCCAGCGGAATTCCTTCACATGTGCGCCTCACGGAAGGCACCTTAGGACAGCACCAAAATAAACCACGCAACTCAAACCAATCAAGATCATCAATCAACCCATAGGACAAAAAGGAACTACTCAAACATCATAGGATAGCCACACATCATTGGATAATAATATATAGCATTAAGCACCATGTTCAAGTAGGGGTACAGCGGGATGCGGGAGAGTGGACTGTTGTAGATAAATGAGGGAAGGTGATGGTGGTGGTGATGACGGCAGCGAAGTTGTTGGTGTAGATCATCGTCACGATGGTTGCCCCGACGGTGCTCCGGCACCACCGGGAGAGAGGGGGAGAGAGCCCCCCTCCTTATTCTTCTTCCTTGGCCTCCTCCCTAGGTGGGAGGAGAATTTCCCCTCTGCTCAATGGCTGCCATGGCTCCCGGAGGGTAGGAGCCCCTCCGAGTTTGGATCTATCTCCCTGTTTCTCTTCTGTTTTCGCGACTGTTTTCTGGCCCTTCACCGTTTCTTAAATATCCGGAGATCCATAACTTAAGGGCTGGCCACAAGCCATCAGGCCGCCCCCCTGGTCGTGCCCTGTTGGCTTGTGGGGCCCTCGGGCATCGTCTTGCGTTGATTCCGACTCACAAAATTCACATATATTCCAAAAAAATCTCCGTAAATTTTTATCCCGTTTGGGCTTTGTTTCATATGGAATTTCTGCGAAACAAAAAAACATGAACTGGCACTGGGCACTGGGTCAATAGGTTAGTGCTCAAAAATAATATAAATTGGTAAATAATTACTCAAAAAGTATCCTAGAATGATAATATAATAGCATGGAACAATCAAAAATTATAGATACGTTGGAGACGTATCATTACTCTAGTGCTTCATCCTTGCCTCGCAATAGTATTGGAAAATGAGATAAGTGTAAGGATGCTTTTATTGCCAAGTATTTTCCTCCTACTAAGATTATATCTCTCTGAAACCAAATTATGAATTTTAAACAACATGATCAAGAACATGTTGCACAAGCATGGGAGAGAATTAAAATGATGATTAGAAATTGTCCCACTCATGGCTTAAATTTATGGATGATAATACAAAATTTCTATGTGGGACTAAACTTTGTGTTGAGAAATCTTCTAGACTCTGCTTCAGGTGTTACCTTTATGGATATAACATTGGGAGAAGCTACTAAATTACTGGATAATATCATGACAAATTATTCTCAATGGCACACTGAACGAGCTCCAACTGGTAAGAAGGCAAATTATGTTGAAGAAATCGCTACTTTGAGTGACAAGTTGGATACTCTTATGCATATGTTTGCAAATAAGAATGCTCAAGTTTATCCTAATGATGTGGCACTATAAAATTTAATTGAGAAAAATAATGATGCTATTGATGTGAACTTTTTCTCTAGAAATAGTTTCAACAACAATGCTTATAGGGGTAATTTCAATCCTAGACCGTATCCTGGAAATTCCTCTAATAATTATGGAAATTATTATGGTAATTCCTATGGTAATTCTTCCAATAATGATAACAGGATGTCCTCTAATCTTGAGAACACAATTAAATAATTTAGTAGTTCTCAAAAGATTTTTAATACTATGGTAGAAGAAAAACTACATAAAGTTGACGATATGGCTAGAAACAAGGATAGGATTGCTCATGATGTGGAAACTCTCAAAAGTAAAACTTCTCCACACATACTTGATATTAATGAGTCTATTAAATCCATCCAGATATCTATTAATGGAAGTAAGTAGAGAACCGCTAGGTTGAGAGCTAAGCGAGAATTCCTAGAAAAAGCGATTCCTCCCAGTTTCTATCGTAATTCTGACGAAGATGTTAAAATGATTGGTGTTTATCCTATTTAATCTTTATTTACTAATCTGAAAATTTATGATACAGGGACTGGAGATGAGTCAACTTTAGCTATAAGGCGTCCCATTTGTTCGGAGGGTGATGATCTTATTGATAAAATTTAAAAAAGTGGGTTTGGGGAGGTCAAAATTTTAAATAGTGATGCACCCACTACTTTGGATTACAAAGACTTTAATTATGAAAGTTGCTCTTTAGTTGAATGTATTTTCTTGTTGCAATCCATGATTATCTCACCCAATGCTTATGAACAAAATAATGCTTTTACTAAACATATCGTACAAGCTATGATAAAAGCTCATGAGGAGAAACTTGAGTTAGAGGTTTCAATACCTAGAAAATTACATGATGAATGGGAACCAACTATTAAATGTAAGATTAAAGATTGTGAATGCAATGATTTGTGTGACCTTGGTGCTAGCGTTTCTACAATACCAAAATCTCTATGTGATGTGCTAGGTCTCACGGATATAAATGAATGTTCCCTTAACTTGAATTTAGCGGATTCTACTATTAAGAAACCATTAGGTAGAATAAATGATGTTATTATTCTTGCTAATAGAAATTATGTGCCCGTGGATTTCATTGTGCTTGATATTGAATGCAATCCATCTTGTCCTATTATACTTGGTAGGCCTTTCTTATGAACTATAGGTGTTATTATTGACATGAAAGAAGGTAATATGAGATTCCAATAACCATTAAAGAAAGGGGTGGAACACTTCCATAGAAAGAGAATTAAACCACCTTATGAATCTATTATTAGGGCCACCTATGGAATTAATTTGAAGGATGGCAATACTTGATACTATGCATTATGCCTAGCTAGGGGCATAAAACAATAGCGCTTGTTGGGAGGCAACCCAATAGTTATCTTTAAAATTTTGTTTTACTTTATGTTTGGTGTGTTGACATGATTATTTCTACTATAATGGTTATGTTTTTATGTTTAAATTAGTGTTTGTGCCAAGTAAAGCCTTTGGGATGATTTAGAATATAGTAGAATTGATACGGTGTAAAAACAGAAACTTTTGCGTCCAGTGCAGAAATGCTCTGATTTTACCGGAACGTCTTTTTTATCTGAATTTTTTACACAGTATTGGTATAAAAATAGCCCAGGCTTTCCTAATTGTTTAGAATTTTAGGAGTTACATAAGTATGGTTTTGCTACATATCTTTACACATTGTTCTATTTTAGACAGATTTTGTTTTTTGCTTGCATAGTTTGCTTGTTTTGATGATGCTATGGATTGTATTGGAGGGCATAAGCCCTGGAGAAGTTAGAATACAATAGATATTATTAAATAATGAAATATTAATCAATTTATAACAGTGCCTAAAGTAATTGATATGTCTATTATACTAACGGATCTCATGAGGTTTTGTTGAGTTTTGTGTGCTGAAGTTTTCAGGTTTTGGGTGAGAGAACGATGGATGAATGAATAAGGAGCGGAAATACCCTAAGCTTGGGGATGCCCAAGGTACCCCAAGGTAATATTCAAGGAATACCCAAGCGTCTAAGCTTGGGGATGCCCCGGAAGGCATCCCCTCTTTCGTCTTCAATCTATCGGCATGTCACTTGGAGCTATATTTTTATTCATCACATGATATGTGTTTTGCTTGGAGCGTCGTGTGTTATATCTTGTTTTTATTTTAGTTTGCCACAATCATTGTTTGTTGGACACACATATTTGAGAGAGACACGCAGTTATCATAATTTGTTAGAATACTCTATATGCTTCAGTTATATCTTTTAGCTAGGCAGTTGCTGTATTGATTCACTTATATCTTTTAGAGCACGGCGGCGTTCAGATTTTTGGGAAATAATTGAACTCTCATTCTTCACTTAAATAGTTTTGAGATTATAATAATAAATAGGAATGGTGAATGGCATGAGTTATAAGACTAGTCCAAAAAGGATATGTGTTCGAGGGGGGTATAATAAAAACTTTCATGTAGCTCACTAAAGAAGAAACATGAGTTGATTATACTGATGTAGTATATGAAAGGGCATGAGTACATGATTGTTGGTTAGTAGAAATATTAGTAATTAAATCTTGTTATTCATCTAAGTATGAATTGTGGCATGGTGACGATGTGTGAGCATTTTTTATGTCTGAAATGAAATACTATCGTGTTGTTCGAATCGGGGGGGCGCGATGGTTAACTCCTATCAACCTCCTCCCTAGGGGTATGCAGTAATACTTTGCTTGGAGAGAGATAATAAGGCTTTACAATAAGTATGTATGTTTTTTATGACTAATGTGAATCCATGGATATACGCATTCTCACCTTTCTGTAATTGCTAGCCTCTTCGGTACCGTGCGTTGCACATTCTCACCTCGAGAGTTGGTGCGACCTTCGCCGGTGCATCCAAACCCCGTGATATGATACACTCTATCACACATAAGCCTCCTTATATCTTCCTCAAAACAGCCGCCATTCCTACCTATCATGGCATTTCCATAGCCATTCCGATATATATAGCCATGCAACTTCCACCGCTCCGTCACATAACTTGTGTGTTCATCATCATATTGCTTTGCATGATAATGTAGCTGACATAGTATTTGTGGCAAAGCCATCGTTCATTATTTTCTACGTGTTATGCTAGATCAATGCACATCCTGGTACACTGCCATAGGCATTCATATAGAGTCATATTGTTTTATGTTGAGTTGTAATATTGAGTTGGAAGTAAATAAAAGTGTGATGATCATCATTATTAGAGGGCTGTCCCAGTGAGGAAAGGATGATGGAGATGATGATTCCCCCACAACTCGGGATGGGACTCTGGACGAAAACTAAAATAAAATAAAAGATAAAATTAATGGGGGAGGCAAAAAAGCCGACCATGAAAAATATATGAGAGAAAAGAGAGAAGGGGCAGTGTTACTATCCATTTACCACACTTGTGCCTCAAAGTTACACCATGTTCTTCATATAGAGGGTCTCCTGAGTTGTCATTTTCATATGCTAGTGGGAATTTTCACATTATAGAACTTGGCTTGTATATTCCGATGATGTGGTTCCTCAAATGCCCGAGGTCTTCATGAGCAAGCAACTTGGATGCACACCCACTTAGCTTCCGTTGAGCTTTCATACACTTATAGCTCTAGTGCATCCATTGCATGGTAATCCCTACTCCTCGCATTGATGTCGATTGATGGGCATCTCCATAGCCTGTTGATCCGCCTAGTTGATGCGAGACTTTCTTTTCCACATTGACTACTTTGATATCTACCACCATACTCTATTCCACCCATATGCTATATCTATGGTTCACGCTCATGTATTGCGTGAAGTTGAAAATGCTGAAGCATGTTAGAAGTACGATCCAATTGCCTGGTTTGACACTGGGGTGCTTATGATTTATACTTATGCGGTGAAGACGGAGTCATGCCATGCTTGATATGTTAAAATGAGTAGGGAATAATATTCTTTAACGATTGTATATTTTGAAAAGTAATTATTATGTTATTTATGCATACGGATATTATTATTTTTATATCAATTAGTTCATCATTTCTCAATGATCATACTTAAAAGAGATTACATGTTGGGTAGCATGTCACGTCAAAAATTATGTTTTTATCATTTACCTACTCGAGGACGAGCATGCATTAAGCTTGCGGATGCTGATGCGTCTCCAATGTATCTATAATTTTTGATTATTCCATGCTATTATATTATCAATCTAGGATACTTTAATGCAATCATATGCTATTTTATATCATTTTTTGGAACTAACCTATTAACCAAGTGCCAAGTGCCAGTTGCTGTTTTTTGCCTGTTTTTGGTTTTCCAGGAAATCTGTACGAAACGAAATCCAAACGCTAAGAAACTTTTTAACAATTTTTTTCTAGACAAAAGAGACCCAGGAAGCTTCGGGAGGTGTCTAGAAGCCAGATGAGGAGACGACAAGGCAACAGGGCGCCAAGGGGGTAGGCGCGCTCTGATGCCTTGTGGGCCCCTCGTGGTTCCGTCTGAACTAATTCCACCTCCATAAATTCTCAAAAATCAGGAAACCAACAGAGAGCCACCCGAAACACTTTTTCCGCCATCGCATGCCTCTGTTCTGACGGGAGACCAACTGGACACCTTTTCTGGTACTCTGTCGGAGGGGGAATCAACCATGGAGGCCATCTACATCAACCTTGCTGCCTCCATGATGATGCGTGACTAGTCCACCACAGACCTACGGGTCCATAGCTAGTACCTAGATGGCTTCTTCTCTCTCTTTGATCTTCAATACAAAGTTCACCGTGATTCCCGCGGTAATCTATCCGATGTAATCTTCTTTTGCGGTGTGTTTGTTGGATCCGATCAATTGTGGGTTTATGACCAGATAATTCATTGAAATTAACTAAGTCTCCTCTAAATTCTATTATGCATGATTATTATAACTTCGTATTTCTCTTCGATCTATCGGTTTGGTTTGGCCAACTAGATTGATTTATCTTCAGTTGGAGTGGTGCGTTGTAGTGGGTTCAATCTTGCGGTGCTCTACATCCTCGTGACAGAAGGGGACAAGACACGTATTTGTATAGTTGCCATTAAGGATAAAATGTTGGTATCTGAACATATTGTTTGTCTTATTTTGTCTACATCATGTCACCTTGCTCCAAGCATTACTCTGTTTGTCATGAACTTAATACCTATAGAGGCAAGCATGGAAGCGCCCTCGAAGTGGAGTAATAGTAGTAGATGCATAATCATTTCGGTCTACTTGGTTATGGACGTGATGCCTATATACATGATCATTGCCGTGAATAACATGTCATAACTATGCGCAATTCTGTCAATTGCCCAACAGTAATTTGTCTGCCCACCATATGCTATTTTCAAGAGAGAAGCCTCTAGCGAACACTATGGCCCCCGGGTCTACTTAAACATAAATATAAAATATCCTAAATTACCTCGCTGCCTTTTATTATTGTTTTTACTTTTATTATTTGCAATATCTATTCTATCAAGATTTAGTCCTTGCAAGTAACGATTTCAAGGGGTTCGCAACCCTCTTGCTCGCGTTGGGTGCAAGTGTTTGGTTTTGTGTGTGTAGGTGTTGTTGAAAGGAAATTGCTTGGTTCCCCCATTGGTTCGATAACCTTGGTTCTCACTTAGGGAAATACTTATCTCTACTGTACTACATCTCCCCTCCTCTTAGAGGAAAATCCCAACGTAGCTCACAAGTAGCAGGGCTCTACAAAAATATGACCTGAGGGAGAAGCTTTCATCAAGGACAATAGCTCTGTCATGGTTTTGTCATGGCAGATGTCCTTGTGAGAGAACTTAGGTGTGAGGCCATCGCAACTAGGTGGTAGCTTGAACGGGGTTGATCGGAATCGACAGACGCGAGTTTTACCCAGGTTCGGCCCCTCGCGGTGGAGGTAAAAGCCTATGTCCTGCTTGATTGGTATTGATGATGATGATGATCTCGATTACAAGGGTGTTGTTTTGCTACCAATGATTCGAGGGATTATAATCTTTTCTGTCTCTAATGACTTGTCTAGAACCTGTCTTTTAGACGACCAAGGAGCCCACTTTATATAATAGCAGGGTCCCTGGGGTTTACAGTAGGTTTCTGGGTTCTACCTGTAGTCGGAGTCCTACTCCACGTCTTGTAACCTTCTGTGTCTTCCAAGTTAGGTGGACTCCTACCGGTATCGGGACCCCCATAAGCTGCCAGTCGTAGTACTCATGGCCGAGCCATGCTGATGGGCCGGGTCTTCTGTTTCCGGTCGGGTATGCCTAGCCCAGGTCTTCTCCGGGCCGAGTTTACCCATGTTGGGTTTTACCTAAGTCGGTCCTAATTTCTCTAGCCCTTCTTCTGGGTCTCACCTTGAGTTGGCCCATTGGTTTCTTCTGTGAGCCGGCCTTTTGCCAGGTCTGGCCTTGGGCTTCCACTTGCTTTTGTCACGAGCCGGAAATGATGTGACTTACGAAGCCTCAAAGCTCGGGGCCGGGTCACACTCATGTCGGGTCTCAACCGTGGGGAACATCCCCAACAAGTTCGGATATCTGGCTTGGCTTGCCAAGAATGGTGATGTACAGGATGATACTAGACTGGTATCGCCCGAGCAACCAATTTGATGAAAACTACTTTCCCACCGGCAGACAAAAGCTTCTCGATCCAGACTTTTATTGTGTTTCAAACCCTGTCTTTCGGAAAATTAAATGTGCCATTTTTTGAGTGCCCCATGCAAGTTCGCATGCCAAGGTATCTCTCATTAAGCGTTTCATTTGGTACCTGGAGATAGAGTTTCACAACCTACTAGAAACATGAGATTTTTCCCTATTTACTCATTGTCGAGAAGCTTGGTAGTATTGATTCAATAGGTTGGACACCTCCTTAGCCCATTGAAAACTTGCTTTGAAGAACAACATTCTATCATCTGCAAATAAGAGATGGTTCATCGGCGGAGCTGATGGAGACACGTTGATACCGCTCAAGTGAGATGACTGGTTGGATTTCAATAGGCACAAAAGGCCCACTCTCGCATCAAGAATAAGTAGGGTGACATAGGATATCCATGTTGAATACCTCCGGATGGTCTGAACTCATCTAGTTTTTTACCATTGAATAAAACTGAGAACGAGACTGGCCTCACCATCCCCATGAAAACATTAACCCATTGATGATCAAAGCCAAGCTTCAACATAATTGCTTCAAGATGCTGCCATTCAACTTTGTCATAAGCTTTCATCATGTCCAGTTTGAGTGTTGCATAATTGTTGGTTTTTGCCTGGTTCCTTTTCATAAAATGCAAGCACTTGTATGCCAAGGTGATATTATTTGTAATATGTCTCCTAGCAATGAAGGCGTGTTGTTCATGAGATATGATATTTGGTAGTATGATCTTGAGATGGTTTGCAACAACTTTCGACGCAATTTTGTAAAGAACATTGCATAAGCTAATGGGTCAGAATCGAGAGAGGTTTGAAGGATTTGCTACCTCTGGAATAAGAACCAGAATAGGGTCATTGATAGCCCCAACGCTCTCCTCCCCTCTAAAATTCTTAAGACCACACTTATCACCTCTTTACCACACACGTCTCAATGGCACTAAAAAAGTGGGAAGGGTAACCATTCTGGCACGGGGCCTTGGTGGGGAACATTTGGAATAGTGCCCATTTTTACCTCTCCATATGTGTATAGTGCAACTAGCAAAGAATTCATGTTAGTGCTCACATTATGTGGTACTTGGTCGAGGACCTTCTCCTTATTATTTACTCCCTCCAAAGAAAAAAATGATCTGCATAGAAATCCCTCGACATGGCCTCCATATAAGCTGGGTTACAGGTGGTCGGCCCATCCATTTTGGTCAGGCACTTGATCATGTTTCTTTCTACGTCTCATGCATGCCCATTGGTGGAAGCACTTAGTGTTTATCTCCAGCAGAAAGCCATTCAACGCATGATCGTTGCCACCACATAATTTCTTCCTTATAATAAAGTTCAAGAAGTTTCTCTATGATATTTACCTCCTCATGCGTTGGCCCCGCCTGTAGATGGATTGCTCTGAAGCTCCTCCGACATCTTATATTTTTCTTTAACTTCCCCTCGCACACTTCCAAAGGAAACATTGTTCCATGATGACATGTTAGACGATAGGCCCTTCAACTTCACCTTCACCAGTTGAATGGTGGAAGCCGTGATGGAAGTTTCACAACCCTCAATTAATTTTGGTTTTATCTCTTCATGTGTTTCCCACATGATTTCATGTTTGAACTATGATGTACCATGCCGTATGGACTCGTTGTTATCAAGTATCGATTGTATAGGTGACGTGGCTTGAGACTGCGTCGGTATTTCCCCAAAGAGGAAGGGATGATGCAACACAGCTACGGTAAGTATTCCTCTCAGTTATGAAACCAAGGTTATCGAACCAGTAGGAGAACCAAGCAACACTATGTAAACGGTACCTGCACACAAAGAACAAATACTTGCAACCCGACGCGTAAGAGAGGTTGTCAATCTCTCCACGGTAAAAAGATAGATTGGTTTGTATGAGATTGGATAAATAGATCGCACGAGAACACAAAATAAAATATGCAAATAAAAAGTGCAGCAAGGTATTTTTGGGTTTTTGGAATAATAGATCTGAAAATAAATGCGGAAAAAGATAGATCGGAAAGCAATATATTAAAAGAATAGAACCGGGGGCCAAAGATTTCACTAGTGGCTTCTCTCAAGAAAATAGCACACGGTGGGTAAACAAATTACTGTTGGGCAATTGATAGAAGATCAAATAAAATCATGACGATATCCAAGGCAATGATCAATATATAGGCATCACGTCCAAGATAAGTAGACCGAAACGATTCTGCATCTACTACTATTACTCCACACATCGACCGCTATCCAACATGCATCTAGTGTATTAAGTTCATGGAAAAACGGAGTAATGCAATAAGAACGATGACATGATGTAGACAAGATCTATTCATGTAGGAATAGACCCCATCTTATTATCCTTAATAGCAACGATACCTGCGTGCCTCGCTGCCCCTTCTGTCACTGGGAGAGGACACCGCAAGATCGAACCCATCACAAAGCACCTCTTCCCATGGCAAGAAAAATCGATCTAGTTGGCCTAACTAAACCAAAGATTCGAATAAGAAATATGAGGCTATAAATAATCATGCATATAAGAGATCAAAGAAGACTCAAATAATATTCATGGATACAAACTGATCATGAACTCAAACTTCATCAGATCCCAACAAACACACCGCAAAAAGTCATTACATCAAATAGATCTCCAAGAGACCATTGTATTGAGAATCAAAAGAGAGAGAGGAAGCCATCTAGCTACTGCCTATGGACACGTAGGTCTATGGTGGACTACTCACGCATCATCGGAGAGGCACCAATGAGGATGATGAACCCCTCCGTGATGGTGTTAGATTGGATCTCATGGTTTTGGAACTTGCGGCAGCTGGAATTGTGTTTCGTCTCCTCCTCTAGGGTTTCTGGAATTTTTGAGGATTTATAGAGCTGAGAGGCGGTGGAAAAGACCTCTGTGGGCCCCATGATACATCAGGGCATGCCAGAGGCCCCTGGCGTGCCCTGGTGTATCGTGGGCCCCACGGGCCTCCCCCCAGGTGCTTCCTTGGCTCCCAAGTTGTCTTCTGGTCCAAAAATAACTCCAAAACGTTTCATGGCATTTGGACTCCGTTTGGTAATGATATTCCGCGAAGTAAAAAACAAGCAAAAAATAGTAGCTGGCACTGGGCACTATGTCAATAGGTTAGTCCCAAAAAATGATATAATGTTGCTATAAAATGATTATAAAACATCCAAGAATGATAATATAACAGCATGGAACAATAAAAAATTATAGATACATTGGAGGCGTATCAGCATCCCCAAGCTTAATTCCTGCTCGTCCTCGAGTAGGTAAATGATAAAAACAGAATTTTTGATGTGGAATGATGCCTAACATGTTCATCACATATTCTTTTCTTTTTTAGCATGGACATTTGGACTTTTAGATGGTTCAAAGCAATAGTCTAGTTTTGACATGAAGACTTTAATATTCAAGCATACCAACAAGGAACCATGTCCTTCAAAATATTAACACTAAAGAAAGTTATCCCTAGCCCATCATGCTCAATTATTGATCCATTCATGAAACACACTCGAATATTAGCTGCACCCAATGCACAAGTATGATCATAGTGCCCCCTAGTTGGTGCTTTATAAGAGAAGATGGAGACTCAAATAAAAGTAAAAATTACATAAATTAAATAGATAGGCCCTTCGCAGAGGGAAGTAGGGATTTGTAGAGGTGCCAGAGCTCAAAGCTTAAATTGAGAGAGAAAGATATTTTGGGTGGCATGCCTTTCCTGTCAATGAAAACGACAAAGTAGTTCTCAATACTTTCCATGCTAGATACATCATAGGCGGTTCCCAAACATAAAGTAAAGTTTATTCCTTTTTCCACCATTCTTTCACAATCCATGGCTAGCCGTATCCACGGTTGCCTTCCATACCAACACTTTCCAAGGAATTTATTATTTCGCAACATAAAGTAAAAAAAATTCATTTCGGGACTGGGCATCCCTATTACCGCCGTACTCTCGTGCAATGACAAGTGAATAAACACTCATCTTGAGAATAACACATCTAGCATGGAAAAATATTGGCCACCCCCTGCCGCTTCATGAGCGGTACGAGCATACAAAAAGGAAATTCATTTTGAAAATTAGAGATGGCACATACAAATTTGCTTGGAATGGCAGGGAAATACCACATATAGGTAGGTACGGTGGACTCATATGGCAAAACTGGGTTTAAGGATTTTGGATGCACAAGTAGTATTTCTACTTAGTACAAGTGGAGGCTAGCAAATAGATTGAGAAGCAACCAACCAAGAAACAAAAATTCACATAAACGGGCATTAAGCATAACTAACACCGAATAATGCACCACAAGTAGGATGTAATTTCAATGCATAACTATTGACTTTCGTGCTTGCATAGGGAATCACAAACCTTAACACCAATATCCTTACTAAAGCATAATTACTCACCAACATGACTCACATATTACTATCATCATATCTCAAAACTATTACAAGGAATCAAGTTTATTTTGTCCAATGATCTTCATGAAAGTTTTTATTATATCCCTCTTGAATATCTATCACTTTGGGACAAGTTTCATATGTTGCAATTGCTTTTAACAAGCTCAAACAAATCTAAGTGAAGAACATGAGCATAAAGATTTTCATCTCTCAAAATAATATAAGTGAAGCATGAGAGAATTTCTTAAAAAATTTAAAGCACACCGTGCTCAAAAAGATATAAGTGAAGCACTAGAGCAATTCCATAGCTCAAAAAATTTAAGTGAAGCATATAGAGCAATTCTAAAAAATTATAGCATAATTTTGGCTCTCTCAAATAGGTTTGTGCAGCAAGGATACTTGTGACAAACTAAAAAGCAAATCAAGCAAAGACTCATATAATACAAGACGCTCCAAGCAAATCTCATGATATGTGACGAATAAAAATATAGCTCCAAGTAAAATACCGATGGTCGTTAGAAGAAAGAGGGGATGCCTTCCGGGGCATCCCCAAGCTTAGTTGCTTGTTTCTCCTTGAATATTACCTTGGGGTGCCATGGGAACCGCCAAGCTTAGGCTCTTTTCACTCCTTATTGCTTCATCCATCGTGATCTCACCCAAAACTTGAAAACTTCAGTTACACAAAACTCAACAAAACCTTCGTGAGATCCGTTAGTATAATAAAGCAAATCACCACTCTAAGTACCGTTGCAAACCCATTCATTATATCTACTGTATTATAACTTTACCATGGCTTATACCCTCCAATACAAATCATAGATTCATCAAAATAAGCACACAATGCAACGAAAACAGAATCTGTCAAAAACAGAATAGTCTGTAGTAATCTGTACTCTAACCATACTTATGTAACTCCAAAAATTCTGAAAAATTAGGAAAATGTATGCAATTTGTATATAAATATTATGTAAAATATTCATAATTTTTCGTCTCTTATGTGATTTTTGAAAATTCTGCTACTGAACGCAAAAGTTTCTGTTTTTCAACAGGATCAAATCAACTATCACCCAACGTGATCCCAAAGGATTTACTTGGCACAAACACTAATTAAAACATAAAAACCAAAATCATAACAGTAGAATAATTGTGCAAACACTCAATAACAGAAAGAAAAAGGCAAAAATAAATTTTATTCATTGGGTTGCCTCCCAACAAGCGCTATCGTTTTACGCCCCTAGCTAGGCATAATGCATAGATTCAAGTATTGTCATCTTTAGTTTTTGCTCCATAGGATGCCCTCATGATTGATTCATATGGTGGCTTAATTCTTGTTCTAGGGAAGTGTTACATACCCTTTCTTAGTGGATATTGAAATTTAATATTGCCTTCTTTCATATCAATCACGGCACCTATAGTGCGTAAAAATGGTCTACCAAGTATAATGGGACAAGACGGGTTGCAGTCAATATCAAGAACGATAAAATCTATGGGCACATAGTTCCTATTTCCAAGAATAAGAACATCATTAATTCTTCCCAAAGGCTTTTTAATAGTAGAATCCGCAAAGTGCATATTAAGAGAACATTCTTCAATATTGGTAAGACCAAGCACATCACATAGAGATTTCAGAATTGTGGAAACACTAGCACCCAAATAACATAAAGAAAAGCACTCATAATTTTTAATCTTGACTTTAATGGTAGGTTCCCACTCATCATGTAATTTTCTAGGAATTGAAATCTCTAACTCCAACTTTTCTTCAAAAGATTTCATCATGGCATCAACAATATGTTTAGTAAAAGCTTTATTTTGTTCATAAGCATGGGGTGAATTTATCATGGATTGTAACAAAGAAATACATTAAATAAAAGAGCAACTATCATAATTAAAGACTTTGTAATCCAAAATAGTGGGCACATCACTAGTTAAAGTTTTGAGCTCTCCAAACCTACTTTCATCAATCTTTTCATCAAGATTTTCACCCTCCAAATCATTGGGACACCTTCTAGCTAAAGTTGACTCTTCTTCAGTCCCTTTATCCTCAATTTTAATATTACTAAACAAGGAATTAATTGAAGAGACACCAATCACTTTAAGATCTTCATCATTTTTATGAAAGCAATCACTAGAAAACGCTTTTTCTAAAAATTCTCTTTTAGCTCTAAGCATAGCGGTTATTTTCTTACTTTCATCCATAGAAACATATAAAGCTTTAATAGATTCATCAATCTTAGGTGGAAAAGCTTTCAACTTGAGATTTTCTACATCATGGGAAATTCTATCAATGCTTCTAGACATATCATCAATCTTATTCAACTTTTCTTCTATCGTAGTATAAAAAACTTTTTGAGCATTCATAAATTCTTTAATATTACTCTCAAGATCATAGGGGTTCCTATTATTATTGTAAGAAGAATTACCACAGGAATTACCATAATTATTTGAGGAATTTCCAGGAAAAGGCCTAGGATTAAAATTACCTCTATAAGCACTATTATTAAAATTGTTCCACGAGATGAAATTCACATCTACGGAATCACTATTTTGCTCAATCAAAGTAGACAAAGGCACATAATTAAGATCAATAGGAGAATTTTTACTAGCAACCAACTTCATAAGAGCATCAACTTTTTCACTCAAAGTACTAATTTCTTCAACCGAATTAACTTTTTTACTAGTACATGTTGTTTCAGTATGCCATTGTGAATAATTTGCCATAATATTATCTAGCAATTTAGTAGCTTCACCCAAAGTAATTTCCATAAAAGTACCACCCGCGGCAGAATCTAAAAGATTTCTACAGACAAAATTCAATCCCGCATAATTTTTTTGTATGATCATCCAAAGATCTAAACCATGAGTAGGACAATTTCTTAGGATCAATTTCAATCTTTCCCAAGATTGTGCAACATGTTCATGCTCAATTTGCTTAAAATTCATGATTTGAGTTCTAAGGGAAATAATTTTCGCGGGCAGAAAATACTTAGTAATAAAAGCATCTTGCACTTATCCCAAGAATCGATACTATTGTGAGGCGAAGAAGAAAACCAATTTTTTTCACGATCCCACAAGGAGAAAGGAAATAATTTCAAATTCACTATATCATTGTCCACATCTTTTTTCTTTTGCATATCACACAATTCTACGAATGTGTTTAGATGGGACGCGGCATCCTCATTAGGAGTACCGGAAAATTGATCTTTCATGACAAGATTCAACAAAGCGGCATTAATATCACAAGACTCTGCACTAGTGGCGGGAGGATCAATCGGAGTACTAATAAAATCATTATTATTGGTATTGGAAAAATCACACAATTTGGTATTTTCTTGAGTCATCGTGACTATGCAAACAAGATTGCAAGCAAACAAGAGATCTGATGAGAAAAAGGCAAACGAAAAAAGTGGCGAATAAAACGGCAAATTTTTGTGAAGTGGGGGAGATGAAAACGAGAGGAAAATGGAAAATTATGTAAATTGCAAGGAGATGAGATTTGTGATTAGGAACCTGATAGATGTTGATGATGTCTCCCCGGCAACGGCGCCAGAAATTCCTTTGACGTGGCTTGAGACTGCGTCGGTATTTCCCCAAAGAGGAAGGGATGATGCAGCACAGCTACGGTAAGTATTTCCCTGAGTTATGAAACCAAGGTTGTCGAACCAGTAGGAGAACCAAGCAACACTATGTAAACGGTACCTGCACACAAAGAACAAATACTTGCAACCTGACGCGTAAGAGAGGTTGTCAATCTCTCCACAGTAAAAAGATAGATTGGTTTGTATGAGATTGGATAAATAGATCGCACAAGAACACAAAATAAAAGATGCAAATAAAAAGTGCAGCAAGGTATTTTTGGGTTTTTGGAATAATAGATCTGAAAACAAATGCGGAAAAAGATAGATCGGAAAGCAATATATTAAAAGAATAGACCTGGGGGCCGTAGATTTCACTAGTGGCTTCTATCAAGAAAATAGCACACGGTGGGTAAACAAATTACTATTGGGCAATTGATAGAAGATCAAATAATCATGACGATATCCAAGGCAATGATCAATATATAGGCATCACGTCCAAGATTAGTAGACCGAAACGATTCTGCATCTACTACTATTACTCCAGACATCGACCGCAATCCAGCATGCATCTAGTGTATTAAGTTCATGGAGAAACGGAGTAATGCAATAAGAACGATGACATGATGTATACAAGATCTATTCATGTAGGAATAGACCCCATCTTGCTATCCTTAATAGCAACGATACATGCGTGCCTCGCTGCCCCTTCTGTCACTCGGAGAGGACACCGCAAGATCGAACCCATCACAAAGCACCTCTTCCCATGGCAAGAAAAATCGATCTAGCTGGCCTAACTAAACCAAATATTCGAAGAAGAAATATGAGGCTATAAATAATCATGCATATAAGAGATCAAAGAAGACTAAAATAATATTCATGGATAGAAACTGATCATGAACTCAAACTTCATCGGATCCCAACAAACACACCACAAAAAGTCATTACATCAATTAGATCTCCAAGAGACCATTGTATTGAGAATCAAAAGAGAGAGAGGAAGCCATCTAGCTACTGCCTACGGACCCGTAGGTCTATGGTGGACTACTCACGCATCATCGTAGAGGAACCAATGAGGATGATGAACCCATCTGTGATGGTGTTAGATTGGATCTCGTGGTTTTGGAACTTGCGGCGGCTGGAATTGTGTTTCGACTCCTCCTCTAGGGTTTCTGGAATTTCTGAGGATTTATAGAGCTGAGAGGCGGTGGAAAAGACCTCTGTGGGCCCCACGATACATCAGGGCGCACCAGGGGCCTCTGGCACTCCCTGGTGTATCGTGGGCCCCACGGACCTCACCCCAGGTGCTTCCTTGGATCCCAAGTTGTCTTGTGGTCCAAAAAATCTCCAAAAAGTTTCGTGGCATTTGGACTCCGTTTGGTACTGATATTCTGCAAAGTAAAAAACAAGCAAAAATAGCAGCTGGCACTGGGCACTTTATCAATAGGTTAGTCCTAAAAAATGATATAAAGTTGCTATAAAATGATTATAAAACATCCAAGAATGATAATATAACCGCATGGAACAATCAAAAATTATAGATACGTTGGAGACGTATCAATAGGCTTGTGGTCTGAAGTGGCAGACAGAAGATGTTTAAGAACCTTCTGCGGAAACTGCACCATCCAATCCGCCGAGCCGAGAGCACGATCCAATCAGACCCTAGTGTAGAACCCCCTAAGACTTTTTTTCTCAAAAGTCCATAAGCTACCATTGTGACCCAAATCATTAAGAGCACAACTATAGACCATATCTCTGAAGCCCTGAATCTGACTCATGTTGCGTTGACCTACTCCTTTGTGGTCATCCTAATGCATCACCTCATTAAATTCTCCGACACATAGCCATGGGAGAGGGTTAGTAGAAGCCACTCCTTTCAAAGTATCCCATGTCTTGAATCTTTCGTGGGTTTAAGCCTTCCGATATACACATGTTAGTTGATACGTCCCAAATGTATCTACTTTTCCAAACAATTTTGCTCTTGTTTTGGACTCTAATTTGCATGAATTGAATGAAACTAACCCGGACTAACGTTGTTTTCAACAGAACTACCTTGGTATTGTTTAATGTGCAGAAATAAAATTTATCGAAATTGGACGAAACTTGGCGAGGAATTTTTTATTGAATATATAAAAAATACTGGAGTCAACACCTACCGGAGGGGGGGGGGGCACTAGCCGCCCACAAGCTAGCAAGTTCTATGCACCTATTATGTGTTGTCATCTATATACCCCAAGGTGACAATAATTGGGATCCCCTCCGGTGATGACCGTGATATGAGGATTTCATGTATTCACTATGTGGTAATGCTTTGATCCAGTTCTCTATTAAAAGGAGGTCGTAATTACCCTTAGATTTCCATTAGGACCCCGCTGCCTTGTGAGGGTTGGACAAAAGATGTTATGCAAGTTCTTATTATAAGCACGTATAACTATATACGGAATACATGCCTACATATGATTGATGAATTGGAGCTAGTTTCGTGTCGCTCTAGGTTGTGACTATTAGATGGTTGATGTCATCCAAATATACATCGCTACTCCATGCCTACACTTTTCTCATATTGTGTTTGCTAAGCTACTACTATTGATGTTGTTGTTACAACTACTACTGCTACTGTTATCGCTACTATCAAAACTATCAAACTACTGTGCTACTAATACTTTGTTGCAAAGAAATGATTTGCCAGTTGTAGTTGAAATAAGAACTCAACTGCTAAGGCTTATAAATATTCTTTGGCTCTCCTTGTGTAGAATTAATAAATTTTAAAATACTTCCCTAGAATACCGTTGCGATCCCCTATAATTGTGGGTTATCATTAGTCTTCATGGTAACAATCAAGATCATGAACTGAGAAGTCAGTGTGATACTTAGAGTAGGCCAAAGAAGTAAGCTTTAATTCAGTATTTGAGAACATACCAATGCCTCCACTTCTCCCTGAACTAGCAACGGCATATCCATTATCGAAACCTACATTACCAGCAAGACCTTCTACTCTAGCTTTATTCAACTGAGTTTCGATGATACAAAGAATAGAAGGGGTGAACTTTGTTGCATTATCGTGGAGTTCCCAAACTTTTGTGGTAGTTCAAACAGATAAGACTCATTGGGTGCGGCTACCCTTCACTCGAAAGGACACCATTGATGTCATATTGTCCTTGTTTGGTGAGGTGAAGAGCACCAGGTCTAGAATCTTCCGAGCGGTAGGATCAACCTGATCATTCCCCATCGATGTGGCCTTGGCCGGAAGAACATTCGCCACCACTACAGGTAGAACCAAACTACCACCTTCTATTGGAAATATGCCCTAGAAGAAATAATATTGTATTATTATATTTCCATATTTCATAATTAAGAGTTTATATTCTATGCTATAACTGCTATGATTCTGGAATATGCGATTCTGTGGAAAACTCATATGCATGTGTGGAATGACAAACGGTAAAATAATGGTTCCTAGTCTTGCCTCTATGACCGGCCCAAGTGTTGTTGGTGATCATGTTTTCCGGATCTAAGGATATCGTTAAGTCTAACAATAGTCCTAAAACATGTAAGTGCATCTAGTGCCCCTTAGTGATTTTGGTGTATTCAAGACTTATAGGTTAAGGGACTAATATGTTTGTGAGTGTACACAGGCTCTATAAGTCGATGAGGAGTTTGGTATATTCGAAGAATATCGACCCCTAAAAATGAATGTCTTCAACTGAAGACTTTGGTGAAGACTTTGCTGAAGACTTTGATATTCCCTGAAGACTTTGAAAATGAAGAAGATGGTGTGACCTTGAAGATATGAACGAGGACAATGAAGCGTGAAGACTTTTATTTTTACAGTTTCATTTCCTTTCTTTGAGTCATAGGAAACACCGTACTGTTAAAGGGGGTCGAGGTAATACTAAGGAAAATTTTCCATCTGATGCTCAACTCAAAAGCCTCAACATAACCCAATCCTTCGAGTGAAGCCATTGGAAATCTCTTGCAGTTTAGTCAAGTTCTTCAGTGACAGAGACGATGTTCTTCTGGTCTCTGAGGAAATTGGTCTTACTGAGGAGTTAGGATTTCGCCAGTGCGAATTGCCTACAAGTGAGGAATATGATAAGCCCTGAGGAATTTGATAGTTCAAATTCCGACCGTTGTTGTGCTTTGCGCCAGCTGTCCAGATATTCTATCCACATAACGGTCATATCATTGGGGGGCATTTATGTCTTATCATGTCGGGTTGCACCCTGGCTATAAATAGCCGCCCCCCCACAACCACTAGCCGGTTGGCTGCTCCGAGAGAGAACTTGACACTTGTCATTTGAGAGCATCCCATTCCTCGAGGACTTTGAGCGAAAATCATCAGTGAGGAAAAACCCCAAACAGCCAAAACCCATAGTGATTGAGCATCACTGAGGAAATTGTTCCTGTGTGGAACCGACGCTTTTTACCTTTGAAGACTGTGTATCTTCCAGACGGTTAGGCGTCATGGTCTAGTGCATCCTGCGGTCAATTGGGGATCGTCGGGTGACCGTGGTCTAGAGCATCCAGCAGTAAATTGTGGATTGCCGGGTGACCAGTTTGTGAGGGTTTTGGAAGTCTACCCTGAAGACTTACCACGAGTGTTGGGCGAGGACCGTGTGACCTTAGCTCAAGGAGAATACGGTAAGGACTGTGTGTCCTGGGACTGTGTGTCCTCTGGTTTAAATACCAGGCCGCTCCGAACCAGACGTACGACTGTCACAGCAGTAGGAACTGGGTCATCAAATCAGTGTCTTCATCGAGCCCCTGGTTCTATTTCCTCAACCCTTTCATTTCCTCGTATACCTGTTGATGAAATTGATAATTACTGTTTGAAGAATTTGACTGAAGACTTTCTCAATTTCCTCACCTCAAATTCTTCAGTCACTTTATCTTCTGCCTGCTTATCATGTTCATGCTACTCATGCTCTGTGTATGTTTCATTTCATCATGATGACTATGCTACTGCTATGTTTCACGTGCACTTGAGTACTTATTCCGCTGCGAGTAGTTCGTCATTTAGCAAATGCCTCAACTAGTATTTCCTCAAGTGACGAATTTGTAAAAATCGCCTATTCACCCCCCCCCTCTATTCGATATAACGCACTTTCAATTGGTATAAGAGCGAGTTACTCCCTTGTTCTGTGTGATTTTGGTTTAACCACCTGGAGTTTTAGTTATGTCGACTGCAGGCATGATCAAGGTCTCAGCTGGGTGTCCTACCTTTGATGGGACGGACTACCCCTACTGGAAGAACAAGATGCGCATGCATCTTGAGGCAATTGACAACGATCTCTGGTATGTTGTGGAAAATGGTATTCCCTTCGTCACTCCCACTATCAACGTTGCTGATGTGAAGAGATTCAAGCAACTCGACTCTCAAGCAAAGAATATCATATGTGGCCATCTGAGCAAAGGTCAGTATGGCAGAGTGAGTGCTTTGGAGACTGCTAAGCTTATCTGGGATAGGCTGTCCAAAGTAAATGAAGGCATTTCAACTCAACGTGACTCTCGAGTTGATGTTCTTCGCAATCTCTTCAACCGCTTCAAAAGACTCGACAACGAAAATGTTCAGCAAACTTTCGATCGCCTCACTGATATCTCCAATGAGCTACAGGCTCTTGGTGCCACTGACATCACCGACCATGAGGTGGTGAAGAAACTGCTGAGATCCCTTGATTCCTCATTCGATACACTTGCTTTGATGATCCAAGAACGTGGAGACTACAAGTCACTAGATTCTGCTGATATTCTTGAGAGACTCAATACTCATCAATTCCAACAAGCTGAGAAGAGAGACCTCTACGGGCCAAGTTATGGAAGATCTCGTGCTTTGAAGGCTAAGGAAATTTCCTCATCTGAAGACGAAGAATCTGATAGTAGCCTTGGTGATCCTGAAGAACTGAGTCAGGAGCTAGCAATGCTTGTGAGGAAATTCGAGAAGTTCTCAAGGAGAGGTCGGTTTGGAAAATCATCAAAAAGTGGCATGAAGAAATCAGATTCTTCATCAAGCGACTACAAGAAGAGAACTTTCCACAAATGCAAGAAATCTGGTCACTTTATCTCTGATTGTCCTCTCTGGGAGAAAGAATCAAGAAAGAAGAAATACAAGGATGACAGTTCTGATGACTCGAAGAAAAAGAAGAAATCTTCAAAGTCCTCATCTGCAAAGTCCTCATCGCACAAGAAGAACAACTTAAGAAAGGATCGGGCACTTATTGGCAAGGAAATGGATTCTGAAGAAGAATCTGAAGAATATGAGGAAGAGGAGGAATCTGAGGAGGAGTCGGACTCTGGTGTGGCGAGTCTAGCTCTCGCTACTGCTTTCGTCAGCAAGTCCATCTTCAACGATGAGGAAAATGGCAACTCCAACGGCCCTGACGTCAGCAACGATGACTATGCTCCCACCTATTGCTTCATGGCAAAAGGTGCCAAGGTACTCAAACACCATTCCTCCTCTGAATCAAGTGATGGTGAATCTGAGGATTACATGAAACCTAGCTATTCCAAACTTGCTAATATTGCTACTAAACAACAAAGTGTCATTGAAAAGCTTCAGAAACAGCTAGACAAAAGCGATGACCTGTTGAATGAGGAAGTGGATCATACTCAAACTTTGACTAAGGACCTTCAAAGTCTTCAGTCCAAGTATGATAACCTTCAAAGTCGTCATGAGGGTCTCTTAGTCGATCATGAGAAGCTTTCTTATGAATTTATTCAAAGAAAGCAAGATCTTGAGAAACTAAGGGTGTCTCATGAAGATCTTCAAAGGGATAATGACTCCTTGCTTGCTCAATAGATCAGTACCGCTCAGGAAGATTTTGATCCACCTTGCTTGAAATGCATAGAACGTGAAACTGCTCATTCTTCACCTGAGTGTTCAAATGCTTCTATTGCTGCAAATTCTTCAACTATTTTTGTGGTCACAAATTCCTCATCTGGGGATACCACTAGTATCACTAACGAAAATGCAGGGTTGAAGGAATTGTATGTGACAGGCATATACAAAAGTCTCAAAGGGCATCAAACCCTTTGCGATGTGCTCAAAAAGCAGATTCTGAACAGGAACCCTAGGAAAGAGGGTATTGCATTTGAGAGGAAACTCAATGCTGATGGATCTTACTGGAAACCTGAGCAGTATCCCGAAACCTCATGGGTTGCTGCAAAAGGACCTCCTATAGATCCATCCACTTTATCTGGCTTTACTTGTGAATCTTCATATTCCTCTGATGAGTCAATTGACTCCAACTATAAACTGTTCAAAAATCAGATTGGTGAAGTATTTGCTAGATATGTTGGAACTAACTGCAGGAATGGTCCCCCTCTGAAGAAATTCTGGGTCCCTAAAAGGTACCTTGAAAATCTTCAAGTGAATGTCCTCATGACACCACCAGTGAAGAATAGGAACCCCAGATCAAATTCTTCAGTTGGACCAAAGTCTTCACAAGGACCGAAGTCCTCACATGGACCAAATTCCTCATATGGTCAAAAATCATATCATTCTCGTGCTAATGCTTCTGTTTCACAGGGAAAATCTAAGGGTCATGAATATGTTCATTATTCTTCAAATCATTATGTTCATAAGTCCTCAAAGAATTTCTCTGCTTATTCATATGAGTACTCTAACCCCCGTCCTGTGAAACGAAGTGCACTTGCTTCTATGCCACCCTTCTCATATGGTGCTCGCAGAATGATGAACTCTTTGCCACCCCTCCAGATGTGGGTGGTGAAGAAATCGAACTAATCTCGTTTGCAGGGTCAGGTCTCCAGACGAACTTGAACGTCTGATGAATTTGCTGGAGACCTGAAGAAATGCTTGTAGGGACGCAAGCTAATCTCGATGAAATGAATCATTCATTTCTCACGTCCTCATATTACTTTGCTTACTATACTATGTGATGAAATTCAATCTGATGAATTTGAAGTCATATTCTTCACTCTGAAGCATATGCGTTCGTAAACTGTACTAATTCATCTGCAGGATGAAACTCCCAAAGCAACTGAGTGGGTCCTCGATAGTGAATGCACCAACCACATGACTGGTGACAAGAACCTACTGATGAATATCCCACTGGCTCCCTCTCATCTGAAGCATATCACCTACGCTGACAAAGGCAAAAGCAAGGTATTGGGTCTAGGTAAGGTTGCAATTTCGAAGGATCGACACATGGATAAGGTGATGTTTGTCGAGTCCCTTGGTTTCAACCTCATGTCTGTCTTAATGCTTTGTGATCTTGATATGGTTGTCGTCTTTGGCAAATATCGTTGTGTTGTCATCATGGAATCTAACAAATCCATAGTCTTCGAAGGCTTTAGGAGAGGAGACTTGTATATTGTTGATTTCTCTACAGGTCCACAGCCGGCCACATGTCTACTTGCAAAAGCTTCAGAAGGCTGGCTATGGCATCGACGACTTGGACACGCTGGCATGAGGAACTTGCACACGCTCGCGAAGAAAAAGCATGTCATTGGTATTGAGGGTGTCAAATTCCTCAAGGATCACTTGTGTGGGGCTTGTGAGTCTGGAAAGATGACCAGATCCAAGCATCCATCCAAGACTATCATGACTACCACTCGTCCTTTTGAATTGCTTCATATGGATCTCTTTGGTCCCACTCACTATGCCACACTAACAAATACTCCATGCTTATATGGTTTTGTCATTGTTGACGATTACTCTCGCTATACTTGGGTGCACATTATCCTGTACAAATCTGAAGTGCAGAACGTCTTCAGATGATTTTCTTCAAGGGCCTCGACGAACTTCGGCGTCAAAATCAAGCATATCAGGAGTGATGATGGGACTGAGTTCAAGAACACTGGTCTTGATGATTATCTTGATGAACTTGGTATTACTCATGAGCTATCTGCCCCTTATACTCCTCAGCAGAATGGCGTTGTGGAGCGCAAGAACAGGACTCTTGTTGAGATGGCTCGCACCATGCTTGATGAATACAAGACCCCTCGCCGCTTCTGGCCTGAGGCAATCGATACTGCTTGCCACATCATCAACAGGGTATATCTTCACAAATTCCTCAAGAAGACTTCATATGAACTCCTCACTGACAAGAAACCCAATGTGAGTTATTTCAAAGTCTTCAGTGCTAAATGCTGGATTAGAGATCCTCATCACAGTTCTAAATTTGCACCGAAAGCACATGAAGGTTTTATGCTTGGTTACGGAAAGGACTCGCACACCTACAGAGTCTTCAACACCTATCACAACAAGGTTGTTGAAACTGTAGATGTGCGGTTCGATGAAACTAACGGCTCGCAAAGAGAGCACCTGCCTCATGTGCTATATGAAATGCCTCCTCAGGAATCCATTAGGTTCAAGGCCACAGAAGATGTGATCCCTACTGAAGAGCAACTACTCTCTAAAGAAGTTGTACCCAATGCTGACGACATTCATGCTGATATACCTGAAGAAAATGGCGCTGAAGAAATTGTTCAGCCTCAACAAAGTCTTCAACCTGCTCATCCTCGACTTGCAAATGAAGTGCAGATCGAGAAAATCCTCAACGACATCAATGCACCAGGTCCCCTCACACGCTCAAAAGCTTCACATTTGTCTAACTTTTGTGGGCACTTTTCTTTTGTCTCTATCATAGAGCCCACCAAAGTTGATGAAGCTTTCCTGGAGCCTGAGTGGATTCAAGCCATGCAAGAGGAATTGCATCAATTCAAGCTCAACAATGTGTGGGAACTCGTCAAACGCCCAGATCCTCGCAAGCACAATATCATAGGTACCAAGTGGATCTACCGCAACAAACAAGATGAACTTGGTTAGGTAGTGAGGAATAAGGCACGTCTTGTAGCACAGGGCTACACACAGGTTGAGGGAATTGATTTTGATGAAACTTTTGCACATGTTGCTAGACTTGAAGCTATTCGCATATTGCTTGCTTATGCTAACCATCACAATATCATCTTATATCAAATGGATGTGAAAAGTACATTCCTCAATGGTAAGCTTGAGGAAGAAGTATATGTTGCTCAACTCCCAGGTTTTGAAGATCCTAAGTTTCCGGACAAAGTCTTCAGACTCAACAAGGCTCTCTATGGCCTCAAGCAAGCCCCTCGGGCGTGGTATGACACACTGAAGGAATTCCTCATGAAGAAAGGCTTCAAACCCGGTTCACTTGACCCAACTCTTTTCACCAAATCATATGATGATGAATTATTTGTGTGCCAAATATATGTGGACGATATTATCTTTGGATGTACTGACAAACGTTACAGCGACGAATTTGCCTATATGATGGGTGAAGAATATCAAATGTCTATGATGGGAGAACTCAAATTCTTCTTAGGGCCTCAAATTCGTCAACAACGCAATGGCATCTTCACATCTCAAGAGAAATACCTCAAGGATGTCCTGAAGAAATTCGGCATGCAGGATTGCAAAGGTGTCAAGATTCCTATGCCCACATCGGCTCAACTCTGCACTGACGAAAGTGGTAAAGATTTCGATCAGAAGGTATACCGCTCCATGATTGGTTCTTTATTGTATTTATGTGCATCTAGGCCAGATATTATGCTTAGTGTTTGCATGTGTGCCCGATTTCAAGCAAAACCGAAGGAGTCACACCATAAGGCTGTGAAACATATTCTTCGATATCTACTCACACTCCAACACTAGGATTATGGTAGCCCAAGGGCTCAGATCTTGACCTCATTGGATATTCTGATTCTGATTATGCTGGTGATCGTGTGGACCGCAAGTCAACGTCAAGCACTTGTCATTTCCTCGGACGATCCTTAGTCTGTTGGTCCTCAAAGAAGCAGAACTGCGTATCACTATCTACTGCTAAAGCTGAGTACATTGCTGCTGGTTCTTGCTGTGCTCAATTGCTATGGATGAAGCAAACCCTCAAGGACTACGGCATCAACGTGAAGAATGTACCTCTCTACTGCGACAACGAGAGTGCCATCAAGATTGCTCACAACCCAGTTCAGCACTCAAAGACCAAGCACATCCAGATTCGTCATCATTTTCTTCGTGACCATGTGATGAAGGGCGATATCTTCCTCGACCACGTGAAGACTGAAGAACAATTGGTTGATATCTTCACAAAGCCCTTGGATGAGAAGAGATTTTGCAAGTTGCGGTGTGAGCTAAATATCTTAGAATCTTCGAATGTTCTTTTAAAGGACACACATCCTAACACTTATGCAAAATTGATGACTTTGATGTGCAACACACGAAGTAACGTTTTTCTTCAATCAATGAAGACTAACTCTCTAAGTGTGAAGAAATTAATGAAGAATTTGATTCTCAGAACCCTACGACAATTGTACGCGGTGTCTGAAATCATCATTCTTATACGGTGGGCAATGCCACCAACAACAGTTGAAATTCTTCAAGTTTGAATTTTTCATCATTTTGCAAATTCTTCAAAATTGTCAAATTCTTCAAGTTTGCAAATTCTTCAAAATTTCAAATTCTTCAAACTTTTCAACTGATGTTCCTCACATGAGTTTTTCTTCATTAACTATATATATATATATATATATATATATATATATATATATATATATATATTGAGTTTTTCAATGTCCTCAACAGCATTCACTTATAGCTATTTCTTCAAGTTGATTTTCATCTAAGTGAATGTGATCGGACTCATTCCCCCTCCATGCTAAACTCAACCAAGTCTGTTCACAAATTCTTCATATGCGTTCTACTTTGAAACTCGTTAAAAGTCTTCACTGTGTCCTTGTCAGCTGAAGAATTTGCAAACGGAAACTTTAAAATATTCAATCTCAATTTTTTGGCGATTGCCGCTCAAACCGTTCTGATTCCCACGACTGGATAACCCACGATCCCCCACTATCTCCGCTACACAGTACGTGGGTGACACATGTCGCGTGGATGGCAAGGGTCAGGGGCATACTGGTCCAAAATCTTCGGGCCAGTTGGTTTTTACTGTCGCTATAAATACCCCCTCCCTTCCACTTGCTCGGGTTACTCCTCACTCCCATCTCTCCCGAGCTCCAAACCTAGCGCCGCCGCTAACCTCATCGTCGCCGGAGAGGAAGAGCTTCACTGCCTCGACCTCGCCGTTGTCGTACTCGCATCGGCCGCGGAAGTCTTCACCCTGTCGCCGTTGTAGTTGTCTCCCTCTGCCAAGCTAGGGTGTGGGAGATCTGGACAGACGAACTCCTCCATTTCACATCTCTATTCGTCGTGTTCTTCGCTTACGGTAAATAAAATCTTATTTTACCGCATTTTTTGATCTTCATGATTCTCACAAAAACTTCAAACTGGGTTTATTCTTCAAGAATCCATCTCACTAGATCCAATCAAACGTGTTTACTTGAGAAATTTCCCTAAGTAACAATATTCCTCATGATTCCTCAATTGTGTGGATCTCAAAATCTGCACAACTCTGGAACCTGAGACAAGAACACTTAGTGAAATTCTTCAAGACATCTATGGTCAAATTCCTCAAACTTGATACTTTTTGCAAAAACTTCTGAGAACGCATATGACCTCTTCAAATTCTTCGCACCTATACTCTATTCACAGGTACAAAATGTCAGCTGATGAATCTCTAGGTTCTCATCAACTTAACTCATTTGCAGCATTTCTTGAAGAAAGATTACACACCTCTTCAAAATCCTCAAAAGTGCAAAATCCTCAGCCGAAGAAAATGGTTGATGGCAAAAGACCTCAGAAAGGAGGGAAGAGACCTGAAGTGCAAACTGCTTTTGAGATTCCTGATGATATCTATGAGGAATACTGTACACCTGATGAAGCAACTCATGGCAAAGAGACCAAACAACAGCGCAAAGTTCGCATTCAGAGGATTGAGAGAAGATGGATAAAGGAATGGCGAGAATATCACTATGTTACCCCCAAGTACATGAAGAAATTTGCGATCAAGCCTCCATGCAGAAGAGCACCTTTGGCAGCAGGACAACATGCTGATCCAACAAGCCTCAAAACTGGTGAGGACTTTCCGCATGAATGGGAAAGACGCCAGGCAAAATTGGCTAGGCAAGCAAAAGAGGCAGTAAGGAGATTCAATGAAGACTCTGTTGCTGCTGCCTTGGCCAAGGCTTCTGCCAGTGCTTCTGCACCCAAGAAGGCAATGGCAAAGAAATCAGCCGTCAAGTTGAAATCCTCAACCCCAATGTCTTCTGTCCCCAGTTCCTCATAGCAAATACCTCAGGCAAGAACATCAAGGGCTCCTTCAGTGGCTGCACAATCTTCTACTGCGGCAGCCAAGTACTCAACGCCAGTGCACCTTGCTACATGTCAAAGGACAGCAGGGTTCTCAATTGCCTCAGGGACATCAGCAAATTCCTCAAGCAGTCCCACTCTGCTGAAAAGGAAAACCACAGCTGGCCGAGGAAAACGTCCAAGTCCTCATGAGAAGAAAATGGTCTTTCAAGTTCCCTCAGAATCTGAGGATGATGATGCAGATGATGAAGAATTAGCTGCAATTGTGAGGAATAAGCAAGAAAGAGTGGCCCAAGCCAAGGGCACTTCAATTCCTCTTCTACTTGATCTGAAGATCGTGCTAGACTTCATCGACTTGTGGCACCAGGACCCCAACACGCCTATCGATGATTTGAAGCTCCCACCGGGCCCAAGTCATGTTCTAGCTGCTTTGATTGGTGAGGAAAAATGGAAGCATGAGAAGATTAGGAGAACCAATATAGCTAAACTGAAGAAAGAGAAGTTCATGAAGGACAATGTCCTCAACCTGACGCCTGATCAACTCATCTCTGTCTAGAGAGATATCAAAGGCCTTAGTGAGAAGTACAACAGCCACCTCTCAGATTGGGAAGGAGCCAAGGGCAGATTCATCAAGATGGCTGACAAAGTCATCAAAGATCACAACACTCGGGCCGTAGCACGTGCTCACTCCTCAAACCCTCTGCCCAGCTCCTCTACTCCACAACCTGAAGAAACTGCCAGGACAGCCATAGAAACTGCTGTGCCTGAGGAAACTGCCAGGGCGACTGCAACAGTCGTGCCTGAAGAAATTGATGTTCCTTCACCTCAAGCCTCACCAACAAAATCCTCAAAGGTGAAGAAATTGACAAAGCTGGATCTTCCGTCTGCAACAGATGCGAAGAAAAGGAAGGCCTCAGCATCTGCAGAGTCCTCGGCTCCTAAGAAAGTGAAGACGCTGCCAAGCTCTTCAACTGAGCCAATCGACGCAACTCCACTTTCTGCTGTCCCAGCCTATGATCTGGTTCCATTTGGTGAGGATTATGAAATCCCAAATGACAAACCTGAAGAAAATAAATCTGCAGCTTCTGAGCCAGTTGATGAAGAAATTCAAATGGAGGAAAATTCTCCAACTCCAGTACTTGAATCTCCCCAGCCTCACTTGGCTACTGAAGAGGCTGGCACTGAAGAATTTGAAGAGGAGGTGGACATTGGTAACACTACACCTGTTATCAATGATGACTATTGGGAAACTGAACATCCAAACTCTCCTCTTACCACTCCTCTCATGCAAATTCATCAGTCTCCAGCTGCTACTGAAGAAATACCAGCTGAGTCAGTGCCTGAAGAAACTCACGCTGCCTCTGCTGAATTAACTGTGAATGAGGAAACTGCTCCAACCAAGACTGTTGAAGAGTATGCTCCTTCTATTCCTCAAACTGACATTATTGCTGTTATGCCAAAGGAGATTCATGGGCGCTTCAAGCCAAATCTTCAACCAAAGCCAGCTATGCCTTTCAAGAAGCGGCCCAAATTCATCAAAGAAAATTTCTATGATGAGCATCACTTCTTCACAGGAGAAAATCCTTATACCTCCCAAAGGTCACGTCATAAGAGATTCTGGACGCCTACTCAGGCTAATTTCTATGGAGCTGTGCTATTCCAGAAGGACAAGGTTTTCCAACATTATTCAATTCCTCATGCTGATATGGAAAACATACCATGCTTCAATCCAGTACTCAGTGTTCTTCATGGTACTGGATTATTGCCCTTCTGCGTTGACATCTGTGATTGGAATGAAGAACTCATTCTTCAATTCTACGCCACTCTTCATATCTCTGGTGATGCACAAGACACCATCACTTGGATACTTGACTGGATGACAGGCAACACTCACTTTACTGCACCTGCCTCTGAATTGCTTCGGGCTGTCCTTGTCAGTATTCCCTCAGCTGAAGCCAGATGCCTATATGATGAACCTGAGCTTCCCAATCACCTCATGCAAGTTATTATGAAGCCTTTGAAGCCTGGTCAAGCACCCAGAACAACATTTCTGGTGAAGGATTTACTGTATGTGCCTCGCATTGTCTATCGCATTATGACCAAAACCTTCAGCCCCATCAAAGGCCACAACAATGAAGAAGAAGAGGTGGTTGGAGTAATGAAGAATCTGCTCTTCAACATAATTCATGGCATTCCCATAAATCTTCATGACATCTTCTTGAGGACATTGGCCAACATTGCACTGTCACCTTTTGAACTGAAGCCTTATGCTCCATGGATTATGAAGTTCATCAGGGCGAGATCCTCAATGCCTTATGAAGCTGACTTTCAAAATCATTTCAGCTTTCTGCCACCAATTGAAGTCATCCAGGACACATTTTCTTCAATGGATGGAAAAGGCAAAACTGTTATTGATGAAGGATCTCGACCATTAAATGGTCAATTTCGCACTGCTGCCTCTTACTCGACCAATGATGACACTGCTTCTCAAGACTCTGTTGGCAGGGCCACAGCTCAAAGACCTCAAGAAGCTGCTCCAAGGGTGATGACTGATCGTGAGCTTCTCCTCAGTCTTCACCAAAAGGTGGATCGAAATCACAAGTGGGTCAAACGGCGGTTTGGTGCACTTGTTCGGGACATGACAGTCACTCACAATGTGGTGAGGAAAAACCATTAGTACCTGCATGAAGTCTTCGACCGCACCTGGGCTACCATTGAACATCTTTATACTACTGAAGAACTTGCGGAGATGGAATTTCAGCGGGACTTTGACTGGTCGATTCCTCCCAAGAAGAAATGGAAGAAAGTTCAAGTTCCTCAGCTGGTGACAAGCTCATTTTCTTCATCGCGTGATACGGATGAAGCTGAGGACATTGATGACACTGCTGCAGGCCCTGCTCCACCAACCGACCCCGACAACGCTGGCGCTCCTCCACCACCTTCAAGATGAAATTCTTCAGGGGCGTTAGTCCTCAATTTCGTCCCTTTTGGTCACTTGATGACAAAGGGGGAGACATTTGAGTTAGTCTTCAAGCGGGTCTATTTATATGGGTTGTGTTTTGTTTAAGTTACAACTCTCGCTCTTCTGAAGCTTTTGTTGATTGAGTTGTAAACTTTAAGTCCGATGGTGGTCTGATACTTTTGAACTGCTTTCTGCATGCTTATTTCCTCAAGTATCTTAATGCACGCATGCTGAATTTCCTCAGACCCCATTTCCATCATGCATTTCAATTTCCTCATGATATATATTAAATGCGTGTATGGATTACAAGATATAGGGGGAGATCTCCAAGATTTTATCTTGCCATGTGCATTTGCAGTCCAAAGCAAATTCCTCAAATATGCACATCTTCAGGGGGAGTTCCTCTATATCTTGCAATCAAATTCCTCAAACTCAGTACTTACACATCATATGTTTATCCCCGTTGAAAACTTAACCTATTTGTCATCAATCACCAAAAAGGGGGAGATTGTAAGTGCATCTAGTGCCCCTTAGTGATTTTGGTGTATTGAAGACTTATAGGTTAAGGGACTAATATGTTTGTGAGTGTACATAGGCTCTATAAGTCGATGAGGAGTTTGGTATATTCGAAGAATATCGACCCCTAAAAATGAATGTCTTCAACTGAAGACTTTGGTGAAGACTTTGCTGAAGACTTTGATATTCCCTGAAGACTTTGAAAATGAAGAAGATGGTGTGACCTTGAAGATATGAACGAGGACAATGAAGCGTGAAGACTTTTGTTTTTACTGTTTCATTTCCTTTCTTTGAGTCATAGGAAACACCATACTGTTAAAGAGGGTCGAGGTAATACTAAGGAAAAATTTCCATCTGATGCTCAACTCAAAAGCCTCAACATAACCCAATCCTTCAAGTGAAGCCATTGGAAATCTCTTGCAGTTCAGTCAAGTTCTTCAGTGACAGAGACGATGTTCTTCTGGTCTCTGAGGAAATTGGTCTGACTGAGGAGTTAGGATTTCGCCAGTGCGAATTGCCTACAAGTGAGGAATATGATAAGCCCTGAGGAATTTGACAGTTCAAATTCCGACCATTGCTATGCTTTGCGCGAGCTGTCCCGATATTCTATCCACCTAACGGTCATATCATTGGGGGGCATTTATGTCTTATCATGTCGGGTTGCACCCTGGCTATAAATAGCCGCCCCCCACAACCACTAGCTGGTTGGCTGCTCCGAGAGAGAACTTGACACTTGTCATTTGAGAGCATCCCATTCCTCGAGGACTTTGAGCGAAAATCATCAGTGAGGAAAAACCCCAAACAGCCAAAACCCATAGTGATTGAGCATCACTGAAGAAATTGTTCCTGTGTGGAACCGATGCTTTTTACCTTTGAAGACTGTGTATCTTCCAGACGGTTAGGCGTCATGGTCTAGTGCATCCAGCACTCAATTGGGGATCGCCGGGTGACCGTGGTCTAGAGCATCCAGCAGTAAATTGTGGATTGTCGGGTGACCAGTTTGTGAGGGTTTTGGAAGTCTACCCTGAAGACTTACCACGAGTGTTGGGCGAGGACTGTGTGACCTTAGCTCAAGGAGAATACGGTAAGGATTGTGTGTCCTGGGACTGTGTGTCCTCTGGTTTAAATACCAGGCCGCTCCAAACCAGACGTACGACTGTCACAGCAGTTGGAACTGGGTCATCAAATCATTGTCTTCATCGAGCCCCTGGTTCTATTTCCTCAACCCTTTCATTTCCTCGTATACCTGCTGATGAAATTGATAATTACTGTTTGAAGAATTTGACTGAAGACTTTCTCAATTTCCTCACCTCAAATTCTTCAGTCACTTTATCTTCTGCCTGCTTATCCTGTTCACGCTACTCATGCTCTGTGTATGTTTCATTTCATCATGATGTCTACTGCTATGTTTCACGTGCACTTGAGTACTTATTCCGCTGCGAGTACTTCGTCACTTAGCAAATTCCTCAACTCGTATTTCCTCAAGTGACGAATTTGTAAAAATCGCCTATTCACCCCCCCCCCCTCTAGTCGATATAACGCACTTTCAAAACAACATTGAGATTATGACGTTAGAAGAACGATCATATTGAATCGACCCAAGCTTCTTTCTTATACTTTGAGATTATATCGTCTGAAATCAATTGTAATAACACGGAGTGTTGACATGCATTTTATGTTCCTTAGACCATGAGAGTATCGTAGTCACTTCTTACCATACGATGAGCTTTGAAGTTGCTCAAACGTAATGAAAACTTACAGGTTCATCGAAAAGTTTGACAAGGGACTAGATAGCTCGAGAGTAGGATTTTTTCCTCCGATGATGGAGAGATATTCTTAGGGCTCTCTTGGTGTGACTACATCCATCATCGTCTGGCCAGACACAAGTGACTATGTCACGTGGATGCCGGGAGAAAGAAGAACAATACTGGTAACGAGAAAAACGGTATAATGAGCATGTGAATGACCCAAGAGGATACTAATGATTCTTGGGTCTTGTAAAGTATTGCAAAGCAAAGGTAATGTCACATGGTAACCAATGGTTCACTCCAGCATCATCCGTATACTCATAGGGATCGATATGGACATCCACGGTTCCACTATATGTCATTGAACAAAGGAGTTTCGTTCATGTCTATGAATTACCGAACCTACGAGATCAGAACCTTAAGGTAATCATGATCTGCCAAGTGTTGGTAGGATGAGAGTATCGAGGATTTAATTGTGGAATTGTTTCATTAATATTTGGAATAGTTTTGAGAGGATCCGGAAGCGTTCTAGGGTCACCAGAAGGGTTTCGGTGAGTATCGGGCAATACCGGGTATTACCGATAAATATATATAGGTGGAAAAAATTTCCGGGGATGTTAAATTATATAAAATGGTTTGAAAGTATTTAGAACATTTTTATATTTAATTAAATATCAACGGGCCTGAAAAGGCCATGAGGTGGAAGGCAACTTGGGCCATAAGGGCCCAAGTGGAGGAGCCCCCCTTCCTTGTGGAGGGGGGGAATCCTACTAGGGGAGGAGTCCAACTCCTCCCCCCTTTGGCCAGCTCCCCAAGGAGGCTTTCCCTCCTTGGTGGCTGCCTCTCCCTCCCCTCTAACCTATATATACTTGAGGTATTGGCCCTATTGTAACACACAAGTTTTAGAGCCTACTCTAGTTCTTCAAGTTCTAGTTCTAGTTGGTCCTAGTTGACTAATTAGAGTTGGGTCTAGCTCCTCTAATCCTCATAATTAGAAGCCTAGTATGGTTCTAATCTCCTTCCTCTAATTCTCCGGCGACAATTAGCTCTGGACGGCGAAGTGATGCCACATCGTGAAGAACGTACGCTTGCAACCAAGTAGAGAGGTCGTGCTTTCGGTCTTTAGTTCGAGGGATCGCTGATGGGTGGTACGTGGCATTGTTCATCTACGATTCGATGGACTCCAATTATGATCTACATCGTCACGTTATTCTTACGCTACAACTCGGTGACGATAACGATCGTGATCCCAACCATTATCGTATCTTCAGAGTGTTCCTGGTTGATCGTAGGGCGATTTTGTTGTTGTTTTCTACTACGTTTCCCAACAGTGGTATCATGAGCGGTTCTATGAGTAGATACAGGTTGCGATCTATATCACATGTGGATGCGAGGGTTTGATGTTCTTGTTATGCTTCCCTCGAGTGTTGCTTCGGTTCAGTTCATTGACGGCATGATGTAGCTTTGTACAAAGTTCTTACAATCGATCGGCCCTGGCTCTTGATGATGTGCTAACAGTTCTTTGGGCTTCATCATAGTCCGGAATAGTGAAGTGTCGCAAACATGAGAGGGCAATGAATATGATCGATCTTCTAAAGGGTCATGCATAATGAGAAAGTTTAGTGTGGGGCTAGAGATTTGTAATTAAGTCTCTTCCCTCACACGCCCTGAAAGTTAATCTAGCAACAAGGATTATCACCTTAATGGTGGACGTAGGTAGCTAGTATTATTCAGAAACCCTAGAAACCATGTAATTAAAATTTGCAAAACCGATTAGGGGATGTCTAACTTGGTTTTGCAGGATTGCATGTGAGGTGGTATACCCTTCCTCATGATAATTCATTTATGTATGAGATGGTTATATGTTGCAACGTTAAGTGACCTGCGTGTCATAGTAAGGCATGATGGCTGGCGCCAAAGGATTTTCACTTTAATGATCTGCGTGCGAAACTCCTTATTTTATTATCGACAGAAGTGACGAACAAGCTACGAAGGATCTTGGCGCAGGAGATCATGGGGGTGACTGAAGACTCATCCCCGGCGCCCAGGGCTATACCATATCATGCTATTATGAATTGCTCGAGATGTTTATCCCTTTGTTGTTTGCACCTGTGATTGCGTAGTAGTCAATTATTAGGGTGATCTCTCACATAAAACATCAAGTTAAGAAGGTGATCTTCCCAGTGTTGCTATCGTCTATAACACATAGCATTCCAGAGTACGTCACGTCCACATGAGTGCACACAGTCTGTGAGGTGTAAGACGGGTAGTTGGTCAGGCGTAGCAGATAACACTCGGTTGTATTAAAGTTCTGGCAGAATAGTTTTAAGCTCGGAGCACGAATATCAAAAGATGAACAAGTATCATATGGAGATATGATTGGGAAAATATTGCCTACCGGTCAAAATTCTCGTCATCAGTAATGTCCACATCAATGGCTGAGAATAAGATCCGGATCTTGAATCACTTACTATCAATTATAAGAGATATTGATTTAAGTGGGAGTGCATGTTGTATTAAAATTTGTTTAATTATAAGTGCAAATTAATTATGAAATATGTATAAATAAATTTGTGTTTATCATTGTAGATCAATGGCTCACAATATGTTCAACTTTGCCCCCTGTTAGAGAAAGAAAAGTTGGCTGCAAATGGTGGAAACTATGCGGATTGGATCCGGAACCTGAAATTCGTTCTCAGGAGTGCTAAGAAGGAATTTGTGCTGGATCAGCCCCTGGGTGATCCTCCTGCAAAGGATGCACTACCAGAAGTCAGAGCTGTTTTCACTGCTCGTAGTGATGACTATGAGTCAGTCCAGTGACTCATGTTAACTTCCATGGATCCTGAGCTACAGAAACGATTTGAACGGTCTACCACCCAGTTTATAATTGGGTCACTGGAAGTTCTGTACAAGAACCAGGCAAGAACCGAATGTTTTGAAATAACCAAGGCCTTAATTGAATGCAAGATGACAGAAGGTCCCTCAGTGAGTGAGCATATAGTAAAGCTTGTTGGCTATGTTGATAGACTAGCTTCTCTAGAATTGGAATTCCTCCCACACTCGGTACAAACATTATGCTTGCTTCACTCCCCCCCCCCATCTTATGATGGTTTTATCATGAATTGCAACATGAATGGGATGGAGAACAGTGCAAACGACTTGTTTGCTATGCTCAAAACTGCAGAAGCCGGGATGCAAAAGAACAAACAAGTGTTGATGGTCAATAAAACCGCCAGTTTCAAGAAGGGCAAGTCCAATAAGAAATTTGTTAGTGCCAGTAAGACCGAGTATCAAAATAGGAAAAAAGGGTGGATCCACTAAGGAGACTGAATATTTCTACTGCAAACAAAAATGACACTGGAAGCGCAAGTGCAAGAAGTATTTGGCGGGTAAGAAGAAGAACGGTTCTTCTAGTAAAGGTATAGTAGTTATATAAAGTTAATGTTATTCAACTTGTTGATTTCCTGTATGTCATAAGTATTTGATACTGATATGGAGCTATCATTTGCAAACCGGTGCAGGGACTATAGAAAGCTCACAAGTTGAGAAGGAAGGAAATCATGATACAAATCGGGAATGGTGATGGGATCGCTACTCAAGATCATTGAAGTCATGCCTTTAGTTTATCTTCAATATTTATCTTAGAATCGAATAATAGTTATTTTGCTTTCGAGTTGTGTAAAACATTGTGCTATGGGTTATGCAACGGATATTCTTATGAGTTTTAAACAATGGTTGTTCAAGTTATTATAAGGATATGTTTTGGATTTACCTCTATTTTTAGTGGTTTATTCATAAATCTTGAATTAGAATTTATAACATTAAAATTCTAAACATCAGAAGAAGACTGATAAAATACCACTTAAATGTGGCACTGCATGGTTATGTTGGAAAAATAATGTTCATATAGATAAAGCATTAAAAGTCAAATCAGTTGACAAAATACATAGTGATGTATATGATCCAATGAGTTAAACAGGGCGCGGTGAATAATTATACTTCATTAATGATTTAAGTAAATATGATTTATTGAATATATATCTAAAATTGAATCCATCATAAAATCTATGGAGTGTATTAAGCCATAAGTTTCTTACATACTAAAGCATTAGTAACAAATACCGAAGTGAAATTGGATTAGTTCACTAGGTAAATGTTGATATTATTAAGTACCTCAGAAATGACAAAGGACTAGTTCCTACTCAAATAGAGGGGATGAAGTAGGTTGTTGTAAATGGTTACAAGCAACATCAGCTTCATGACCGGTATAAATTGGGTTGTAATTAAATTGTTTGGAATAGTTTTTCAAGCATGGACAATATTGTGGATTCCATAGCGTTAAAAGAGAATGTTGAAAAGTATTAGATGTTTCAAAGATGTCTGTATCAAGAGGTTTCTTGATGTATGCAAGAAGGGTATTTTTATAAATAATGTATTCAAGAAGTATCTTGATAGATTTGATAAGATTCAAAATGCAATCAGACCAATAAGATCGTATTATGAATAATAGTGACATTGCTCAAAGCAAAAGGATCCTACAAGAACAGACATGGCTGACACAAATATTATATGTTTTGAATATGTCAAAACCCGGTGACGAAGGCTCTACCACTAAGAAAATCATGAGCAACACCAAATAACCATAGGTGTCAACAAACATGCAACTAGATTATTGACTCTAGTGCAATTGGGAGACTGTTGGACATCTGGTGCCCTGCCGGAGGGGGATCAATCATGGAGGGCTTCTTCATCATCCTTGCTGCTCCCATGGTGATGTGTGAGTAGTCCACCACATACCTACGGGTCCGTAGTTAGTACCTAGATGTCTATCTCTCTCCCTTTTGATCTTCAATACAGTGATCATCGCATCTTCGCTTTGATCTATCTGATGTAATTCTTTTGTATGGTGCGTTTGTTGGGATCTGATGAATTGTGGCTTTATGTTCAGATTATTCATGAAAAGTATTTGAGTCACCTCTGATATATATTATGATTTTTATTTGCATGATCATTATAGCTTCGTAATTCTCTCTGATCTATTGAAATAGTTTGGCCAACTAGATTGATATTTCGTCAGTGAGAGGGGTGCGTTGTAGTGGGTTCAATCTGGCAGTGCTTGATACGTCTCCAACGTATCTATAATTTTTTATTGTTCCATGATGATATATTATCATTCTAGGATACTTTTTGGGTCTTTATTTACCAATTTATAATATTTTTGAGCACTAACCTATTGACCCAGTGCCCAGTGCCTGTTGCTGTTTTCTGCATGTTTTTTACTTCTCAGGTTTACAGTACCAAACGAAGTCCAATTTCCATGCTACTTTTTGATGATTTTATCTGGACCAAAAGAAGATCTGGGAAATTCGGAAGAAGGCTCGGGGCCACACCAGGGCCCCACAAGCCAACAGGGCACGCCCTGATGACTTGTGGCACCCTGGCGGCTCTCCCAACCTCGTTCTCTGGCCTATAAATTCTCATATATTGCAAAAACCCTGGAAGCAGTCCCAAAACCCTTGTTACGCCGCTGCAAGTCTCTGTTCCGTCACGAGGCCATCTGGAGCTCCGTTCTGGCACCCTTCCAGAGGGGGGATCGATCACGGAGGGCCTCTACATCAACCTTCCTGCCCTCATGATGATGTGTGAGTAGTTCACCACAGACCTACGAGTCCATAGCTAGTACCTAGATGGCAATTTGTCTATCTCTTGATCTTCAATACAATGATCATCGCATCTTCGCTTTGATCTATCCGATGTAATCATATTGTGCGTTGTGTTTGTTGGGATCCAATGAATTGTGGGTTTATGTTCAGATTATTCCTGAAAAGTATTTGAGTCACCTCTGAATATTAAGATTCTTATTTGCATGATCATTATAGCTTCGTAATGCTCTCCGATTTATTGATGTGCTTTGGCCAAGTAGATTGATCTATCTTCAGTGGGAGTGGTGCGTTGTGGTAGGTTCAACCTGACGAGTTTCTATATCCCAGTGACAAAGTAGGGGACAAGATGCGTATTTGTGTTGTTGCTACTAAGGATAACACGATGGGGTTTATTCATATTGCTTGAGTTTACTTTGTCTACATCATGTCATCGTTCTCCATGCATTACTCTGTTTTACTTAATACTCTAGATGCATGCTGGATAGCGGTCGATGAGTGGAGCAATAGTAATAGTTTCACGCAGGAGTCAGCCTATTTTTTTATGGACGTGATGCCTATGTACACATGATCATTGCCGTGAAAATCGCATAACTATCCGCTTTTCTATCAACTGCCCAACAGTAATTTTTTACCCACCGTATGTTGCCTACATGAGAGATGCCGCTACGGAAAACTATGGGCCCCGGGTCTATTCACTTATAAATTTACAACTACTACGATTACCTTGCCGCCTTTATTTACTTTTTATTTTATTTTGCAATTTACAATTATCTACACAACTCATTTGCTTGCAAATAACGAGGTCAAGGGGATTGACAACCCTCTTGCCCGCGTTGGGTGCAAGTTGTTTGTTCTTTTGTGTGCAGCCGCTGAAGACGGTTGAGGATTGATATTCCTATTGGTTCGATAAACCTTGGTTTCATAACCGAGGGAAATACTTACCCACTTTGTGCTGCAATAACCCGTTCCTCTTCACGAAAAACCCAACGCAGATCACAAGCATCAGTGCTCTATATCCCAGTGACATAAAGGGACAAGACACATATTTGTATTGTTGCCACTAAGGATAAAACGATGGGGTTAGTTCATATTAATTGAATTCTCTTTGTCTACATCATGTCAATGTTCTCCAAGCATTGCTCCATTTTACTTAATACTCTAGATGCATGCTGGATAGCGGTCGATGGGTGGAGTAATAGTATTAGGTGCAGGCAGGAGTCAGCCTATTTGCTTATGAACGTGATGCCTATATATACATGATCATTGTCGTGAATATCACATAACTATGCGCTTTTCTATCAATTGCCCAACAGTAATTTGTTTACCCACCGTATGTTTCCTACATGAGAGATGCCATTAGGGAAAACTATGGCCCCCGGGTCTATTCACTTATATATTTACAAAGGCTATAAATACCTTGCTACCATTTATTCGTTTTTATTTTATTTTGCAATTTACAATTATCTACTATCATCTACACACTTCATTTGCTTGCAAATAATGAGATCAAGGGGATTGACAACCCTCTTGCCGCGTTGGGTGCAAGTGTTTGCTCTTTTGTGTGCAGTCGCTGAGGACGGTTGTTGATTGCTATCCCTATTGGTTCAATAAACCTTGGTTCCTAAATGAGGGAAATACTTATCCGTATTGTGTTGTAATCACCCATTCCTCTTGACGGAAAACCCAACGCAGATCACAAGTATCAACCTACGAGGTCACAAGCTTAAGATAATTGCGATCTGTTGAGTGTTAGTAGGACGAGAGTATCGAGGATTTATTTGTGGAATTGTTTCATTAATATTCCGAACTGTTTCAAGAGGATCCGGAAGCGTTCCTGTGTCACCGGAAGGGTTTTGGTGAGTATTGGGTAATACCGAGTACTATCGATAAATATATGTAGGTGGAAAATGTTTCCAAGGATGTTAAATTATATATATAATTGTATGAAAGTATTTAGAACAATTTTATATTTAATTAAATATCAACGGGCCTAAAAAGGCCATGAGGTGGAAGGCAACTTGGGCCACAAGGGCCCATGTGGACGAGGTGCCCCCCTTTCCTTGAGGGGGGGGGGGCGAATCATGCTAGGGGAGGAGTCCAACTCCTCCCCCCTTTGGCTGTCGCCCCAAGGAGGCTTTCCCTCCTTGGTGGGTGCCTCTCCCTCCCCCTCTAACCTATATATATTTGAGGTATTGGCCCTATTGTAACACAAGTTTTGGAGCCCCCTCTAGTTCTTCTAGTTCTAGTTCTAGTTGGTCCTAGTTGACTAATTAGACCTAGGTCTAGTTCCTCTAATCCCCATAATTAGAAGCCCAGTGTGGTTCTAATCTCCTGTCTCTAATTCTCCGACGATGATTATCTCTGGACGGCGAAGTGCTGCCGGATCGTGAAGACCGTACTCTTGCAACCAAGTAGAGAGGCTGTGCTTTCGGTCTTCAGATCGTGGGATCGTTCGTGGGTGGTACGCGGGATTGTTCATCTATAGTTCGAGGGACTCCAAGTACGATCTACATCGTCACGTTCTTCTTTCGCTGCAACTCGGTGACAGTAACGATGGTGACCCCAACCGTTAACGTATCTTCATAGTGTTCCTGGTTGATTGTATGGCGATTTTTTTTGTTTTCTACCAAGTTTCCCAACACATTCGTCATGACCCCAACCCCAAGGCCAAGAAGACATGAAATTTGTCCCTTGGCCAGCCTGAGGGTCCATCGGAGCGATCGGAGGCAAGGGGTAGGAGCGGAGGACGGTAGGGAAGAATTAACGCCAACTAGATGCCGACAGAGTAAGTAAACCCTAGTCGCCATGGATGGCTAGGGTAGGGAATTCACGTACCATTCATCCCTCGATTAGCCGTATGCATAGTTGTGGCATGGTTTGGTGTTTGTCTCCATCTTGTTGTGTGGGCTTTGTTTCGGAATGGCAATATCCAGCGACCATTCGTTGCCAGAGATGACATTTGCGAAAGATGTGGATGGCATTTTTAGTGTTAGTGCGGTGGCATTTTGGTGTTAGGGCATGGTAGTTTATTTATTTTGGGGTATATTTCTTCCAAAACTGTCATCTGTGCAATCTAGATTATGTGGCTGTGGGGGCATTCGTTGGGGATTGGTTTGTAGCGAATGTTCGCCAGATATTTTTCCTGTTGTTTCTTCTTCAAAGTCGAATTAGATCTGTTGTGGTCCAAGTGGCAATGATGGTGGGTGATGGGCGTCTGGCTTGGGACATGATCCTCCATGGGTGCAATCCTTGCATATTTCTTCTTCGTTGCTCTTCTCTGAAATCAGAGCCTTCTATTACTGATGCATGTGGTTAGTAGTTTGGCATATAATGGTGTGGTCTTCAAGACGCTATTTTGGTCATAACCTTGTGGATGGTTCAATGTGATGAAGTCAAAATCGCTTGCTTAGAGAGATGACGGCGAATCTTGCGTACAATCTCGGCGATGGTCTTCCTCTCAACTGTGTGTGTGGAGTGCTTGTGCATACACAGATCGATCGGTGTAGCCCTGTGAGTTTGAAGCATGTTGTAACATTTTTCACTAATTAATTTGACAATTGTTCTTTTATCCATCGGCCTTAAGGGTACTGACTTAAAAAGAAGTTGCGAAGGTGTATTATATTGTGTTCTTTTAGATATTCTACTATTGCGTTGAAACAACAACAATTTGTTTTTGAAACAACATCTATGTTGTTTGCCGAATAACCGCGGAAAACATGATGAATGGCACGAGGGTCGTGATGCAATTCCATCATATATTTTTGTATTTTTTGGTGGCTGCTACGGATTAGGCGGATGATTTTCTGGAGAAATCATCCACCTAGCCCGCCGTTCAATCTGGCACTAGTGGACGTCCGATCTGGCGCTGCACCGGGAGCCGTCGAGTGTTGTCCATGGCAACATGGAGCACCGGCGAAGCTCCATTACAACCCCAACAGTGAGACAAAGCTGCAACAGATCAACGACGACGCCGGCACAGCTGCATTACAACCCCAGCAACGAGACAAAGCTGCAACTGAGCAACGACGACACCGACGAAGCTCCAATGCACCACCGACGGAGCTCGATTGCAGCCTAACGACCAAGGTGATGGGCCAACGAAGATCCATGCAGCAGCACCGACGCTCCATTGCAACCCCCCCCCCCCCCCCGACGACGCTTCATTGCAACCCCCAATGATGTGGCAAAGATCCAACGTAGCACCAACGGCACCCGGTGAAACTCCATTACGACCGGAGTTGAGGGAGATGCCTCGTTACAACAATGTTATTGTTGCAAAAAAACACATGGGTTGCAATGCAGAGCGGCAGTCGCGAGTGGGAGCCTTCCATCAGGATGGCCGGAGTAACCCTCCCCCCTATCTTGTTGCAATCGTGTCGTTCGGTGCCTGTATCGCCCCTCTCCCGGACATTGCGAGGATGCAAGCAACAACGGCTGCGGCCATGGAAAGGATGCAAACAGTAGCGACTGCTTCGCCCTATGATTGCAACAACCACAGAGTTGGGGTAGAGTAGCATCATGCGACCGACGCCAGCACCCCTCCCGGCTCCCAGCTGTAGTTGTGGTGCTCGCCATGGGAGCCTCGGCCTCTCCTCTGGTAGTGACGAACGAGGAGGAAAAGGGGAAAAGAGAAAAAATGTGTGGAGAAGAAGAGATGCGCTGGAAGATAAGGTTGGGGGAGGAGCGGTGGGTGGTCCCTCGGGGGACACGTGCTGCACACAGCAGCCGACTAACGGGAGGAACAAATCATCCAGATGAAACATAACGTTTTCCATTGGGGGGTGGGGTGTTCCTTTTTCTTGTGTTAGACAATTACTTGGATCTCAAGTTACCTAGTCCTAGTCGTTTTGTAATAGTCATAGTCGGTTTGTAACCCCTTATATAAACTCATGTATGCGGCCGCAATAATTAATAAACCATAGTTCTATTCAATCTTATATGGTATTAGATATTCGGTCCTAGGGTATGTCTCCGCCGCCGCCGCCCGGCTACTTCGAACGTCGGGCTGCTATCATCGCCAAAGCCGTCGTGGTCTCCTCTTCTTCTACCCTTGTTCTAGCACCACCAATGCCTCCCACAATTTCTTTTACCGATACAATCTCTGATGTTAGCCCCTATATCCCTGTAACCCTTGGTCTCAATTCCAACAACTACTACCATTGGCGCCACCTCTTTGACATCCACCTTGGGCGATGGAATCTCCGTTCTCACATCACCGCCAACTCCGTTGCCCAGCCTCATGATCCACAATGGGTCAAGGATGATCTCGCCATCATCCAATGGATCTACATGTGAGTATCCACATAGATTTTCAATCTCGTCTTCCGTGATGCTGCCATCGCCGCCGATCTCTGGGTGGCCCTTTGTCAGCTGTTCCAGGACAATGTTGATGCTCGCAACAACATCCTCCACACCGAGCTCAGGAACATGGTGCAAGGCAATACTTCTCTCAGTCTCTACTGCCAATGCCTCAAGTCCATCTTCGATGAACTTCATGAACTCGGTGATCCAGTTGACGACGGATAGCTCATCAACATCCACCTCGTCGGGCTCAGCGAACAATTTGACAAGCAGGCCTCCTTCATCCCCATGATGCGCCCACCTCCATCATTTGCCGAAGTGCGCTCCATGCTCCAATGGGCCGATCGTGCCCAATCCAACAAGGACGCTTGCCCCCAGCTCTTCGCCGTCGTCCCTCGCGCTCCACCACCGCAGCCGCCACCTTCTTCACCAGCGGCGCCACCTTCACCAGTAGCGCCCACTCCACCAGCGGGCTGGCATCCCAGCCCCAATTATCGTGGCAATAACCCCATCTATAGGCCGCCTACGACACGCTCGACGCCTCCTCCTTCGCCACCACCGACTCTAAGCACCGTGCCGGCTCCAAGTGCTCCTCCTGCGGCTCCAACCTGGCGTCCTCCACATGATCCCTGGACAGGGCTCGTCTAGGCGTGGCCCATGCCCTGGTCTGCCCCGTCTCCTCTCGGCGTTCCACCTGTAAATATAAAGCACAGATGCAATCACGATGCAAGACATGGCAATATGCAGAGCTAGGCATGCACTAACGCAGTATTACACGTCACAGACGGGTCGGAAGAATATCTGACGATATTTTCCAGGTCTCGGGCTACTACCGGACAGACGAGAACGATGGAAATGTTCCACGTTCGTTATGATAGGAGCACGTGACAGACTAACAGATTGCGTATTCGGATTCGTAGGATTATTCTGAGCAACTTTCATGTTCAAAACTTTTTCATCCGGGCTACGGTTTATTTTATATTAATTTTTAAAGATTTAATCAATTTCTGGAATTAACAGATTTAATTTAATTCGAAAATTAATTTATTGCGTCATCATGACGTCAGCAGTCAACAGGACTGTTGACTGGGTCAAACTAACGGGTGGGACCCGTCTGTCATTGACTGTTAATTAACTAACAGTTTTAGTTAGTTTAATTAGCATGTTAATTAATGTTAAGTTAATTAAGCAAACTTAATTAAGTTAATTAATTCGTTAACTAATTAATTAATCTATTTATTTTTATTTGTAAAATCCCCTTTTTATTCAATTTTGTTTTTCTTTTAATTTTTTGTTTATAGGGGCGGGCCCCACCTGTCGGTGGCCCGTCTGGGCCACACACACGCACGCACGCACACACTACGCATGCACACACGCACGAATCGGGCCACAGCAGTAGCACGGCATGGCGGCGCGGCGGCCACCGACACGGGCGGGGGGGGGGGGCAAACAGAGGCGGGACCGGGTGTTGCTCACCCTCGCTGCACGGGAACGGGGCGGCGAGGCGTGATGAAGCCGGTCGGGGAGGAGGGGAGGAGGCGAGGACGACGGCGGAGGGGCGGCGATCCAGCGGCGGGCGCGGCCAGAGGGGCGCGCCAGCGCGTCGCCGGGGGGGGGGGGCAAACGCGGCGGGGCGGTTCAGGCGCGCGGGGCGCGGACGGGACCGGCGGCCAGGCCCGTCGGCGGGGGGGACGGAGCGGGGCGGCTCCAGGCGGCGTCGTCGTCGGGGGGGGGGAATCGGGCGCGGGCGCCCCTGGCTCCATATAGGAGCCGGCTGGGCCGACCAGGCCGGTTGGGTCGGCCAGCTGGGCCGGGCCCAGTTGGACCGGTCCGGGGGGGCTTTGTTTTATTTATTTTTAGTTTCATTTCTGTTTTCTTTTTCTTTTATTTATTTAATTTCTTTTTACTTTAAAAATACAAAAACAGTACTAAAATTAGTATAACTAAATATACTACTGCCACATTAATTATGGCACCCTAATAAAATAGTTTAACACTTTATTAATTATAAAAGGCATTAATTAATTGTTTTAACCACTGCTTTAATTGTTTTTGGGCATTAAATCACTTTACAAAAATGTTGGTTCCAATTTTTAAATAGCTTAGGGAATATTTGCAACCCAAGCAAGATTTTCAATTTGGAGTTTGCAAAACTTTTAATTCCACTTTCAAATGATTTTGAATTGCATAGGGATATGAACGAGAGTTTGATTCCAACAGTGATCATAACTGGATTAGCAAAATGGATTAGCATAATCCTCAGATTACTGTAGCTTGATTACAGAGATTGCTGTAGCTGTAAATCCAGGGCGTCACAACCTCTCTGGCACTTCTTTGGCCCACTGGGTGTCTTTTGGTGCAAAAAAAAAATCTCCAAAAAGTTTCGTCGCGATTGGACTCCGTTTGGTACTGATATTCTACGAAGTAAAAAACAAGCAAAAATAGCAACTAGCACTTTGTCACTATGTCAATAGGTTAGTCCCAAAAAATGATATAAAATTGCTATAAAGTGATTGTAAAACATCCAAGAATGATAATATAACAGCATGGAACAAGCAAAAATTATAGATACGTTGGAGACGTATCAACATCCCCAAGCTTAATTCCTACTCATCCTCGTGTAGGTAAATGATAAAAATAGAAATTTTTATGTGGAATGCTGCCTAACATGCTCATCTCATATTCTTTTCTTCGTAGCATGGACATTTGGACTTTTAGATGATTCAAAGCAATAATCTAGTTTTAACATAATGACTTCAATACTCAAGCATGCCAACAAGCAACCATGTCTTTCAAAATATCAACACTAAAGAAAGTTATCCGTAGCCCATCATGCTCAATCATTGATTCAATCATGAAACACACTCAAATATTAGCTACACCCAATGCTCAAGTACGATCATAGTGCCCCCTACTTGGTGCTTTATAAGAGAAGATGGAGACCCAAAGTAAAAATAAAAATTGCATAAAGTAAATAGATAGGCACTTCGCAGAGGGAAGTAGGGATTTGTAGAGGTGCCAGAGCTCAAAGTTTTAAATTGAGAGAGATAAAATATTTTGGGTGGCATGCCTTTCCTGTCAACGAAAACGACAAAGTAGCTCACAATACTTTCCATGCTAGATATATCATAGGCAGTTCCCAAACAAAAAATAAAGTTTATTCCTTTTTCCACCATTCTTTCACATTCCATGGCGGGCCGTATCCACGGTTGCCTTCCATACCAACACTTTCCAAGGAATTTATTATTTGACAACATAAAGTAATTTTTTTTATTTTTTCATTTCGGGAATGGGCATCCCTATTACCGCCGCACTCTCGTGCAATGACAAGTGAATAAACACTCATCTTGAGAATAACACATCTAGCATGGAAAAATATTGGACACTCCCCACCGTTTCATGCGCGGTACGAGCACACAAAAGAGAAGTTTATTTTGAAAATTAGAGATGGCACATACAAATTTGCATGGAACGGCATGGAAATACCGCATATAGGTAGGTATGGTGGACTCATAAGGCAAAACTTGGTTTAAGGATTTTGGATGCACAAGTAGTATTTCTACTTAGTACAAATGGAGGCTAGCAAATAGATTGAGAAGCCACCAAACCAAGAAACGAAAATTCACATAAGCGAGCATTCAGCATAACTAACACCGAATAATGCACCACAAGTAGGATGTAATTTCATTGCATAACTATTGACTTTCGTGCATGCATAGGGAATCACAAACCTTAACACCAATATTCCTACTAAAGCATAATTACTCACTAACATGACTCACATATTACTATCATCATGTCTCAAAACTATTACAAGGAATCAAGTTTAATTTGTCCAATGATCTTCATGAAAGTTTTTATTATATCCTCCTTGGATATCTATCACTTTGGGACTAGTTTCATATATTGCCAATGCTTTTTGACAAGCTCAAACAAATTTAAGTGAAGCACATGAGCATAGAGTTTTCATCTCTCAAAAAGGTATAAGTGAACCATGAGAGGATTTCTTCAAAATTTACTAACTCTCAAATTAATCTAAGTGAAGCATGAGAGTATTTCTACAAAAATTTCCAAGCACACCGTGCTCAAAAAGATATAAGTGAAGCACTAGAGCAATTTTATAGCTCAAAAAAGTTTAAGTGAAGCATAAAGAGCAATTCTAACAAATCATAGCATAATTTTGGCTCTCCCAAATAGGTGTGTCCAGCAAGGATACAAGTGACAAACTAAAAAGTAAAGCAATAAAAGACTCAAATGATACAAGACGCTCCAAGCAAAACTCATGATATGTGACGAATAAAAATATAGTTCCAAGTAAAATACCGATGGTCGTTAGAAGAAAGAGGGGATGCCACTCGGGGGCATCCCCAAGCTTAGTTGCTTGTTTCTCTTTGGATATATCTTGGGGGTGCTGTAGCATCCCCAAGCTTAGGCTCTTTTCACTCCTTATTCTTTCATCCATCGTGATCTCACCCAAAACTTGAAAACTTCAATCACACAAAACTCAACAAAATCTTTGTGAGATCCGTTAGTATAATAAAGCAAGTCACTACTTTAGGTGCTAATGCAAACCCATTCATATTTTATTATTGCATTATAACTACGGTATTTTAACTTTACCATGGCTCATACCCTTCAATATAACCCATAGATTCATCAAAACAAGCACACAATGCAACGAAAATAGAATCTGTCTTAAACAGAACAGTCTGTAGTAATCTGTACTCTAACCATACATCCATAACTCTAAAAATTCTGAAAAATTAGGACAACGTAATGAATTTGTATAGCAACATTGTGTTAAAATTTCCGCTCAATATCACGCTCCAGTAAAAAATGAAAATTCTAACACTGGACACAAAGTTTTTGTTTCAGGTTCAGCATCGCTTCTACTCATCTTATGAGTCATCCTAAAGGCTCCACTTGGCACAAACACTAAATAAACAATAAAACAAAATCATAACAGAGGAATAATTGTGTCAACACTCAAAAACAGAAAGGAAAAAGCAAAAATAAATTTATTCATTGGGTTGCCTCCCAACAAGCGCTATCGTTTTACGCCCCTAGCTAGGCATAACGCATAGTTTCAAGTATTGTCATCTTTGGTTGTGGATACATAGGATGATCTCATGATTGATTCATATGGTGGCTTAATTCTTGTTCTAGGGAAGTGTTCCATACCCTTTCTTAGTGGAAATTGAAAACGAATATTGCCTTCTTTCATATCAATCACGGCACCTATAGTGCGTAAAAACGGTCTACCAAGTATAATGGGACAAGACGGATTGCAATCAATATCAAGCACAATAAAATCTATGGACACATAGTTCCTATTTGCAAGAATAATAATATCATTAATTTTTCCCAAAGGTTTTTTAATAGTAGAATCCGCTAAGTGCAAATTAAGAGAACATTCTTCAATATTGGTGAGACGAAGCACATCACATAAAGATTTCGGAATCGTGGAAACACTAGCACCCAAATCACATAAAGCAAAGCACTCTTAATTTTTTATCTTGACTTTAATAGTAGGTTCCCACTCATCATGTAATTTTCTAGGAATAGAAATCTCCAACTCCAACTTTTCTTCAAAAGATTTCATCATGCCATCAACGATATGTTTAGTAAAAGCTTTATTTTGCTCATAAGCATGGGGTGAATTCAACATGGATTGCAGAAAAGAAATACAATCAATTAAGGAACAACTATCATAATTAAAGTCTTTGCAATCCGAAATAGTGGGCACATCACTAGTTAAAGTTTTGACCTCTTCAAACCCACTTTCATCAAAAATTTCATCAAGATTTTCACCCTCCAAATTATTGGGACGCCTTCTAGCTAAAGTTGACTCTAATTAAGTCCCTTTATCATAAATTTTGATATTACTAAACAAGGAACCAATAGAAGAAACACCAATCACTTTAAGATCTTCATCATTTTTATGAAGGCAATCACTAGAAAACGATTTTTCTAAGATTTCTTTTTAGCTCTAAGCATAGTGGTTCTTTTCTTACTTTCATCCATAGAGACATATAAAGCTTTAATTGATTCATCAATCTTAGGCACAAAAGCTTTCAACTTGAGATTTTCAACATCATGAGAAATTTTATCAATGCTTCTAGACATATCATCAATCTTATTTAACTTTTCTTCTATCGTAGTATTGAAAGCCTTTTGTGCATTGATAAATTCTTTAATATTACTCTCAAGATCAGAGGTGTTCCTATTATTATTATAAGAGGAATTACCATAGGAATTACCATAACTGTTAGAGGAATTTCCAGGAAAAGGCCTAGGATTAAAATTACCTCTATAAGCATTGTTATTGAAATTGTTTCACGAGACAAAGTTCACATCTACGGAATCACTATTTTGCTCAATCAAGGTAGACAAAGGCACATCATTAAGATCAATAGGAGAATTTTTACTAGCAACCAATTTCATCAAAGCATCAACCTTATCACTCAAAGTACTAATTTCTTCAACCGAATTAACTTTTTTACTAGTAGGAGCTCTTTCGGTATGCCATTGCGAATAATTTGCCATAATATTGTCTAGCAATTTAGTAGCTTCACCCAAAGTAATTTCCATAAAAGTACCACCCACGGCGGAATCTAAAAGATTTCTAGAGACAAAATTCAATCCCGCATAAAAAATTTGTATGATCATCCAAAGATTTAAACCATGAGTAGGACAATTTCTTAGCATCAATTTCATTCTTTCCCAAGATTGTGCAACATGTTCATGCTCAAGTTGCTTAAAATTCATGATTTGTGACCTAAGGGAAATAATTTTCGCGAGCGGAAAATACTTAGTGATAAAAGCATCCTTGCACTTGTTCCAAGAATCGATACTATTGCGAGGCAAAGAGGAAAACCAAATTTTTGCACGATCCCGCAAGGAAAAAGGAAATAACTTCAACTTCACTATATCATTGTCCACATATTTTTTCTTTTGCATATCACACAATTCTACGAACGTGTTTAGATGGGACGCGGCATCCTCAGTAGGATTACCGGCAAATTAATGTTTCATGACAAGATTCAACAAAGCGGCATTAATATCACAAGACTCCGCACTAGTGGCGGGAGGAGAAATAGGGGTACTAATAAAATCATTGTTATTACTATTGGAAAAATCACACAACTTGGTGTTTTCTTGAGTCATCGTGACTACGCAAACAAGATTGCAAGCAAGCAAGAGATTTGGCGAGAAAAAGGCAAACGAAAAAGAGGGCGAATAAAACGGCAAATTGGTGAAGTGGGGGAGAGGAAAACGAGAGGCAAATGGCAAATAATGTAATTGCAAGGAGATGAGATTTGTGATTAGGAACCTGGTAGATGATGATGGTGTCTCCTCGGCGCCTGAGATTGGCACGTAGAAGAGACCGCTTCCTCACTGGCAACGGCGCCAGAAATTCCTTTGACGTGGCTTGAGACTGCGTAGGTATTTCCCCAAAGAGGAAGGGATGATGCAGCACAGCGACGGTAAGTATTTCCCTCAGTTGTGAAACCAAGGTATCGAACCAGTAGAAGGATCACCACCACCTAATAAGCAGCACCTGCACACAAATAACAAATACTTACAACCCGACGCGTAAGAGAGGTTGTCAATCTCTCTACGGTAAAAAGATAGATTAGGTAATGATAGATAGGAGAGATAGATCTCTCAAGAACACAAAATAAAAAGGGCAAATAAAAAGTGCAGCAATATATTTTTTGGTTTTTGGTATAGTAGATTTGAAAACAAAGAGGCAAAAAGATAGATCGGAAAGCAATATGTTGGAAAAGTAGACCCGAGGGTCGTAGGTTTCACTAGTGGCTTCTCTCATGAGTATAGCACACGGTGGGTGAAAAATTTCTGTTGGGCAATTGATAGAAGAACAAATAATCATGACGATATCCAAGGCGATGATCATTATATAGGCATCATGTCCAAGATAAGTAGACCGACTCCTACCTGCATCTACCACTATTACTCCACACATTGACCGCAATCCAGCATGCATCTAGTGTATTAAGTTCATGGAAAAATGGAGTAATGCAATAAGAACGATGACATGATGTAGACAAGATCTATTCATGTAGGAATAGACCCCATCTTGTTATCCTTAATAGCAATGATACATGCGTGCCTTGCTGCCCCTTCTGTCATTGGGAAAGGACACAACAAGATCAAACCCATCACAAAGCACCTCTTCCCATGGCAAGAAAAATCGATCTAGTCGGCCTAACTAAACCAAAGATACGAAGAAGAAATACGAGGCTATAAGTAATCATGCATATAAGAGATCAAAGAAGACTCAAATAATATTCATGGATAGAAACTGATCATGAACTCAAAATTCATCGGATCCCAACAAACACACCGCAAAAGTTTACATCAAATAGATCTCCAAGAGACCATTGTATTGAGAATCAAAAGAGAGAGAGGAAGCCATCTAGCTACTGCCTATGGACCCATAGGTCTATGGTGGACTACTCACGCATCATCGGAGAGGCACCTATGAAGAAGATGAACCCCTCCGTGATGGTGTTAGATTGGATCTTGAGGCTCTGGAACTTGCGGCAGCTGGATGTGTTTTTCGTCGACTCCCCTAGGGTTTTCTGAATATTTGGGTATTTATAGGCATCAGAAACGGTGGAGGGGGGCCCCGTGGAGGGCACAACCCATCAGGGCGCGCCGGGGGCCCCCTAGCGCGCCCTGGTGGGTTGTGGACTCCACAGCTCACCTCTCTGGCACTTCTTTGGCCCACTAGGTGTCTTCTGGTCCAAAAAAATCTCCAAAAAGTTTCGTCGCGATTGGACTCCATTTGGTACTGATATTCTGCGAAGTAAAAAACAAGCAAAAAAAGCAATTGGCACTATGTCAATAGGTTAGTCCCAAAAAATGATATAAAATTGCTATAAAGTGATTGTAAAACATCCAAGAATGATAATATAACACCATGGAACAAGCAAAAATTATAGATACGTTGGAGACGTATCTGTGTCCTTTCCAAGTGACAGAAGGGGCAGCGAGGCACGCATGTATCGTTGCTATTAAGGATAACAAGATGGGGTCTATTCCTACATGAATAGATCTTGTCTACATCATGTCACCGTTCTTATTGCATTACTCCATTTTTCCATGAACTTAATACACTAGATGCATGCTGAATAGCGGTCGATGTGTGGAGTAATAGTAGTAGATGCAGAATCGTTTCGGTCTACTAATCTTGGACGTGATGCCTATATAATGATCATCGCCTTGGATATCATCATGATTATTTGATCTTCTATCAATTGCCCAACAGTAATTTGTTCACCCACCGTGTGCTATGGGAGAAGCTGCTAGTGAAACCTACGGCCCTCGGGTCTACTTTTCCAACATATTGCTTTTCGATCTATCTTTTTGCCGCTTTTGTTTTCAGATCTACTATTCCAAAAACCCAAAAATACCTTGCTGCACTTTTTATTTGCCTCTTTTATTTTGTGTTCTTGCGAGATCTATTTATCCAATCTACAATCTAATCTATCTTTTTACCGTGGAGAGATTGACAACCTCTCTTTCGCGTCGGGTTGCAAGTATTTGTTCTTTGTGTGCAGGTACCGTTTACATAGTGTTGCGTGGTCCTCCTACTGGTTCGATACCTTGGTTTCATAACTGAGGGAAATACTTACCGTTGCTGTGCTGCATCATCCCTTCCTCTTTGGGGAAACACCGACGTAGTCTCAAGCCACGTCAAAGGAATTTCTGGTGCCGTTGCCGGGGAGTAAGCAGTCTCTTCAACGTGCCAATCTCTGGTGCTGAGGAGACATCATCAACATCTATCAGGTTCCTAATCACAAATCGTATCTCCTTGCAATTACATTATTTGCCATTTGTCTCTCATTTTCCTCTCCCCCACTTCACAAATTTGCCGTTTTATTTGACCTCTTTTTCGTTTGCCCTCTTTCTCGTCAGACCTCTTGTTTGCCTACCTTGTTGCTATGACTGGCGTCACTACTCCCCCTTTGTCACCAGATTTTGAAGTTCTATACTTCAAACAAAAACAAGGGGAAAATCTGAAAGATGCCTGGTATAGGCTAATGGAATCCTATCACATTTGCAATCTAAAAGGATATGCAAAGATTTTGCTTCGAAATTTTTACATAGGATTAACTTTGCATCATAGACAACTCTTGGATTTTGCCGCTAAAGGGAACTTTATTGAGCTTGATGCCAACACCGCTTACAAAATTTTGGAAGGGATATTGAGGGTTCCTCCACCAAAAAAGGGGTTTTCTTTTACACAAGAGGGGGTTCAAATTTTAGATAATTTGGGTGATTTACATAAACATTTGGTCGAGTTGCTAAAATATAATGAACCTCTTAAACATATCAGTGGAAACCTCAATCGCATGAATACTTTGATTACTCTTTGCAATAAGCGTTTGGATATTATAGATCTCAAGATGGTCTCTTCTCCTGAAAATTTGGGGAAGCGCAAAGAGCCCCCCGGGTTTGAGAAAGCCCTCACAAAAGTAGCAAAAATCAAAGATGACAACACTTGAATCTATGCTTTATGCCTAGCTAGGGGCGCAAAACGATAGCGCTTGTTGGGAGGCAACCCAATGAATAAATTTATTTTTGTCTTTTCCTTTCTGTTTTGAGTGTTGACACAATTATGCCTCTTTTATGATTGTTTTGTTTATGTTTTATTTAGTGTTTGTGAAAAGTAAAGCCTTTAGAATGATTCATAAGATGAGTAGAAACAATGCTGAATCAGAAACAGAAACTTTGACTCCAGTGCATGAATTTTAATTTTTATTGGAGCGTGATAATGAGCTGAAATTTTAACACAGTGTTGCTATACAAATTCTTCACGTTGTCCTAATTTTTCAGAATTTTTAGAGTTACAGAAATATGGTTAGAGTACAGATTACTACAGATTGTTCTGTTTGAGACAGATTCTGTTTTCGTTGCATTGTGTGCTTGTTTTGATGAATCTATGGTTCATAATGAAGGGTATAAGCTATGGTAAAGTTAAAATACAGTAGGTATAATGCAATAATAAAATTTGAATGGGTTTGCAACAGCACTTAGAGTGGTGATTTGCTTTATTATACTAACGGATCTCACGAAGGTTTTGTTGAGTTTTGTGTGATTGAAGTTTTGAAGTTTTGGGTGAGATCACGATGGATGAAGGAATAAGGAGTGAAAAGATCCTAAGCTTGGGGGTGCTACATCACCCCCAAGATAATATCCCAGGAGAAACAAGCAACTAAGCTTGGGGATGCCTCGAGTGGCATCCCCTCTTTCTTCTAACGACCATCGGTATTTTACTTGGAGCTATATTTTTATTCGTCACATATCATGAGTTTAGCTTGGAGCGTCTTGTATTATTTGAGTCTTTGCTTGATTTGCTTTTTAGTTTTTCACAAGTATCCTTGCTGGACACATCTATTTGAGAGAGCCAAAATTATGCTATGATTTGTTAGAATTTCTCTACATGCTTCACTTAAATTTTTTGAGCTATGGAATTACTCTAGTGCTTCACTTATATCTTTTTGAGCACGGCGTGCTTTAAATTTTTGTAGAAATACTCTCATGCTTCACTTAGATTAATTTGGAGTTAGTAAATTTTGAATAAATTCTCTCATGCTTCACTTATATTATTTTGAGAGATGAAACTTTTATGCTCATGTTCTTCACTTAAATTTGTGTGAGCTTGTCAAAAGCAATGGCAATATATGAAACTAGTCTGATACGGGGCACACCCGTGTGTGTTGATCTTTCACGAATTGGAGGTGGATCCCACGAAGAACACGAAAAACATGGGGAATAACGAGGAGAAATCACGAGAGGAAACACTCAAGAACAAGTCCAATCACACATCCACTATGCTCACATACACACAAGATCCACAAGGGTACAAGAACAAGAAAGGGAAAGAGGATACATGGTAGAGTTCATCCCAAATCCCAAAGGGAGATGAGGCCTTGAAATCCCGGAGGATCTTCCCGTGCAAGGGGCCTTGACATCCACTAGGGGTCTTCTCTCATAGAGGCATCTACTCCATGGGAGAGGTAGTGGAAGGAGCAAAGGCTCATCTATCTATGAGCTAAATCATTGCTAACCCTAGCTAGAGGTAGGGGAAGAGTATTTATAGTCTTGGCCATGAAGGGGTAAGTGGAGAAGGGATACAAGGCCCAAGGCCCACGGCTGCACACATGCAGGTGTCGGACGTCCGAAGGACGTCGGTCGTCCGGAGGCTCGGGAGGGTTCAGACGTCCGGAGCGTGTCAGACGTCCGAGGCACGGTCGTCCGGAGGGCATCAGATTTCCGAGGTTTCGGTGCGGGTATCTTGGCTCCAGATTTCCGGAGGACGTCGGTCGTCCGGGCGCTGGAGGTTGTCGGACGTCCGGACGCTGGAGCTTCTGCTCGTCTTCTGGCTGGGCTGGACTCCAGGCGTCGGACGTCGGACGTCCGGAAGACGTCGGACGTCCGGAAGCTGTAGACTCTGCAGCTCCGTCTTCTTCCGTCTTTGCTTCCACGCTTCCCTCGCGGATGGTGTAGGTGTACACTTGCGCTCGCACTCCTCCTCGTCCTCCATGAAGCTTCGACAATACCTATGCATGCACACGAGAGGAATGTCAAGTAGTATACCATCCTCGAAGGGGTCAAGTGAACACGTGTAAATGAGATGATTCACCTTTATGTATGTGAAGTATTCATGGCATGTGTCACTTGCCAAACAGACTCTTGTCATGGTGATGTCCGTAGGATGCTCCGGATCATCCCCTCCCCCTTGGGAAAGATCCGTCCTCGGATCAAAATCCAAATCACCATGGGAAGGAAATGGCGTCACCGTGTAGGAGTGGACGATCACCAAGCTCTCGTCATCATCAAGCTCTAAAGGGGCACTCTCCAATGTCGCCGTCTAGCAATTCCTTCAAAAGGAGCAAATATGACAAACACTTGGCAAAACAAATGTGGTTAGCGTTAGTGAAAAACCAAGCATTCAAGTGGGGAATCACCGCACAAGTGTTGTCATCATGCATAACATATGGTGTGACAAGGGATTGTGTCATGGCATGTAAGCGTACAAATTGAGCACAAGCAATGCTATCACAGAAACAAGCATGAAATTGTGAGGTAGGGATGCAAATATGTGTGACGATAGAACGAGCATCTACCTCAAGGTCATAGCACGCATGCACAAAACAATCAACAAAAGGTCTATGGTAGGCATAGGAATTATTCACAACACCAAATAAAATGAAGTGTCTAGACACATGGTGCAAGTGCAAGACAATCCAAGCATAATGTGCACATGGTGTAGTGAAGATAGTACGACACTCAACACAATAGAAAGAGCAATTGTTCATCATGTGTGAAGCAATCAAGTCAAGCATGTAGTAAGCAATGTGGCATGGCAAATGGGAATAAGTGACATTGTTGCAACCAAACATATGATAGGAGCTATTAATCCACGAGTTGGATGCAACACACAAGGTATATATGGCATGAGGCATGGCAATGTGGCAATCATGAGGGGAAACAATATATCTATCATGTGTGCAAATATGTGGTCCAAGATAACCAATATATGGCATGGTACAAGCAACACAAGCAGGATGATCCACAATATCCATGCTCAAGAAGGATGTCACCTTGAAAGCGTGACCTTGTGCGTCCGTCACAATGCCGATGCACAAGCAAGTGCGATGTAGAAACGCGTTGGTGTAGCATGGCTCGCTCTCAAGAGCTCGAATGGTCAACTCACGTGAAGTGGAAGTTGACATGTAGTCGAAGTATCTTACACATACACACAACAAAGGAAACAATGTATGTGCATGGTAGACAAACACATCATCCATCATGATGGTTCTCTTCTCTTGCACATAACAATTAGAAGCAAAAGTGCATGAATAATATGATGCAACAATGGCAATATTCATGGCACTAGGCATATGGTGCAAAGAAAGAAGGCAAGCATGCTTCACATAAAGGATGTTAAAAACTCCAATAATATGAGAGAAAGCTATGGGGGCAATCTCATTAGCAAGATCAAAAGCAGTGTTGCACTCAATACATGGCAAAGCATCGAGCATGAGAGAGGCAACATATGGAGACATATGACAATAAGCAATATCACTCATGTGCAAAGCATGGCAATGGTTGTCATCAACCGCATAAAAGGAGCACATCGGTGATGCAACACAAGCAAGCATAGTGATCATGTCGCGCAAACTAGTAGTGCGAAGATGCAACATACTAGAGGAAATCATGGCAATCATGTCATGTGAGCAAATAATAGGCATATACAATGCGCATGACATATCGCAAGCACGGAAACAAGATATGATCAAAGTATTATCATTGTATTGGCGAGAAGTCCTATGCAAAGAGCAATTTGTCAACATGACTCTCCCAACACAAGCATGAACAATAGCATGGCTCACAAAAGGAACATGGCAACAATGACAATAAATATCTCCACCAAGTTTGCAAATACACATACAAGTCATATAAGCAAGTGTCATGTGAGGTGCAAAGCATGGGTCACTGATGCATGACAAGGGCATAGAAATGAGCATATCATGCAAAGTGAACATGGCAATATGGTCATAATAAGTGTAATGAGTAAGAATCCATAGCCATGTGAGAGCCATGTAGAAGAAATGCGTGAAGTCCTTGCGCGAGGGGAATGGTTGGAGACACATTCCGGTGAATCCCAAAGCATCGGTGCTCTCAAGAGCTCTTTTCGTCAACTCATGGGATTGTGAGGTTGACGAGTAATCATAAGTACCTACACACAACAAAGGCAAAGAGAAAATTGTGTGTGCGTGGTATATGTACACATCATCCATCATGATGTGTATGTGCATGTTAGAGTTAGCGCAAGATAAGCAATGCTCAAAGAAATTCGATGCATGGTATAGGAACATGTCATCCAGCATGAAAGAATAGTTATTATGTATAACACGATGGGGACACAAATTGAACATGCAAATATATGGCACAACAATAGCATTTTTATTCATGAGAAGCATATTGTGCACACATTTATGGGGATCATGCAAAGTGTAGGATGGATCAAAATCTCCTAATAGATATGAGGAAACTATGGGGGTCTCCTCATGTGCAATAGCGGAAGCATAATATGGAGAGTATGGACAACATCCAAAACAATGCATATCCGAAGCTAGGTGGTCATGGCATGTCATATGTGAGTAATTGCGCAAATGATGCAAAGGGAGCATGGCAATATCATCACAAGAAAAGCAAATGCCAATAACCAAGGGTTTGTCATCTATGCCATATGTGCAAATTGGGTTTATTTTAATGGCATATGCATAGTTACTACGGTGAGATTGCAATGATGCAATATGGGAAATCTCACGCATAGCATATGACAAATCAAGCGGATTGTCAAACATGATGTGACCAATAGAGTTCTCACAAGATTTCCTATGCAACATGGCATCATAACTAATAGACTCCACATGAGAATCGTCAAAATCATCATAAATGGGCAATTCATCACATGAGGAAGTCGCATAATCATGAAGCATGGAAATAGGGTGATCATCATCATGCAAGAAATCAATGTCCACTAGTGGGACAAGCAAAGAACCTTCACCTATGTTACCTTTAGAGCTCCGCTCATGTGATGCAGGTGAGGTGGGAAGTACCAACTCGTGGTCAACATCATGATGGAACCATGTGGGGGTGCATCATATTCCACCATGGCCATCGTCTTGTCCAAAGGAAGGACGAAGTCATCAAGGATCGGCGCTTCATCGTATATGGGACCTAGCACCAAAGGAGAAGACACAATAGAGGTAGAGGTTAAGTTGTTAGAAATCGAAATGGCCTCACATGCCCTATCAACTACCTCACTCGCTCTATGTGGTGGTGGCTCACTCACTCCCTCTAGGTAGTTGCACTCATACTCACATATGGTGGAGTCACTCATCTCACTCAAGTGGTGGGGGTTGTGGCTCTCCTCACATGGGAATTTGAGCAACTCATCATATATGGGGCTAGTGGTGAAGTCACTCTCACTCTCAATATGGTGGCAAAAGTCTCTCAACTCAACTCCAAACGTCGCCGTGGTCGAAGGGAAAATCCCATGCTCAACCATCTCGTCATCGTTGCCGTGGATGAAGGCCGAAGATGTCACATCATCACTCTCGCCTCCAAAGATGGAAACATCATCCATGCTCGCCACCTTGTCGCTCGCCTCCAAAGCATGTTCCTTGAGTGGCTCCGTAGTTGTGGCCGTCGCCGCACCATCTTCAAAAAGAGTCGTGGTAGACTCAGCATCGTCAATGCCACAAAGAGGCATGGCGGTGAAGTCAAACTTGGGAGCGTCGTCTTGGAGCTCATCAGGCTTGGACATCTTGGTGGTACCATCCTCATGCGCGTAGTCGAGGAGCTTGGTCGTTGCGAAGTGTGCTCGGGGTCGAGTAGCCTTGGCCTTGAGTTCTTGTTCCGCCTTGAGAGCACCAACGTAGATGTCGTCGAGAGACTCGTAGTTATTGTGGAAGATAGTCTTGGCAATGTCGTTGTTCAATCCCATCATGAAGTGGAACTTCATCCAAATGGGGTCGTCCACACTGGCTCGTCGCAAGGCTTTCTTAATCTTCATGAAGTACTCATCGAGGGACTTGGATCCTTGTATGGTGTCCTCCAATTGGCGTTGAAGATGTTCCGTGTATGTAGAAGGCACAAACTCTCGCCGCAACGCTTTCTTCAACTTGGACCAACTCATGTCGAAGTTTGTCGAAGATGTGTGAAGCCACCATGTCGACACGTAGTCATGGAAGTTTCTTGTGGCGGACTTCACTTGATCTTCGGAAGGGACTTAAAGTAGATTGAGGTAGGTGTCCATCTTGCGCTCCCACTCGAGGTACTCTTCGGGGTCATGAGTCCCATAGAATGGAATCTCGAAGTCGTAGTAGCTCGTGGAAGTCACGGTCTTGAGCTTGGGGAGCTTCTCTTGAAGTGCTTGTCGGCGAAGATGCCGCATATCCAAAGGCGAAGATGCCTTGAAGTCGCTTGGCGAAGATGCCAAGGTAGGTGGTGAAGTCATCGAGCGGTGGTTGGTGTCGAGCTCGTGACCATCACACTTGTTCGTTGTTGGACGCCTTGATGTTGGCGTCGTTATTTCTTCATGTCGTTGATGGTGTCGATGCCGAGGTGATCTTGCCGGAGATGGTAGCTCGGAAGCATGTGCACTTGAGCGTCTTCTCAAAGATGAGGAAGACCTCTTGCACATGTTGATGAGGACCTTGAGCTCCTCCATTTGAGCATCCAACTTGGCGTCGATGGTTTTCCTCATGGCATCGAACTCGTTGTTGTTATTGTAGACCGAAGGAGATGTGCTTTGCCTATCCATCACAAGACTCGAACAAGGGTGAGTAGTAAATGAGATAAACAATACGAATATACCGTTTCCCAAAGTGGAGGATGTATCCCGTTTCACTCAATGTGAAATGAAAGAATAGGGGAATTGGTACCGGACTTGTTCACTCACACCTACATTGTAAAGCTTATCGAGTGGCTCGGTTAGGACAAGTGGCACAAAATTCAAGCAAATGTTAGTCAAGATATCGAAAATGTTGAGTAAGATTCACAAAATTGCAATGCAAAGCAAATAGATTAATAGCTATGGTGGCACTAGGAACACACACACGGATAGATAAATGGGGTCCGCGCAACCAAGGAATGAGCACAAAATGTGAGAGACCCAGGAAAAGCTCGTGTTGCACGGATACTAGAAGAGACAATAGCTCGATTGCTCAAATGGGCTAGATACGCACTTGTGCATCAACCTATGAGAGTAAACGTGTCGTCTTCAATCCCAAGTATGCTATGTATGTATGATCCAAGAGTATCTACTATGCAAAATGGCTCAATGCGATTGCAATTGCTTATAAGCTCTTTGTATCTCCTCTTTTGCTTAAAAGCCTTTTCTTCTTTTTGCTTTTTTTATAGGCTATGCTTGATGCTCGAACCAAGATATGAGACAAGTATGATGGATAAGCACGGGAGAGACTTATGGCACCATGTAGATAGCAAGATGTTTGCACGCTATAACTAGCTATGCGGCATAAGAGTAGCACTACGGTGCACAAGTAACGTGGCCCGTCAATTCTCAACTCGCTAGTCTCAATGGGTAAGGTACGCAATAGGCTCAAAGCGATCAATGCAATGGCAAGGAAATGGACAATGATGTCGTCGAGATTACCGTCCTTGCTTACGGTTGGGGTGCCAAAAGGCAAAGTGGCAGATGTCGATGTCGAAGCCGTGGCGATGATGAGCGGCGGTGTTGTCGATGTAAAACAGTCCCTAATTAGCCGAAACACCTTAGGAAACGGAAACCGCAACTCAAAATCTCAAACCAACTTGGGTTAGGGTGGCAGAATTTTATGGTGGAAATGCTATGCGGAAGTTGTGGTTGTGGCCTAGGCAAAGATGCCAAATATGCAAAATGTTGATGGAGTCAAATGGTTTTGCAAGTATTTTTGTGGGATGGGGGGTGTCAATAGCTACAAAAAGAGCTAAAGAACGTCGAAATTGGAGTTCGGATGAATTAGTTATGGCCGAAACAAAATTCCAGCCAAGTCAGTTTCTACACGTGTCGGACGTCCGAGAGATGTCGGACATCCGAGGGTCGGACGTCCGGACGGTCCGGAAATCCGAGAAATCGGCTCTGTTTTGGTGTTACGGATGTCCGGAAAGTGTCGGACGTCCGAGGCTTCGGGAGGGTCCGCACGTCCGGAAAGGGTCGGACGTCCGATGGGTCTGGGTCAGATCGGGATTTCAGATTCGGGACGCGATTTTGGGCGGAAATATCGATTTTCGGGGTCAAAATTGATGAGGAAAAAGAAAAATTAGGTGGATTTCGCGGTGGGAATGCTAGATCTAGTTGCCAAACACGAATTCCATGGATCAAAATCAACAAAATCTCACAAGAACCAACAAATCACAATTTTTTGGTGAGGCTATTTTTGATGGGGATTTCCGAATTGGGATAGAAACACATAAAATTAGGCTAGAAAACGAAGGGAAGGACTCCAAATTCATGAGAAACGTGGCTCTTGATACCAATATGATACGGGGCACATCCGTGTGTGTTGATCTTTCACGAATTGGAGGTGGATCCCACGAAGAACATGGGAAAGAACGAGTAGAAATCGTGAGAGGAAACACTCAAGAACAAGTCCAATCACACATCCACTATGCTCACATACACACAAGATCCACAAGGGTACAAGAACAACAAAGGGAAAGAGGATACATGGTAGAGTTCATCCCAAATCCCAAAGGGAGATGAGGCCTTGAAATCCCGAAGGATCTTCCCGTGCAAGGGGCCTTGACATCCACTAGGGGTCTTCTCTCATAGAGGCATCTACTCCATGGGAGAGGTAGTGGAAGGAGCAAAGGCTCATCTATCTATGAGCTAAATCATTGCTAACCCTAGCTAAAGGTGGGGGAAGAGTATTTATAGTCTTGGCCACGAAGGGGTAAGTGGAGAAGGGATACACGGCCCAAGGCCCACGGCTGCACACAAGCAGGTGTCGGACGTTCGAAGGGCGTCGGTCGTCCGGAGGCTCGGGAGGGTTCGGACGTCCGGAGCGTGTCGGACGTCCGAGGCACAGTCGTCCGGAGGGCCTTGTATTTCTGAGGTTTTAGTGCGTGTATCTTGGCTCTGGATTTCCGGAGGACATCGGTCGTCCTGGCGCTGGAGGTTGTCGGACGTCCGGAAGGCGTCGGTCGTCCGGACGCTGGAGCTTCTGCTCGTCTTCTGGCTGGGCTAGACTCCAGGCGTCGGACGTCCGGAAGACGTCGGACGTCCGGAAGTAGTAGACTCCGCAGCTCCGTCTTCTTCCGTCTTCGCTTCCACGCTTCCCTCGCGGATAGTGTAGGTGTACACTTGCGCTCGAACTCCTCCTCGTCCTCTATGAAGCTTCGACAATACATATGCATGCACACGAGAGGAATGTCAAGTAGTATACCATCCTCGAAGGGGTCAAGTGAACACATGTAAAGGAGATGATTCACCTTTATGTATGTGAAGTAGTTGTGGCACGTGTCACTTGCCAAACAGACTCTTGTCATGGTGATGTCCATAGGATGCTCCGCATCATAGTCCCAAAGTGATAGATATTCAAGAGGGATATAATAAAAACTTTCATGAAGATCATTGGACAAATTAAAATTGATTCCTTGTAATAGTTTTGAGACATGATGATAGTGATATGTGAGTCATGTTGATGAGTAATTATGCTATAGTAATAATATTGGTGTTAAGTTTTGTGATTCCCTATGCAAGCACGAAAGTCAATAGTTATGCAATGAAATTACATCCTACTTATGGTGCATTATTCTGTGTTAGTTATGCTCAATGCCCGTTTATGTGAATTTTTGTTTCTTGGTTCGTTGCTTTTCAATCTATTTGCTAGCCTCCACTTGTACTAAGTAGAAATACTACTTGTGCATCCAAAATCCTTAAACCCGGTTTTGCCTTATGAGTCCACCATACCTACCTATATGCGGTATTTCCATGCCGTTCTAGGCAAATTTGTATGTGTCATATCTAATTTTCAAAATAAATTTCCTTTTGTGCGCTCGTACCGCTCATGAAATGTTAGGGGGTGTCTAATATTTTTCCATGCTAGATGTGTTATTCTTAAGATGAGTGTTTATTCACTTGTCATTGCACAAGAGTACGGCGGTAATAGGGATGCCCAGTCCCGAAATGAAAAAGAAATGTACTTTATGTTGTCAAATAATAAATTCCTTGAAAAGTGTTGGTATGGAAGGCAACCGTGGATACGGCTAGCCATGGATTGTGAAAGAATGGTGGAAAAAGGAATAAACTTTACTTTATGTTTGGGAACCGCCTATGATGTATCTAGCATGGAAAGTATTGAGAACTACTTTGTCGTTTTCGTTGACAGGAAAGGCATGCCACCCAAAATATCTTTCTCTCTCAATTTAAGCTTTGAGCTCTGGCACCTCTACAAATCCCTACTTCCCTCTGCGAAGGGCCTATCTATTTAATTTATGTAATTTTTACTTTTATTTGAGTCTCCATCTTCTCTTATAAAGCACCAACTAGGGGGTACTATGATCATACTTGTGCATTGGGTGTAGTTAATATTTGAGTGTGTTTCATGAATGGATCAATTAATGATTGAGCATAATGGGCTAGGAATGACTTTCTTTAGTGTTGATATTTTGAAAGACATGGTTGCTTGTTAGCATGCTTGAGTACTAAAGTCTTTATGTCAAAAATAGACTATTGCTTTGAACCATTTAAAAATCCAAATGTCCATGCTACAAAAGAAAAGAATATGTGATGAAAATGTTAGGAAGCATTCCACAACAAAAATTCTGTTTTTATCATTTACCTACTCGAGGACGAGTAGGAATTAAGCTTGGGGATGCTGATACATCTCCAACGTATCTATGATTTTTGATTGTTCCATGCTGTTATATTATCATTCTTGGATGTTTTACAATCATTTTATAGCAACTTTATATCATTTTTTGGGACTACCCTATTGACATAGTGCGAAGTGCCAGTTGTTGTTTTTTGCTTGTTTTTTACTTCGCAGAATATTAGTACCAAATGGAGTCCAATCGCGATGAAACTTTTTGGAGATTTTTTTGGACCAGAAGGAAGCCAGAGTGCCAAAGAAGTGCCCGAGAGGGGGCCCAGGCAGCCCACAAGACACCAGAGCGCGCCAGAGGCCCCCGACGCGCCCTGGTGGGTTGTCGCCACCTCGGGAGTCCCCTCCACCGCCTCTAAGATCTATAAATACCCAAATATTCCAGAAACCCTAGGGGAGTCAACGAAAAATACTTTCAGCCGTCGCAAGTTCCAGAACCGCAAGATCCAATCTAACACCACACGGAGGGGTTCATCATCCTCATTGGTGCCTCTCCGATGATGCATGAGTAGTCCACCATAGACCTACGGGTCCGTAGGCAGTAGCTAGATGGCTTTCTCTCTCTCTTTTGATTCTCAATACAACGGTCTCTTGGAGATCTATTTGATGTAATGACTTTTAGCGGTGTGTTTGTTGGGATCCGATGAATTTTGAGTTCATGATCAGTTTCTATCCATGAATATTATTCGAGTCTTCTTTGATCTCTTATATGCATGATTACTTATAGCCTCGTATTTCTTCTTCGAATCTTTGGTTTAGTTAGGCAAACTAGATCGATTTTTCTTGCCATGGGAAGAGGTGCTTTGTGATGGGTTCGATCTTGCGGTGTCCTCTCCCAGTGACAGAAGGGGCAGCAAGGCACGCATGTATCGTTGCTATTAAGGATAACAAGATGGGGTATATTCCTACATGAATAGATCTTGTCTACATCATGTCACCGTTCTTATTGCATTACTCCGTTTTCCATGAAATTAACACACTAGATGCATGCTGGATAGCGGTCGATGTGTGGAGTAATAGTAGTAGATGCAGAATCATTTCGGTCTACTAATCTTGGACGTGATGCCTATATAATGATCATCGCCTTGGATATCGTCATGATTATTTGATCTTCTATCAATTGCCCAACAGTAATTTCTTCACCCACCGTGTGCTATACTCATGAGAGAAGCCACTAGTGAAACCTACGGCCCCCGGGTCTAGTTTTCCAACATATTGCTTTCCGATCTATCTTTTTGTCGCTTTTGTTTTCAGATCTACTATTCCAAAAACCCAAAAATACCTTGCTGCACTTTTATTTGCCTCTTTTATTATGTGTTCTTGCGAGATCTATTTATCCAATCTACAATCTAATCTATCTTTTTACCGTGGAGAGATTGACAACCTCTCTTTCGCGTCGGGTTGCAAGTATTTGTTCTTTGTGTGCAGGTACCGTTTACATAGTGTTGCGTGGTCCTCCTACTGGTTCGATACCTTGGTTTCATAACTGAGGGAAATACTTACCGTCGATGTGCTGCATCATCCCTTCCTCTTTGGGGAAACACCGACGCAGTCTCAAGCCACGTCACCGAGCTGGGATCGAGCTACTTTTCTCCAGGCCATGAACAATTTTGCCTCTCAAGGCAACTCAGGTACGGATTGGATTTTTTATTCCGGTGCTTCTAGTCATATGTCTGCATCTAGTAATTCTCTTTCCTCTTGTACCCCATCTTCTTTCCAATCCATCACTCTTGGTGATGGTTCCTCTATTCCAATTTATTGTGTTGGTCAGGCTCAACTTCCCTCTCCCACTAAACCACTTCTTCTTCGTGATGTACTTGTTGCTCCAGCTCTCATAAAAAAATTAATTTTTGCTCGCCAATTCACTTGTGATAATCTAGTTTCTGTTGAGTTTGACCCTTTTGGCTTATCTGTGAAGGATTATCAGACCAAGGCCGAGATCGCACGCTTCAATAGCTCTGGTGACTTATACTCTCTCCATGGTATCCCTGCCGCCGCATCTCCAACATCCATGATGGCGTCCGTTGATCTCTCGCATCGGCGTTTAGGACATCCCAACCCTGCTGTTTTAGCATCTATTCTAGTGAATTTTCCATACCTTGTAATAGAGATTCTCATGATTCCTCCTTTTGTGAGTCTTGTCAATTAGGCAAACATGTGCGTCTTCCTTTTAGTTCATCTAGCTCTTCTAGCTCTTATCCTTTTGAATTAATACATTGTGATCTATGGACATCCCCAATTGCAAGTGTTTCTGGTTTTAAATACTATCTTGTCATACTAGACGATTTTACACACTTTGTCTGGACCTTGCCTCTACGCAACAAATATGATGTTCACACCCTTTTTCTCAATTTTCAGCGATATGTTTATGTCCACTTCTTTCTCCCCATTCGCTTCATCCAATGTGACAACGATCGTGAATTTGATAATCTTCAAAATCGAACTTTCTTCCTCCAACATGGCATCCTTCTTCGTTTTTCTTGTCCCTATACCTCTCCTCAAAACGGCAAAGCTGAACGCTCGCTTCGTACCCTCAATGATATTGTTCGTACTCTTCTTATTCAATCCTCCATGCCACCAAAATTCTGGGCAGAACCTCTCCACATCGCCACCTTTCTTCTTAATATTCGCCCTTCCAAAGTCAATCCAAATACCACTCCCTATTTCTCTCTTTTTCTGTGCCATCCCAACTACTACGACATTCGTGTCTTTGGTTGTCTCTGTTTTCCAAATACCTCTACTACCTCTGCCAATAAACTTTCTTCCTGATCTATCCCGTGTGTCCTCCTAGGTTTTTCTGATGAACACAATGGATATCGATGCCTCGATTTGCACACCATACAGGTACATGTGTCTCGTCACGTTACCTTTGTCGAGCACATCTTTCCTTTTGCTCAACGCAATGATCCCACAAACACCATTCACCCCTCGGCCACCCCCTCTCCTCGTCGTGCCCCTTTCCCTTTCTATGCTCCTATCACGGCAGCCCCACCTGACGGCAACCCTGCCGCAGTAGCAACATCCAACCCGCCCGCCAACGACTTCCCCGATATCCTGACACGGCACGACAATGACCAAAATCCTACTGCGGCAACATCGCCGCCCTCTCCACCAGCTCCCGATCCACCGTCACCCCCTCTCATGTTCGCATCTTCCGCTACGCCGGACACTTCTTCTCCTGCTCCTCTACTACCAGATCGCGTTGTTCCCACCCTCCCACCTACTAATGATCACACCATGCGCACTCCATCCAAGTCCGGTTTTCGTCAACCCGTCGATCGCCTAAATCTTCATGCCACCCCGACTCTCTCTAAAGTCCCCAAATCCTACAAAACTGCTCTTCTCGATCCTAACTAGGATGCTGCTATGCAAGAAGAATATAATGCTTTAATTGAGAATAATACATGACAGCTTGTTCCTCGCCCTTCCAACACCAACATTGTCTCTGGCAAATGGGTTTTTCGCCAGAAGTTTCACTCCGATGGTAGCCTTTCCCGCTATAAAGCGCGTTGGGTATGCCGTGGTTATTCTCAGCAGCATGGCATTGATTACGACGAAACATTCTCTCCTGTTGTTAAACCCAGTACCATTCGCACCGTTCTCAGCATTGTTGTCTCCTCCACATGGCCCATTCACCAATTAGATGTCAAAAATGCTTTTCTTCATGGTTCCCTCCAAGAGACCGTGTATTGTCAACAACCTCTTGGTTTTGAAAATCCTTCTTATCCCAACTACATATGTCTTCTCCAAAAATCTCTCTACGGTCTCAAACAAGCACCTAGAGAATGGTTTCAATGTTTCTCTTCCTTTATTCAAACAATAGGCTTCCTTCCTTCTCTTTCTGACACCTCTCTCTTTTTTTACCATCACAATTCTGAAATTTCTTACTTGCTTCTCTATGTTGATGATATCATTCTCACTGCCTCTTCTCAAAGTCTTTTGGAACGTATTATTAATCACCTTCGATCTGAGTTCTCTATGGCTGATCTTGGTCTTCTTCATCACTTTTTGGGCATTGTTGTTCTTCGTGATTCCTCTGGTCTTTTTCAACGCAATATATTCTTGATCTTCTCGATCGCGCTGGTATGCTTGACTGTCAATCTTCTCGCACCCCTGTCGACACTAGTTTCAAACTCTCTGCTGATGGTGAACCTTTCTCCGATGCTACTCTTTACGTAGTCTCATTGGTGCTCTACAATATCTTACAATCACTCGTCCTGAGATCTCTTTTGCTGTCAAGCAAGCCTGTCTCTACATGCATGATCCTTGTCTTCCTCACTATCATCACGTCAAACGTATTCTTAGGTATTTGAAAGGTACTCTTGATCGTGGTCTCCATATCAACAATTCTTCTCCTACTTCTCTCACCGTCCGACACTCGAAGATCCACATCCGGTTTCTGTGTTTTTCTTGGTAACAATTTGATTTCTTGGTCCTCGAAAAGACAGGTAACGGTCTCCCGCTCGTCCGCTGAAGCTGAGTACCGTGCAGTGGCACATGCTATTGCTGATACTATTTGGCTCCCTCAGTTGCTATCGGAGTTGCATCGACCAATTGAACAGGCTACCATTGTTTATTGTGATAACATCTCAGCTGTCTACATGTCTTGGAATCCTGTTCTACATCGACGGACTAAACACATTGAAATTGACATCCACTTTGCTCGAGAGAAGGTGGCTCTCGGTCAAGTTCGGGTGCTTCACGTTCCTACCACGGCTCAATTTTGCTGATATATTTACCAAAGGCCTGGCTACTACACCGTTTCAAGATATTCGATTCAGTCTCAACGTCGCCGAGCCTCCCGTTGATACTGCGGGGGATGTTAGACAATTACTTGGATCTCAAGTTACCTAGTCCTAGTCGTTTTGTAACCCCTTATATAAACTCATTTATGCGGCTGCAATAATTAATAAACCATAGTTCTATTCAATCTTATATCTTGGTTTGAAAGTCCTTCGAACCAAAATTCATCTACTTCCTCCTCTAATGAAAAAAACTTTGAGCAGCACCATTCTCATTGCGTGGCAGAAAACAAAAAAACATCATTTTCACCACGGCATGCAACTCATTCTCAACGGCGAGGCTGACCGGATTCTGGTCGAATTAAACAATGCATTTGCCGAAAGATCACCTCAGCATTTGGATAAATCTATTTTTTCGACATCACACCACGCAACCGCACGTGGCCCTGAGCAGATGCAAACGATTTTAGCAGCACCCGCACTGCCTTTTCCGAGTGACGGAAACAGACAGCGCTCCGCCCCGCTGCTCGCATGTCCGACTCCAACGAAACAGAGCAAGAGCGGACCAGAGCAGAGCAGAGCAGTGCCACCACAACCACTTGTTCCTTTCTTCACCGCCCCTCGCCTCCCCACCCCACCCCACCTCCTCCCCGCCGATCCGGCCGGCCCTTCCCCGCCGCCCGCTCCAGCTCGAGGTGCGTGTCCCCCGCCCGGATCCGCGCCCCGGCGCCTCGCCTCCTCGGCCAACTCCCGATTTGTGCTTGGGTGGGTGCGCGCGGCGCGAGCTTCTTGGGGCTCCTCCCTGTCGCGCATCCGGTTCGGCAGGGGCGGGGAGCAGGATTTTCCGCCTGTTTGCTTAGCGTGTCTAGCCGATCTCGGTAGAGACGAGGGATTTTCAGCTCGTTGCTTGGCCGGATTTGGGCTGGGGCGAGGCGTCTCTGAGTTGCCCCTTGACCTAATTCGCACGGAATTTTGGTTCAGAGAAGGAATGATAGCTTGTTTCTCGGGGCCATTATTCTGCATCTAACTCGGTGAAAGATAACATTTCGTTAGGTTTTCGTGTTCCAAAGTAGTAGAGCTGATGTGCTGCTATTTTCTTGGATCTTCCTGCATCCTCCAGTAGAGTTTTAGTTATCATCTATGGGTTGATCTACACATCATCCTTTTTTTTATTTGTATTTGTTCTGGTTGATATTGTTGTAGATGGTTTATTTTGTTTAGTCTACTTGTGGAAGTTAGCATGCTTCAGTGGGATTCCAGCGAAACTATGTGTGTATACTTGCATTTCTAGGCTGCTATATTGAAAAAGGTACCAAAATGCTCATACTGGTGGAAATGTACATCTTTAATCTCTGGTTGTGGCTACTTCATCCTCGGGAATTTGCCCAGATAGTGTGGGTTGTTGGAAAATTGCAGCGCTCGAGTTAACTATTTATTTATAGTCATGCGAGTAAGATTTGGATGCTAGTAGTGGGTCTTCTGTTTTTGGAAGAAGCGGCAATGTCCTATAAGTGTTCCTAAAGATATTTCTTGCCGTATGCTCATGTGATTTGTCAATGTGATAGGATGCTAGGTTTGGCGTTGGTTTACGTTTCCAAGCATTCCCTAACATATGTTTATAGTCAAAAGTTGTAAGCCACCTTAAGGATTAAGGGATAGTCGATGTTAGTGATTATGGAAACACATGTAGTATCCTTCTTCATTTCATCCGAAAAGCTGAACACTCAGTTGGCCGAATACTAATTTATTGCAGAAAATACAGTAAGCTTCAATTGTGGTGCACAACTAATTGCTTACAAATTATTTTTGTCTTGCAGGTTCTGTTGTTAGTGCTTGAAAGAATTAGAGTTGGCTACTGTTATTGGCATGATAGTGTTCGACACTAGGAGGTTGCTTGTGTTATATAGCAGGGCTCTTGATTTAAAAATAAAATTTGGAGTAGATGTCGTTCCGTAGCATTGTGCGCGATGTAAGGGATGGCTTTGGGAGCTTATCTCGAAGAGGATTTGACATCAGGATTCTGGGCCATGGCAGAGGGAGATCTCATGGTGCTGTCCATGAGTTGCATGACCCCGTGCCTGTAATCCAAAGCAGCTGCTGGGCTAACTTGCCTTCCGAATTGCTTCGAGATGTGATTGAGAGGTTGGAGGCTAGTGAGGCTACATGGCCTTGTAGGAAGAATGTTGTTGCTTGTGCAGCTGTCTGCAGAACATGGAGAGAGATGTGTAAAGAGATTGTGAAAAATCCGGAGTTTTGTGGAAAGATCACTTTTCCTGTGTCCCTCAAGCAGGTAATTATGCAGTTATGTTGACGTCAAATTATCCTTCTTCACTGGCATCTGGCAATATCGGTTCTTCAATGTTGGGTGATTAACCTATAACTAATGTTTGGAATGTTGGAATGTGAGATACGATGAACACAACATAATCAGCTTTAGCATGTGTTCTAATAAAATCATGCTGTTTCATCCATGTACAGCCTGGCCCTCGGGATGGAACTATGCAGTGCTTCATTAAGCGGGATAGATCTACCCAAACCTACTACCTGTACCTCTGCCTTACCTCAGGTAATTTTTTTGGTACTATCATATGATCTATGTTGTATGGGCTATGGACTTGCATTTAAAAACAAACTCGTATACGCAATTCTCTGTACTTCAAACTTCTGCTTTCTAAGATGTAAATTATTCTCTCGAGTCCTGATGTTATGCTTCTGTACAATAGCAAATTAATAACGACACGGTTTTATAGTCCATGTGTGTCTGGAAGTGTTCAGTTAACACAGATAAGCTTGACTAAGCTGTTCCTTATTGGATTCCATAGGAAATTGTTTCTCATTGACGCTATCTGCCTGCCTCAAAACTTGCATGGGCATGCTTATGTGCAGAACTACAGATTCACTTGACTCTATACATCGCTTGAAAGTCATATTGTGCATGTAATGAACCGTAGTTCTTAAAACAGAGGTGATTGTAAAGCCCCCTGGCAGCCCAGCCCACACACATACTAATCACTCTTTTTCACTCTACTCTGTAATATAATGTTTGGTAGGGGTCTCGACATGTCTTTTCATTTTTAATTAGAGCCATTTCACCAGTTCCATATGATATCTTTATACTGTTATAAAAGATGTCAATTGGTTGCGGTGGCGGGTGGCCGGTTTCACCACCTTCTCCCTGTGCTTACATGTGGTATTGTCTCTTATTTTTGTCAAAAATATATATGCCTGTGCAGTGATTTTAAAAGATGCCCTCTTTTTTTTGGCAAAAACATACTAGATGTATCTAGACAAATTTAAGACAAGTAATTTGGGACGGAGGAAGCATGTTAGTGCGGAAACTCCAACCTGCGATGTCTAATCCAACTCGGCACCTAACCAGCTTGAACCCACGTCCTCAAATTTTAGAAAAATGTGTATATGTCTGTGCAGCGACTCAGATAGGCAATAGCTGTCCTTCTTGTCAATTGCCTCCAGATTTTAAAATTCAAATCCGCCCATTGTGTTACTACCCCACAAACACATTCCAGTTCCTCCCGAGGCGAAGCTTATCTAAGAGCTGCGGCAAATCCTAGGGCATGACACGGAGCACCGCGAAAATCTTTTGACAAGTCTAAGTCAACACAGTATTATCTGTTATTCCGTAGCAATACACTGTTCTGTAGCTAGTAAGTCTTATCTGCACCACTTTACATACCGAAGCTGGGATGGTTACTGCCATATTAGTAATATTTACGGCTGCAAGTTGTGTCCTTTGTACTCTTTTCAAGCTTACTGATCCACTAGTGATTTTTGTTTTTACGACTTCCCTAGAACCATGCATTTTCTTACTTGTCCTGACAAATTTGCATTTACCTAATGGTTCCATTGGGATTGGCATGTATTTTCGTTTGTGTCCACATGATTGTTTATCTGTCAAACTGGCAAGTTGGAAATATAATAATTGTTTGCTAGCCTACATGTTTTCGTTGCTAGTATTATTATTTTAGCATTTTATAAGTTTTCTTTTCTACAGCTGTGCTAGTCGAAAATGGCAAATTCCTTCTGTCAGCAAAAAGGATCTGTTGTGCAACATGTACAGAATATATAATATCTATGAATGCGAACAGTATATCGAGGTCTACCGACACTTACATTGGAAAAATGAGGTACCATTTGAAGAAACCATAGCCTTATTTTAAACTTATACTGCCATTTAATCTGACATATGTTGGTACTTGCTAATATGTTTACCATTTTGCAGGTCAAATTTCCTTGGCACCAAGTTTGTAATGTATGACACACAGCCTCCTTACAATGCAAGTAGTGTTTCGCATCCTGGGACAACAAGCCGAAGATTCTACTCCAAGAAAGCGTCGACGAAGGTTCCTTGCAGCACATACAGCATAGCTCAGGTCTCGTATGAGCTCAATGTCTTGGGAACCCGAGGTCCTAGAAGGATGCGCTGCGTAATGCACTCCATCCCTGCCTCATCGCTCGAGGCTGGTGGCAGTGTCCCTTGCCAACCGGATATCATATTCTCCCGTTCCCTAGACGAATCTTTCAGCAGCATGCCGGTCTCGAAATCTTCCGTCATGGACCATTCCATGCGTTTTAGCAGTGCCAGATTCTCTGACGTCGGCCCGGCGATCAGAGGACAGGCATTGAGTGACGGCGAGGATTTGAAGGACACACCTTTGATTCTCCGCAATAAGGTTCCAAGATGGCATGAGCAGCTGCAGTGCTGGTGCCTCAACTTCCGTGGCCGGGTGACCGTCGCTTCTGTCAAGAACTTCCAGCTCACTGCTGCTGCGCAGCCTGCTGCTGGAGCCCCAACTCCACCACACCCTGCGCCAGCGCCTCCGCCTGAGCATGATAAGGTGATACTTCAGTTCGGCAAGGTTGCCAAGGATATGTTCACCATGGACTACCGGTACCCTCTCTCGGCCTTCCAGGCCTTTGCCCTCTCCCTGAGCAGCTTCGACACCAAGTTGGCGTGCGAATAGAACTGCTGCAGGGTTGCAACCGTCATGGATGCGCCGATCATCGAAAGGCTGACTGTCCCCCAAATTAGGCGGGGATTCCATTCTGCTTTTGTATGTCGCTGAGACACCTGAATACTGAGGAATCAGAACTGTTCTTCAGATTTGTGCTGCTGATCTGTTGTCACTGTACTTTATCTCCATTGCTCGGATCCTTAGCTTGGCGACGGCTGTGTACGTGATAATGTTATGAGCAAACTCCATGGGATTGTTCACTGACGATGTACTGTATTTGCTGAGTGACCTGGCTGTACATTTATAACTTTGTACTATGTTTGAAGTTGAACTTGGTTAAAATATTACGCGTCATTTGCTGTTGCGGTGTCACCATCCGGGAATGGATGAGACCAGACTTTCTGTTTGATTGCTTCCAAGTGAGGTCACCACACATAAGCTCGGCTCTTGCAGAGAGCAAAACGCGAAGATGATTTGGCACTGAACCGGCCTTGTGCAAAAGCCTGCATCCACATCCGAAGAAAGATTCGAAAACGACGCCGTCATATATTGTATGTATGTGCAGAGCTATCCCTTTCTGTAGTTTGGTAAACTGACAGGGACGTGGCCGATGCAACGCCTGTTACTTTTGTGGCAAGCAGAAAAGGTAGTAAAAGGGAAATGCATGTTGCTTTTTATTTTTCTCCGTTCGATCCCAAAAAAAAGGGATCGGGTTCCACTGTCAAGAGATAACGGAACAAAAACAACGGTAGCTGGAAGAAAGGAAATCAAACATGGATGAACTAGCTAGCTCATGACATGCATCGAAACCCTTTGCCCCTCGAGCAAGACAGAGGACCGGGCGGAGCTCGAGTGGCTTGTCGACGTCGAGCTTTTCCGATGGCACCGAGCCGTCCATCAGCTCGACCGATCGATCGATCGTATCCCGATGCCATCTCGCATCAACTTTTGGGGGTGGGGAGCATCAAGGAATTTCTTTCCCGCTTCGCAAGAAATCCGAGGGATCAAAACCGTCGAATTCCCAAGTGAGTAGCAACAGTCCATCACCGTGCGTGCACGGCTGCTGGACCGGATAGCGAAGGCGTCCTTGGATCAACGGGAGTGGCGCCTCCACTTCGGGGCGAGGAAAAAGTACCCCCTACTAAAAAAAAATGCGTAATCCGTTCACGCACCTATCTTCAATTCTTGATTCCCAAGCAAATGATCCACAAGTTTGTGCCCGTCAGCGTCAGGTATATCCACTGTTGTGTCTGTATTCACGCAGCTCAGCTCAAAAATGCGTGGCGGGGCTGGACGAACGAGGCCTCCCTGTCCCTGGACCGGACACCGGAGACGTGTCCCCGAAGCCCGAGCTTGACCAGCAAACAGCACCGCTGACGACGACGGCAAGCAAATCGATTTACCACTTCAGCCAGCCCAGAATTAATATATAGAAAGAAAATAAATCCATCCACTCCGTTCATGGCATGGATCGATCCTGCTTCCTGCAGGCCGTGTTTTCTTTCTGGAACCCTCCTAGGCCTAGGCCGGCCCGCTGCCGACTGCCCGGCCCCGTCCCTGTCCGTCGGTACGCATCGCCAATCGCCATCGTCATCGGCGAGAGCGAGGCACAGCGGACGGAGGACGAACTGAGCAAGACGGGCAAGTGTCTCCTCCCTCCCGCCCATTCGGCTGAGGCTGACTGCTTGCTTGCCTTCCTCCGCAAACCACAGCCAGACAGACCCGGCCGTCAGTAGGAGTAGAGTAGACTAGTACACGTACGCCACCCGGCCCGGCTGTCAAGTGTGCCCGTGGCCCCGGAATACCGGGTCACCGCGACACCGCACGTCCACACTTGTGAATCCCCCACCGGCTGGCTGGCTGGCTGGCATGGCGCCCGTCCGTGTGAACTGGAACTCCCGATTAGAAGAAGGGAGAATGGTTCTAGAAGGAGCAGCATCACAGGCCGTCAACGGGTCGAAATTCATTGTCCTGATTCTAAAAAATAAAGAATAATCCTAGTTCTGGGAATTTCATATTGGTTGTTCATTGTCCAACCACCGTATTCAAGAGGATACATACAGGTGCGGATAGATAGACGCTTATGCAAAGCGATAGCAGGCTGCATCCCGAGCGCGGGCAGTGCAAGACCGGATAACGTAGCTAGCTAATCCTAGCTAGGGTGCGATTGCGGTCGATAGTGCTCGTGTTAGGCTGTCAAGTACTAGTCGGAGATCTGATTCGCCGTTGCCACAATCGGCGAGGAATTCGCTATTGGCGCCCGGGATTTTCGACGGGAAGTCTTCCGTGCCGAGATCGTCCGGCCGCCCCGGGCGATATCAGGTTTTTGACACCCTACCGAACGTTAGGCCGATCCATGCACGCAAGTGGATCGCGGCGAGCACCACTTTAATCTTCTCGACTTTTTTTTTCTTTTGTTTTCTGAGCCGGGCTTTCACCTTTGGGCGGTTCTGTTTAATGTTCACGAGTGCAGGTTCTAAGCACGATATTATTCCTCAAGGCTATTTCATGGATTCGTTCGTTTTATAGCTAGGGCCTTTGCTTCTCACCTTTCATCTCGATGTGTTTTTATTCGTTGCTTGGGCTATGGAGATGGCGTCGCCGAGCCCACAAACTTCTTGCAATGGTTATGAACGCACGGATCCAGGAAAGCGATTGCAAGTTTTTTTTCCCGAGGCAAAAGCGATTGCAAGGTGTCACTCTCAAACTCTCAAACTTGAGCTTAGTGATAGTCTGTTATTATTATGTACTACTCCTATATACAAGGCCCGGGGCCAGCCCGCTGAGGCCCATTTCCATCCTGACACAGAAATTCCCTCTCGATCATCGAGATGAACGAGTTGATCTAGGTGAGCTGCCGAGGTTTCTCAAAAAAAAAAAAAAAGGTGAGCCACTGCCCACTGAGGTGTTGCAGCTAATTAAATCCTCTGTCGAGAAAATCCCCGCCCCGCCAAGCTGTGCTTGCCTAGCACTAGCAGGGGCGACCAGTTCCTCCCCGCTAAAAAAAAAACGACCATTTCCGTTCATGCACGGCACAACACAATCCGTCACCATCGCACGTACTATACTGCTACTACACCCAGTGCAGCCGTTCAACGTGGCCCGCGCGCGTGCCCCACCGCGCCGGCGACCGCTTCCGCACCGTCGCCCTCCGCCCACTGCGGCCCGGGCCCACCCCGCCCCCTCGCCGCGGGCGCACCCGCGGTCAAACCGGGCCTGGCCGCGTGACCCGCAGGCCGCAGCCCACCGCAGCCGCGTGCCCGTGCCCGCCCGTGCGGGCGCGGCCGATCGATGAGACATCTTTCCTCTTCGCCCCGAACTGCCCCGGGGTCGGTGGCGCCTGGTAGAACGGCGCGCGGGGGCAGGCCCGTCAGGCGTCGCGCCGCGGGCGACGTGGGAACGTTCTGTCCGCGTGCACGCGGCCGGTGGGCCCCGCATGGCGGCGTCCTCCCGCCCCGGCCCCGTCCCCGGCGCCGGCGCGTCGCCCCCGCGTCGGCCGCGTACGCCTCGGTTTCTTTTACGTTTCCCGTTTCTTTTATGCTCTGTTCTTTTACGTTTTCTAGTCGCCAGCGATCGTGCGCGCGCGAGCGCGAGGAGGCTGGCTGACCGGGCAATTGGAATTGGGTTGCATTGGTCTGATGGTTTCATAATCTCCTTCGTGATTAAATTAAGCCGAACAAATGAGCGCACGTCCTTGGCCTCTTTTGCATGTCCGACCACATGGATTGCTGGTTTTGCTCATTGATGCCCAGTATTGTGTCATGTCGATCTTCGAGATTTTTTATATCCTTCTGTGATTGGTCTTTGAGAATTGTTGAGATGTACGGAAACTATGCTCCATTTCCGGTCTCATAACTCGAGCCAGTTTTCTTGTTTCCGTCAAGTTTTGAGTTGCTTCCCAAATAATTTGAACGATCTTCGTGCCCCCATCGAGGTTCCACCCCTTTCGCGAATTCAAGTGATTCCTCACACCATGAGCTGAACGATGGTGATGTTGTCGGTGCGATACTCTAACGGGATGTCGTTTCACAGGTGGACATACCTCACTGGTGAAGGAACGATCATGTCGTAAGTGCACGGATGTTTCGATGTGATGCTGCATGGGATGTAGATTGCATCGTGCTACCATCCTCAAAAACTAAATTCATGTTGGCCCTAAATCAAAGAACTTACGCGAGTTTGGAACACCGGGGTTAATATCAACAATCTTCACAGTGTCCTCGTAGAACAAAAAAACAATCTTCACAGTGAGGATCTTTCGATGAAGCGTGAGCCAAGAAAAGAAGTGGCATTTCAGGTCTCTTCTTCACCGAGAAGGAAAGGTGTGACCAAACGAATTACAACTGCATATGATATGTAGATTTCCTGAAACAGGACCTGGATGTGACAAGGTTCCAGCTGATGATGCCGCTAGCATGCTCATTAAGGACGAGGTAGTGCACGACCTGCCAAAGGTCCATGAAATCAGTTACGTGTTGCTTGGTGCCAACATTTTGGAGGGCACGAATCCAATTGCAGGCATGAAGCTCCTTTTCAACCTAACTATCTTTTTTAGTTGGGTCGGTCTTCAAGATGTATAGCGAATGTTTCATGTGTTGTTTCAATTTTCTCATAATTTGGATCAAAAATTTGTTTCATTAGTTAACTGAATGAGCTTCGTGTCCCCCATCAAGGGTCCTAAAAAACATAGCAGGTCACTATGAGCATCATATGTACCCATTTGGTGGTACTCTATAATATTTCAATCATCATTTGCTTGCGAAATCATGGAAGCTAGTACTGGTTGAATCTTTCAAAATGTGGTCCACTTGAAAGGAACCTGTCAGCAATTACTAATCTTACGAAGGACCTTTTTCGAAAGGGTCAAATAAAGCTAAACAAAAACTAGAGACATTCCAATTCCAAAAGAATATTACCACCTGCAAAAAAAAAAGATCATTAAACTAATTCAACAGGTGTAAGTGGTTAGCCGGGAACCCTTCCCTAACCCCAAAACCATCAATTAGCAGTAAACTAATCGCCTCCCTAATCTCAATTCCCATACATATATACGCGCACACCTGCACCCATCAACGACACCGCACCTCATCGCAGCTTCATCGCAAATCCAAAACAAAACGTCTCCGCCGACGACCCGCACCCGTTAGCCCCCCTTCTCGGCGACCCGCTTCGCCTTCTCCGGCGAGAAAACCCCCACACCGGTCTCACCGGCGGCCATGCCGGCTACGGACTACCAGGGCTCCTCCTCCTCCTCCCACTCCCCGTTCGCCTCCTTCGGCCGCTCGCTGCTGTCTCGGAGCCGGGACACCCCGGCGTCCCCCGCCATGCTGCCGTCCGGCGGGGAGGCCGAGGTCGAGGCGTTCCAGCGGCACGTGGCCGTCAGCCTCGCGGAGCTGGGGGGCGGGGAGGGGTTCCTCTCCGTCGCGTGGATCCGGCGGCTCCTCGAGGCGTTCCTGCTGTGCCAGGAGGAGTTTCGGGCGGTGGTGGCCGAGGCGCGGCGCCGCGGCGGTGGAGGGGCGCAGGCGGAGAGGCTGGTGGGGGAGTACCACGAGCGCGCGGTGAAGGCGCTCGACGTGTGCAACGCCGCCCGCGACGGGGTTGACCAGGTCCGGCGCTGGGGGCGGCTCGCCGGCATCGCGGCGTCCGTGCTGCTCGCCCCCGGGGAGATCCACGAGGGCCAGCTCCGCCGCGCGAGGAAGGCGCTGTCCGACCTCTCGATCCTCCTCGTCGACGACGCGGCCGCCGCCGGGGCCGGGGGCGGCGTCGCCTCCTTCCTCGCCTCCCACCGCAACCGCTCCTTCGGCCGCGGGAGCCGCGCGTCCCCGTCTCGCGCGTCCTCCGCCTCGTCGTCGTCCTCCTCCTCCTCGCACTTCCGCTCGCTCTCGTGGAGCGTGTCCCGCACGTGGTCGGCGTCGCGGCAGCTGCAGGCCATCGGGTCCGGCCTGGCCGCGCCGCGCGCGCACGAGGCGGGCCTCGCCGCGCCCGTGTACGCAATGGGGTGCCTGCTGCACCTCGCTTCGTGGGCGCTCGTCGCGGCGGTCCCGTGCCCGGACCGCGCCGCGGCGCTCCAAGCGCACCACCTCCCCGCCCCACCGCCGCGCGGGGCATTCGCGTGGGCGCCGCCGCTCCTGACGCTCCAGGACCGGCTCACCGAGGAGGGGAAGCGCAAGGACAGGCGCAACTCCTGCGGCCTCCTCAAGGAAATCCACGCGCTGGAGAAGTGCGCGCAGAGGCTCGCCGAGGCGATCGACGCGGCGCCCATCCCGCTCGCCGGAGAGAGGGAGGCCGCGGTGCGGGAGGCCGCCGAGGAGCTCGCCGCCGTGTGCGGCGCCATGAAGGTCGGCCTGGAGCCGCTGGAGAGGCAGGTCCGGGAGGTCTTCCACCGCATTGTGCGCAGCCGCATGGAGGGCCTCGACTCGCCGATGCCCAACGCCGCCGACTGAACCATCATCAAAGAATCCGCATTTTGGCCGCGCGCTGCGGCGGCGATAGGTAGCTCCTCTCCTGTCCGTGGTTTTTGATCACCCGTGCCGTGATCTGTCTCGCAGTCAGTAGTACAGTAGTATAAGTTTACAATGTGTATCGTTCTGTAAAGGAAAGGGGAAAGGGAAGGAGCCATCTTTCTGCAAAGATTTATTCCTTCCTTCTCATGTTTTGATGCTGCATTTGGTGTGTATATCATCAGACATGTGTGCGCGGCTAATTCTTGAGTCACTTGCGCCTGTGAGCTCTCTGCGAGGTCGCTTGCTCTGATCTTAGAATGTCATAGAAAAGGGGAAAAAAAGAAAAAAGAATACTGGAGTGATTAGCTTCTGTGTTGTTCTTGACTCTGTAATGTCCACATTTTCATTTTTGTGTTATCTGGAACATTTTCAGTTTGAACATTAGCTTAAGGCATTGTACTCTTTGTCCAGAGAAATGCCGCAATTAAAAATGCCCCCACATAAAAATCGTCTCATGTGGTATTCAAGATTATTTTCCACTTCTCCATATGTGGATTGTATGTCTGCTTGTCAGGAGTAAAAACAACATCTCAGGGTAAAATTCCCACCATGTATAGCTTTTATTACAGTTAATAAAATAGTCTGCAGAGTGACAAATTACAGAACAGAAATGCTTCAGTTAAATCTGAATACCAAGAAGACAATAGCATGAAATGGCTTATGATCAAGAGCTTTTACAGAGTAATAAAATCCACACTATGTTTAGCTTTTACAGACTCCGGTTAATAAATAGCATGCGCAGAGTAACAAAGAAACAATTTGATTGAGGTCTCCTTTGTTCATAGGATATAGAAATATATCAAAGAAATGGAAAAATCATAGAAAATGAGATGACATACATCTCAATTCTGTATTCTTATAGGGAAAGGGATGCCATTTGGTTCATAGGATTGTAATTTACCCATTAGATCTGAGCTAATGTATTTTTTACCTTTGAAATGTGAAGCATAGGAACCAATCCTATCGTAGCAATATGAAATCATTCCTACAAACCAAAGGCTCTAATAAAGGAAAATTTTCTATAAGAATCCCATCCCATAGGATTACTATCCAAAGGAGGCCTGAATCTGAACACCAAGAAGGCAAGAGCATGAAACTGAAATGGCTTATGATCAAGAGACAAGAATCAAGTATTACTGAATTCATGCGTTTTTCTTTCCTTGTACTGTACATAAGCTTCTTGTGTCAGGTCTCCACTCCACCCACCTTTGATCAGGCCAAAAAGGTGAAGTGGTGCCACAAAGTTAACTACTCCGTTCGCCTTCTACTACTACTAGTAGCGTACTAGGGAAAAGTTAGTCCCTCCCAGCATGTTATCCCGAGGTCATATGTTCATAACAACCTGATGCAGTACCAAGTGCATTCTGGTCTTGTATTGTAGTTCATCCCTGCATTCAGCTGCACCCCTGTACACAGTACACTGTGTCTACTTTGGAAGATGTATACCCCCTGCCACCCTCCCCCTATCATATCATTTCAGTATTCTCTCATAATATATCTTTGGTTTTGCGCTTAGTTCGGTTGGTTCACTTCACAAGTCCACTAGTGCTCTCATTGGTTTCTGATGAAGAATGGAACAATCTTCTTCCCCTTTTCTACCTACAAAATTCCACCGGTCCATGGCAGCAGTGGCGGCAGACAAGACAGCAAAATGTTCGGAAAATGGCGTGCGATGAGATTGAGAGCTCGGAAACTGTCCTGTGCCCACCGTAACCTCCCTTCCAAAGCCCTGTCCTCGTCGCAGTAACAGCGGCACTAATCATGGCCATTTTGGCATGATCCTTGCTGGTTTTTCGATGATTTGGTTCACCGGCCACATGCGCTCCCTTCTCCTTTCCACCAGCCCGTCCCCCCCCTGTTCGCAAGGCGTTGGTGGTGTGATCGGGGTTCTGTCCTGCTCTGTTGTTGTGCCTGTGCATCATCATCATCATCGGTCAGGTACTGGTGCGTGCGTGTGAATGATGCGTGCTGGCTAGCTGCTGCTGCCTGGCTGCCTGCCTGCCGCTGTGCTGTTGCGACTTGCGAGTGAGCTGCGTCTGCGTTGCGACGACGGTCCCGCTCCCACGTTGATGGGTTTCTTTCACCGTCGCGTCACTCAAGCGTCACGGTTACGTCCTTCGGTGGGACCCACTGTCAGCCTCATGCGCGCATGTTTTTTTTTAGCGGAAAATGCGATCGTGCTGGTGTTTTTCTTCTTGTTCCTTCTTACTGCAGAACAGGCTGGGCTAGCCGGATTCACGGCTCGGCTCGGTGGTGGATGATGGTAGAGAGAGATGGAGTGAAGGTGCATTTTGAACTTCTAAAGGAACAATAAAATGAGATTTGAGCTCATGTTGGAATTCCTATGGAATGGGAGGCATAAGAATGGATTCCATCGGAATTTGGCAGCCCCAATCCTATAATCCAGGGCTTTTGTAGAAAAAATAAATCCTTAGGATTCAAACCCTCTAAAATTCCTAAAAACACCCTACAGTCCACCGAGGCATCGTATTTTGTGTAAGAGTAAAATACACTGGAGATCCTAAAAGTATTGCAAGTGTGTCAAGTAAGTCCTAAAAGTTCGAAATCGTTCACCGCGGGTCCTAAATGTGGGTAAGTCGTTCACCGCGGGTCCTAAAATTATTTCAAGTGTGTCGAGTAGGTCCTAAAAGTCACGGTTAAAATACACATATAGGACCTGCGATGGACGATTTCAAACTTTTAGGACCTACTTGACACACTTGGAATACTTTTAGGACCTCCAGTGTATTTTACTCTTTGTGTAAAGATGATTCCTTCTTCTAATGTTGTGATGTTGCATTGCGCGTGTATCTAAGAAAAGGAAGAAGACATACGAATCACGATTTGAGGGTTTAGGTTGGGAGGGGGGCACCAACGGTAAGAGAACCCGAGGACTAAAGAGTTGGCCAGGTGTAGCGGCATGAACGGCGTTGGTGGTGAGGCAACCACTGTAGACCTGTTCATGGACAACCTGGCCCGGAGGCCCGAACCCGAAGCCCGAAATTCGGACCGGGCTCGGGCTCCACTTTCTTGCCCGAAGTTCGAAATGCACATATAAACATTTTTATTCA